>CM066194.1:713238-1355738 GCA_033675215.1 Rhodiola kirilowii
TGTGCATTGATATTGTGTTTTGTAATGATGAGTAATATCCGAATGTTAGATGTGCTCACCACAAGGCCAGTGATGGGACCACAAAGCCATATAAACGACGAAAACGCATGCCCAATCCCAAGCGTCTGCACAGTATAACAACAAGAGGGTCAACTAAGCTAAAAATATGACCAGAAGATACTAAATGGGAGTGGAATTTTGATCCTTTCACTAGATATGTCATTTTGAGGAGAAAACACACAAGGAGTCTTAATGGACCCTTCCAGATTGATAAGAAACCTCAGACTATGTAATCAAATGAAACTCGGAATCAAGCACATCAAATGAGCAATGATTCAGGGCTGGAGCACATCATTGATCTAATCCAAAAGCCTTTTACTTGTTTACAAAGGATCTAACATACCCTGCTTAGTCCCACCAGGTCCTTCCAAACCTCAAATTAGCACATCCCAAAATTTAACACCGAAATGAGCAATAAACACAAACTTCTTGCCCTCTACATCTTCTCAACAAATCAAACTCTAGAAATAAAAACATCTACCCCAATTTAATTTCAGGCAGCCAACAAATTCAGAAAAGAGAAGGAAAGCAAGAAAACCTGGACATAAGGCGTCAGAAGCGACAGCTGCAGCGCCCATCCAAACTGGACACCAGCAGCAACCATAGAAGCGAGGATCAAAAGCACCAAGCTACACTCGCTCTGGTGCTGCAACGGAGGTGAGAAGGAAGTTTGACTGGATGTAGGCAGATCCGGCGACCCCAGCACATCCGAAGACGAATCGAGCTCGATCCGGTGTTCCGAATCCTGAAATCCAGTCATTTCAACCTCCGACTGGTTCAGATTTTGGTACGCCATCGCAATGTCGGAGGTTAGAAATCAATAGCAAACACGCAGGAGAACGTCAGAGCTCCGATTAACTCCGAACGGTGAAGACTAGAGATTTGGGGGAGAACTTTCCCTCTTTTTGTATTAAAATGAAAAACGCATTACGAGACGACTACTTGGTATATATTAAAGGACCAAAACACCCTGAGGAAAATCAAAATCCAGACTTCCGTCTTCTTCGATTCTTTCACGCGGTTGCAAGAAAATGTATGGGAAATTGATGAATTGGTTACAAGGAAAACATATGAGAAAGAAAAATAATCGAATGGAAAATTCCGCTTATTTTTCCTTAAAATCAAATATCCACGAGGACGAACCCAGACCCAGGTCCAGGTGACAATCGACCACCTGCAGTTCGTTCAAACCACAACCTTTTGATCGATGCTTTTGTTAAGTTTGGTATTTTAGGTCTTGTTCTGTTTTTTTGTGCCACATTGTAAATCTTTCTCTCTCTTTTTTTCCGATTAAGCTGTTGGTTTCTGACTTTCTGTCAGTTTGGTGGATAGTAGAGCTGTATGTATGAATCCCATTTTTGATTCTCAAGTCTCGAGTTGTGTAGGATGTGAGCTTATTTTTCACTGTGATGTGTTGTAATGCTTTTGTGATCAGTATGTGTTGATTGTTTTAATTCACTACTGTGGTACGATTGTTAACGGAGTTGATGGTTTTCATAATATAGTGAAGCTGATAGAACCAGGCACTTAGCTTGATTGGAGGTTGGAGCCGTTAATCGCTGTTACTGTTGTGTTATATCTCTATAGCATGCCTTTCTGTTTTCTGAGTCGTCAAGTTTCATAAAATATTTTTGTTTGTAGAAATTCACAGTTCCGCTTCTATATATGTTTTCTTTCCTTTCTCGCAACCAAACTAACATAGCGTTCAATCGACGCGAAACCAGGTGCTCAGTGCTTAAGAAGCAAAATAGGAACGAGGAGTGGGCTTTGGCGAAGCAGGAGGCGCTAGAAAAGCAGAAGATTCCCACTTTTGAGAACCGGAAACTCATCTTCAAGCTTGCTGAGAAGTATGCCAAGGAATACTTCGAGCAGGTTATTCAATTTAGTGAAACTAGAATTGTCAATCGCGTTGTTGTTGTTGTTGTTTTTTTTTTCTCGTTTGTTTTAGTAGAAGGGGCTGATCAGGCTGAAAAGTGAAGCCAAACTTTAGGTAGGAAGGATTCTCTCTGTTTTGATTTTGTTGAAACTTGATTGTTTTGTTTTAGATCATTTTAGGCTCTAGGGTGGAAATGGGGATAATTCTGAAGCCTTTGTTTTTAATTCTCATTTGATTAGGGCTTAATGTGAATTTTAGCAGGCCAAGGTCCTTCAAGAGAGTTTATGAATTATAGTGGATATCAGTACAATGAAGCGTTTATTTGTAGTTATGTTTTTCTGTTGTTATCATGAAACCTGAAATGGTTATGATAAGGTTTAAATTTAGACCCATATAAGGCCTCAAATCTTTTAGTATCAATCAAATAACATGTAGTAGAGGGCACTAACTATTATTAATACAATTGGTTTATGCCGAGCGCCTGGTAACTTGCGGAAAACATTAGCCAAAATAATGTAAGCTAGGGACTAGGGAGGGTAGAAGGATGTAGCTCTAGAGGCCAAGCAATTATCAAGCCAAAAAAGAGTGCCCATTTGTTTAGCACCAAAAAGTGTCTGGTATTCGAAATTCGACGCAACAACTTAGTTGACTGTCAGACTTAGAAGCAGGCCCCTATATGTGCATCTTAGTCATCCAGAGCTTGTACCCACGTTAAATCTTGAAGAACAGTTTCAACAGCTGCGTTTGGAACAAGAAGTCCAACAGTACGTCTGTTATCTGTGGTGGTCTCTGTAGTCTGTACTATACTCACTACACACGTACTCGTTGAAGGCTTTGGCGTGCCTGCTTAGACAACTAGTACCCCATAACTGGAAGAATAAGGCCACCCAAGATATGAACTTCCTGCCTTCGTCTTCCAACCGTACAAGAATCACCCCATTTCCAATTTGGCCCAGCCGTGCACTGTTTAAATAAAACCTCATATTAATCCGGAGAGTGTGGCTTTCATAGTTTCTGAGCCATGGCTACAATTTTCTCGCAAACATGTTGGAAAATGGCAATAAGATGAAGATGAGAGAAAGGCAGGGCTACTTACACTGCAACTGTAGCCACCATTGTGATCCGACTATCCGCACCTGAAATTGTAATGATTCCTCAGTCGATGCCCTCACTGTGCTACTACACAGCACCCTGGCTATTATTATATTTATGAGGTTATCGAAAATGTTTCCAATACACAAGTCATAGAAACAATATAAACTGCAAGAAAGTATATATGCAGAATTTACAAGTCCCAAAACCCAACATCATTGGTGGAGGAACTAACATCTTAACCCTCAAACTCCGACTACTCCTAGTTACCTAACAGAAACAATATCTCGCTGAGAAGCCAAGGACTTAAATTTAGGAATACCAATCTCTGGAGCTTATGGCCAGCGAGCCCGTTTAAAGAAAAATGTGATCAGCATGTAAAATGAAAGCATTCGAATGGAAAAGCATCATCAATCATAGTGGACAAGGTGAATTGTTGCTCGAGTGATCAACATTCAGCACAAGCACATGAACTGATAAGGTAATAACTTCATATATTGGGACGTATCATAGTTATCGAGATGGAAAATTAATTAGTTCATACCAGGGGTACTCAAATTAACTGATAATTTCCACTTATCGAAATGGGCCACAGAAAGAAAAAAAAATGAAAATGAATCACATCCTTCATTGTAGCTGCTGGATGCCTGGATGTAGGTCTGAGATTCTTCAATTGGGTATCCACTGGAACTCTTTTTTTAGATACTGCAGAGACATGTATGTGAAAATTTCCATCAACTATCAAACAAACAGATAAATTCTTTTTCGATTTGAGAAACTAGCCAAAAACACTCATCAACTCATGTGTGTCTTGTAAATGCCATAGGCTAAGCGTGCATAATTAAACACAGACACAACGATACGAGCCAGCAAACAAAGTTCAATACAGCAATCTATTGTGCGCCTGTGAGGCTGCGCATTTCAGCATTCAGATAACTCATCAGCATATTGAAAACCCGTAGGTGACTACAGTTCTCTCTCAATCTGCTACAGCAAAAACAAATCACCTAAAGAAACCAATTTAAATCTTGCTTTAGTTTATGGTAGTATTTAAGCTGCCACACCACAATCCACCATTTTGTCTGCTGTACCTGCCTGGTAACGATTCATTTATCAAATTCAGACATACAAAATTGATTTCAAAATTATCCCAAAATCCGTAACCTAACTACATAATCAAGTTCATACATACACTGACTGATCCAGCAATTGATTTCACTCCCAGATCAAACTTAAGCAGAATCATGCAATAATCAACTCGAACTTGTACATTTAAGTCGGAAGCGTAACGCGAACGGAGACAAGTCAATGACGCCGGAGATAATGACGATCAATTTGAAACTATAGTCTGAAGATACGCCACCGACAGATCGACTTTATCCTCTCTCCCTGCTTTTTGATTTTCGTAATCGTTACTGGCCGTTAGACTTTATTGGGCCGAAATCTCTACTAGGCCTGCTTCAAACAAGGAAGCGTAATCAAAAGTGGGCCGAGCTTAGAATTTGGACAAGATCCATTCTGGCAGTTTTTTTTTCTTCATTTTTTTTTATTGTTGAACTTCTTTGGAAAACTATGTTCTTAAATTTTTGAATTTTTAAAATAATTGGTTTGTTTTATTTTCAATAATTATTTTTTATATTTTAGAATACTGAATACGCATTTTTTATGAAGGTTAGATCATTTTATAACTATTACATGAGTACTTTTTCACTCGGATATAATCACTAAACTTTGGAGCACGGCCACGTAAGACACCAATCCGGATTGATACTTGAATCGTACACACTGAAACACATGCCATTTGAATATTAAGAAAGTATAACTATTTTGTCTTTATCTAAAAACAAAAGACTTGTTTGTACTTTTTATTTATTTAGTCTTTAGATATGGCTTTAGAAGAGATAATTTGGCATATGCCACACTTTGAGAAAATTGTTGGGAAAATGTCATCCAATCAAAGTTTATTTGGGGTTTGCCACAAACTGCTAATGGGGTTAGCGGTTTGTGGTGTGACACGTAGGAACCACAAACCGCTATTATCGTTAGCGGTTTGTTTTGATGTAAAAAATTACGTATATTATTTCACCACAAACTGCTATTATCGTTAGCGGTTTGTTTTGGTGTAAAAAATTACCAACGTGGCTCCTACGTGGATGCCGCATACAATTTTCGTTAGCAATCAGTTTGACTTTGTAACAAACCGCTAACCCCATTAGCGGTTTGTGGCAAAACCCAAATAAACTTTGATTGTATGGCATTTTCTCAACAATTTGCTGAAAGTGTGGCATATGCCAAAATATCTCGGCTCAGAAAGGAGATCCACGATCCACCAAATAGAAGTGGATCCAATCAAGCATGCCCTTAGTGTACCTGATATCAAATAATCTTTGCATAGTAATAGTATCTTTTTTTAATGTCGTAGCCAATAATAATATAGTTGTGAACCTTATTAATTAAAGATCATTTTCGATAAGCATTTTCTATAAATACGATAGTTTTTTATGAGATCAAATTGTTTTTTTATTTGATAGGCTGTTAGTGGTTATATGTTAATATCTGTTCGTCAGAGGTACTTGTACTCGGGTCGATGACACCGGAAAAGCGCCTACTACTGAGGCAACTCTCTTCGCCCTATATATATGAGATCAAATTGTTGACTTATAGTAATAATATACTAGCACAGTGAATATGAGATTAGTGTACCTGATTAAGACGATACAAAGGGTCAACGAGTCATAAATATGATTAGCCAAAAATGCGAATCTAAGTGAATTATTAGTGTATTTAAATAGAACTCGATCTTTATCAAAAAAAAAAAAAAAAAGAACTCGATCTAACCTAAATTACTCCAATGACGACCAATTCAAATGCCTTGAGAGAATTTCTTATACATGTAGAGGGTTTTAGGTTTCAAACGGTGCACTCCTTCAGCTAGGTGTCTCTAGGGCTTACCATAGAATATTAAGTTTGCTGTCATGTTTTAACAATCCATCGTTGATGAACATGTCGCCATTAATATCAGCCTGAACATGTCGAATTATATATTATATGAACAATCAGCTGCATAAATAGTAAGTCAGCACGCGGTTATGCTCCATATCGAGATCCGTGCAATTGTATCGAGTTTCTATATATCGGAAAGCTTCGTGGAATGATCACGTACGCGCAACATTCAATTCTCTCCATATCTTAAGCACATAATGTCACTAGTTTATGATATTTAGGTCAATGGAAGTGTCCTTGTCTTCAATAAACAAAGCTATATATATACAGAACTATGTGAGTACTTCCTAGGTTTAATTTTCTAATGAAAATATATAACCTAAATAATTAAGATAATTAGGTAGACAACTAAGGGCCTTGAATGGAGAGATTTTTTGAGAACTGAAAACCCTAAATGGTGCAGGAATATTGGACGTCAGTAGAGTTGTGGTTGGAGTCATCAGTTGCATTAAATAAAGTGGTGATAGGGTTAGGTTTTCGCGTAACCTTTACGATTTAGTTATAATGACTGAACCTAGGGAAGATATGGAATTTAGGGTTCTTGGCAAAATGTTGAACAATTTGCATGGTAAGCAGGTATTGTGATCAGCAAAATGATATTGATATTGATATTGAGAAAGTGCTAGCTCATAACCATCATCATAGTAATTAATAGTACTATAGGGGAAGATTAATAATAAACCCTAATAACACTTTCAGAAGATATATATAGCTTTCGCTACAAACATGTATACTCTCATAATTATACATATTGAGCGTACAACCAGACACAGAAACTGAATTAAGAGAGATAAACTAAGGCTTCGGGCGCCTTCTCCTCGATCGATATCACATGAGAAGGCTTCTTATGATTGCAGCTTGGGCGTTGTCCACATCCATGGAGGCCAATAAATCCGCTAACCGTTCACTCAGATCATCCGCCTCCTGGTGCAAGCTCTTGATGTAGTTGCAAGTCTCTTGCAGTACCTTTGAAGCTGATACCTGCAAGCATTATTAATCAACATGAAAAAATTAAATCTTAGTTTTCCATATTGTCTTGCTATCTATATATATTATCACATTGACCAAAATATATACACTCGCACTAATTAAACTACACTACAAATTTCCGTATCTTGTAAATAACGTTGCTTACGTACCTTATTCCCAGAGCGTCGAGAGCGAGCCTCGGGGATCAAGTGCTGCAGCTTGGACAAGAGATCCAAGAGCTGATCCTCCGAGACTCTATCAGAGCCTCCGCCGGAGGATGATGAGTGCCTTGAGCGAGATGATCTACTTCTGCTGCTAGACATGTTATAAAAATTTACTTCTTTAAAAGTTGATAGCAAGAGAGAAGACAAGAGTTATATGACTGTCTGGTTTGTATATCGATCTGTGTGTAGTGAGGTGAATATGAGAGATAAGAGATGAGGAAAGAGGGAGTTATATAGATATATGAGTAGTAGTGTAGTCAGATGATGACAATTAAGATATGGGGACATGATGTAGAGAGATAAAGGTGGTGTACAAAGTATGTAGGCATGGACAAAACAAACAAGAGTGTGAGATTAAAGATTTGGATGTTGGTGTTGGAGTTGGAGTTGGAGTTGAAGAAGACAGGGTGCAGCTCGGTTATTAATCAGTTTCAGTTAAAAAAATGTTAGGGAAGAAGAAGTAAAAGATGAATGAGATGAGTAGCGCAAAGTGACAAATGTACGCGCGTAGCGTAGGAGGTGGTTTATCAGCCAACCACTTGGCCTTTCAGCTTCAGTTGCGGTCTCTCCCTACCTCTAACTCTACCTTTAGAGCATTCTTCGCACACCATGACAAAAAAAAAAATATATCATCTCTCTATCATTCATTTTCTCTTTCATCTTATCATGTCTTATGAATATTTTGATCAAGTGCACCCCATTCATGACCAAATAAAAAATTCATCATCATTCTCACTCATCGCTCATAGATATTAAGATTAATAAAAATATATCAAAGTTTATCTCGTTTTATATAGCTCAAAAAATTATGAATATTGGTAATTATTTTGATTTTTTTTACTTTGTAATTTAGAAGATATATTCGTTGCAAGATCAAAATATAAACTGAGCAGTTTCTTACACAGGACACATGTCGCGTTGCAATTGGTTCAAGGCTCATGACCAAATCTAATTTTTGGTCATGAGATGATCTTTTTCAAGTTGATCATCACATGACGTTTTCTATGATTTGTTTAGTCAGGGCATATGCACCTATTACTAAAGAAATGCTAGGAGAGAAATTTCTCACCTAGCATTTTCTCCAAACAAAGTACAAAAATCAATGAAGATGTTCTCTCACACATCGTCAAGGAGCATTTGTGAGAGAACATCCTCATTGATTTTGTGTTTTATTTGGAGGAAATGCTAGGTGAGGAAGTCCTCTCCTAGCATTTTCATTTTCATGGGTGCATATGCCCTCATGGTGGGGATCCATTTTTTTTATCATCTCTCATGACCTTTTCTTATTACTCAAAAAATCATGGTAGGGGATGCTATTATAGAGCTCATCCAACGAGAAATACTTGCTATGCATATCTCCCAGTGAATTAGGTGTGTGCGTTTTAGTAATAAAAGTCTTAATTAAACTTATAAATCATAATATTATAATTTAATATATAAAAATTTTGAATAAACTTCCATAATTTTTTATTTTATCTATATTTAACAATCAAAGCGAACATCTAATTTCCAATCTCACCATGCATGTTTCAAGATCTCAACACATAACAAGAACACATGATCTTGTCTATTCTTGTTTGTGTAAGATTCACTTGCTTAGAGGTGGATGCACTGATCATAGATGATCCAAAACGAGAGGTTGAGTGTGAAGCGCAGACAGTATTAATTTCTCAAGACACAAATGCGTGATAGCTTGTGGCCTCTTATGTACATGGGGGGCCTTCCAAATGTAGGGGTGGTTTTAATCAGTTTGTTCATACCAAATGGGACAAGATGCACATGTGATCCCTCTCCCTTGCCGTGCATTTCATACTTGGACCCTATCCAAATTATCCTGTCCATTGATTCTCTTCTTAATTCCACCCCTTTTCTCATTTTTAATCTGCACGGTCCAATCTGATCCCGTTGATGGTGCTCACACTGATGAAGAACATAGTCAGCCAAGTATGAGAGGAGAGGAGAGGATGACTAAAGTGCCCAAGTGTGACTCCCAAAAAGAGATAAATTTAAAGACAATCAAAGGCCCCCATGTCAGTGAGGAGGTCAACACAGTCCCTGGTTTGGTGCTGCATAGCTCCCCTGCCAATATCTGGACTCATCCTAAGCGTAAGGTCTCTTTTAGTGAACCTACAAGTATGAGTCGTGCTTCATCACGATCTTGTCCTAAGGAGAAAGATCCCAACTTTGTTTGGTCTTAAAAACTCTCCCTTTTGTCTACTGCCCAGTGTGTACCGGCTCCCCTCCTAGCTAACTTGTCTTAGCTAGGCTTGATGCGCCGTCGCGCCCCCTTTTTTTTATTAGCCTGTTTAGGCCTCTTTGCTAGTGTTGATGCGCCCTTGCTTGTACCCTTTTTGGGAATTGTCACCTTCAATAAAGTTTTCATTAAAAGAAAATTCATTTCTTTTCATCTTGTCATGCCTTATGACTAATTTGATCAAGTGCACCCCACTCATGACCAAATAAAAAGTTCATCATCATTCTCACTCATCGCTCATACATAGTGTGTGGAGAGAGCTTGGACCAGAGCCTACTGGACTAAAGGGAAGGATTGGTGGGAAGCCGATAACGCTAGTAAGACTACTTGGATCATCAAAGATCTTGAAGACTGTAAGCTGCTGAGCACTAAATGCATTTCCATCCACCAGAACAGATTAGTTTGGAAGGATTCAGAGATGGTTTTACGGTTAGAGACACTTATGATACTCTGGTGGCGCATACAGAAAAGATGGAGTGGCATATGTTAGTGTGGAACATATTCAACTCCCCTAGAAGCGCCTTCCATTTGTGGCTAGTTGCGAAGAATAAGCTTCTCACCAGGGACAGGATGCGAGGCATCACTACTACAGAAAGGACATTATGCAACGGTTCGAAAATCACATTATGCAACGGTTCAATGTTATGCAACGGTTTTCAAAAAAACCGTTGCATAATGTGTACTTTATGCAACGGTTTTAAAGAACCGTTGCATAATGTGTACTTTACACAACGGTTCTTAATAACCGTTGCATAATGTGTACTTTACACAACGGTTCTTAATAACCGTTGCATAAAGTACACATTATGCAACGGTTTTCAAAAAAACCGTTGCATAATGTATACTTTAGGCAACGGTTCTTAATAACCGTTGCATAAGTATAAACATTACGCAACGGTTCTTAATAACCGTTGCATAAGTATATACATTACGCAACGGTTAAATTCAAACCGTTGCATAATAGTAAACCCTAAAATTAAAACACAAAGTCTCTCTTCACAGTCGCCCTCACTCTCCGATGCTTTCTCCCCGTAAACAACCTCCATCCTCTCCATAAACTCCGGCTCTTCACAATCGCAGCCGGATTCGACGCAAGCTTTGACGACTGGCTCACAGGCGTAAGGGGCTGACGCAGTTACCAAGATTTGATTTCAATTTGGCAGAATGGATGAGCAATCGGCTCCGGATAGTGTCCAGAATGCTTTGAATTCGATCGATGTGATGACGGTTGCTACTGCTGCTGCTTCGTCGTCGACTTCTGTTGAAGTTAACGTTGAGGAAGAGCGAGGTCGGAGTGGATTGGAGGATCAGGAGCCTCGTCGTTCTGCTCACCGTCTGGTTTTTTCGGTTCGTTCGTAATGCATTTTCATTTTTTTTGAAGAAAAATCTAATTGCTAGTGTTGTTTGTTTTACTAGGTTTGCTATTTGAGAGTAGAAAAGCCTGAGGAATCAATATAAGCCTGTGCTAGCTCTGAGTTGTTTGGAACATGGGTGTGAATGTGTGATTAATATGTACAGGCTACAGGCAAATTTTCGATGTTCTTTCTGATGCGGGGAGGCCTTGCAGTGTATCTTCAGTGTGTTGTAAGCTTTTCTAATGGTGGAGTATTTAATTGTTTATGTTCTGGTATATGTATGTGGAAACTGGACATGATTGTAGCGCTAGTTTATGGTTTCAGACTGATTTACTCTTCGTCATACTTATCAGGATTTTGTTATTGGCACTCCTGGTCGATTGAAAGATCTCATGGATATGGGTCTTTGCTCCCTTGCAGAAGTATCTTTTGTTGTAAGTGTGGTGTTGTTTAAGTAAAAGGATTAATTTGGAAGAGCTGCTGCTGCCAGTGAGAAAGCTTTGGAAGGTATTGTAAATGTCTGTGCCTTCATACATATAAAATCATATGATTGTGTTTGACAGTTCTTTTGACTTGAGAAACATTGTTTTCATCCCACTTGGTTGATATCTTAGCCTTTTAGATTTTGTGTGTGTGTGCAGAAACTGGAAGTGAGGATATCTTAGCGATGATTTTTTCTCACATGGAAGCTCAAGTGACGAAGCAAATGCAGACGATGAGTGGACTGACAAAAGCGCAAGGTGCTTTGATTTACGACTGATATAGTTGGATAGTGAACAGACTAGATGCTTATATGTTTGTTATATGAAGTTGTATGAATGGTGTAATGAATGGTTGTATTTTGAGTGAAATGAAAGTATTTTGATGTTTGGAAAATGAGTAATAGGACATTACATTTGTTTGCATTTTGTATTTAATTTTTTAGGTGGATTTGAGCTATAAAATAATTAAAATATTGCAGAATTTGTCATGACATTATGCAACGGTTCATGGAAAACCGTTGCATAATGTCATGACTTTATGCAACGGTTTTCTCTTGAACCGTTGCATAAAGTCATGACATTATGCAACGGTTTTCTTTGAACCGTTGCATAAAGTCATGACATTATGCAACGGTAGCTTATGCAACGGATCATGAACCGTTGCATAAGGGTCCAAATAACCGTTGCATAAGGTGTTTTCTGTAGTAGTGCATGGGCTATACGGGGATGGTTCTTGTGTGCTTTTCAGAAGTGCCCAAGATTCTAGAGACCATCTATTCTTTGACTGTCTATTTGTCAAGCAAATTATTCAGATTTCTGGAGGCTTCCTTAAGATGCGCGGGATCCCTGTTGAGTGGCACCTTCTGATTCCTTGGTTCAAAAGTCTGAATTCTAATGCATTGAGAACAAGAATGCTGGGCAGCGGCTATATCCATGTCGGCTTATGAAGTTTGGAGAGCCAGGAATTCTTATATCTTTAGAGGGGAGGTTCCGTCCATACACAGTGCTATGAAGAGAATTATTTGGTATCTCAAGATGAAAATAGGCGCTCTTGACTTCACAAAAGTTAACTTAGTTGATAGAAATTGGATAGATTCAATTGGTTATAGTTTGTAAAGCTTCTGGTGTTTTTAGGTGCAGGTGCTTTCTTTGCAGGGCCTATGGTTTTTGAGGCGTAGTCTTGTAGTTTTGTTTTGGATCTCTGTTTCCTAGGCCCTGGTTGGTTGTTTGTCCAGTTTGAGCTAGTTGTGTGTCCTCCTTGTTTGTTTTGGATCACCTTTATTCAAAAAAAAAATGTTTGAAAACGGCATCAACAAATTTACATCTCTTATCATAAACCTAGCTAATTAACATAGTTCACCACATAGAAAACATGTCTAATATTTGCTTATGATACGGTTTTAAATTACAAAATCATTCAAAGGCGTGTCACGCTTCTCCGATACTATGTATGCAAAATAGAATACAGCCACACTAGGAGGTAAGGCATAAACCGAAGGTGCAGCGCACTGTTAGTTTAACCTTGTCTATAACTGCCAAGTAATTAAGACGGGAGACTGTGCATCAAGTTGAGAGAGATGGGTCAGTCATGGTCTCTTTGTTGCCAAGTAGAATAGACCACTTCATGTCTCATGTGAGGATGTTTTGTAGTCGGTTTCTGCCTGAAAGAGAAAACCCTGCAGCCGCTGTGCAAACAGTACTTTCTCAAGCATTTTAGTTGCAGATTATCGATACACATTTGACATGGATTGGCCCGATCCCCTGATGATTATGCGCCATGTGAAGTGTTGGCCACCAATGTGTCTACCTTGTTTGTAACAGCTTGATTTGGAAATGCCTGCGAAGAGTCAAAACAGTTAACCATTAGCACATTGATTTACAGCTCATGGGAACACACATTTTGGAAAGAAAAGCAGCACAGTGAACAATCAAGCAAGAGTCACTGAAAATAATGTTATTGATGCTTTACAAAACAAGAAGGCATGGTCACACGATCACGACGTGTGGAGACTACAAGTCATATTTGACTTGAAAGAGATCATAAAATGACAATGCAAGTCTCATTCTACCAACAATTTAATATCCCAATGAGGCAGAGTTAGTAGTTACTATTTGGGGACAATAAACAAACACCATCGGCAGGTGTTGGTCAGACATATTTGTAACTGTAATTTTCTGCTGCAAGTGCCAGCACAAGGGAGCATGTGATGTGTTCTTAAGAAGGTGACTAGGCGTGCGAATACATCCTGACAATTAATTTTTGGTTAAATATCATATTCATCAATGAGTACTGCACAATGGAACTAGAATTTAAGCTGGCAAGAAAGAAATAAAATGTGAATGGACAGTACTTAACCTCGGACGGAAAAAATAGTCAGCAGACTGAGTACATAGGCGATAAAACTTTTCGATAAACTAAATGGCTCAAAAAATAACCAGAATTCACTTTGTACGTAGTTGTAGCTCTTCAAACCCATACGAAGATACTTTTGATACAAAGCAAGCAATTATTGACATCAGATTCACAAAACATGTTGGCCTAGCAAAAACTTCGTGACTTCTAGCTATACCTGTAGGGTGTATGATGTAATCTTTGTCGAGTTGCGCCGACAAGCACAACAGTAACAATTGGTGGAGGCCAATGTTGAGCTGTCCAACATGGCATGAAACATGAAGCTCAATACAACCTAAAAAAAGCCCATGATTCTTCAAAATGCTGCCATGTGAAAGAACTCCAAATTCAATGTCCACATGCCAAATATAACTTGTATGGGGCAGCCCATATAGCTCGAAGGGCCATTTCAACTGACCATTTTTTGTATACCTTAGTGCATCAAAGGTCTTCCTCCATATTACGCAAGACGTTGTCTCTTCTTCAGCATTTCACATCATTTAGATCGCCATCATCCCAAATCCAGTTTTGCTAGCAAGTCAAACGACTTAAGATATTTAATAACACATGATAAAACATTGGCCATAAAATTTCAAGTAACCTTGTAAAAACCTTGAAGAGTGACTAAAACCAACAATGCTCAACATACACAGTTAGTTTAACAAACACATTGAACAAATTGAGGCCAAGAGTTCCATCATCTGACATTTGGCAACGGAATGGCATGGCATACAAGAAAACAATCATTTGCAGAAAACAATCATGTACACATATTTCAGATCAACCCCAACGCAGCAATGTGCCTAGCTGTTTAATTCTTAAACACAAAGTCCAATGGATCGACAAACACCTCAAAACATTGTGGTACATGCTTACCTCCAGCCACTACTCCCGAATCCACATAAATAACTAAATTAAAAAATTTACAAACTCCAGCATTTCAAACAACATTCAAATAACTAATAAATCAAATCATCATCAAATATAGATCACGGGTCTCAGAATAACAATCATCTCAGAAATAACCTAAACCTCAAACCTCTTTTCAACTCTCCATCACCGTACTAAAATCAATTACGTTAAATCACAAAGACAACCTCCAAAACAGTGTCCGGTTACGACATCGATACGGCCGATCGTATATCACAACAACAACAACCACAATGCGGTTGAAAACGGTAGCATAACAGGAAGTAAAAGTAAGAAAGATCGAACCTGAAACACGGATATCGAACCTTTAACATCTGATTCAATGAATTGTCTGTTACAATCGACTGCCGAGGCCCCGATCGATCTCGTACTCCATTTCCACACTCCAATAACTCCGCTCGCAGTCGCACCGATCGACGAAACGAAGACGAGCATGTTGGGCCGTAAATTTGGGCTGCTTCAGTAGTTCGGTCGGTTGGGCCGTTTTAGTGGGCCGACGTTCAATTAGGCCATGGGTATTGCACGTAAATGATTTTTTATTTTTTTTCAATGAATTGCAAAGGTAGAGTAATTCAGCAATGTTTCATCTTTCAAGGATATACGATTATGAAGTGGTGGTTAAACAAAAGCTAAGAATACAAGCCAGTCCCAAACTAAAAAAATTCACAAACGGTAAATTAAAAAATTGAAAATAAAATATTTCTGATTGCAAATTTATAATATTAATTACAAGAAAACTCATTCATCAAATATGCTTAAATTGTATATGCTTAAATTAAATGTATATGCTTAAATTAAATAAGTTAATTACAAGAAAACTCATTCATCAAATATGCTTTAATTACATTACAAGAAGCATGTAAACTGTATATGCTTAAATTAAATAAGTTAATGTTTGATCATTGAACTTTTTGTTACTTTTATTATATTCGATCCAAATGTTGATTGTTTAGGTATTTGAAGGAAATGCAATTATTCGGATTAGGAAGCCTTTTGAAATTTCATCAACTCTCAAATTATTATAAATCAAACTCTCATTAAACCATCACACGTATAATGAGAATTGGATTCAAAAACGAGAGGGTGCGTTAAGCTATTCTTTGAGCATATTAATCCGCAAAAAGATGGGTTGAGAGAGAAAAAAATGGGTCCAAAACAATAACTTTGAATTGTTCATTTGGAGGACCAAAACAAAAGTCTCATTTTGGGACTTCATTAAGGATACTTGTCCAATCAAGATTTTTGTTAGTCAGAAAAACATCATTCATCATTGTTCCACAAGCATTTATCGTCAAGTCTTTTCAGGCAATTAGATAATCATTTGAATGATTTTTCATATATCATATTTTCAAGCTTAATTAATTTTGTTCTAATAATCGTTATTTTCATCCAATAATATCAGTCGATAACTCGATTTTTCCTTTTATTTTTAGCATGCATTTTGGACCTTAATTAAGATATGAAGACATTAAAAGTAAGCATAAAGTAATAATGTAGGGCGAAAGGACAATGTTTTGCCATTAGTCCCAAATATAGTATAATTACGACATTGATCTAAGGCGATCATTCCAAACCTTTGTGTTTTTTGGACTCTAAATGCTCTCTACAACAAGAATATTAACTTTAAAAAGTCGATTAAGTGTCATCT
The DNA here is from genome assembly GCA_033675215.1 of Rhodiola kirilowii. Lineage (NCBI taxonomy): Eukaryota > Viridiplantae > Streptophyta > Magnoliopsida > Saxifragales > Crassulaceae > Rhodiola > Rhodiola kirilowii. The sequence continues at coordinate 729,524 of CM066194.1, forward strand.
TATCAGCTCAAACCTTTTGACAAAAATTACTTGTCGTGTCAAATTCGAATCAAAAAGCTTTTTCGTTGAAAATGTTCCAACACGCCTAAAACTCTTTGAATATCGAATTTTACTCATCTCCAAAAGGGAAAAGTAGAGACGAAAGTTAAGGCAACAACAACAAAAAAAAGTGTCCTTCAAGGCGCTCCTCAAGGACCGAACTATTTTAGTATCGTTCAAGGTGTGTGATTTCTCATGATTGATCTAAAATGGATGTTTGCTTAAGGCCGTATGTTAAGGACATGGGTGTTCTTAAAAGCCAAACTAATCGGATCTATGAGTAGTATTTTAAATAAAGGTTCAATCACAAATTTGAAAATGCAACTTCTTGTGACTTTGTTAGGTTTAAATCATTTGATTATGGTCATTCATCTTTTTACAAAAAAAGAACACTTAAGTATTAATATTGTCGTTTTGAATCAGCTAACCGATGAAAAATTTCTATACATTTTTTTCTAGTTGTCTTATTGACAGTCCGTCGATATAACTTTAAAAAAAAATTATATATGATTAACTTTATGATCGTGCTTTAGTTTCATATTTTTTTATAGCTTTGTCTCCATTTGTTTTTAGTAAACAACAGAGGTGCAAAGATATGTACAAGCTTATATTATTAACACTGCACAAACTATATTTTAATGTCATGTTCTTACTTAGCTCGGCTGAGAATATTTAGGCATATGAGGCTTTTGAATAATAAAAAAAGTTGATTGTCGGGTTTGGGAAAGGCATTTAAAACAGCTTTAAATTCATAGACTAGATGAGGAAAATCGATTTCTATACGGTTTAGTAAATGTAATAGCAAGTGATGACTAAATGTCCTTATGTACATTTATGAGAAAAACCCAACACTAATGAAGCTTTCTATCAATTTGTTTGCTCATTTCGTGCCTAGTAATTTTTTATTTTTTCAATATATAGTCTGATTTTTTTTGTTGAAGAAAGGGTAACGCGAGGCGGGACGAGGAAAGCATGCACGAGGGATGTAGGAAAGCATCCAAGCGCGAGCGGAATGAGAAAAATGAGAGTAAAAGTACGTAAGAAGAAGAAAATTGGTGACCTCAAGACTCGAACTCGGAGTGTAAGGAATCACGTCTGACTCCTTAACCAACATACCACTACTCTGATTTGAAATTGTACTTTTAAACCTAATTCATCTCACAATAATGCAAAGAGGAAAGTAAACATGATTAAACATTATAGCTTGGTATTCAACCTATAGATGAAAGTTAGCACTTACTAGGAATTGATTTCTTTCATGTATCTTCCATTGACAAAATGGGTCTTTACCCAACTTGTAGGGTGGGAGCTTATTCGTAGTTGCTTAAAGCTTCAACGTTGTCATGGTCGACAAAATTCCTAATATGCTAAAATAAGTATTTTAAATCTTTTTCTTTCTCTTATACCTCTTGACCTCCATAAAATTCCGGCTATATCCTCGTCATTCGTCAAGAATAGAATTTTGATTCCGTAGTGTTTAATTTTATGACATATTTTCCTGTCATTAGGTCATGCATCTGCAGTTCCCAAATTTAAGTCGGAAAAAGAGTAATTAGTTTTCCTCTAAAGTGCATTGTCTTCTAGTGAAATAAATCAATATTTATCAATTCAAAACTTACATTATTTTATCATTACTTAAAGCCTCTAAAAAGCATTGGACTGATTAATTCTCTTGTTTGATCGATGAGTTGTTTCTTTTCTTTCCAACTCTTATTTGCTCAAAAGTTCACATCGAAGTCACTTCACGCCGACATAGCTGACTATATATCTAAACACAACTTGGAATTATTAGAAAATTATCTTCTCATTTTTTTTCCAATGGACTTATACAATTAAGGACACAACAATAGACATAAAGAAGAGACAACAACCATAAGAATACATGTCATGTCAAACTAGCGTAATGGAATTTTCTTTTTTATTCACAAAATTGAAAATTAAAATTAAAACTATTTGATTTTTTATTGTTGTGGGTTAACATAGAACATATCTAAGAATACATTACATATAAAACATGTCTAGGGAACATATCTATTGTTAGATCATTTGAAAGCACATGTCACACAAAAGGCACCATCTCATATTTATACTTTGAGTCATTCGCTGAAGCACATGCCATCTTGACACACCTCAAACTTCAAAATTCACGAGTTTGACACACCTCAATTGTCAGATCATACAACATCTAAAAACGTCTCCACGAATTTTATCAAATAGTTTTGTTATTCATTAATTTGCAATTCTTCTATTAAAGAGCTATTGTTCTCGGTTGATTCTCTTATATATCTAAAAAGCTATTTTTTTTTATGAGTAAAAAGCTAAATTTAAATCTTAACATATAAACAGGTTCTCATCAAAATAAAATAAAAACATATAAAAACAGGTGAATGATTCGATTTAGATAAAATTTAATACGTACCAAATCACTGTTCTATAATATTGAAATGACTGGTACCTTTAGATTATAGATTAAATAGAATTAATTTGAAAAGTCAATGGCAGGATAAATTAAATTAAATTAAATTAAATTAAGTAGTGGGGACAATTTCGGTTACTTTTACTACGTATAATTTCCAGACGATAATTGTCTTCGATTACTGTGCGGTACACTTTGCTTTCCTCACCGTCCAATAAAGAACCACTTGTCCACACGTCTTTTCACGATCGTTGGACACGTGGCTTTCACTGATTCGTTGACTGGCTGGCATTAAGCATTGGACTCGAGGATAGAGGTGCTTGTTATTATTATTAATATTAATAATAAATGATTATGTTTCTAAAATAAGTAACTGTACTGGTTCAACTTACCATCCTGTTTATTTGCTTAAAAATCGAATTACCTAAGTAGAATTTTATTTTAAAGCGTAATATTTTCTTAAAATTAGTTCAGTCCAATTTAGTTTTGATTTGTAAAAGGCATAGTGAATCAGTGTAAAAATATGCCGGAATTTCAAGAAGATTAAAGAAAAATTCTGAACAAGCCTAAAGCTTTTTGATATAAAGGAATTTCAAGAAGATTAAAGAAAAATTCTGAACAAGCCTAAAGCTTTTTGATATAAAAAAGAAATGAAATCTCAATAAAAAATGAAATGAAATCAAATTGTATGTTTTTTTTTAAATATTGGGTTCTTACGTGTTTCAATGTGCTTCAATAGCTATAATGCATCTCTTCACAATGGATAAATAACACTCCTACACAAATATGAAGAAAAAATACAATTAAAAGAGATTGAACTCTTAATCTCTTGGCAAATCAATAGTTCAAGGCACTCAACTAAACCCATTTTCGCCAAATCCAATTGCGTGTTAAAGATCAAATTATATAAAACACAGCGGCGGCTATTGATTAATTTAAATTACTTTGCTTTCCTCACCGTCCAATAATGAACCACTTGTCCACACGTCTTTTCACGATCGTTGGACACGTGGCTTTCACTGATTCGTTGACTGGCTGGCATTAAGCATTGGACTCGAGGATAGAGGTGCTTGTTATTATTATTAATATTAATAATAAATGATTATGTTTCTAAAATAAGTAACTGTATAAGATTAAATCACAAATAGTTACAGTATTATTTTTATAACTACTGGTTCAACTTACCATCATGTTTATTTCCTTACAAATCTAATTACCTAAGTAGAATTTTATTTTAAAAATTGGTTCAGTCCAATTTAGTTTTGATTTGTAAAAGGCATAGTGAATCAGTGTAAAAATATGGGGTTAATTTTAGGCATGCCATGTTTTGAGTTTCTTATTTCATAAATGCCATAGGTTTGAGTTTTATTTCGCTCATGCCATACCTTTCATTTTTTTTGGTGATGTGTATGCTGATTGGGATAAAAATGGGCTACATGGACCATAAATGTGATGATGTAGCAATGAAGTGGAAAAAAATTAATATAAAAATTCAAAAATTTTATAAAAAATAATTTTTAATAAAAGGAATATAAATTATTTGATAAATAAAATTAGAAATTTTTATAAAAATTAATAAAGTGGAATGGAATGGAAAATTAGAAATTATAAAAATTCAAAAAAACTCAAAAAATTTATAAAAATACAATTTTTAATAAAAAGGAATATGTTTAAATTTGATGTTTAAAAAGGAATATGTCCAAATAAAAATTTATTTGTAGGGGAAATTTACAAAAAAAATGAAAAATATTTTTCATTTTGTGTTTAAAATTTTGTAAAGTTTTTAATTTTTATTTATCAAATAATTTTTATTCATTTTTATTAAAAATTATATTTTTATAAATTTTTTGAGTTTTTGAATTTTTATTTTAGTTTATTAATTTTTATCCAGGTCATTATGCAAACTTCCCCTACAAATAAAGAAAATATTAATTATTGTTCCTATCTAGTTTGAACAATATAAGGGTATTATGTAAAAAAATTTGAGATTCACATCAAATGATTAAACTACTTTTTATTCAACCATCTAGTATTGTCGAAGTCTTACCTTTTAAAAAAATTGTAGGGGAAATTTGCAAAAAAATTTAAAAATATTTTTCATTTTGTGTTTAATTTTTATTTATCAAATAATTTATATTCCTTTTATTAAATATTGTTTTTTTATAAATTTTTTGAATTTTTATATTAATTTTTTTTCCACTTCATTGACACATCATCAAATTTATGGTCCATGTGGCCCATTTTTATCCCAGTCAGCATACACATCACCAAAAAAATGAAAGGTATGGCATGGGTGAAATAAAACTCAAACCTATGGCATTTGTGAAATACGAAACTCAAAACATGGCATGCCTAAAATTAACCCAAAAATATGCTGGAAATTCAAGAAGATTAAAGAAAAATTCTGAACAAGAACAAGCCTAAAGCTTTTTTATATAAAAATGAACTGAAATTTTAATAAAAAAATGAAATGAAAGCCAATTGCATGTTTTTTTTGATATTGGGTTCTTACATCTCATAGTTAATACTTTAGTTTCAATGTGTTTCACTTTCAATGGCCATAAGACACCTCTTCACAAAGATAAATAACAATTCTACACAAAAGTGAGGATAAAATTCAATTAAGAGGAATCGTACCTTTGACTTCTTGATAAGTGAAAAATTCAAACCACACGACTAAACCCCTTCTCGTGAAATCCAATTGCATGTTAAAGATCAAATTATATAAAACTCAGAGGCGGCTATTGATTAATTTAAATTAGATCAAGTCTGGCCACAATATATTGTAAAAACCAAGGTGCTTCAACCAATTATTTACATATTTTATAATAAATATGCCATTTAAAATACTCGCGTGAGCTTCGCACATGCATCGACACGTGGCGCGATTATCCATGCTAATGTGTTTCCTTAACCTCGCTATCATCGCCGGCTCGTATGTTTGAATCTTAATTAACGCAAACTTTTTTTTTGATACAATTAATTAACGCAACCTTAAGATCAGTTTTCTTGTTTATTTAAATGTATCACGTGTCGCGCACGAGGCCACTTGTTTACTTTTGTTGTAATAATACGACGCTGTCTTGGTATACCAAGCAGGTCATAATGCTAAACGACAAAAAACCATATCCCTTCATCTTTTTTTTTTCTTTTTTTGATAGTATAATATCCCTTCATCTTTGATTTTTATATTTATCTTACGAATAAATTATTGTATCATCATAAGGTTCAAAAATTCTTATATTTAAATGTCAAAGTCTTTATTTTATAGAGAAAATGACAAAGATGGGGTACGAACTATCATCCATTGACAAATCACGGTTCGAACTATGAAAATTGACAATTAAGGGCAATTTCAAAATATTTTGATCGTCATATAAGTATATAACTTAATTGTGATATCACTTTGTCAATTAACAAAGTTATCTAAACGACTGAATTGAAAAAACCTTATTGTCCTTAATTGTGAAATTGAGGATTAAAATATTTTGAAATTATCGTTAATTGTCAATTTTCATAGTTCATACCGTAATTTGTTAATGGGTCGTATTGTCATTTTATATCAATTTTCTATTTAATGTTTTCTAAGTTGGTATTTTGTTAATTATCTTTTTTGTTTAATTGCGTGCAATGCAATTCATATGTTTTAACGAACTGAGATAAATATTATAACGAACCAATAAACCATTTTTAAATTAAGAGCTGGGCAACAATAGATACTAGGGGTGGGCGTTTCGGACCGAAAACCCGAAGACCGACCCGAACCGAACCGAAAAAAGCTCGAACAGGTCGGTTCTTATCGGACCGAAAATCGGACCGAAAAAAACCCGAACCGAATGGTGAGATTTAGTTCGGTCTCGGTTTTGATTTTTTTCGGCCCGAAAGCCCGAACCGAACCGAAATATGTGTTTTTTGTCATTTTTCAGAAAAAGCCCAAAAAAAGACCGAAAACCCGAATATAGCCTGAAAACCTGAAAAAAAAGCCCGAAAACCCGAAAAAAATCCGAACCAAACCCTTAAAAAAGCCCGAAAATCGAGCTTTTTTCGGTTTTCATTTTCAAAAAGACCGAAACCGACCCGAACCAAAATTTCTGGTTTAGGGTCGGTTTTTACAAAAAAAAAAAGGCCCGAACCGACCCGTGCCCAGCCCTAATAGATACAGTCCAATCATTTTGTAGAAAAATTTAAGATTTCCATGTTTGTGTTTAAGGAATTTCTTGTATTTATTTTTGTGGGTCCATTTTTATAAGACACGAGATTTTCTGTGGGAATTTGCTTAATAATTTACGTATGGGTTCTTTTAAGCACATGACCATTTGAAATTTCGATGTTGGCAATTAATAGAGAAAGTAATTGGTCATCAATTGGTTTTTTGTTGTAAATGCTTTTTAGGGAAAATGACAAATAGAGGTTATGAACTACCACCCATTAATAAATCACGGTTCGAAATATGAAAATTGTCAATTAAGAGCAATTTCAAAATATTTAATACTCATATAACATTTAGGGTGTGTCCTTTTGAACTGAAACTTATCTTATCTTACTTTATCTCATAGTGACCGATGAATAGTAACTAAACTTTATATTGACTGATGAATAGTAATATGATGATGATGAATAGTAATATTCTAACGATGATGATAGTTGTGATGATGGTGATAAATAGTAATATTATGATGATGAATAGTAATACTGATGATAAATAGTAACATGATGATGATGAATAGTATAATTATGATGATGAATAGTAATATACTGATGATGATGGTTGTGATGATGGTGATGAATAGTAATATCATGATGGTGATGAATAGTACTATGATGATGAATAGTAACATGATGATGAATAGTAATATTATGATGATGAATAGTAATATACTGATGATGATAGTTGTTTTGCTGGTGATGAATAGTAATATTATGATGATGATGGTGGTGGTGGTGGTATGATGATGGTATGATGCTGATGATGGTATGATGATGGTATTATGATGATGATTTGTTGAAAGTAACTTAACTTAACTTATATATTAACTTATAGTGACTGAAAGTAACTTATAGTGATTGATAGTAACTTATAGTGACTGATAGTAACTTAATTATCTTATCTTAACCGGCCAAAAATTAAGTTTAAATGGACAGGGCCTTAATTGACGGAATATCACTCCGTCAATTAACAAAGTTAACTAAACAAATGAATTGGAAAAAAATCTACTTGTCCTTAATTGTGAAATTGAGAAGTAAAATATTTTGAAATTGCTCATAATTATCAATTTTCATAGTTCGGACTGTGATTTGTCAATGAGTGATAGTACATACCCCCATCTTTGTCATGTTCCCTTTTTACGGTGATTTTACATCATACATATCTATGAATGGTTATCATACATATCGGGTTCATTTATGTTCATTTGAAGCATATCCAGGCAATTGGCACCAGCCTGATTTAAACTTGAATCACTCGATGAAGTGTAGCTTTACGAGAGAATAGACCCGAATAACACATGTAGCACATGTAAACTTCTACAATGGGCGAATAAGAGAAAAAGGAAAAAGGAAAAAGAAGGGAAGATGAAAACATTCGCAAATGATGGAGTAAAGGTCTGGACCATATGTGGGAATTAGGATAAAATCCACAAAATTGTGGATGGAAAATGCCATAGTGAGGTTTAAATCATTGACAATGACATTAACTATTACAAGGCAAGTGTTCACCAACTCAACCATCATCTTATTGACTTGTATTATTATGATATTAAGTTTAACACTTATATAATATTATTTAAATTTCCAAGAACTTTCAACCCAAAGAAACAAGTGTAAAAGTGTCAGTTCGATCGATTGGTAGGCAACAACAACTCTGCTGTTTTATTTGATTGCGTTACTCGTTTTTCTTTTGAGTTGTCAAGCTAGTCGCCGCTTATCCTACACTAGTCAACCTTACCTAGCTCATTTTAAAAAAAATTATTATAAACTAAAAAGAGTGAATCGTAAACATATTTATAAATAGAGCATCCAATTTCGTCTTAAAGAGTGAATCATAAACATATTTATAAATAGATCATCCAATTTCGTCTTAGTTACACTAAGGAAATGTCGTACATCAACACACCATATTTTGTAATCCCCGAAATTCATATTTCATAATTCCTAATTCATAGTTATATTAAGATTGAAATTATAAAAAAAGATAATTACACATATATCTCAATTCAAATTAAACCATTATATTTTTTTTTGGGATAAGAATTAAACCATAAATATTGTATAGTTTATGTTGGTGCTAAAGTATAACTGTTTAAGTCTTCATAATGTATGAAAGTAAAACTAACATTTTTAAAAGAGAAATAAATAGAGTGGGAAAATAACTACTGTTTGACACGTCAGTAAATCACTCCGCCGCTAAACAGATAAGAACACCAAAAACGAGAACACTGACAATGCAGCCCCCACTTCCAACTTCCACCACCTCATACAGATCAAAACGACACAATAGTGATTAAAACGACATGGTGCATCAAAACTATCCCCGTACGGCTGAATCGCCGCCCAAACACGCCCATGCCCGCCATGTGTCGCTTTAACGCCGTCAACAAGGACATAATTAGAAATTCGGATAAATAAGGGGAGGTATTTGTAATTTTTTTAAACTTCTCTTCTTCTTCTTCATTTTCATCACCCGCTTTGTTGCTCGTCTCTTCTCCTTCTCCGATATCTCGTTGATTTTGCAGAGAGAGAAAATTAACAAATTAACTCCATGAACTCAAAGCAGCGAGTTGGATAGAGAGAGAGAGAGAGAAGGAACGCGAAGAACAGAAGCTGCAGCAAACTGAAAGGGAACGCGAAAGAGAGAGAGAGAGAGACAGTTTAATTGATTAATCATTCTTGAGAAAAAAATTTCCAATCACTTGCCAGACTTTCCTCTTATCCAATTAGTAAGTTTCTCTTATTGATTCGCACTTTTTCAACCACTAATCTAACTCTAAATCGGATATTTGGGGTGCTCAGCTTTGCAAAGCCTTGAGCTTTCGCAGATCTGCGATTGACCAAGTTCATGAATCGTGATTGGGTTTGAAATTATTTTCTGGAGTTGTGGGTTTCTGCTTGATTGATATTCTCGATTTGGGGTTCGGTTTTAAATCTCATTTGGCGATAATTTCACTGTGATCTGGATTGGGTTTTTTTTTTTGAGTGGTTCGATTTCGTATAGAATCGGGATTTATTGAGTTTCAATCAGAATTGGATTCGATTGTGTTAAATCGATCGTGTAGCTGCTGAGATCGGTTAGGGTTTGAATAATTGAGATTGAACGTGTTGATGGAAAAAGATGGGGTTTTTCCTAGTTTGGTTTTCTGCATGTTGCATTTGTAGCCTTAAGTTTTTTTGGTCCTTATTTATGCTTTCATTGAATTCAAAGATGTTTCGTTTATTGAGCTGCAGGTTGAAGCTGGTTTTGATCAGGAAAGTGCAGTGGATTGATTTAGGCTTCTGTTGATTTGTTGTGTTATTTAATCAGGTGGGTTTGCCGTGAAATGTTCGAGTCCTATCTTGTTTCGAGGGGGTATCAATCTAGCTGCAAGCGCGTGTGCATGACTCCCAGGCTGGATGTTATCGAAGGCAAGCGCCCGATAGAGATTTGGGAAGATGAAGAGGATGTGCGGTCAAGAAAGTTGCTCAAGGCGTTCGGTGATCGTGAAGACAATGAGCAGCATGTTGGAATAGGTAGGCTGGTTAAGAGGTTGGGTGATCGTGAAGATAATGAGTTGGAGATGCCGGATGACCCTAGGGTTAGGTTGAGGCAGCTTGACGGTACTAGTCATATAAGTCATGCCGGAGATTCCTCTAGTAATGAGCTTATAAGTTCCATTGGACGGGATGTGTCTATTAACTGTTTGGTTAGGTGCTCGAGATCAGATTACGGCTCGATTGCGTTACTTAACCAGAGTTTCCATTCGTTGGTTAGCAGTGGTGAATTGTACAGATTGCGGAGGCAGAATGGCTTTATTGAGCACTGGGTTTATTTCTCGTGCCACTTGCTTGAATGGGAAGCTTTTGATCCCATCCGTAACCGTTGGATGCACTTACCTAGAATGCCGGTTAACGAATGTTTTGTATTTTCCGATAAGGAATCCCTAGCTGTGGGTACGGAGCTTCTTGTCTTTGGTAAAGAGGTGATGTCACTAGTCATATATAGATACAGTCTTTTGACAAATTCCTGGTCTTCCGGGATGAGTATGAATACTCCTAGATGCTTGTTTGGTTCAGCTAGTCTTGGCGAGATTGCCATCTTAGCAGGAGGCTGTGACTCCCAAGGAAACATTTTGAACTCTGCTGAGCTCTATAATTCTGAGACCCAAACATTTAAGAGGCTTCATAACATGCATAAGCCAAGGAAGATGTGCTCAGGGGTGTTCATGGATAAAAAGTTTTACGTGATTGGAGGAATAGGTGGAGCCGAGTCAAAGGTTCTGTCGTGCGGCGAAGAGTACGATCTTGAAACTGAAACCTGGACAGAGATTCCCAATATGTCTCCTGGGCGAAGTGGTGCTACCAGAGAAAATGACATGCCTGCGACTGCTGAGGCGCCACCTTTAGTCGCTGTAGTTAATAATGAGCTATATGCTGCTGATTATTCAGACATGGAGGTAAAGAAATACGATAAAAATAGGAGAGTTTGGTTTTCTGTTGGGAGACTGCCTGAACGTGCGGTCTCAATGAACGGCTGGGGTCTTGCATTTAGAGCTTGCGGGGAACGGCTCATTGTTATTGGCGGGCCTAGAACCATGGGTGAAGGATTTATTGAAATTAATTCCTGGGTTCCTAGCGAAGGCCCTGCTCAATGGAATTTGCTTGCCAGAAATCCATCTGGGGCGGGGAACTTTGTGTATAATTGTGCGGTTATGGGATGCTGAGGAGTCGACACTTGACTTGATGTGCTGAACTCCTTATAAGTCGTTCTCGTATTACATGATTGATTGCCAATGTGGCACATGATTCGTGCAAATGGGTAAATTTTACTCTTTTCGTGTATCCTTTTATTTATGTTTTTATTCAGGACACAAGAAAACTTCACAAATTTACCCAAGATTAAACACAGTGTTTTCTTCAAGGAAGGTCCTTAACAGATTTTTTTCACATTTAAGTTTTCTGTTTGTTTTTAGTTACTGAAATCGTATCCCATTTGTTGATGATTCTCTGCTAACACTTGAAGGTGAGAGTATTAATTGCATTCCATATCTTGATTTTCTGAACTATCCGTCTGAAATCGTATGATGTTTTCGGCTTCCTATCCGACCTTTTTTAGCTTTAGCTTTAGGAGTCTATAAAATATATAAGCTTTCAGATGGAGAGTCTCCATAAGTTCATTGAAGTACTTCATGAGTTTCCTGCTACTTCTTCTGTTACAAATTCCACTTTGTCCCATACCTTTTTTTTGAAACTTCCCTTTCGGCACATTTTAGTTCCATTAAAATTTTACAACAACTTATTAAATGTGGATAATGGTTGGGTTGCATTGTCTTCATCAGTTAGACAATATGTTGTCTCATTCTTAACGTTCCGTTGCGTCCCAATCTGGACTTGATTATCTCTGCTGGCGGACACGGACTCAACAGTTCCTTGTTCAGTCTGCATCAGAGTTTTGACTTTTGTATCTCTGTGGCTGTGGGTACGAACCTTATACTCTAGTTTGATCATTGATGACAGGTTTTAACGGTTTGATGGGAAGTTTAATTACCGGTAACATGTTAGCAGGACACAGTCGAGTCCTGGATAGAAATATGTTCGCATCGAAGCATATGGATATATAGACGATTCGCATTGAAGCATATGGATATATATATATAGACTAATCAGAATAATTTGGAAGAAGCTTTTTAAAGATGAGCAGCATATATATGTATCTGTGATTGTAACAAACAACTTTCTTTTTTAGGTTCTTCAGAAATGTCCACTTCAACAACACAACAAGGGAAACATATGATGCTCTTCATGTAGCATCCCCCAATAAAGCTTTTTAGCTTAATAAAGAGAGGAATGGATTGTATATATTTCAAGAATCGTTAGGATTGGATGTGATCAGATGATTGAAATGATATGTGTTAATGATAATTTATCAATTAGATTGTGTGCATTTGTGGGAATCGGATATTATCTCTATACCCTTTTTGATGCCATTTTAAATGGTAAAGTTGTACATATTCCACTCAGTGTTCTAATTCTTCTCATCTTTTTGGAAAAGTAAAAGCAGATATGGTTGGATGATTTTCATTTGGAGAATAAAATATGCCTTTTGTCCATCAAAGTTACACAAAATTTCTCCCTTGATGCATCCATTCATGCTCACCAACTTGTCTCTACTGTGTCAACTATAAACAGTGCCAAATATTTATTTTCTATGCTTTAATTTTCAACCGAAAATTCTATCGAAACCTAGCATATGAATAAAACGTATAGATTTTTATCTAGTGCATTCGATAACGTAACTGTCATTAAATACACTGTTTGTTCAAAGATGCAACTCATTTCAATTTGATGAAGTGCTTGCTATGATCTACCCGACTTGTTTTTTTTAAAGGTTCCACCTGACTTTTGCTTACTGGAAGATGGCCTAATAATAAGATACTAAGATTATGGTTAATGCGATCTCATATGGTCCAAATTGGAGTTTATTATTATTCTCCAAAATGATTATTTACAATACTTTATCTATCTTTTGTAAGCATTACTTTTATATGAAATAATGACATACTAATCATTAAAGTTGATTCCATTATAATTTATTTCATGAGGTTTGTATATAATAGATTCAATAATTTAATGGACTATGATTGTGTTTGATATAACGCGTTTCAAACTAAACATCATGCCATGTGGACCTTCATTTAACATATACTACATTTAATAGTAATAAAAACATTTAATATGTAATAAGTATTCAAATTATATGATATATAAAATTTAATAACGATCAAGGCATCATGTTGATGCTACGTGTGCTACTAACAAAATTAAATAAGTTTATTGAATCATGCATTGATATCATATTATCAAAAATGAAGATAGATCATTAATATGAATATCATTGTATTAATAATTGTGATGTTGGGTGTGAAAGAGGTGTTGGTCGAGTGATTTGAACTCTTGACAAATGTCAAGATGTCAAGGATTCGATTCTTCGACATCGGGTGATAATTGATATGTATGAGATGTACTCACTATATATATTTTTTAATTATCAACGTTGGTTGCATAGTTATTATTTTACTAATCCGTGCGACAATATAATTCAATAATGACGAAGCAAACATGTTTGACAACTCGAACATCGAGGCTACTTGCTAAGATAAATACACAAATAATAGAACCAATTGGGGTCTGACCCCATAGCCATTAAATCGGCCCGAAGCTCTTTGGACCCATTAATCATCATATCAAATCAAATCAACTTAGTTTTTTGTACACCTCAATTTAATTACTTAACATGCCATTTGGTGCACTTACCATCTGCCAGACACTATACCCAACTTCCACATGCAAATTATTTTGTACCAAAATATAATCAATAGCCAGCCCAGCTTATAAATTGGGTTGGCATTTTTAAAGGGCATGATTGATTAGATTATTATTATGTGCACATGCTTAGAAGCATTTTGGTTCAAATTCCAGCATGATCGATCCAAACAACAATGCTAGCAGCTTTAGGAAGTATACCTAATGTTAACACGAAGCTGCTGATACGATCTTTAATATCGTACTGAGAATTACAGAAGAATTGATAGAAGAAAGAACAAATAGAATTAGAGCTTGGGGAGATAGGAGTAGAGATCGGGAGAAGAAGAGCAAAGATTGGAAGAGGAAGATAGAAAATCAACTGTTAATTTCCTTCATTGATTTCTAATTGCTTGTTTACATGTCTTTTTATACTAATCCAATTACATTCAATACAACTTAAGCCCCTTAACTTCCTTAAAAGTCCAATACCTAACAGCTGCATGTTTGAATACGTACATTCAGAAAAACAAGTACAACCTACAACCCGATTTAGATCGAATCAGTTGATGCCAATTTACACGTTCATGCATACACTATCTACCATTTCATGAGGCACCAACGTGATTAGATTTAATCAGAGATTAAAACTTATTAATATTTATATCTCCTTCCAGGTCATAAATTTCATCAACTAATGCGAATCAAGTTTTTTTTTTTTGATGGGAAAGTTGTACAGATGTTGGACATTGATGACTCAATGACTCAAATCAGTACATGTACTCAGTTTACGCACAGGCCTTGAAACGGCCAACCCATCCTCGTCATAAACTCGTCAAAGCCACTAACATCCCTAGGCCAGAGCCGGGAAATAGGGCAACTATGACAACTAATGTGACTATAACTCAGTCCGCAAGCGGCTGAGAAATATCAACTCACTCAGTTCGGAAACCGACTGAGAATAGCCACTTATTCAACTCATCTAACCTAAATAAAACTACAACTAGACTAAACGACAACTAAGACTAACGAAACAAACAACCATACAAAACACAGCTAACAACCTCTACTTGCGCCGCCTCCCATCGCCAGCTAACAACCATAAATTTCATCAACTAATGCGAATCAAGTTTAATTCATACAAATTAGTTAAAATTTATGTTATTATTTCGGATATGAAGTGCTTCTAATTTCAATTAGTTAAATGCTGGGACAGAAATGCTGTGTCATACCCCGAAACGGCGTCGTTCCGATTTATTTCTTAATTTAAGTTTGTTATGACGACCCTACATTTATACTTTATTTTCAATTTGACTCCATGTCCTTAAACTTCTATATATACCACTCCAATTCCCTTCTCTCTCCTCATCCCCAATTTCAAAGCAACCTAAATTTATTAGTCGCTTTTGCAGCATCAACAATGTCGGAAATCCAATCGCAGAAACGCCAAACGTCCGAGCTTGAATACGAAATCGAACTCTCAGGCGGTCCAATCGAAGACCATAAACGACAAAAAACTTCCATCAACCACATACTATCCATCCTCGACCAGGACGAGATCGAGCTCGCCAAGGATGAGCCGGCGGATGATTTGTCAGAGTTACTGACGTCTCTCGAGCAGGAACTGTCCGGAGGTGGAGTAGACAGAAATGGAGAGTCGACATCGGGGCTTTCCGTAGAGGACGAGGAGGGGACGGTGGAGAGTGTGATGAGGCGTTTGCTGGAGGCGTCGGATGACGAATTAGGGATTCCGAACACGGCGGAGGAAGGTGGTTGGAATTTTGGGATGTGTGACGGATTGTTGTGGGAGCTGGAGGATGAGGCTGCGAATTATTGTACGTTGTTGCAGTCGGAATGGTTTCTGTAAAATAGGGGGCTGAACTGGAAATTATATAGTTTAAAGCAGGTTTTCAAATTCAATCCGGTTCCACTGTTTTATAATGGGAAAATGGAGTTTTTTTAAAAAATGACCCAAACGAGTTTGGACATTTCAAAACTGACCCATGCGAGTTTCACATTTCAAAACTGACCCATTTTTAATAAGACCAGATCCTCAGGATCCGATCTTCTGTGTTTTTTACAATACCGGTTCCCCAGGATCCGGTCTTCTGTGTTTTTTTACAAGACCAGTTTCCCAGGATCCGGTCTTATGTGCAAACGAACACACGTGGAGTTCTCTCATTCGAACACGCACAGAAGACCGGATCCCGGGGATCCGGTCTTGTAAAAAACACAGAAGACCGGATCCTGTGGATCCGGTCTTTTAAAAATGGGTCAGTTTTGAAATCTGAAACTCGCGTGGGTCAGTTTTGAAACCCACAAACTCAAATGGGTCAGATTTAAAAAAAACTCGGGAAAATGACAAAGATGAGGTATGAATTATCATCAATTGATAAATTACGATCTGAACTATGAAAATTGACAATTATGAGCAATTTCAAAATATTTTAATCCTCATATAACACTTAACTGACGGAATATCAATCCGCCAATTAACAAAGTTAACTAAACGAATGAATTGAAAAAATCTTCTTGCCCTTAATTGTGAAATTGAGGAGTAGAATATTTCGAAATTACCCTTAATTGTCAATTTTCATAGTTCGGATCGTGATTTGTCAATGGGTGATAATTCATACCAATGCTTGTCATTTTCCCTTTTACTGTATAAAATATAAGAAGTGGCCTTAAATTTCATACTCCGAAATCATCCACCAAAATATAAATTCGATCTATTTTCACATATCTCGTCATTCAGAGCTTTCAATTATTGCAAATGCAAGTACTAAAAAGTAATGTGGTCAAATGTGACAGACGTTCAAACGTTACAAGCTTCTTATTGTGTTACATGTTATCTCGATTCTGATTGGTTAATGAAAAACAAGGAACCAATCAGAAGCGAGGAACACGGGCACTACGGTGCACCCTCACCCACACAACCCCGTGCTTGTGAGGGTGCACCGTAAGCCCGTGTTCCTCGCTTCTGATTGGTTCCTTGAAAAAATGATTGACTCAGAATCATATAACACATAATACTCTAACAACACATAACATTTGAACGCCCCCGGTCAAATGTTATGTATCCTGTAATCGAAAAAAAATGTTATGTATCCAATGTTCATGTACAGTTTCGGCATGGACGTGTTGTTTATCGCTTGTGGAGGTGTTTTCCCTCGCCTCGATGTGGGAGCGTTATTCCTCCATCGTTTAGGTGTTTTTCGTCCCGCTTTGGCGTGGACGTGTTGTTCCTCATTTGTGGACGTGTTGTCCGTCCATTGTGAACGCATTGTGTTCTGCAAGTATTGCTTGCATGATGCGTGGATGTGCGTATTCAATAGCGAGTTCTCAAGATAGAGGTGTCTTATGCACGTGCTTCAATGTGGACTACTAAATTATCAATCTAGGTGGTGCCTTGTGGGACCCGTGCTCTAAAATATAGTGATTATACTCGATTAATAAAATGTTCGTGTAATATATGCAAAATGTATTCCTATATTTTTGTATGAGATATTGTAACTCACAATCAAAAAATATGTTATTCGAATTTGAGATTTTTTCTTTAAAGAAAATGAGATATTTTCAAAGCGGGAAACTTTCAGGAAGGGAGAAAACTGTTGCCGCGTCGGAAGATGCCAAATCGACCAAACCCTAAACTCTCGAATCTTCCTCGCCGTCGTCCTATCCGCAAATGGATCTAACCGATCTTGCGAGGCGGCTCGGATTGGACGGGTCGAAGCACATTGTTCGACAAGCGGCCGAGCTTCGTCGGATGTGCGACGTCAAATTTGACTCCTCCGTCATCGGCGTGGTGAGCAGATAATCGAGTGTGTTAATGTTTTGCAGTTGAGTTTGGGGAAGTAATCGGTTCGATTTGTTTGAATTTTATGGTTGCAAGGGGGAGGTTTGCAAGGCTGTGATATGCCTGGAGATCGCTGCAACAAGGTAACTGAGCGAGTGAGCTGATTGAAAATGAGTTGTAGATGTTGATCAGTTGATTGGTGGATAAGTGGTTGATGTGATTGTGGTGGTTATTTGGTTTGTTGGACTTGCAGGGGGCAGGAGATATTTAACAAGGATCAGGTTGGTGGTCCGGTTGATGCTAGAGCTTTTTACATGCACCGTAAGAAAGGAGGCGAGGATGATAATCATATTTTCCAAACCTTGGATGAAGCTAATGAAACTAGACAGGTGCAGCAGTCGAAACAATCCTGTCAACGGAAAAAAAAGGGTTCTCGCTCCTCCGGTCGATCTTGCCCTAAACAGAAAGATACCAACTTCGTGTGGTCTTGATCTTTTGTACTCTGTTTTGTTTCTCCTTTTCAATAAATTAATCCTTAAAATAAAAAAAAATAATAACAAGGATCAGGCGATCAAGCTGAGTGGGATGTCCGAAAAGGCGTACATTTGGTCATTTAATGCGTTGCACCATGGACTTGGTGTGGTGTCAAGTGAGTTTTTCTTGCTTGGCTTAGTATTTGATATTGATGTGCATTTCTCACTCGTTCTTGTCAAATGTGTTGGTGTTGAAGGATGCAACTGGATATTAGAAAGCTGGGGATCCAGTTTGGATGTGTGAGGCTGATTCCAATTGTGAAAAGGGGATTATTGCAGTAAGTTTTGAGCCATCCCATTTCTATTGCATTCTTGGTTCACATGAAGTTTGTGGTTGATATGGTTTTAATTTGTAATCTGGTTTTGTCAATGTTGGTTAGATACAAAAATCGGTTTATGGCATCATTGCCTGCTTCAAGGAAGGAATGTGCAGACTTTACTAGGCCTGTATTTACTGCTGTTGCGTTCTACTTATGCGCTAAGAAGCAAAAGGTACTATTGAAACAACAATATTCGAACTACAGCGTGCACGGGCGATAGTTAAGATTCATTTGTAGGATTGATGTCCTGATTGTTTTATTTTTGCCCACAGTTAAAGGTGGACAAGATGAAGTTGATTGAGCTTTGTGGCACATCTGAGGCTGAATTTTCAAGTGTGAGAACTAATTGTTCCATTTTCTTTAATTTTCGTGTAGCTAGCTGGAGTTGTGTTTATGGCTTTCATTTACATGGACTGAATGGCAAAGATAATTTTGTTTTTACAGGTCTCCAATTCAATGCAAGAGTTGTGCTTTGAGATTTTCGGTAGTGCAAAAGAGAAGAAAGACCCTAGAGAGATTAAGGGAAACCGAGGTATCACTAAATGCTATATGGTTTCTTAAAGACCATAACTCATTCGGATGGATCATTCTTTACGCTGAATGCATCAATTTCCTTGTGATGAAAAGCATGTGAAATACGCCTTTCTACTATTCTAGATTTGTTAGATGCATTGCCTGGAAAGAGGAAGATTGAAGATGGTGGCTACTTCTCAGATGAGGACAACGAGGTACAATCCCAATCTCATAGCTTCTTGTGTTACTCTTACTTCCTGTCAATTCAATTTGTAATGCTGTGCGTCCTCTAAAACTTATGGTGATATGCTTCATGTACAGTCTAACGTTTTTGCCTACGTGTTGACAAAGATTGCTATATTTTCATGGCTTCTGATTACCCTTGCATATCCAGCATTCAAGCTACCAGAAGCGTAAGATAGCAGACATGGGTGATTACGACGAATGGAAATCTACAGTCCTCGCAACCAATAAGCAGACCGAAGCCAAAGGTACAACAGCCTCAACTTCTTACCTCTCACAATCCTTTTATTTACCATCGACTCTTCTTATCTACCTGAACTAGCTGTCGCCACCAAGTATTTCAATGACACTCTTATTTATTAGCTGCATTATCTCAAGAAGCTTCTAAGTCTCATCTCTCATTCTTACAGCTCACTGCAAGCCTGCCAAGCAACTTCAACTCAATTTCGGGAAAGATGTTGTTAAAACCTAAGAAGTATCCCCTAACAGAGATCCCCATTCTTCTTGCCTCAGCTGCTAAATGAAGTTGAACTAGCACTCCAGAGTCCGCAATCTAGTCCATCTGATTTACTTTGCTATTGAAATGAAGTTAAACTGAGACGCATGACAGTTAAATTAGTTGATGATGACATCTACGAGTAACGGTAAGCTGCTTAATACAAACTTGTTGATATTGAGATTCAGATGGCCAGTGGGAGAAATCAACATTGAATTATTTATTATACGTTTTCCCTCTCCTCAGAAAGCTCTCCCGAAGCCCCAGAAGTTCTCCGAAGCAAGCTTTGTTTTTTATTTTCCCCTTCCTCAGCCGGCCCCTTTCTCTGTCGGAACCGGCCATGCTACCGCCCGCTCATCCCTTCATAGTCCGCGTGTCCAGTTGACGGCTATCTTTGGTGGTGGTTTGAGCTGGATTTTTGGGTTACGGTGGGGTTGTGGGTGGTGCCATGGTGGTTCTGGGTGGTGGGTGCGGTTGGGTTGAAGGTGTATATATTTTGGTGTTTATAGGTTTTAGTTTGTTGTTTTGGGGCCAGCTGAGGCTGGGTTGGTTTGATGGCAGCTCGTTTTGGGCTGGTTGTCGTCGCTGCTGGTTGTAGGTTTGCGTCGGTGGTGATCCTTCCCTGCGGGCCTTCCCTGGTGGCGGTGGATGGGCGGCGGTTCCAGTAGGGACTGCTGGATCGGCTGTACATGATAGTTTGTACAGATCGTAGGATAGGCCGAGTTATCCCGGGTATTTGAGACTTCCTTGGATGTGAAGTTGAATCACTATTTCCAGCTGGAGTGGCAGGCTCCTGTTTTGCTGGACATCTTTGAAGAAATGTGGCTGACGCTAGATTGTTACTTTTAAGTTGGTGTCTACCCGGCTTCGTTTGTTTGGCCACCTTGACATATGTCGGATCTTGAAGCTGCTGTGTTGTGAAGATTTTATAGCTGATGTGGACTGGCTCCGCTTTTACACGAATTAAGTTACCCTATTGTCTGTATTTGTTAGCTACCTGTCCAATATTGTTATTTATTTTCACTTATAGTTGTTCTTTGTACGCCTTGGTATTATCAAAAAAAAAAAAAGATGGCCAGTGGGAGAAAGGTAACAATAGGCATCTCAGTAATAGTTTGGCCTCTACAAGTACGACGCCGTATTGAAACACTTTAGTGCAATGTATATTACATTTAAGGCATGAAGCAAACACAAACACAAACACTTTACTTTCCGGAGAGAATCGCAGAGATCCGAGATTTCTAAGGTTTAGAAAACGTCCCATCTTAACATCAGATTCGCTGCCGAAGCTGCTCCGACCCCGTAGAGGATTCCCAATTCACTCCTTCAGATTTCGAGCTGGTTATGTTGGTCGCTGGTGTAGATTGAGGAAGTCGGGGCATGGACTTCCAGCTGTCTGATGAGGTGTTGGGGACGGTGGTGCCAATTGTGATATACTGGTCTACTCAGGGATGTACGTGGTGCTAGAGAGGTCGGAAAAGTATAGATTGCATACTAGGGATGATGAGGATGTTAAGAATTTGGTGCCGAAAGGCGAGGTTGTGAAAGGTGTGCTTTTCCAGCAGCTCGTTCAGGCTTTTGTTGCGGCCCTTCTGTTCACGGTATGGGAGAGTATTTAGTGTAATGGCTTTATTGTGAAAATAGATGTTTCTTTGTTTGTGATAGGCTTGTTAGGACTAAGGAGTTATTGATTAGATGTCCTGACTTTCAGTTGTAACTGATGAAAAGATTCTAAGCTGCTTTGTGACTGTTTTGGGCAACAAAACCATGTTTGAAATTAGTGAAGACAACAGTCAGCTAAAGAGATAATTTATTGTGCTATAGTGTTGGGGTTTACTGTCTATGATGTCCAGCAGAAGTAGGTGCGTTACCGGTTTTATGACATGAATGGATATCCTACTACAAGTGTCCGTAAAGACATTAGAACAAATGGATTGCTACCGGCACCGTCCGGTTTTCCAAAAAAAAAAAAAGACGTTATAACAATATTTGACCAGTTGAAGATGATTTATCGAGTGTAATTGGGACAATATCGTGTTGAATTTGGCTGTTGGAGTTGATGTATTTATTTAATGGTTCGCAATTAAAGGTCATCTGAAGCCTTGTTGTATTTATATAGTACTAGTTTGTTATTGAACCTTTTTTTGTGAAATGTATCTGCTTGAACTGGTTTTCCTTTTGGCACATGTTATCAACTAAAAAGTAATTTATACTTATATTTGAACCTGAACCTGAACCACATTTGCTGTATGTAGGTCACAGGAAATGATGAAGGCACTGGCACTGCCAGTGGCCAACAATCATCAATTTTTATCACAGCGAGACAATTTTTCATTGCAATGTTGGTCTTGGATACATGGCAGTATTCTGTGCACAGATACATGCACGTCAACAAATTCCTATACCGTCACTTCCATTCGCAACATCATCGGCTCATAGTGCCCTACGCGTATGGTGCACTTTATAATCACCCTGTAGAGGGACTTCTCCTTGACACCGTTGAAGGGGCGCAATCTTTCTTAGCATCAGGAATGACGCCCAGGACTTCATTCTATTTTTATTTTTTTCTCATTCGCCTCCATAAAAACAGTTGATGACCACTGGACTATGGCTTCCTAGAAATCTGTTTCGTAAGTGCTTTAGCAATAACTCAGCATACCATGACGTCCACCACCAACTTTATGGTAGTAAATATAACTTCTTGCAGCCATTCTTTGTTATGTGGGATAAAATACTTGGCACACACTTGCCTTACTCTATTGTCAAAAGACCTGAAGGCGGCTTTAGAGTGCTTCCCACCAAAGCAGAAAAGGATGACTGACATCAAACAATCAAGGAGCAAACCGGTCTGTGTTTCTTAATCTTGGTTGCTGTACTTTATTTCTTACCTCCTTCGTCGATGTATTTCCGTGTGGCTTATTAATGCTATATACATTTATTGGCTCTAAACTCGTGTAGTTTAACGCCTATTTATGAACTAAGTTGCTCTGTAGTTATGCAACTCTTTCTGAATTAAAACTTTTGAGTGACTATTTGTTTACGATATTTTGAATTAGATTATAGTCACGTTGAACTTACCTTATAATAAACATAGATAACAGATCAGAATATCGATACATTCATGTCCGATTTATCAGTTGAAATAAGTATCATATTGTCAGTTATCGTGGGACTTTGATGATTTTGGAGGGCGGTTACTAGCCTGAGCATGGATCCTTGAAACAGGTCCAAACTGATCCATATGCACTTTCTGATGATAGTTGATATTGTCCTTTGTCTTCTGCAAATTCATATTTCCTGAAACTCTCACCCCTTTGTGATTCGTGCTGTCCATCAGACTGTGGCCTGCATTCTCGGTTGTCTGCTTATGTTTGTCAGTGACTGTATATTTGTTGGTTCTGGTAATGGGTGCAGGCATTGGAGGCTTGAACTCTTCACAATCTGACTGCAGAGAGAAATCTGCAGCACTGGCAGTGGCAACGCTCCAGTCTATGCTTGCTTCACTTGGAGCATAACAAGTTGTGGGTGTTGCATAGCCAGATGCACTACTGTCAGGTATTTGGCCCGAGAAGGATGACTTTCTGTGCCCTGTAAAGCTGTCTATCTCGAACAAGTCTGAGCTTGCATCACTCTCAGCGTCAGTGTAGTACTCAACAGAAATAGTTGACGCTATGCGCACATCCTCTGATCTGGGATTCTTCAAGAGGTTTATCTTCCTATCAAGACTGATCGATTTCCTTACCTTCCCTGTTGCAGGAGCATTGAATGAATCTGTATTGTAACGGCTGCACTCCGTATTGCCCTTCAGCAGGCTTTGAGATGAATGTGTAGATGAGCCCATAGCTTTGTCAAGCTCAAGCAGTGATGGTGTTACTGAAGGATAAAGCATCTGGCTGTCCTTCATCTGAGATGTTCGAGGCGAGGTTGTTCTAACCTGAAGTAACTGATCTGCTCGGTTAATCCTTTGTCTGGTGCACTCCTTTGATATAAGATGGTCATCATCGACTTTTAAGGACTTCTTGCTGATACAGGAGCATCTGCTAGTGAAGCCGGACAGGAAGCTTTTCTTTCGTTGCATCTCTCCAGTGCTGCGTCTCCCAGGCACCTGGCTTGGGAAACTGTGAAGCAGCGCAGTCTGGCTGTGCCAACTTGACGACTCAGATCGAATACTTGGAGTCCCTAAGCTGATATTGGATCTCGCCACAGAGTCCTCTTTGTTCCCCTCCACTGCAAATCTTCTAAACCCTGAACTTTCCTTGGGTTTCTGCCCATCCTCTAATCCTTCATTGAAGTACTTATCAGCTCTGAATACCCCAATCTCATCATCAGGGCTGAGATGCCCGCTCCCAGTTCGTGTCAGCTCAGCCAGTTTCACCACCAACCGACCATCAACATCATTCAAGTAAGATGAGAAGGATGGCTCTCTAACCTTGCTGAAATTGCTCAAGGACAAGGACTGAGGAAACTGGTAATCACTTCCCATTGCTTTCCCTAAAGCTCAAACTGGCCAATATACCCAACGTGATGGGAAAACGGAAAGCCCCCCCAGCTTCAAATTTAAGATCTGAAAGAAACAAAAACAGTTGCTGAGGGAGGAAGTGGTGGCCTTGAATAAGAGTGTTTTGCTTTGCTTGAGCCTTGTGGCATGCAATGCAATAGCAATTGAAGTTGAATGAGTGATTGCAGAGTAGAGTAGGGTCAAGTATGCTTCATATTTTAGTGACATAAGCTGACTCTTTTTGGCTATATACTTGATCAATTCGATCCAAAATTGCAAGCAACTTGGTTTGTCAAAAAGCATGCATCGTCTCCAATAATTGCTGCCATCATAAAACCTCCAACAACCACTAGTACATGTGGTTGGTTGCAGTTCAGTTGAGATGTTGATATCCATAACTTAAGACATGGCCGATCATGACATGCTAGGAACTTGTGAGATCTTTATAAGCACATACATATAAACTTGTCATGAAATAGACACTGAAGGTTTACGTCTCGTGTGTGAACACGTATGTATATATATATATATATATATATATATTCATGACCAACTACGGGAGAAACATTTTTTTTTGATTCATAAGTGATTTTTAGCCACCAAAAAACGAAACTCGTGAGAGTTCGATACACTAAGGTCCATAGGACCGACACTAGCCCCATGCTTTTTATTATTATTTGGGTTTTGATGGTTTTTTCATGCTTTGTTTTGTTTTGTTGATAGAATGGTTTTTTCATGCTTGATGGTGGACAAAGGGAAAAAGACATCATCATCATATTCATAGGGCTTCAATAATAATAAAAAACACTTTTATTCATAGGGCTTCAATAAAAAAAAATAGGGCTTCAATAAGGACACTTCTATAGCTTTTGTTGTCTAATGATTTGAATCACAACACTTTTATCTCTCTTTTAATCTTTTTATTCACCCAACCTCATTCATTACTCCAACTTTGATTCTTATATATAGATTTCTAAGCTTTTTTTAGATGTAAATATATAGATTTCAAACTTGAGAAACTAAAACTGTTTAATGCTTATATAATAATAATTATTATTTTGATTGGAATTGCTTATATAATTTTTATTTAGTAAAATTTATTTATTTGAATGAAATACTCCCCCAAACACTTATCAAATATCACTAATCAACATTAAGATCATACTCTTTATCGAATCCGGATTCTCTCCTCATCAACAGTAGTCCTCATGAATATTCAGTGTTCTATTCATGAGGACATATGAGGACTATTGTTGGTGAGGAGAGGATCCGAATTCCTCTTTATCAAACCACCCTCAGCAAGTATGGTCGACGGGTCTGGTAGTGAGGGCTTGTGATCAAGCGAGGCAGTAAATTTAGGGGGACATTGTTTGGCTTTAAGAGGTCGGATAATAGTCGTAAGAAATGAAGAATCAGTCCTCCCCTCCCTTACTAATTTTGTTGCGCAGAGAGACATCAAAAGTTAATTTTTGCGGACTAGAGATGAAGATCCAAAAAAAGATAAAGATTAGCAGATTGTACAAGTAGAGCATAGTTTGCTGACTGGTTGCTATATATATATCATTCTACAACAGCCTGTTGGGCGTGTGGATAAATGTCATACATGATCAATCAAATGATCTGCAGTGAGCATCAGCATTGCTGTTGTGGCCGTGATTTACTGAGAGGAGGTGACATTGCCGTTGTCTCCTGTGACCCAGTATTGTTTAACCGCAATGAGTATCTTTTCCAGGACTAAAGGCCCGTCTTCGTGGTCCACAAGCTTTGTGTCCCATCTCATGCCTGACAAGATCTTTTTGACTTGGACCAATGTGTCTACTTCATCTCGGAAGATGACTGCGCCCTCTGGTCGCAGAATGCGATCCATTTCTAGAAGAATGTCTTCAAAATCACACCTGTGGAACATGTTGACCTGTTAATTTTCGGGGACAAAAAGATGTGGAGGAGCATAAAAGAACGATTCAAAATAATTGTTATGCTACTTGTTGGAAGCTGGCTTACTTTCCCTTATAGAGACTGAAGACGCCGGTTGCGTGGATGAGATCGTATGTCCTTGGATATGTAGAGAATGCTTCACACCTGCAAAAACATTATATCCATCAAAGCTAGTAAGACATGGTACAAGATAGATGCCAACCCAATATGCTTGACGCACAAGATTTGAATTTGAAAGGGATTCAGAAAAGAGTACCAGTCATGATAGATGCCAATAAGTCCTCGCTCATATACAACACCGAGAGTATTTCTATCCGCTATCGTGGGAACAACGTTCATGACCCATTGTTTGGAAGAAGAGAGCAATGCGCCGAATCCTCCAAGGCCAGCATTCATGTCCATAATATTCCGATACCTACCCGTGTCAATAAGTTTGTTGACATTCTTGTAAGCCTTGACGTGCTTTTTCCATTGTTTGCTATCGTCTAGGTAAGCGTCAACAGTCACTCCAGGGATAGACCCGCTAGAGATTCTTGGAGGAACTGCGAAAAGTCTTGCTGGATATGGCTTTAACTGTGTCTCGATTTCTTCTTGGTTGTTAGTATCGGGATACGGGGTCACGCAAGCCTCCATCTTTTTGTACCTAAAATACAAACACATAGCAGAATTTCAACATGTAACTTGGTTATGTATTGGCATGTTGCTCGATGATCAGATATGAATATCGATTGCGTAGTGCATACCAGACATTATCTGCCTCGGAAGCATCACAGAAACTAACTTTCGTTTGACGGCTGCGACATGAATCAGGACTCATGCTCTTCTGCCAGACGGCGATTTCACCTTTCTCATGCTTCTTCTCCCAGCAAAGAAGCTTAGCAGTGTCTTCTATCCTTCTTTGTTCTTCTTCGAGTTCCTCTTTTGGCCTTTGCCACGACTTGTAGTTCTGCTTCCAGTGAATCGGAGGACCCGAGAGGACCCAGTAGCCTCCGGGCCTGAGTACTCGATCAACTTCCATCATGTACATTCCATCTGATCACTCAGAGACAACATATAATCAGACATCTGATGAGCGAAGACACATATATTTGTACAAATATGTTAACAATTTTGCATTCTAAGTCCTACCGTTTGCGCCCCATGGAATCAAGCAGCGAGAGCAATGCGCCATGTCAAAAGCCCTGGATGGATATGGCAACTTAATAGTTCCAAGTACACCAATGACTGCAGGTACACCTCTTTCGAGAGCGAATTGCACTTGTGCTTCGTGAGAGTCTCTGGGAGCGAATGACATGGCTATGACATTTCTACTCCACAGGTATGCGCCCCAACTCGCAACCTACCATAGGAAAAAAAACACATATGGTGAGTGATTTTTCTATCGAATTTGGGAAACCAATGTGTCCGGCAAGAATGTAACATACCCCGCATCCAGTATCTAACGCTGTCCTAACAGTCCCATTTTTTATATGTATAACAGATGCCAACTGATCTATATACTTATCAGCTCCTTGGGGAAACTGAGTCCCGCCTCCTGGAAATCTGAAGACATTACCTTCATACTGAATCCAGTTCTGAATTGCCTTTTCAACCGTCAAACTCTTGTAAGGCGCATTCGCATAAGGGACATAATCACGACTTTTTGGCCAAGGGAACGGTGTCACATATCCCTTAGGTGCCGGAATCAGGCAACGTAACTTCTTATTTTCAGGAGGACAATGTCTCTCTCGGTAATTCATGTTCTCCCTCGGGAAAGTCATTGCCCGCTTCTGATCCTGGCATGGGGTATAATCAGTGTACTTCTGACTACACGACTTAAAAATTTTCTTAGAATCTGAGTCTTCCAGGGATACAACATCCCCAGCATGACGAGTCTCGAAGCTTAGAGTGGGGTTAGTGCACTCAGAGACAGTCTTGGTGACCTCAACTGCTATACTGTCTCCCTTCCCGAATCCACTCTTCTGCCACGCACCCAAAATGTAGAAAAAACAGCAGAGACCAACTACGATGAATATAGACACTGACCTCCTTGTCCGCCCATCACCTGGATTCAGCTTAATCGCCATGGTAGACCTGATAGCCCAGCAACATAAAAACACAGAATCTGAGAACCACGATACTCAAATCATTTGCATTATTCAGATCCACCGTTTTGTGAAACCAAACATAGCCGAATAAAAATGATAACGTTTAACTTATAGGAGCATAACCCAATACTCAAATCATTTGCATTATTATCCGCTATTGTATAAATACTGCAACACAGCTATGCTCAAGCAGGAAATGCTAGGGCCTAGGACTAAAAAGACTCAGAATCGCAAATATACATGAAAATATCCCGATACAATCTCCAAACATCCTTAAACTAAACTACAGATCCAGCAGCAAGCTATAGTCAATCCAACATAAACCTTAAAACCAAACGAGACAACAAGAAGAGAAGAGGCATGAACAAACCTCAACTTACTATCTAGCAGCTCTCCAGATCTCTAAATGTTGGATCGTTACTGTTAGAAATCTGTCAGACGGAAGTCACAGAGTGTGTTTCCGTCTGATGGTCAGATAGCAGCGGAAATATTTTGCAAGAAAATAATGACGAAAGTAAATACACACTTATGTAGAGTGGAAAACTTTATCACAATAGTGATAAAGTAAAAACCACTACCTTTCAGATTGCTCTGAAAGGATTTGCGAACTGATTACCCTTTATTCCGATGTACTTGCAGAGTTTACAAAATAGATCTTATAACTCGACTCTATTTTGATGACTACTGCTCAATCCGATAGGGTGAATCTGTTCGAGCTTCTCGCCTCCGTGCGTTTTCTTTCTCAGCAAACCTTTGCTTCAAAATGTCGTAGCTTTTTCTCTCTATTTTCGCCCACTTCATTTGTGCTCTCAATTGATCTTATATAGGAGTGGAAGATCATTCTTCTTGTTTTTCTTTTCATCTCCTTCATGACGCAATTAACTCCTGTTAATTGCTTCTTGGTATAATGCCGTTGCCTCTTCATTGTTGTTGATTGAATGGCACTTCAATGTCTCTACTTCAATGTGTATCCAAACGGTCTTCATGGCATTTACTTGTTCTCTTTAAATCTGCCATATAAAGTTGCTTGTAAATGCTGTCTTTTGAATATCCATGCCAACGGCTAGAGAACTCTTCATTTGTTCTTCAACATATTCTTTGTCATTAATCTGCCATTAACTCTTTGTCTTCAATCAGCAATTAAGCCTTGTCTTTAATTGCTTTCCTTATTTACTTGTCTCTTGAATTGCATTCCATAAATAGCTGCTAGTCAAACGACTCTTTCTTGTCTTCACTCAGCATTTATTCATTCTCTTCAATCAGCATTTAACCTTGTCAATCAGCAATTACTTCTTGATTGTATCTCCTATTGACCTGCCGATTTAATTGCTTGTAAATGCTTCAATCTGCAATTATTCTTTGTTGGATTTCTGCACACTAAAATGACATATTAGGTAAGTGTTTGTCAACATCAAAATCCAAGGGTTCCAACAAATTCCCCCTTTTTGATGATGACAAACACTTCCTCAAAAGATAAGAAATCCATGACAAGTATTCCACACAACAGTATTTCCATCTGATAGATATGCAGTCAAATTTTAGTTAGGCAGACATATTCTACGACCGCTTAACAGTTCCCCCTTAGATGGACATCCAGTTTGATTTTCAGTAGTGAATTCCCCCTCAAGGAATGCACTCATTGTCTCTTCCCCCTTTTGGCATCATCAAAAAGAATGCAATCAAAGACATCCATGTGATGGAAAGAAACTGCATACTTCATCAATAAAGGGCAAAAGTGCCCCGGAGGGAACACACACAACATACTGAAAATTTAAATACTACCAGGCAGACACTGAGCATGACAACGAAAGAAAAGTCATCAAAAATAGGTAGTAGATATGGTGGGGATGGAAGGAAAGGGGCAACCATGAGACAGATCCAGAGTTAACTGCGGAACACGGTCTTCAACTGGTCAACCACCTTAGTTGCGATAAGTATCAACTGACTATTCAACTCCTTCAGCCCTTCCTTGATTTGAATTCAGTGCCCCGGATTCACATCTGCAGAATCCTCAGCTCCCTTCGGCAGATCTGGCAATGTTTGAAGAATATCAACCTTGCTCCTCAAGTCCTTCACCCAGTCAACTTCTGACTGATAGATGCCAAGATTCCGTCTTTGCTTCTCTTCTTTATACTATGAGAATCTAGAATTTTTTTTTTTTTTTTTGAGATTCCAATCGGCATCCTCAAATCTCGCAAGATTTACTTTTTGACTTCCAAAAGAACTGCACATTTAAATCTCCTTCCAAATCTGGAGTTAGGCAATAGTTAAGCCGCCACGTGCAACTCCAAAATTTTGAATTCACTCCACAGTTTTCTGCCACATGGCCATCTGTGGGTATTTAAAACCCTAATTGCTCCAGCTTGTTCAAATATCGAGACCTTGCTGTTTTTCCATGCCATAAAGACCATCAGCCATCAAGTCCGAAGCGACTTAGTGATGATGACTGTGCTACAAACGCAGCTTTTTCTTTTCACCATACGGGTCATTCTAATTGTCATCAAGTATCATCTTTAACTTCTTTTCTTGATGGCAGCCGCTAACCCTCCAAAACGGCACTTACTAACACTTCATCTGATTGAACCAGCCACAATCCATCTGATGGAACCAGTCTGAACCAATGCTGAGTTAACCCCGATTCCGTCTCATGGTTTTTCACAAGGTTTGGGTGTGGTGTGGTAGGTTTACCCAAGTGGTACAATAAAACACCACACAACCAAGAAATAAGAGTTCACCGAATCATGACAAAGCAATTTTATGTAGTGTGGAGAAGACCAAGAAAATAATTTTACCATCAACGGGCTAAACATTTATTCTCCACACATAATAGGCTAGGGTTAGTCTTAGAGTACTTCCTTGGCTTATATTGTGGGTTCAAATTTGGAAGTCTCTTTTGGGCCACAAAGAAAAATGTGTCATGCTCATGATATTTGCTAGCTAGTAATCTCATTTAACATGCATGCAGTGGTGACCTCATAGAGCAACTTTCACACAGTTATTAACTACATACGCAGTATCTTCATACACGGCAATCTATCGTGCAGACTAGTCTAGCCAATCATCGAGGGAATTCAACATAGAGTACAGACTATGCGAGGGAAGTCATACCTAGTTCAAGCCTTAGCTTCTCGTAGGGTTCCCTGTGTAATGCTTTCGTAAAAATGTCCGCGATTTGCTCCTCAGTCCTACAGTATTCCATGGCAATGGTTCCTTTCTCTACACAGTCACGTAAAAAGTGATATCGAATTTCGATGTGTTTAGTGCGTGAAAACTGTACCGGATTTTTCGAAATATTGATGGCGCTGGTATTATCACATAGAATTGAAACGCATTCAAGAGTAACGCCATAATCACTTAGCTGTTGTTTTATCCATAGCAATTGTGCGCAGCAAGCAGCAGCTGCGATATATTCTGCCTCAGCAGTGGATAATGCAATAGAAGACTGTTTCTTGGATCCCCACGAGATCAAACATGGTCCAAGAAACTGCGCCATTCCTGAGGTGGACTTCCTGTCTGTTCTGCATCCTGCATAGTCAGCATCTGTGTAAGCCGTCAGATGTAAGTCTCCTCCCGTCGGATAGAATAGGCATAAGTCGTCTGTCCCTTTCAGGTATCTCAAGATTCTTTTCACGGCTTTGACATGTGTCTCTCTAGGATCTGCCTGGAATCTAGCACATAGACATACACTGAATAAGATGTCAGGTCTGCTAGCTGTAAGATATAAGAGTGAACCTATCATCCCCCTGTATAGAGTCGGATCCACTTGGAGGGATGACTCGTCCTTTGCTAGCGTGTCATTTGGAGACATGGGTGTGGCACATGTTTTCGCGGAATCCATCCCAAACTTCTTCAGAATTTCTTTTATGTACTTCTGCTGATGGATCCGAGTTCCATCTTCCCCTTGTGCTACTTGAAGTCCTAGAAAGTACTTCAATTCCCCCACCATGCTCATCTCGAATTCGCTTGACATCAGATCTGTGAACTTTTTGACAAGTCTAGGGTTAGATGAACCAAAGATAATATCATCAACATATACCTGAACCACTAGAGTGTCAGTCCCTTCCTTCAGAAGGAAGAGAGTCTTGTCCACTTCCCCCCTGACATATCCGTGTGACAGAAGGAACAATGAGAGTCTCTCGTACCAAGCGCGGGGTGCTTGCTTCAGTCCGTATAAAGCCTTGTCCAGTACGTAGACATGATTAGGATAGCTTTTATCCTCAAATCCTGGAGTTTGGCTTACATATACTTCCTCCTTTAGTATTCCATTCAGAAATGCCGTCTTGACGTCCATCTGTTGCAAGGTGAAACCATGGTAGGTTGAATAAGCTATAAGCAGTCTGATTGCCTCTAACCTTGCAACTGGAGCGAATGTCTCATCATAGTCAATTCCCTCTTGTTGGTTGTATCCTTTGACCACTAGACGGGCTTTGTTCCTTATGACAGTTCCCTTATCGTCCAATTTGTTTCTGAAAACCCATTTCGTTCCAATCACGTTCTTATCTTTGGGTGTCGGAACTAGACGCCACACTTTGTTCCTCTCAAATTGGTGCAGTTCCTCTTGCATGGCATTGACCCATTCTGGGTCTTTAAGAGCTTCCGCAGTCGTCTTTGGTTCTGCAAGAGAAACAAAAGAGGCAAATCCACAAAATTGACATAAACTATTAAGGTTTACCTCTTGCTGAGAGGTGTAGCATTGGTAGTCTCCCAGTCTGTCTGGCCGACGAGTCTGTCGTCCATAGCGAGTGGTTCTTACTTCCCCCTCAGGGTTTGCAGGGATGGGTTCAGTAGTCATCTCTTCCTCCCCAGGGATTTCAGCGTTAACAGTCACCTCAGGGACATGCTGGACTTGTCCATCTGCTGGAACTTGTATTTCAGCAATCTCCGTTTGATTCATTGGAGGTGCATTGTTCAATTGTTGGACTTCCGTGGGAGGGATGTCGTTAGTTGGTGATGGCGGTTCCCAATCAGGATCTGATTCATCTACGAACTGGAGTTCTCCAGCGTCTTGCATGGCTGTAGTTGAGGAATCCTTTATCTTTTGACCGGCCATTTCCGTCTCGTCGAATCTCACATGAACGCTTTCCTCAACTTGTTCTAGCCTTAGGTTAAAGACTTTGTAGGCTTTGCTGTGACTAGAGTATCCAACGAAGACTCCTTCATCACTTCTAGCATCAAACTTTCCCAGGTTCTCCTTGCCATTGTTGTGGACGAAACACCTGCATCCAAATATCTTCAAGTGGGAAATATTAGGTTTTCTTCCACGTAATAGTTCATATGGAGTTTTCCCTATCATGGATCGCAGTGATGCTCTGTTTAGGATATAACTCGCGGCATAGACTGCTTCCGCCCAAAAGCCTTTTGGAACTCCACTAGCAATTAGCATGGTGCGTGACATGTCTTCCAGAGTTCTATTCTTTCGTTCAACAACACCATTCTGTTGTGGTGTCCGTGGGGCGGAAAAGTTGTGATCAATGCCTTTTTCCCTGCATAACGAGAGAAACTGCGAGTTTCGAAACTCAGTTCCGTTATCAGTACGAATAGATGTTAACCTGCGATTTAACTTATTTTCTACCAATTTCAACCAAGCTTCAAATTCACAGAATGTATGATCTTTGGTGTCTAGGAATAAGGTCCATGTGTACCTGGAGTAGTCATCAACTATGACAAGGATATACCTGTTTCCTCCACGACTAGTGACGTTTACAGGTCCACACAAGTCCATGTGAACCATGTCCAATGGTGCAGAGGTGCTCACAGTTTGCTTTGATGTGAATGATGTCCGTGCCTGCTTCCCTGTGACACATGCACTACATACCTGTGCTGATGCACTTTCCATCTTGGGTAAACCAACCACCAATTCCTTCTGATGGAGTTTGTGCAGCAGTTTCGTGCTTGCATGTCCAAACCTTCTATGCCAAAGGATGGTATTTTCAGCTATGCTTACCAGGCACAGTTCCTCTTCTGGGACGAATTCTGGGTCGACAATGTAAATTTCGTTCACACGGATTCCTCTTAGGACTGTCTTCCCTGTCTCATTGCTTCTTACAAAACAATCATTAGAATTGAATGTAACACGATTTTTGCCATATTGACATAGCTGAGACACACTTAGTAGATTATATTTCAAGTTTTCTACAAGACTAACCTGTTTGATTCGGATGGTATCCGAAATTCTTACCTCTCCTATTGCAATCACATTTCCCTTGCTTTTGTTTCCGAAGATTATGCTATCTCCGGAAGTTTTGTGGAGTGAGTCGAACCATTCTGGATTTCCCGTCATATGTCTTGAGCATCCGCTGTCCAAGTACCAGGGATGGGACCTCACTCCATTCTGCAAAAGGAAGATCAGTTTTTACGAACCCAGACAAGCTTGGGCTTACTGGGCTTAGGGATGAAATTTGCAATAGGAACAGAGTAGTAAGAGTAATGAGCATCATAGTTAGTCAAGTCTATCTTTCGCATGGGCGTCTTCCTTGGTTTGCAAAAGATGGCTGGATCATGGTGCGGACGGAAGTGATCGCTTCTGTTTTTCTCCCTGTAGGTGTTGACTTTTCTCCGATGGACGTCATTTGAGGGACGTCTTTTAGCGTTCGTCCAGCGGCTATTCTTCTCATCTATTTCCTTTAGTCTTTGGCATTCAGCTCTGTAGTGTCCAGACTGCCCACAGTTCCAGCAGATTCTATGGCATAGAAGATTTACGTACTTGCTTCTGCCGGGTGGAACTGTCGTCTTTGCCTTTCTAGCATGAAAGTCTCTCTTTGAGGGCTTATGACTCTGATTCATATTCATCCAGATTTTATAGCCTTTTGGAGCCTTGTAGGGGACAGAGTCCTTGTCGTGGATATTGAATTCCTCCTGTGACCTATCTTCCCTCTCTGTCCGTCTGATGCTTTGTGGTCGTCTTTCCTGGCGAGAACATTCTCCTTGTTCTGTCATTTTTCCCTTTCCTTTTTCAGCTTTCTCTTCAGCTTCATAGCCTAGCCCTGGGCAGACGAACTTTTTCTTGAAGTCCGTCTTTACTTCCTCTACCCTTTTTGCTTCCATCTCACGGAGCCAGTTCTCCTTCTTTGCGGTATCCTCGAGTCTTAGACTTTGCACTGTCTGGAGTAGTTCTTCATTATCTCGTCTGAGATGGTTCAGTTCATCAGTTAACTCTTCAATCTTGGCTTGGAAGTCCATTAGCTCACTGTTTCCTAGGGTCATCTGTCTTAGACCATTGCTGAGCTCACTGACCTCTTCCTTTCTTTCCTCACATGTATAACATATGCACACGTGTTCTGCCTTCTCCTTTTCAAGACGCATGGCCTTGGTAGACCAGAGGCGGTTTTCTGCGATGTCATCACGATGATCCTGTTGCATTTCTTCAATTTTGTCCTTAAGCTCTTGGTTTCTTGCCAGAACTTTAGCAATTGTTTCTGCAAGATCAGATTCAGAGAATACTTTATCAATAAAGGAGTCATCGTCTATTACCTCATTATTTGAGGAGTGAGCCATTAAGCAAGCATCCTTTGTGTTGATTCCATCATCACTGCCTTCATCCGAGTCTCCCCATACAGCAAACATGGCATGAGCTTGTTTGGGGGCGGATTCTTCTCCTTTCTGGGCAGGTGGCTCTCCTTTCTTCTTACTATAGCAGTCTTTAGAAAGATGCCCCTTCTTCTGGCAGTGATAGCATGATCTGTCTTCCTGCTGCCCTGGGTTTCTTCCATTTTCACTTGAAGCAGCATCCTGGTTCCCTTTGGAGGAATTACCAGTATCTCGGTTTCTTCTGAAGGAATTACCTCGATTTCCTTCTGTTTTGGAGTTCCGTCCTCTGCCAAAGTTGGCTCTAGTGAGGGCTCTTGTTAGTAGAGCTATTTCGTCCTCCTCTTCATTTGATGACTCGGTTGCTTGTGCAAGGGCTTTTTCAACTTTTAATGCGATGGCCTGAGACTTATCAGACTGTCTCCTGGCCATTTTTCTTTCCACAATTCCAGCTTGACTTTGGAGATTTGCTACCAGCTCTTCCAGTGTAGTGTCTTTGATCCCTCTTTGAGCCTGTAGTGCTAAGGTTACTTGATCCCATTTTGAGTTTAAGGCCTGCATGAATTGGTGCGTGATTTTCCATTCGGGAAGCGTCTCGTTCAAGAACTCCAGCTGTCCGACTATGACTTGGAATCTAGTGTAGAAGTCTTCCAAGGATTCGTCTTTCTTTTGCATGACAGTTTCATAGTCCTTGGTGGCGGCCAGAATCCGATTTCTTTTGATGTCTTCATTTCCCCCGTACAGTCTTACCAATCCGTCATACATGTCTTTGGCGGTTTTGTACATTGCCACTTTGATTTGATCTCCAGGTGAGAGTGCCATGTAAAGGACTTTCTTTGCTCGGGCGTTCTTTTCCAAAACCTTGTAATCCTCATCAGTGTATTTGTCCTTGGATTTCTCTACTGGTTTGTCGGGATCTGTAATATCCAGTGGGATAGGCAATGGACCTGTCTCGAGGATCCTCCAGAGTTGTCCATCCAGAGAACAGACATGGGCCTCAAATTGGTCCTTCCACCAGTCGAATTGTCCAGGTTTTAGTAGCGGCGGTTTCCAGAAGGAATCGTGAATCGACATGTTTTTCCTGCAAAGCTAACAGATAAATCTAGAGCACTCGGCTCTGATACCACGTGTTGGATCGTTACTGTTAGAAATCTGTCAGACGGAAGTCACAGAGTGTGTTTCCGTCTGATGGTCAGATAGCAGCGGAAATATTTTGCAAGAAAATAATGACGAAAGTAAATACACACTTATGTAGAGTGGAAAACTTTATCACAATAGTGATAAAGTAAAAACCACTACCTTTCAGATTGCTCTGAAAGGATTTGCGAACTGATTACCCTTTATTCCGATGTACTTGCAGAGTTTACAAAATAGATCTTATAACTCGACTCTATTTTGATGACTACTGCTCAATCCGATAGGGTGAATCTGTTCGAGCTTCTCGCCTCCGTGCGTTTTCTTTCTCAGCAAACCTTTGCTTCAAAATGTCGTAGCTTTTTCTCTCTATTTTCGCCCACTTCATTTGTGCTCTCAATTGATCTTATATAGGAGTGGAAGATCATTCTTCTTGTTTTTCTTTTCATCTCCTTCATGACGCAATTAACTCCTGTTAATTGCTTCTTGGTATAATGCCGTTGCCTCTTCATTGTTGTTGATTGAATGGCACTTCAATGTCTCTACTTCAATGTGTATCCAAACGGTCTTCATGGCATTTACTTGTTCTCTTTAAATCTGCCATATAAAGTTGCTTGTAAATGCTGTCTTTTGAATATCCATGCCAACGGCTAGAGAACTCTTCATTTGTTCTTCAACATATTCTTTGTCATTAATCTGCCATTAACTCTTTGTCTTCAATCAGCAATTAAGCCTTGTCTTTAATTGCTTTCCTTATTTACTTGTCTCTTGAATTGCATTCCATAAATAGCTGCTAGTCAAACGACTCTTTCTTGTCTTCACTCAGCATTTATTCATTCTCTTCAATCAGCATTTAACCTTGTCAATCAGCAATTACTTCTTGATTGTATCTCCTATTGACCTGCCGATTTAATTGCTTGTAAATGCTTCAATCTGCAATTATTCTTTGTTGGATTTCTGCACACTAAAATGACATATTAGGTAAGTGTTCGTCAACATCAAAATCCAAGGGTTCCAACACTAAATTTCAGCAACTGAAGTCCACCACAAGTCACTAAAGCAAGACAAGAAAATAACAAACACCACCACCACCACACAATGTTCCAGTAAGCACCAAAACCAATAAATCGATGA
Source organism: Rhodiola kirilowii (assembly GCA_033675215.1). Classification (NCBI taxonomy): domain Eukaryota; kingdom Viridiplantae; phylum Streptophyta; class Magnoliopsida; order Saxifragales; family Crassulaceae; genus Rhodiola; species Rhodiola kirilowii. The sequence continues at coordinate 767,682 of CM066194.1, forward strand.
CACAGAAACCAAAAAATGTCAGTAATCAACACTCATCAACTCTTCAGAAGAAGAAAAAAAGCTTCAATCTTTCCGAATGGTATCACCGATTGTCTGACTACCAATCATCAGAAAACGAACTGGGTCTCGATTATTATAACAAAAAAGCGCAGCTCGATTTCTGTAACAGATCGGGAGCAAGTAGAGTAGCAAAGCACGTAGCAGCCACTATCTTGATCGAATTAATGAAATGCTTAATTTATACTTAATTGCGAATATATTGTACTAATATTTAAAAATTGGGGGTTCGGGGTTTTGAGGGGGTTTGGATTTAAGGAGGTAATAAGCGTATGAGCTCGAAGTGGAAGCGTACAGAAAGTTGATGGAGGTAGATGCGTGACTCGATCTCGGTCGTACACGTGTGGCGATTTGTGTGGGTTTGGCCCAAATTCCGGCCCATTAGACGGAGGTGAGGACCAGTAAATAGTAATACGCGACATTATTTCAAAGATGGACAGGGAATGATTGAAGATTGAAAAATACAACTCGTGTCATTTTCAAGGGAAATTATTTTTTTGTACACATATGTTTTTAGAATGTATTTTATTATTAAATAATTCATATATCACTATTTTTATTTTTATATACAATTTTCTGAATACATTCGGTCGCATAAGTCAAATGCTCATTTTCTAACCGCCACAAATTCACTACGCCCTGAAAAACAACTGCTTTCGTCTTCAAATCGGAGTTCACGCGGTTCTGCGAGCTAGTGAATTTGGCCATATGAGATCAGTTTGGCCATATGAGATCTCTATCTACTCTTCTTTACCTGCGGTTTGACCATATGAGATCTCTATCTACTCTTCTTTACTTGCAGCACATCATGCATGCTGGCTTCTTCAGATGTTGTCGAGGAGATCACTACGTTTCGTGGATTCCTAATGATCGCTATGACTAAATGGTAAGTGTTCCCTAGGCTACCCTCTTCTTTTATGGAGGTTCACTTGGTCACTCTAATATCACCTGCTTTTTATCTGTTTATGTCGTGTTTACTCTTATAACTATACTAATATATTTGCACTTGCCTAAAGGTGTTGAATTTTAGTTTTGGTCCAGTTGAAATACAAATTAATTATTTATCTTTATTTAACTTAATTTAATTGTACTGAACTTTATTTAATTTTATTTAACCGTATTGAATTTTTTTTTTAAAACTATAGTAAACTTCACTACACCATTTTCCGTTATAGGCGACTGATTTTCCTGCAGTGGTATAAGTGTATGTCGCCCAAGAAGCTCTACGCGACACAGTTACTACCTGTGTCGCCTAAGTAAACTCAGGCGACATACACTTGTGCCACTGACCAACGTGTGTCACTTAAGAGGTCTTAGGCGACTGACTCGCATGCCACTGACCACGTGTGTCGCTTAAACGGTCGTAGGCGACTGAATCCTATGCTACTAGATAATTGCGTCACTTAAGTATGAAAAGTTTATTTGTAAAATCTGGCACATTAATAAGTTCCACCATCTGCACACCAACATTGGTACGGTGTTTCTAGAAGCAGTATTATAGGCGACTGATGTTGGGAATGTTAGTTGCCTAAGATGCTTGTCATTTAATGAAGTAAAAGTCACCTTTTGTAACTCAGTACGAGCATATCTATGCTTTTCTGATCTTCTCCATTTCTCTTCCATTGGTGGGCGATTTTGGAGCTCCTCCTCAAACTGCAAATACATCGAAGCAGGTACGTAGATTAATTTTGTAGTTGAAATTTTTGTTCCATTTAGTTTGAAAAATGTAACTCCTCCTTTACAGTCGTTCCATTTAGTTTGAAAAATGGAACAATTTTGTAGTTGAATTTTATGGGTTGAAGAATGGAACAATAGAACAATTGATAAATTTGTTCAATTCTAAATCGCTGAAAAATATCCCAGAGGAGATAACAAGTTAAATTTGTTGTTGTTGATAAATTTTTGTTTTATTTTTGTATATAAATTATGATTAGTCATATGTGCATAATTTTTAGTTCCATGATTTCAATTTATTGTTCAACTAATTTGGCAGGTCAAATGACCTCAATTTGTTGTTATTGTAAGTTCTTGTTAACTTAAGTTAATTATTGTTTTTTTTCTTACAGATTTAAATAGATAAAAGTTGGATGAGTTTGGAAAGATGTGATGCTCGTTACATCGAGGGAATTGCTATTTTCATTGATTTTGTTAGGCGGAATTCCGTTGATCCTAACCACCTATGTCCATGTCAGCGATGTAATCTACATTGAAGGAAAATTTCATTGGACGAGATATACATGCATTTAATTCAATATGGTATGATGCGGGGATACATCACATGGACGTCGCACGGCGAAGTTGGTGATGGACGTGCAATGTATGCGTTGAGACAACAATACTTGATGCATAGAAGGGGAGAAAGTAGCTCACAAAGTCAGACGGATCATTTTAATCCCACTATGGAGATTCTACATGACACATTTCCTTACGTTCACGACGAAGTGATGACTGATGTCATTGAAGTTGATCATCTTGGAGAAGTTGCTTATGAGAAGTATCAAAATCTTGTTGCGAAAGCCCAAACTCCGATATGCACTGGTAGTGAGTTGACGGTGCTTGAGATAATTTTAAAGACAATGCAAGCCAAAGTGGAGAATCGATGGTCAAACAAGAGTTTGAATGACATTTTACGTCTCACAAAATTAGCACTTCCTAAAGAAAACAAGTACCCTGATTCTATGGAAGAAAACCATAAGCTCCTCTTCAAGAAAAGATAGAGTTTCACAAGCATCATACACCGTGTTACCGAAACGCAAGAAAATTTGTTTAAAGTGCTAATTAAAAAAATTGGTCACATTCAATTCTAATTTCGATGTGTTTCTTTCTCTCTGAATACAGATGCTTATGCAGTTTCTTTAATTCTCTTTTCTTCTCTGGCTTTTACAGTTTCGTTGTGAACAACAAGCCAGGAGATGGAAAATCGCTTTCTTCGCACTCTCGGAAAGGTAGATTGTGTAATCTGAATAACGTGCTAATAGCTCATCGAATGTCATGAACCTTTTTCCACGACTGAACTTCTGCATTTGGATAGAAGAGGAATGGTGATATATATTTTTCTTTTGATTTTTATTAATGGTAGGAACGGCATGAACTGGCTGAAAGAGTAATGGTAACACAACTTCATTTATATGGAAAATGGATCAAGGTACCTTAGCTTGATATTCTTATCCATGTACTATTCACTTTAGCAACACAGCTGATCATTGCCATTTAGTTTAACTCATGTCTTTTGGTTTTGTGAGTTAGTAATGTGACCATGCTGAGATGTACAAGGAGATCTCTGATCAAAACCTGGAACTGATGCGGGAGAGGTTGATGGAGACTGTCATTTGGCCCTCTGATGACACGAACACTGAGAAAGTCGTTGTACCCAAGCATTAGAACTTGTGTATATTGATGGTTGTTTAGAAGTTGAAACTTGTAGTTTGGTGTTGGTCATGTAAACTATGTATTTGTATTTTGAAAGCAATAAAGGAATTTTAGTTCTCTTATTTAATTTATTAATGTTTTATGTAATTGCTTTTTATGAGTTTCTTATGAAATTGGAAAGTCGATTTTCTATAACACTTATGTGACATCCGAAGTCAGTTGCTTAAAGATCTATGTCACTGACCTTAATTAAGTCACCCAAGTGACTCATTTGAGCGACATACCCAAAAGGTTCAGTTGCCTACATACTTGAGCGACAGAGGATATTAGGTTCAGTCGCCTATACACTTGGGCCACATTGCTTGGGCTACAGACCTTAGGCGACATTCCGTTAGTCACATATGTTTCTGGGCGACTAAAAATGAACTTGAACGACTCATTTGATTCAGTCGCCTAACACGGAAAATGGTGTAGTGCTTAAAGATACGAAATTTAAAGAACAAGTGGAAAACACAAACTTTTACGAAAAGATTTGTGACAAAAGTGAGTGGCTCAAGTTCATTTTTATATGAGGTATGATTATGGTCTGAGAAGAGATGATGACTTGCTGCAATGAGGACCATAGCTTGTCGTGTAAAAAAGCGTGCAATATACAAGAGTTCAGGTGAACACTACGTCCAACACATTGTAGAGATATCAAACCCTCGCCACTGTAGAAAAGTGAGATACACAAAATTAAGTATTGAAGCAAATCGTAACGGGTTTTTCTTTTGGTCTCTTCTTTCCTAGTGATTTAGCTTTGAGGTGGGCATAGGGGATTAAATCAGGTATAAGAAACTTTAAAAGCTTTCTGATTTAGTATACCTTAAGAAATGCGAGGATTAAGAGAATTCCCGAATTCCACAACGCATGGATAGTGATTGGGCCAGTAGGTTACGAGTTTGAGCATAAGAACATCCCAATACAATCCCTTTAAATACACATAAGCTGTGAAAGTCGATGTTTTTGCAAATATGAAATTAACCAATGCTATATATACAGGAGCTTCAAAGATAATACCTGAAACAAAATGCTAAGGCAGTGAGCTGGAAGGGTAGTGTGCCAGTGCAAATATAGTGGCACTGATTAGTATAGATGTAGGAGTAGACACCCTTAAGACACAAACAGATAAAAAGCAGGTGATATTAGAGTGAGGAAGAAGTAACGATTTAAACAAGAGTGAAGTGAAGTGAACCTTAAAATTCCAGTTTTAGTTTCGTCAGTAGAAATAGTGCCAATTGTACAAGAAGGGCAGGGAAACACTTGCCATTTAGTCATAGCGACCATTAGGAATCCGCAACACGTAGTCTCCTCAACGAGTGGAGCAAGAACACCAACAATAGCCAAAATGCATGATGTGCTGCATGTAAAGAAGAGTAGATAGATAGAGATCTCATATGGCCAAATTCCGCAAGTAAAAAGAACAGGTAAACCCATCGTCAGATCCACATGAAAAAAGGACATTTGCTTAGGACAGTGTGGTGCATAGTCAACTAGTTACCTGATTTTTGAATATCCAATAAGAGGGGAAGCAAATAATCAGGCAGGTGAAAGTAAACACATAGACAGGGCCGTGCCAGTGGGTGGGCGCAGGCCCAGAGGCTAATTTGTTTAGGGGCCCAAAAATGATTTTTGTCATATAAAAATATTTTTGTTTTAGTTTTTTTTAGATTCTAGTTTTTTTTAGTTTAGTTTTAGTTTTTTTGTATTTTTAGATTTTTAGTTTTATTAAAACTAACGTTCTTTTAATTAGTGTAATAATTATTTTTAAATAATAGTATTTTTTCGTAATGCAAATTATTTTTAGTTTGTCACTCTTTATCAAAATTTCTGTTTCCGTCCCTGTATTCAGGAGTGTAAAGGCATTTTTTTTATTCTTGTTATTTTCTATTTCGTTGGGCCCAAAAATTATTTTCGACCAAGAACCCTGGGAATAACAGACACGACCCTGCACATAGATCAGACAATAAATGAATATACATTTCTTCTTTAGAATAAAAATAAAGTGTTTACTGAGAGTTATAGAGCAATTCGACTATTACAAGGCAACTAAGTATGACATCTAGTAAGCTGACCAGAAGAAACAAAGGTGTGAACTTTTCCTACAGTCAAAGTATCTGATTCGGGATCACACATTTAGGGATCCTACTGATGGTTGATTACACACATTTTTAGGCGTCGAATAACCAAACATGGACATCACAGCTTGTGTAACGAATTCACCCATTACCGCCCCAACAGTTCCAACACCAGCCCACAAAAGCCACCCTTTCCTCGTATCAAAAGGTTCTTTCCAATCTAAACACAAATTCACATTGATTTTAAATATAGCAAATACGGTATATCAAGTAACTTGAGAAGCATAGTATTAGAAAATAACCAATGCAGAAGAAATCATTAGAAAGTGGATAAGATATGGAAAGAATATAAATCACACCCAGTGTAGTAGCAACCTCATTGCTGGAAAAATAAGTTCATAATCAAAATGTAATCTAGAAAGATTGAATCGAAGGTGGCTCAAGAAATACAAGTTTATTGCAAGAAAGCACCCTGCTAACCCGTTAGACCCCCAAATCATGTACTTGCAGATGCAGTATCGGAAATAAGAGTATCGGTAATATGATATGGAAAGAAAAGTATCGGTAATATGATTAGAGACCAGACTGACCAGAGAACACAACCAAGAATTGTGGAAAGAATGGAGTCTCACTTCCACGGCACATCCCAACGTTTACAAAACGGCGCAACTATCAAACCATCTTGCTGCAAAAAGTCAACACTAGCCATATTTTCAAGATTCTCCACCCCGCAAATTCCCCATCTATAAAATTCACAAAAATGAAAAAATAGTAGTAAAAACAAAATCATCGAGAAATTGGGCAAAAAATGTGCTCAGGTTTGTTGCATAAGCAGGGAAGCAAAGACCTTCCTGAAGCTGCATTTAACCGCAGTTTCACAAGAGACAAGTGAAGGGACTTGGGAAGCCAAAGCTTAGAAGATGACAGAGGATGAGAAGAAGTGACAACTTGGCGGCGAAGAGGGAGACAGAGAGCAGTAGTCTTGATCAACCCCATAAAGTGTTTCTCAATTGGTTGTTGAGCCAGAATTCAATAATAGGCATGGCTAAATTACGATTTTTTTGGGGTTAAGTACACCTACAGTAATACAATAATTAGTTAAATAATGTTAGATAAATATACCAAAACAAAAATATATACAACAAGCTGCAGAAACAAGTTGTGTGCTAGAAAAAAGAATGAGCACAGAACATTGATTATATGCATCGTGTCTTTTTATCTGTCTAAATTGTCATCTCATGTGTTGTGTCTTTTGCTGCTGCTTTCTGTGCGGTGGTGAAAGAACGGAAAAATGAACGAACAACAAAATCCGTAAATCGATCAACTCACCGACTGATGCGACGAACACGAGTGCGTGATCGCTGGCTCTGATACCATGTGTGGCGGTGACGATCGACGGCGACTGCACGAGCAGATCGCCAGAGAGAACGAAAGAGAAATCGAACGCAGATTTAGGGAACGAACGACGCAGCTGTCAATTGGCCCGCCATCTGCCTAATTGTATTTAGTTTTAACCAATTACAATCGGACCCCGTAGGATATCAATCTAATTACACAACAGTACCTGGACTGTTAATACCCCCTCTCAAGTTGGCAGAGTACAAGAAGTTAGTCACGCCCAACTTGCCTATCAGGCGATGTAGCAGGTCGGCAGGCACGGCTTTCGTGAGAATATCTACAGGCTGATCGGAGCTAGGAAGGTTCACCGGATTGATGAAATTGCTGGTGACGTATTGCCAGACCAAATGACAGTCTATCTCTATATGTTTTGTACGCTCATGGAACACCGGATTCCTCGCAATGTGCAAAGCGGCTTTGTTATCACAATGCAAAGGAACTGGACTAGGATGAGGAACATGCAGGTCCATGAGGAGGCCAGATATCCAGACGAGTTCGCGGGTGACATCAGCCATGGAGCGATACTCTGACTTGACAGACGAGTGAGAGATGGTGTGTTGCTTCTTGGTTTTCCAACAGACAATAGCTGATCCGAGCTTGATGCAATAACTAGATACAGACCGTCGAGTGAGAGGGCATGATGCCCAATCAGCATCGCAAAATGCTTCAAGACTCAAGGGAGACGTAGCTGAGAAGAACAACCCTTGGCCGGGAGCCTGTTTTACATATCTCAACACTTTGAGTGTAGCTTGGTAATGATCATGGCGAGGGGTGCTTATGTATTGGCTGAGCACATGGACAGGATATGAGAGATCTGGACGTGTGACATTAAGGTATATTAAACGCCCAACCAGTCGCCTGTATGGTGTAGGATCAGCCAGAAGATCACTTTTGGACAAGCTCAAGGTGTGCGTAGTGTCCATATGTACCTTTGATGGCTTGCACCCAAGTAGGCCTGCATCTTCTAAAAGCTCCATAGCATACTTGCGCTGGTTAATAAACAGACCAGCAGGTGACCGAGCAACTTCAAGGCCTAAGAAAAACCTGAGAGGACCCAAGTCCTTGATGCTGAAGCAAGAATGGATATAATCTTTGACAGCTTCTGTTTGATCTGTGCATGTCCTAGTGAGGATGATATCATCCACATATACCAGCAGAGCAAGGAATATACCATCACGAGAATATGTAAACAGAGAATAGTCATGAAGACTTTGTGTAAAACCATAAGCCAACAATACATCAGTGAACTTACTAAACCATTGTCTGGAAGCTTGTTTCAAGCCATATAAGCTCTTTAACCGTTTGCAGACTTTCCCTTGGCTCTCGAGTGCTTTGTTGAAACCAGGAGGAAGTTGCATATACACCTCGTCAGACAGTGATCCATGCAGAAATGCATTGTTGCATCAAGCTGGAAGATTGGCCAAGCTTTGGAAGCTGCAATAGCAAGAAGAACTCTGACTGAAGTCATTTTGATTACATGTATCCAATTTGAAATTAGCTGGTAGTCCTTACCCTGAAATAAACTCATAAATAAGCTTAAAGAAAAGCTAATAGGGAAGGAGTGGATACCTAAAACAAAAAGCTGAGGAATGAAGAATGTTAATTTGACGTGCCTTAACTTAAATAGTAGTTGCGAACGGCGTCTTAGAAAATACAATTAAGTTGAGAAATAAATTTAAACATGGGAAACTTGAGTATTTTGGGAAATTTTCCGGCTGTATATTCATAGTATATTAAGCGGTTTGGGTATGGCCCGATCCGGAGTGTGGATAGCCTTAGCTTACTCCTTATCTTCGTTTTTGGGGTCGCAGAGAAGCTTTTACATGGCGTCGATTCCTTTCACCTCCTCGTCGTTCACTCGACGTACCTTAATCACAGTTACCGACTTTCCAGCGCTTTCTGCTTCCTCGGTGCGGTTTTCTGCCGGCACTGCTAGATTGTTTTCTTTTAATCGAGCTTTGAAGTTTACAATAGCAGATGTTTTGCGAAGGGGAGATTACGCGAGATGCTCTTTCAATCCGAAAGATGATTCTCGCGGGAAATATCCAGCAAAGGTGAGTTCGTTTTCATGTAAATTCAGTTCAAAATTTAGTCTGGTTTGATACTTATCTGCGAGGTAATGAATTGAAAATGAGGCTTTTTGTTACGTCAAGTATTGCAGACTTTCAGGAGTTTCTTTTCTTCTTCTTTTTTTTTTTAGAAAATAAAAACTTGATTTATTCTAGGAAGGTGGGCAGGAATGGGCTATACTGAAGCGTTGGGATGTACCGTGGGAGTGGCAGACAATTTCATTGACATCACTTGCTTGTGGATTGAGGTTAGACACCTGCTTATAACCATTTTATTGATTTCTAGAGATAAGTTTGTTGGTTTTGGATGGATGAAATGTTCTTGGCCTTGACTTGATGCATTGTGGATTGAAATTGATGGTATGGTCTTGGGTTTGGCTAATCTTTTTCTAGGCAGTTTTGTTGTGACAGGGTTAGTTGAGATAGCAGCATTACCTTATCTTGGTATCAACATTACAGAACTGAGCTTAGATGAGAAGGCGGAACTGCTATTTGTTGATCAAAGGTATGGATTGCATCTGTTGTACTACAATGCATTATGTCCTGCTGCATTTCTTGTAGACATATTGCCATGATTAGTAGTTTCTTTCTGATACCAAAACCTGACAAATGAGCAGTGTTCTTTAATAGGATAGATGTGAAATGAGATTGTAAACTCTCACCCACACATTCATGTCAACAGTAACCTTTGGATCAAGTTCTTTTTAGAGTTATTATTTCCTTTGGTAGATTAGCTATAATTAGACTCATTATGGGAGTTCTTAATGAAGTGTTGGATTCATTCTCATTGTCTTCTACATTGGTTCAAAGTCTTAACTTTTCCCTCTTTTGGTAGTTTCACGACTGCAGTTATACTTGGAGTTATCTACACCGTTTGCAGATCTTACCCACTTTCTGATGATTTCTTTCGTTATGGTAAATCCCTTATTTCATGCAACATCATATTTTATTAAAAAGCTTTTTCTACTGGCTTAAGTTTAATTGTTATATTTGAATAGTTTTAAATCTCTGCATCCATTTCTCATTCAAGTTTTAGAATCATAGAATTGAGTCATCTGAACTTGATCAAGATATTCATTCTCTATTTTTAATGTATGTATATTCTTAGACTTCAATATCACTCTATTCATGTTCATGAAACTTTACTTGGCGTACTGCTTTCAGATTTTCGAGAACCATTCAATCTCCAGAAAGGGTGGCTCCTATGGGCAGGGATTGGTCTTATTGGTGCTCTGATTGGCATAGGACTTACAGGAATTGCAATGTCTACGTTTGGCGGTGAGGCCCCACAACGAGAGGTGAGCACTTCGCTGTAAATACAGGTGTAATACCTTCACATAGCTGCATTTTGTTTTGTTTTGTTTTGCATGGCCACTTAGTTAGGGGTTACCATGCGTAAGATCACATTTAGGCTTCTTAACTTTTGATTTTTGGTACATATTCAATACGAACTCCCTACTAAGTTCTAGCATGAGAAACTTGTCGTCTGCTAAGTTGTCTCAATTTGCTTGCAGACTGATGCTCTTGTGCGTTTGCTTCCATTAATTGGATCATCAAGCATCAGGTAACTTGACAAAACTTTTGCCTAGATTTATATGTGATAGTTGAATTGTTGTTGAAGACATGAAGTGATGTGTTGTCGCTCTTTGCCATTCTGCAGCACCATATCTTTGTTGGGTGTGACTGGTGTTCTTGCTCCACTTCTTGAAGAGACTGTATTTCGTGGGTTTTTTCTGGTGGCTATGACCAAGTGGTATGTGTTTTCTGGTGGTCATTTCGTCATTAATCATAACACTGTTCAAAAGTTGTGATTTATCTCAGTTTCACATTTTTTGTTTTAAGGGTCCCTACTCCTGTTGCTGTACTAATTAGTGCAGCTGTATTTGCACTTGCACACCTTACTCCTGGTCAATTTCCGCAGCTTTTTGTTTTAGGTATCCATTCCTTCCCTCTTAGCTTTTCTCTAATTTATTTATGAGTTTATTATATACACACAATGATATACTAGTCATGTCATCTATGCTCCTTGGCATCAAACAACTTTTTCTATATTGAAGGAGTTGCTTTGGGATTTTCTTATGCTCATACCCGTAATCTCATGACGTCAATCACAATACACGCTCTGTGGAATTCCGGAGTCATATTATTCCTCACCTTTCTTCAGGTAGTTGACTCTTGTTACTGTGTAATTTGTATGGGTCACATCTATTCAAGCTTCCTCTTTCGACTCGAGTTAGATTCCATTGTCAAACTCTGTTTGTTGAACAAGAAGATTGTTGTTATCGAACTTGTATCCCAATCATATAATATCACATTTAACTGAATCTCATTCTGTAATGCACAGCTCCAAGGTTATGATATTCGTGAACTGTTACAAGCAGCCTCCTGAAGAAAGCTCTGTGAAAATTTGAAGCAGCTTCAAGTTCTGGAATTCACCATCTTCCCCGTGGCTGTTCCAAGTGTATCCTACTATTTCTTGTACTGTTCCAAGTTTGGAATTGGAATACAGGTTATTTGTTTTGAGAATTAGAGTGTTTTTGGTCTGAGTTGATTTTGTTTGACTGCATTACTGGTCATCTAACAAAATTTCTCGACCCTTTTAAGGGATAAGTACTGAAACCCATTGTACTATTGATTCTTTTATATATATATATAAGTCACTTTTGATGAATTTTATAGTTTGCACTGAAAATATAGTTTGTTCCTGATTTTTTTTCTCAGGTTGTACTATTGATTCATTCCATATCTGACATCCAGAGGGAGCTCATAACATACATTTCCCCTTATTTATTTTAAATGAAAATTTTAGAACTCAGACAGCAACTCAAAAAGAGTTGGAGTTAAAGGAAATCACAAATTGTACCTTTCTTCACATGAAATGTTGAGATACAGACCTGAAGAACATTCTGGAACAAAATTGGTACCGAAAGGATTTTTTTTTTACTACAATGAGCCTGAAGAAGTCGATAATGCATCATGAACTAGGCCTCTCTCTTTCTAGTCTGCTCAGGTGACTGTATGTACAGCAGTGTTGCAAATCATTACAATGTTGTGTAAATATATTATATATATGCATATATGGAACACAATTGGTTTAGTTTCTGTCACTCTTCAGAAAAGAATGGACTCAAATGTTAACGGTTTAAGCGCAGATGTTAAACTGCTTCATGCGGTGGCGGAGCTGGCTGTCCTGGAGCTACTGTGAAATGAACACCCCTATGCCCCGATTGAATCACAAAGGCAAATTGCGATGCCGCTAGAGCTGCTGCCTCCTGTTTCACCAAAGCAGTTACATAAGTTATTAATGAACCGGTAAACTAACCATGACAAAGGATACAGACAGAAAAAAAAAAGGAAAAGGAAAGTGAATGACTTCTTACAAGTCGCTGACGTCTGCGCTGCAAGATACTGATTGCCCAAGCCATGATGTAGCAGGGTAAGAGGAATCCAGCAGCTCGGAGTAGGAAAAGCTGCACGTGGATTAAACAATTCATAAATCTAATGCGAGCATTTTTCAGTTACTCAGTCAGCTTAGTAGTAGTAGAAGACAAAAAGTTATGCAGCCTCCGCAACTTACGTAAAAAAAGGTTGAAGCATCATCATTTCCATTTCCATCTCCATCATCAGTCATGGAGAGTGCATGACGGAACAGCAAAAGTGCCATCAACTACATAAAGCACAACTAGTGTTAGAGATCCCTCTCCAAAGTTGGAATACAGAAAAATTGACATGTCTACACACACACCATCATTTGTTATTTCAATTTTAGTAAGTTCTCATAGATATTGCTGTGTTTTTCCAGCCTCCGAGGGTTACCCTTTTATGCCTGATAGTTTGCGTAAATGGGAAGGGACTAAATAAAAGTGCAGCTGGTAGAGACTTGCGAGCTTACAATAAGGGCAGTAGAGCGGCAGAATGCTGCTCCACTGGAATTGGAGGAAGCATATTCATCATAATCAGTTTCAATAAAATGGCGCTGTGCTTCAGCCATTGCTAACAATCGAGGATCAGTCATGTCCAAAGGCGCTCCATTCAAGGTCCATCCACTGGAAGATTGACAACGTGTTATAAATAAATTGTAACCACGTTAATGACGGAAAGAATAGACCAAAGCAAGAATGAACCTACCTGATGTCAATGGTAGTGTCCTCCAAGCGAGGTACGGGAAGTGCGGTGTACCCAGGCTGGTACGGCTGCAAAAGTAGAACAAAACAGAATTAATGAAGAAACACTATAAAGACAATGTGTTATGTGGTCACTGGTGACACTTAAAGTGAACAACATTATCAATGATTAGATGAAAAATTTACAGAAGTCAGACCTGATGGCAAATCTCACAAGTTGTGTCTCCTTTCTCATCGCACCAGCGCTGAACACATTGTCTATGAGCATACTGTAAACGAAGAGAACAATGGTTTCAGATCAACCATTACAATATCAAGACACGGAATACAGATTAAAATGTTTACAAAATCATAATGACAAACCAACTTATGATCATCTTGACGGAAGTTACAAGAGCTACAAATGAATAGATATATGAAAATGTCAAGAGCAAGACACAATACTCAAGGTCCACGATTTATGATCTACTACATGAAACAAAGAATTAACTAGAGGACAGGCAGAATTAGCTAGTAAAGGGCATAAGAGAAAGCAGAGAGAAGAGGTAGTAGAAGACTAAAACTCTATCCATACCTTGACACTACCATTACAAGCACAAGGCGTCTCCAGCTTCCCAATCTGATCCTCCTCCTGACAAATCCTACACTCCACCATCTGAATCAAGGGCTCGTCCTCCCCCATCTCCTCCACCTCAACCTCCTCATCTACAACTTCTGCACCAGCTCCAACAACCACCACCACATGATCACTCATTCCTCCTCCTCAACAACAACAACAATCAAACCACCTAAAATTTACAAAAACCCAATCAATCAAAATTACCTAACACAATTGCATTTGTCAAAAAGCAAGAACCCAATCAATCAAAAACGTTAACGGGCGTCTTAAATTGAACTCAAAGATCGATTGTTTAACATCTAACAGTCTCGAAGATCACGCCAGTGACACCTCCGGCGGATCTCGGGCTTGAAAATAGGATCAATATGGACGATTCGGGGCGATAATTACCTGGAAAGATTAATGGATTTGAAGCGCTTGGCTGGCCAGAAAAGTCGCTGCAAGAAAAGTTTAATCCCTCGAATTGATTTTTTGCATAAATATAGATGAAGATGAAGTCTTTGGATATTGCTTCATAAGGTCATCGATGTTGACTCTGTTGGTAATTTACATGACGCTCCAAGGGTATGTTCGTCATTTAATGATGCCGGATTTTGACATACTCTACGCGTTAAAACGACCGAGTCGTTTGTTTTAAATTCGGATGGAAGATATTGTTTTGTTGACAGTTTACTGGTTTGAAATTCGAACCGGATATTAACCGTAACATACCAAATTTTTGATAAGTTAACCTACTAGCTTTCATGTCATCAATCTATAATGAATTTTTGGTTGTGGTGACATAGAAAATGGCGGTGGTCGGATCATTACTAATGGTATCAGAACCGAACATCCGTAACAGGTGAGCGCGAACGGTCTTCAAATGAAGGAACGATCCTGTGTTCTTGTCTATCCTGCTGCCAGTTCGGTTCAATTAAAGCTCAACTACCCCATCACTTTTGTCTCTAGAAAAATTAAAGCAGATAAGCTTCAGTTCGACGACTATCCCCGCTACTTTGGTGTGAACGATCCATGAAATCAGTACCGACCAGCATTTCGAGGCACCCAGATGGCATCAGTTATGGCAATTGAGTCAGGGATAATGCGCATCTAATGTTTGAGAAAAGTCCTTAGTGGAGAAGTTCATGGCTTTGCCGCTGAATTTTCGGGCCACCTGTCTTTTCGTTTTTGAAAGTTTTTCATCTGGGATTGGATTGGACTGGATTGATCAAGTATAGGGTGCTCGGCTGCAGTTCTGTTTGTGTGAATGCGACTGATGGTTTGCCATCCTTCAACCCATATTGCCTTGGGGCTAGTTGCACCGTCGTGGGCAGAGGGTCCGACCGACCCTTGATAACAGCAGCAAAGGAACGCCCAAGGAGTTGATGTTTGGCTTGTGTTGGGGGCTCGTCACCGCCAGGCGGCGCGGCCATGCTTCACTTGTCTCACGGCGGAGCCAAGAGGCTCAATCGCCCAAAAGAAAACTAGAGAGAAGTCACAGAGCTGTCAGTGTGTGAGGGGGCTGCGACACAAAGACACTCATGTAGATAAATACCAGTTCTGAAAGGCAGATCTTACAGACTTGAACTTGATGACCATCCTAGTTCAGCCGGAAGGGACACATGGAGAGCCAAAGACAGCTGGTCTCATAAAAAAATGCAGCAATCATACCAAGTGTCACGACCCAAAAAATGTAGGCCGAGACCGGCGCTTGACACTTATGTCAAATGCCAAGCAAGCCTCTATACCTTTCTTAACAAATATAAATACTTCACAAATGGTAAAACATATCCGAATAACAATATAATACAGCGGAAATAAAATAATAAGTCTAAGATCCTACTCAAGTACCACGGAGCGACACTAAGGATGGTTGAAAATCAAGAGAACGGACTAAAAGACTTCCAAAGGCAAATGATCGGCTGGATGGCATCATACGTGAACTTGAAGACTCTTGCGCGAAGAAGAACTACAGCTCTCGCACTAGTAGATCACCTATCTGAAAATTTGGGGAAAATAGGGGGTGAGTCGGGGGAGACTCAGTAAGCAAATAACATACTTTATTACCGTGAGTTTGATTTTCCATACACATGTCTTTTCCTTTTTAACATATATTATATTAATACGTTGTATCATTTAGTGCACACATAAACATATGAATCCATAAACATCTCGTGCAACAACTCATATGTGCTCAAATACTCGTATCACACCAATAACTCTATATATCCCATGCGTGTATAAATGCGTGGATGCGTGAATGCACAGAGTCTAGGCAGTCGTCACTGCCGGTCCGGACCATCATATCAGAGTGCGGGCTGAGCCTCGCCAGAATATCTCAACTACAGTACTGGGCCACACATCCTCCCCTCTGGGCCGTATGCACCACAGCACCGGATCATGTCACCACCAGAATCATCTCATGTCATTTATGTCGTGAATGCAATGGTGCATGTGCAACATCAGCTCATCTCCACAAATATATCATTACGTAGTAATATTATCACATGTCGATACTCATAACGTGTTTTACTTTGTAAAGACGAGGGGGAAAATATCGTTTCTCTACTTCTCTTATTTTTATCCAAGTAATATTATACGTACTAATATATAGCTAATATAACATAAGCATGGTATTTACTCAAGTCGTATAGTTTAACGTCCTTGTCAAGACGAAAGGGATTTCGATCTCGTATCATTTTTGCCATTAACCGAATATAATCTTTAATATATAATTAATCGATACGATAATAAAATATATTATAAACTTACCTTCTATTTCGAGGTAGCAGTGTTTTCTCAAGTCGTAACAATTAACCATCTTTATCCTCACTAGAATTCCTCCAAGCTAATGATATTGATCCTGTGCACCAGCTCTTGATCAGTCACCTTTCCAATTAAATCTCTCAGCAGCTCATCTACACAATTCAATACAATCCACCTCTTGCTTAGAATCAACAAACCTTTATGTTCATACAACTCACCTGTCGCTAGCAACAAGAACCAATACTGACACCTTCTCAGGCCTCACTTTCACACTCAAATTAAACATAAAGTCAACAACCCTAAAAGATGAGCATATAAACGGTTACAATAATCATCACTTTCAAAACCATTAATCATGCCGCCTGACACCCTTATTAAAACTCTTAATCATACCAACTCAAAACTAATTAACTCCACTGCCAAACTTAGTTTCCATCTCAATTCGCACAACCAACCCATCACCATGAACAAAATATAAAACATGAACTTTGATCGCGTCAACAACCCTTAAGTTAAGCCATACCTTAACAGCGCACATAACTTAAACCAATAGCTGCATAGCCTACTGCCAGCTCCAAAACACCACTGTGACTAGCTCCATTTTGTTTGTCATCATCATACATACTCTTATCAAAATATTGCTTACATACTTGCCCAAACGAGTCTACCTCACTGTTGTTTACCGAGCTGTCAAATTCGACTTACAGTTCAAGTCCTTGTTTTTCCTTTTGTCCAGCTGACAACCCACAATGTCGTTGCCGGCTCTGAGCTCCTACTTCTACTTTTGCCTCTGCGTTTCTTTCCTTTTCCCCTGAAAGCAAACCCTAATCCATATATATACTTAGTGCTAAGATTAAATTCGAGATAGGGAAACTGATTTTCTTTTTTTCTTTTTTTTTTCTTTTCCCGATTTCTTCTCAACCACAACCCCAAGTCACTGAACCGCCCATATTCTTTTGACCAAAACAACGCCCGTTCTTCTCGTACTCTTTTTATTATTTAATAACATTTTCTTGAATACGAAATCTTATGGATTGGGAAAAATTAAATTGGGAATATAACACCAAGGTCGAAGGCACAACATTGCTTAGAACTTGCTTCAATGGAATCAATACTTTAACAGGTATTTCACTTCCCAAGCATAGCCTGGCATTGAGAGCACACGCAAATTTGACATGGGTAAATTTAGTTACAATGAGATTAGTACTTATGAAGGGGTATAGTGTTCATTCGATTAAGTTCTCATTTGAAGTCAGTTTTTCAACTCGTCACTTTTGCTATATTGTAAGCCTGGGAAGTGAATAATGAGTCGTCTACTTTCGTGTCTAGGTGTTGGGATACTAACGATCCCCTATGCTCTTTCCCAAGGAGGCTGGCTAAGCCTATTCCTACTACTCGTAGTACCGGTTCTTTGTTGGTACACAAGCTTGCTTCTTCAACGATGCATGTATGCCCCTCCTCTTACCCAAGGACCTATGTCAGTTCCTATCCGGACATAGGTGGCCTTGCATTTGGTACCAAGGGGAGGAACATAGTGACATTCTTCATTTACCTTGAGATCTACTTGGTAGCAGTAGACCTCTTAATCCTTGAAGGTGAGAATCTTGAAAAACTCTTACCCAACATGACACTGAAGTTGGCTGGTCTCAAGATTCATGGTTAGGTGTTGTTCATGTTGCTCACTGCTTTGCTAGTCTTGCCTGTCTACTTGGTTGCGTAACTTGGGCGTGATGCAATATGTATCTGCTGGTGGGGTTGTGGCCCAATATTGCGTTGGTAGTCTCAGTTTTTTCAGTTGGGGGAGGTGGGGGATTTCATGAAAAAGGAGAGTTTGTGAATTTGGTTGGAATCCCTACTTCAATTAGCATCTTCACATTTTGCTTCTGCAGACATCCTATTTTCCCAACATCGAGGAACTCAATGAAGGATAGAACACAATTTTCCAAAGGTAGAAACTATCATCTTCTCAAGCTCTAAGAGTTGTCACTCACTTATTTATTTACACAACTCTCCTCCTTCCACTAACCAAATATCCAATCCTGGTTGTATCATTTGGAAGCACACCAATCAGCTACTTCGTGAGAACTGCACTGGTAATCAGCAGTGTAACTGTGGCGTTGACAGTACCCTTCTTTGGCTATGTAATGAAGTTCATCGGAGCTTTTTTGAGCGTCACGACATAGATGATACTCCCATGTTTGTGGTTGGAGTTGATGGTCATTGGGGCAATCTTGGTTACAGCCCCCATCGTGACAGTTTTTGGTACTTATTCTTCACTTAAAAACATTATAAATTGTCTACTTAGTCACCAGTACAATGTTATATAGACGCAAACATATATATTGTGGTAAGAACTAACCAGTCTCATTTTCGTGACGAATGCATGCATTTCATACCCCCCAAAAAAAAATTCAAGGACGTTACATGAATCTGTTAATAACTTGTTCATTGTCATAAAATTCTATCTCGTGAATTTATCAATTAGTAAATATTGAGGATGGATGGTCAACTTGATTTGTTACTAATAATAATATTATCGAATATAGACACAATATATGGTACCTTTGGATCCACGCAAAATTAAATTGATTCGGTACCTTGTTTGGATAGGTTGTCAACGATATTTTCCCAGGAATGTTCTTCACATTGTCTTCTGCTCGCTCCTGGCCTAATATAAATACCTTTTCACTTCATCCATTTTCTACCTTTCTGATTATCAAATTCTTTGAAATGAAACTCTGCGTAGCACTATTCGCTGCCCTCCTATGCACTCAATGCGCATCTGTCCTCTGCGATTCTCAGGCTTTTTATTTCTTCTACTTTGTCCAACAAGTAGGCCTGTTTTTTTTTTTAATTTGTGGATATATTCTGAGATTGTATCGGTTTGTGCTGTCTGAAGTATTTAAACTTCATTTTCTGTATCTGCAGTGGCCAGGATCATACTGTGACTCGCAACAAAGCTGTTGCTTCCCAACGACGGGCAAGCCTGCAGCAGATTTCAGCATCCATGGACTATGGCCTAATTACAATGATGGGTCGTATCCATCAAACTGCGACCCTGACAGCCCCTTCGATGAATCCAAGGTTTGCACTTGCGTCCAAAAATCCAAATTAACCAGATTTGTGCAGGAAATCTAATTTTAGTCACATATAGGTGTCAGACCTCCTCAGCCAAATGCAGAAGAACTGGCCAACGCTAGCATGTCCAAGCGCCGATGGGATCAATTTCTGGTCACATGAGTGGGAGAAGCACGGAACATGCTCCGAATCCATCCTAGACGAACACAGCTATTTTGAAGCCGCTCTCGCCTTGAAAACCAAAGCCTCCCTTCTCCAAGCTCTTACCAGCGCAGGTCCTGATACCAACTTTGTAAAGCTAATTTCATGTCACAAAACCTCAATAACCGAACATGTCTAACAAAATAAAGTTCTTCTTTTCATTTGTGGCAGGAATCAAACCAGATGACGGGCAATACAACTTGTCTGACATCAAGGATGCAATTAAACAAGGAGTCGGATTCGAACCTTATGTGCAGTGTAACACTGACTCATCCGGTAACAGCCAGCTCTACCAAGTGTATATTTGCGTCGACACAAATGGCTCCGATTTCATTGAATGCCCAACGTTCCCTCACGGTCAATGCGGCTCTCAAATTCAGTTCCCCACCTTTGACATTTCTAGTTAGATATATGTATTTCACATTCGTTCATTGTTGCATTGCATCAATCTCACACACTATCTACATCTTCTCCAAATAAATTTGCATTTCAACAAGGTTAACTCTCTTTCAGTATTTTCATCAAGCAGTTTGTGCGCACTGCTAAAGAAACCCTAAAAACACCAGAAAACCAATCTGATAATTAAAAAAAACCTCATTATCAATGAGGCAATCAGACAACGATCAGATTACAAACATGTGGAAAAAAAGAGAGAGAAGAGAACCGATGATGGCGTGAAACTGACGACAACTTCCAATCTGGCAAGTTTGCGAACTTCCAGAAGAAAAGCAAAAATCCAACTCCGCTGACATTTGTCCGAAATCTAAAACCGGACAGATAAGCACGACAACCACCTTGCGGCTTCTCCAGCTAGGTCAGAACAGTTCAGAAGCTGGAAGCATAAACGACATGATTCCAGACCTTTCCCGTCGCTTCCAACAACAGTCTCTCCCTATTTATATCCACCGTCGTCCTCGTAACTAACCTCAAACATATGCCACGAAACCTCGAATCTCAAAAAAGATAAAATTCCATCGCTCTATTTGGTTCAAGTTAAAGTTTTGGAGGAGAAAGGTTGTATCTTTCGGCGTTGATGTCAATGTCGTCGAGTGAGTCAGGAAGATCGTTGACTGACCATAACGAGGAGATGAATATGTTCATACCCTTCTTCTTCCGAGTATCTGATGAGACAGAACGAACAGAGCCCGCGAATGACGACAACGACGTGGACGACACACTTCTTGAAACGGCGACGGATTGGGATTCCAGCCGCGTCCCAGGTGAGATCAGGGTCGTGCTAGTAAACCCTTTTGATCGGACCTACATTGTCGTAGAAGGGCTCTCGAGCTTCGATGCTCTGTTCTGGGGTTCAGATAGCATCAGCAAGCCAGAGCAGCCGCCTGCGTCTAAAGCGTCTATTGAGACCATGCCGGAGATGGAGATTGGAGACGACGCGGAATACCTCGAATGCGCGATTTGCTTGGATGGGATGACTGCAGCGAAAGAGATGCCGTGCAAGCATAGATTTCATGGCGGCTGTGTTGAGAGGTGGCTTCGGATTCATGGGTCGTGTCCTGTTTGCAGATTTCAGATGCCGGCAGAGGAACAGAATCACAAGAAATTTATATAAATGATCAGCTTGGTTAGATTAATAGGGAATTTTATTCTTAGGGCTAGAATTTCAGGATGTTTGAGTTAAAGCAATTGATCAAAGTTTGAATTTTTCAATTGCTTATTTCAAAGACTAGTTAGTGGAAGTGAGGATGTATTGCTTAGTTATATCGCAGCCTTTGTACAATGTGTTTGGTGTTTGAGACATCTTCAGTTTTGGGATTGGATAAGTAATTAGTTCGAACACAGTACCTTGGGAAGCAAGTTTTCTATACCTTACCTTACAATTCGAATTCAACTGTTTTCAGAAAGCTATAGATGTGTGCAACTGATTTGGATGTTCTTGATCAGACTGATCTTCATACTTGATGTTCAGATTGAGCGTAGGCTGCAACGGCCTTTTGGGTTATTAACTGCCTGCTGATCATCTAGTTCCACACAATTGGCATCGGATAAGGTGCTCCCAATTCTCTTCCTCATATCAGCTCTTAATGTATTCACAGTGATCTTCGTTTCTTTGAAGTCGGAGGGTACTGAGGAGTTCTGACAGCCATATTTTACCATTGAAACTGTCTCTAAGAGTTCAGATTTATATGTATAGGTGTTTTCTGAGGAGCAGTTGTAGCCTGCTAGAGTTTCTTGCGCTTTCTTCAGCACTAAATGCAAATACTTCCCCTGCGCCTCGATTCGTAGCTGCAAGTGTCTCTTCACCTGAAAAAAGGCCAGGACTCAACAATCAAGTAACATCATTCAAAAATCAGTCATGAAGGAATCTGAATTTCTCAAATCTTTCAACAAACCTCAATTTGCCGCTGGAGTTGCATCTGGAGTTCTTGACCATAACCTTCTTGCCTGGTGTCAGCGCAAGTTTCAGACACCATTATCTGGTGCTGTGGAAGGAATGAATGTAAATCTGGATGCTGTGTAAGTATGTTTATAAATATAAACCTTGCAGTTTTCTGGTTGGCTTGTCGGATTTTCTGACACTCCATTTTAGGAAACACAAAGTGGGTCCGATTCGGGGACAAGGGAATATATACTCGATAGAAATAATGGCTCAGCTCATCCAATTCTTTGTCTTCAAAGTAATGGAAGGGATCTCTGATGCACCGAACGCGTCGAAAATTTCATGCCTAGGGGTCTCAAAATGAGCGAAAATGGACAAGGTTTTAGTTTGTTTTTACATATCGACATGTTATTTATATAAATTTGATTCCCAGGGGAACCTGATTGCCCCACCTAGTTGAATAATGGATGCAATGCAATTTTTGTTGATGATTTTAGGGTTTCAGACCCCTAGGATTGTTCGGCCGCAACTGTTCGGCCGGAAGGTGAGTCTCTTGCTCGTGCCCGATCATGTTACTATAAATTGTGATCGACTTCTCATTCACAAATGACGAGAAAACTTGCAGTGCAATTGTGAGAAACTACAATCCCTTTTTTGATTTCCAATCCTACCCAAAGCCTAAGTTTGCTGTGTTTTTCTTTACCTGAAAACACAGTGCTCTCTTTTGGAATTAATCCCATATTCGAATTTCCTGTAACCCTAGGCACAGTGTGAGGGTGGAAATATTGATTTCGGACAGTGAATTTACGTGGTCCAAATAATCCAAGGTACTATTTCAGTCACACCAAAAAAAGTTACATTCCGACAACATCGTTGCTGCCATTGACGACCCTGACGAAACCTCATTGCTGCGAAGTGCAAGAAGAAGACGACCCAGCAACTACAATTTTGGTTTTCTTTTTTTAAAGATTTTAAGTGAAGAAAAGAAAAAGAAAAATACTTAATCCAAACAATTTTCGGCCAGAGACAAAAATGAATAGATGAGAGATAAGATTTCCAGAAAATTCGAAGCATGCGGCTTGGCGCCAAAGCCAACCAACTGCTTTTGTATTTCGGTTAGTTTATTACAGGATTCTGAAATTACAAAGAGTCCTCATACTATTAAAATATACGGAATGGACATATCTTGTTAAATACACATCGATCCCTTGAGTTACAAAATTAAAACATTTTTTCGTAGTAATTGGGCCGAAAGAGAGGCCCAAAAGTTGTTAATGGGCCGGAGCGGAGGTGGTGAAGTATGAGAATGGAGGAGGAGCGGAGGAAGGAAGAGAGATTTGGAGGAATTGGGGATTTTGCGACGTTTCCGATTATCGCGTTCCGACTGATGACCGAAATAGTTGGACACCCGGTCATCCAGAGCAAACCTATATGTATGCATCTCTGTCGCTCTCATCTCTCAATTCTCTGTTGCTTCTCCATTTACGCGCTTTCAAGCGTTAACACAACCACCACCTTTGACATGAATCGATTTCGATTTCGGTTTTGGTTTTTGTATTTTGGTTCCCTACCTTAGTTTCCATTTCTGGGTAATTCTTATTTTTGGCTGATTCTTCTTTCTTTCTTCTATTTTTGAATTTTTCTTGAATATATTAATCGTGTTCTTATTTTTATACTAATCTGCATGCGCTTGTTCTGCCTTTTATCTGAATTTTGCCGTGATTTCGAACATGTCTGAAGCGCTGGATTGCGTATTTTGGGCTTCATTGATTGTTCCTGTGGAAATTTTGTATCTGGGGGTTCGTTGTTGGTGTTGTTGGAATTTGAATGCATGATCAAATTTGTGTCTTTTATTTCTTGGTGCTTTTTTTGGTAAGTGAATTTCTGTAGAGAATCTTAATGGGTGTTTTTGTGTGTGGAATGTCAGAATGGGGAGGGTTAAATTAAAAATAAAAAGACTAGAGAATTCAAACAGCAGACAAACAACATATGCAAAAAGGAAGAATGGGATTCTGAAGAAGGCGAAAGAGTTGGCCATTCTTTGCGACATTGATATTTTACTTCTTATGTTCTCTCCCACCGGAAAGCCGGCGTTATGTGTTGGAAAGCGAGGGTACTGGCTCAGTAATACTTGCAATATATTTGAAAGATCATTTTCGTGTTAGTGCTCAATATTTATCGTTTGTGAATGTATGGATAAATATTTGCAGTATAGAGGAAGTTATTGCCAAATTTGCTCAACTGACACCACAGGAAAGAGCAAAGAGGTATTGGAATGTGTCCACATTCCATGAACTTGGAATTTGATCAAATTTTAAAGTGACTCGCTCTCGAAATATAATTTAACACGGGATGAAATCATGTTTTTATTTGTTGCAGGCAATTGGAGGGTCTTGAAGTAAGCCCTAACAATCAAACATTCCTTTTCCGTTGGTGATTTGTATGTTTGTACATCATGCTTCTTCATGGTGAGTAAACATGCGTTAAATATTCGAGATTTTAGGCATTGAAGAAAACCTTCAAGAAGTTGGACCACGATGTCAACATACAAGAGTTTTTGGGTGATAGGTACGTGAAAATGATTACATTTTATGATTTCACATCAGTGCTTTGGCTGAACCATTTGCTGATCATTTATATTCTTGCTTCTTTTGCAGAACGCAAACCGTTGAGGTACATCTTTGTTGCAACTGTCATCGGATTACTACATCATTATCTATCCGAGCTGATTGTTTTGCTGTGTCTTTAACTATATCATGATTATTTCCCTCATCACTTCCAGGGCCTGAGTGAACAAACAACACGACTAAGAACTGAGCTTGAAGAAGCCCAACAAAGGCTCAGGTACCTATGGACTGATTGCGTGGGTTATAACATTAATTTTCTTTACCATTAGGTTTAAGTGAGTTGTAGAACATCAGCAGTCTCACATTCTTGAATATTGACGTGAGCCCTTTATTCTGAAAGTTGACCGTTTTCTGTTTCTTAAATTGACCATAGGATTGCATGCTTGGTTCTTTTATTAGAGTGATAAAAGCTTGTATATCAATCACAACAAAACCATATCTGAGATTTGGTTTTTCTGATAGCTGACTAACATTCAGAAATACATTCAGGCTATCATTAAGTTTAATATGGCCTACTAAGTGTTTGCACTAAGTTTTACGATTCATGGAATTTCAGTTATTGGTCAGATCCTACCAAGATTGAAAGCTTAGATCATCTTGAACAGCTGCAAGAATCACTCGGGAAATCATTGCATGTGATTCGTGGCCGCAAGGTATCCTTTCAAGCTCATATTTAAATTTATAAATTCTATGTAGCAAGACCCTTTGCAAAAAATGTAGCCTATTTATTGCATATCAATGTGGCTGTGCCTAGCTGCAAATTTTGGATCTACGTGTTCATCGTACTTTTACTTGTTGTGTTATGAGTCTCGACTTTGGCAGGAAAATCTGGAGAAACAGCAGCAAATATTACAAGAAACAACTTCTCAGGTAGGAGTCGCATGCTCCTCTGTGAATATAGGCTGTGAGAGAATGTTGTCTAAAATTGTTTGAAATTGCAGATTCAAAACGACTTGCAGATGCCATATCGAGTGAACCTCGAGCAACACTACCAACCCCTTCCATGGATTGCTTCTAGTGAAGGTCCTCATATTCCTTTGACAGATGATACCTTGAATCCCCAAAGGTACATATGTAACCTTTTTAATTTGTTGTCGCCTGTTTCTGGTATTTTCTAAACTCATTTGTGCATTTTCCCCCCCTTCCTTTTTAGAGATATCGAAACCTATGCCACTTACTTGGATTTGTGTAAACAAGCGCAGTCGGATACATTCAGAGATGATACTGGATTCTTGAGTGAATTAGGCCGATCTTCACCTCTGGGGCAGTTGGTAAACGGGCAGTACTCGTTTTCATCATATGGCAATCTTCTAACCAGCAGTACAAAATATCCTACAACGGCTGATTCCAACCTTCAGAACTCTGTCAATCTTGAACCTCAAACAACCTTTGGGACTCAGCCTGTGTTTGACACCTCAGGTCCTTATGCTGACAGTTTACATACTGGCTGGGCTTCTGCTTGTGGACCTTTCGTTGATAGTACTACGCCCAGTGTTTGGGGATCCACTGCTGGACCTTGCGCAGGCTCTACAGCCAATGGTAACTGGGCTTCATCTGGACCTTACCCGATGGCACTTTTCGACGAGCACTACCAAGTAAGTCACAATCTGATACACCTCCACCGGTTATGCATGCTTCAATATCACTAGTTCTCCGACAACCACTATGAACAACTTCTGATAATGTTTCTTTCAGCAGCCGCATTGACAGCAGCAATCCAATCCAACTTACCGAACCAACCTTGCGTGCAACAGCCATCCAAGCAAATCAAGACTCATGTTGACCCAGTGACGAACCTCCATGCTTCATCTTCAATCAAGTTACTGAATTTTACCGAACCCATTGTGATCTCCTCACAGGTCTCTACAAACTCTCCATTTCACAAAGCATTGCCAGAACTCTCTTTTATTCTGTAGTTGTAATGCTAAACCTAATAAACGCATCATCTGTAAAACAAAATCATCCATCTTATGTCTCCTCTTAATGCTTTTAATTTATATGTACTGTACCTACATCTCATGTTTAATTCAGATTCTGCTTTTAAGCTTATGAATAGTTTTCAATACTTTGTTTTATTTACGAATTTTAATATTTGGAGCACTTCATTTGATCTTGCACTATTTGATTTTGATGAACCAATTGGATTGCAACTTTACACCCTTTTTTTTTGATACAGATTGCAACTTTACACCCCTGAATCAAAGGATCTGGTAGATTTGGGGTTCCCTAATTTTTCGATTTTTGGGTAAACAAAAAAAATCGTGCATTTTTTATTTTTAGGCAGGAGTTAAAAGTGTTTTTTTTGGGGTCTTTGCATCATTTTTTTCTGGTCAGAATAGAAATACACTTGATCTTTGCATCATTTTTTGGGGGTCTTTCCATCATTTTTTTCTGGTCAGAATAGAACTACACATGCATTTGTTTGGGGTCTTTGCATCATTTTTTTTCTGGTCAAAGGCTAGGTATTCTTTCTTTGCATCATTTGAAAGCAAAAATTATTTGAAAATTGAAAAATGTCTTAGAAATATATGAGGAGCGCTCAAATGAAAATCTCTCTTTTTTTTCGAGAACTTTGAGAACTCCTTCATTATGTAGTTTTGTCTTCGTTATGCACTTTTTAAAATGTATTTTTTGCCTATGTGCAGTTTCTGAAAGCTTAAAATGCATCTACGCAAAATGCATACTCGAAACTGCATAATGAAGGAAAAAAGTTTGTGGGACACGTGTCACCTCCACATTCAAAGATGTAACTTGATAAACTAGTGAGATTTGAGATTTCAAATTCTTAAATTTTTAGAAATTTTGAACCGAACGCTTCCTAATCTATATATGTTTTCTTTAAAAATTAGGACAAATTAGATGATATGCAAGTGTATTGTATTGAATGAGTTTGTTTGATCATACAAAGTACACAAATAAAGTGACATAATGACAAAGACGTAGCTTACAATCCCCACCAATAATTCCACCCAAAAACCTTAGCATGCGGCTAGACGTAGGTAGAGCACATGCCCTTGTCTCTGATTCTGCTCTGTCCTACCACCATATGATATGGTTCCCCCCATAATCCTATTCTGCAGCAGTAAATTCCAGATCTGACAAATTACCCATTTCCCCAAAACTTAATAAAGCTGGAATGGAATTCCCAAGTTTTGAACATCATACAGTACGTAGTACTTAAAAAATAAGCAACGGTGTTGACCATTCTCAAGACATTTCATGTTGGTTTAGTTTCTGATAATTGTGGACTGAGAAAGTGGGGGGAGTGGCAGACAGTTATTACAGCCACCAGCTTCAAAAGGCTGACCAGAAGGTTTGCTAACTGGTCAACGGATGCTATAGATTCTCCTGCACCAAATCAAATCCCCCCCTCCTTATTGAATTTCAATAGTTTCACTTGTCATAATTATATCAGAAGTGGTAAAATCAAGTACAAATTTGTTATAGTAATAAATAAAAGATAATATTAATTTGAAATATTAAAGAGTTTTGATTAGTTTTCATGATTTGGGATAGGGTGATTGTGAGACGGGTTAGGTTCGTCCTTCACCCGATTAAAAATGATGATCGGGTCATTTTAGGTCAATTCGAATCCGACACTAAATATTGATCGGGTTATATTTGATAATCCGAATCCGTCGTAAAGATAGACTTATAACATAAATATCAAGTACTTAAAACAAAATAATTTAAGAAAAGAAACTGAGCTACAATATGTTAACCGCCCAACATTATTGTAACAAAATGATGTGAAGCTCATATTAAAATAGGTAAACACAGTCAATTTAATTTCATCATAAAACAAACATGGAAGATGGAGGAGTTGGTGTAGACATCATTTGTTCTAAGATTGTGAGCAGGTTCGAATATTATTTTATTCGATATTAATATGGTTATAAGAATAGGTAACCTGAGAAGCAGCCCGAATATTATTTAGTACCGGACCGTGTTCAAATTCATCCAATTTTCGATCGGATTGGTACGGGTCCTGCTCATCCCTAATTTGGGTGAAGAAATTGAAAATGTGAAAGCAATGAAACATGTAATCTCAAATTCCCAATTTCAATTCAACTGGAGTAGGATACAATACAATTACACTTGAACAACAGTCTCAAACAGCATAAAGTAGAAAACACAAGCTCAGAAATCCAGAAAGCTTAAACAACTTGGTTGATTAAGCTAAAATGGCAGTGAGAACATAAAGAAGAAAACATAAGTAGTCAAAGAAGAGCTCTTGTAGCCACAAAATGCAACAAATGACCAAATTGGCGGGTGATAAATAAGATTCATCTCCACCTCTGCCCATCCTCTGTTTCTTGAGAAAAAAAACAGAGGACCCTCAAATAAAGGGATTGCCCTATAAATAAAGGACACATTCCCCAAACATTGATGCAAACCAATTCAAACCCAGTCAAGAAGAGCCTCACTAAAACATGCCCTATAATCCCAGATCCCTACCCCAAGGGCTATAGTAGTAGTACTAGTGACCAAAATATATGTGCTTATAATAACCTAATGAAGGACCTTAATTAAAGTTGAGTTGTCAAATAATGAACTGAGAGCCAGAGTAGGTTTGGCCAAAGGACCAACTGGAGGGAGCAACATTGTAGGACACAACAGTGCGGCCATCACCTGTGGTGACTTTAAATGAGAGGCTTTGGCCATTTAAGAGGGTGTTGCTCTGCCAGTTTTGGCCCCAGTTTCTTGACATGGGTTGCCAGTTGGTCCTTGAGCCCTTGATTGAGACTGCATGGACATTTCCTGCTCCTCCAACATTTGTGATTAGGACTAGGTTGAAGTATGAGTGTCCATTGATTGTGAACCTTATCCCTCCCCTTCTCCTGCAGTGCACCCTACACAACAAAATTAACAAAGGTAGCCAGAGCCAGTTGAGTCAGTGGAGACCCAAGTGAGTTATTTAAGATATGTTGAAGTGGAGTTATTAATCAGGTTTAAAGAATTATGTACCTTCTGTAGGCCACCGGGACAACTCCAGCCTTGTACTGAGCAATGTGTTGAAAGATGGGCTGAGAGAGATCAAAGTGATGGTTTGGAGGGTTGCACCAGCCACCAGCATTGTTAGGTAAGGCATTGTTTGGAGGGCAGAAGTTGGTTGCTGTGACCACAATTGAACCAGGAAGACACCATCTTTTGTCATTCACACATCTTATCTCATAGCATGAGCCACAGCTCAAGCCACTGTTGAACATGGCTGTGCTCAAAGCTGCAGTGCTAGTGCCATACCCTTGGCTGTACAAGTTTCCATACCCACAAGCTCCACCTACATAAAAATAATTTGTTGAAAAATATTCAAAATATTGTCCGGATAATCCCAAAAATGTGTACAATAACTTCAACATAATTAAGTGTTAAAATGAGTGTCCTAAAGATTGTTCCTTTAGCATGTTAAACTGAAAATGGGTGCCCTCAAGATGGTTCCTTTAGATCAAATAATCGAGTAGTGGCAAACTGGGTGTCTTAAAAGTTGTTCCTTCAAGCAGTCAAAGTGATGTTTGAACAAATGGGTGTTGTAACTTGTAAGACGACTCTCAAATGGAAGCTTAGTTAATCAAACATTGTTGCATACCCATTGTTCCAGAAGCATCTCCACCGCCATAGAATGTGGCACGAGCAGTCACCCATCTTCCACCTGAACCATATGCAAACGGCGCAATTGAGAGCAAAATCAAGCACAGAACCACAGCACAGTCCATCTTTCTGCACAAGCACAACAACGAAACCCACATATCAGCATTGAAATAAAACAGAGTTGATAGTAATTAATCATAGTCAGTTTGACGTCAAGACCCATTTGATAGAGAAATAGAGCTTACATTATTATGCTTGAGAAGAATGAATACTGTGGAGAGTGGTTGAGGAGTGCGAATGAGGATGTTGGGTTGAGAGTTTAGACCAAATTTATAGAAGATAATAGACTCTCACTTTATAATTAGGAAGTCTACTGCGCTGTTCAAATGACATTAAAAACACATCAAAACCAAACATTAAATTAAACAACGAGGGTTTGTTATAAGCTTTGAAATAGAGCTACTTGGCTAAACTAAAACAGTATTTGAGACTTGAAAACGCGTGGTTTAGTAGTGTGGGGGTAAACCAGTTTTGTCCTTGATGCAGTGGCTTTCAGTTTCATGTATATATATATATATATATGTCCCACCACCACATGCAACCAGCAGTACACACCAGTTTTTACACTTTACTAGTATTTCTAACCCTGCAAAGAAAGGGTAGATGATCTCCGAAAATTTCTCAATTTACTCAACTTAGATGTGGATCGTTTAAATCTATTTTTTTATTAAAACATCGTCCGTAACAGCGGCTTAAGTTTTGAACCCTAGTTTTTCTATTCATCGTTCTATTAGAACGCTCCTACCAACATCGTTTTAAGGTAAGACGCTGTCCCCAACAGAAACAGATTTGCATTGAATGATGCTTTCCTTATTGTTTGTCTTGTTCCTTTAAAACATAAACATTATTAAAAGATTTTGGGTATGTGAG
The DNA here is from genome assembly GCA_033675215.1 of Rhodiola kirilowii. Lineage (NCBI taxonomy): Eukaryota > Viridiplantae > Streptophyta > Magnoliopsida > Saxifragales > Crassulaceae > Rhodiola > Rhodiola kirilowii. The sequence continues at coordinate 798,943 of CM066194.1, forward strand.
ACCTGAAAATGAGTGGGGAGGCTGCCAAGGTAGTAATTGTTATCTGCATTTTTTGTTTTTGTTTTGGCTTGAATGAAAACTGACTAGTGATTCACTCTCTGTAGTTGCACATGGGCTATGTTTTGGCTACTTCTTCTTTCTTTCTACGTCTCCTCATGTTTTTATTGATTCCATGTTTTACCTCTTGGATGATTGAATGTATGTAAATTGCGTACAAATGTGTCTACAACTAGTTGTGTATTCGTTGGAATCTGATGATGATAGAAGGTTTAAATGTGAAATTCAAAGGTCTATTTTTTTAATAATAATAAATAACTTAAATTCAAAGATATTAATCATTGGATTAATATTTGATTCAACTAGGTTTTTTTCCCATGTAATAAAGGAGATTTTCATAATAATGCTTAATTTAACTGCACTCATTAATGAGTGCTTATTGTTTTGATAAAATAGCAAATTCCATGACAACGATGTCAAGGGAAGAATAACCATTCAAAATTCATACACAAGGGACTTTTCCTTTGGATTTAGTCAATTAAGTCGTATTCATGGGGTCAAATGTCAACATATTAGTATTCATTTTCATCAACTGATGAGTTGAATATTGCAAAATAATTCATAATAAATAAAAAAGAATATTGCAAAATAATAATAATATAACAATTGGGGTTTCAAGATAGTTAGTTAAATTGGGAAGTCTACGAAGGTTTGATGTTTAGGTGATCCTAAAGGAAGCAGCAGCTCTGGACTTGCTATAATTAACACATGATTATTTAACTATGTGCGAAGCTTTTGAGTACAAATTACTCTAGGGTTTACAGTAGCTGGAGATTCCGTCCAAACTAAATGAAAACACACACCCTATAATTAGGGTGAAGTTGCTATTATATAGGCCATAAAACGGACTTAAAATGTAGTGCAAGTATGCTAATTAATTAGCAACGCTGTGAATATATTCTTGACCGCTAGAGCTTGGGTGATTCACATTAATTGCGCAATTGAAGGAGTGTTATTTCATTACATAAAAAATTGGAGAGTTTTGTATCTTCTTTAGGGTATGTTTTGTCTTAACTGTTTTGGCGGGCAACCTTAATTCCAATATCTCTCATGGACCCTCACCTTGTTTTTTTACTTACCATAATTGATATCTCATTACCAAATACCAACACGTAAATCCAATCAGAATGTGGCGTCTCATCATCAAGATGATTATTGTATCATTTCCAATCCCAACTAACCTTACATATATCTCAAGTCACTAAACCTAACTACCTTTTATTATTAAAAAAAACCTAACTACACCTTTTAATTATAAATTATTACAAGATTGTTCGAAAACTTTGTTTTTTCTCTAAAATAAAAAACGCTCATGAAATATGTGGAAAAGAAGGGGCGAGAAAAGAAAACGCTGCGAGAGGGACTAGTTCGAGATCATTAAACTGGGTAAAAATGTCATTTCTAATTTAAAAACTCAATGTGATTAATATGATTTCTATCTTCTAATAATTCTTCAACTCAAAATGTAGTGAATTTCACCTTCTTTTTTTTGATAGTGGATGGATACAACAACTAGGAATATTAAAATGCATATGAGATTTATCATCTAGTATAAGCATCACGCGCGAGGCGTGAAGAGGAAGAGGCAAATGAAAAATTATGGAAGAAAATTAGTGGCCTCAGGACTCAAACCCAGGGGCCAGGGCGTAAGGATCCAACCTGCATCTTAAGGTGGACTCCTTAACCAATAGGCCACCACCCCTCTTGGCGTATTGAATTTCACTTAAGAGCGATACTTTTATTGTCCCGAACTATTAGATTATCAGACAGTAGCGTAAAAAAATAATTATCGATTACACATCCAATATGTGCATAAATTAGTGGAAATAATTGATTTGTTTACTTTAGGGTTAGTTATAAGGTAGGGAATGGTAAATTTTGATCGAGATGAATGATGATTCTATCATTGAAATAAAAAAAAGCTTAATTTACGTGAAAAGAAGGTTAAGAAACGTGCAATATTAACATACAAGATATTTTTGTTAGATCTTCTTTTATAAACAATAATAACGAAAGAAAAATTACCAATTTATTTCATTGTGCGACTTTAATAGGTCTAACGTTATAAAAGTGAATGAGAATTCATGATTATTCCTGATCTAGGCTTGTTTGTCGGCAATAATAATATGTATCTGATCACTCGAAGTTGTTAAAGCTTTATGATCAACGGATCAAAATGGCACACCAAAAATTCAAAATTTATCATATATGATGCGAGCAGTGAGTTTTCATTAAGGGTGATGGAAAAGAATTAATTGGGAATTTAAACTCAAGCATGCAATGTGCCAACAAGGATGGTGACCTGTTGGTTAAGGAGTCACATATGATTCCTTAATTACATTCCGGATTCGAGTCCTGGGGATACCATGCCTCGTGCGTGGATGCTATTCTCTTCACGTCTCGCGGGTAATGTTTCCTCCGGCTGTAAAGATGAACGTGTCGTGTCTTACAACGGTAAAGGTGCCCAAGGTGGCCTGAGCTCCAAGTGTCGATAATGTACCGATGGTGATTTGGGGTAGATGTGCAGATCCATGCATGGTAAAGGTGTCGAACCCGTCATGAACTTCAGAAGTGTAAAAATGTACCTACATATAATTTCGGATCCGATCAAAATGCCTTACTAGAGCTTCAGATATCAATATATATGCATTAGATGATAATGCGTCATATGCGTTATATTATTTTTACTTGTTGTAACTCACTATCAAAAAAAAAAAACTAAGCATGACATGTGAGGGATCAGCTGGAATATGGAATCCAGCAATGGTTCTATAAAAGCCCTAGAATCGAACTAGATGTTCCCTAAAACCTACTAAAACAGCAATCCTTCATTTCAAATGGGCAGTTGGTATCCATTAACGGGAAACTTTTGCTCGGGTTGTGAGTGGGAATGCTCTTTCAAGTCACTCTCATGGACACATTGGATCATGATTTAGTGGCAAACACTACACACGAGAAGCGCAAAAGCGGTCGTATGAGAATATAAATGGGTCTCTTATGTCATGTAATCAAACTAAAGCATATGGCACGCATGTGCTTAGATAAGATCAACAATATCAATTGGTTGGCTACATCACAAATCTTTTCATCTCATCATAATTCAGACAAAAAAAAAAAGAGGATCCCAAAACAAAAGCAACCCATGTTAGATTATAGGTCACAAATCATCTCACAATAATAGAATTAGAAAAAATAACAGCCTTTTTGATATATTGTGTACCTTCTTATAAAGATATCGTGCTCTTGATATTACAAGCTAACTATAATAATTCATTATGTTTATCGATGATATACGATTCTTATGACATTTTGAAGAGCTAGCTGGAGAATTTTTAAGTTGTCTTTGACAAAGAGCACTTAGCTAGATGATGATAGATTCCCTCAAAAGTCTATATAGTTACATGTACACATTGATAAGTTGGAAGTCGATGTTATGGGTTTTTAACCTCCAAAGACTCGTCTCTCCATTATTTTAAGGTCAGTCATCTCAACAAGTTAAGATATGAAAGATTATGTTTTTTCTAGGGTCACAAAATTTTAATACTTAAAAGAGATTTGTTTCATAAATATATGAATTTTGCAAGTGGGAAATTGGAAGTGAAGTAAAAGTAGGAAACAATGGCAGATTTCATTGAACAACTGTGTTTGTGTTTTTTTTTATTACATTGGTTAGTAAGTTAAGTTAGTTAGTGTTAGATGAGGTTTGAACCCGGGAGGCACGGAGGCACCGGGTGAGCTTGCCCACTGGGCCAAACTCTAACCTCAACTGTGTTTGTGTTAGTGACAAAGTGAAGAGGGTAGAAAATCTGTTGCATGATCTGTTGACGAACCCAAGTGGAGAAGATTGGACAAGTGCGTACACTGTTGAAATGGGCTAAGGACACATGAGAACAGAGAAGTGGGCATGATTTATGGTCGGGCCATTCTCCATGAGCCTATGCCTAGCCAGGAGCCCGAGGTCACAAGGACAATGGTACTTTGAGAGGGAGTTACCGACATAATTACGGTGGAGATCAGTATCTCAAAGTCAACAGTACTCCCTCAACAAAGTTCAGGCTCTGTCCACTTGAATTTATATTTTTGACAGTTAAGTTAAGTTAATTACTTTCAGTTAATATCAGTTAATTTTATTTAATATAAATTAATTTCAGTTAAGTTAAGTTAAGTCAAGTTCGATTTAAATAGATTTTTTCATCAATTCCATCAACATCTTATCATCATTATCATCACCTTAGTTCATCATATCATCATCATCATTATCATCATATCATCATTATCATCATCATCGTAATCATACCATATCATCATCATCATCATATCATCATCATCATAATCATCATCATATCATCATTATCATCATCATCATCATCATCGTAATCATACCATATCATCATCATAATCATATCATCATCATCATCATTATCATTATCATCATCATATCATCATTATCATCATCATCATCATATCATATCATATCATAATTATCATCATTTATCATCATCATCATCATCATCATCATCATTATCATCATCATCATATCATCATCATACTTGTTAGCACATACTTGTTACATATGTTGTTGTGTACCGCGTTGTTTAAATATTGATAAATATATCAAGATTATTGTGACAGAGCGTCAAGATCAAGAGTCAATATTTTTCGGTGCAAATTACAATCTCACGAATTATGATACACTTCGTACGAACTATGACGTGAATTATCCAAATTAATTATAAGTCACGTCCTCGAACTATAGCATATCATAGGATATGTATCATAATTCGTCGGTTTGTAGTTTACACATTTGCACCTAATTTTTTTCATAACTATTGTGACTTGTAAAATAAATAAAAACTTTGTAATTAGGATTGGACTAGGAAAAGTATAACTATGGAAATCAGTAATATAAAAGCCTAATCTAAAATTGTAGACTTCAATGAATCAATACAAGATTATACCTTCTAATGTAGATAAAATTTACCATAAAAATTGGAAGGTTGTTTTTACTAGATGTGTGCACTAGTTGTTGTGAGTTGCTTTCAGTCCAAGGTGATACGCTATTTTTCATAGGCGTGGCTTTTACAGGAAGCAGCTGTAGAGATTTGTATCGAGTCATGTGCGTGTGTATTTAGTTGTTGTTGTTTGTCCATTATTTACTTTGCTGAGTCTGCTGTGAAGTTGTCTTAGTCAGGTTTGTTTTAATGTTGTTTATGTGTTAATTTTAATAATTCAAGAGTTGTCGAATTGTGTTGACTGGTTTGAACTCCTAATTAATATTGGGTCTATGTTTAGGTGTATTGGTCCCTCCTCCCTCCCCATAGTGTTTTATTATTAGTCTCTTTGCCGTTTCATCAACAACACAAAAAATTTACCATAAAAATGTAGATAAAATTTATTCTCATTCTAAGTTATAAATTATAATATAGAATCAATATCAAGACACCAGCCAGGCTATATCTAATGTAGTACTAATAAAATAATTAATTAGTTTAAAAATTATGGTTAATTCTAAGAAAGTGACAATTAGGGTGTCAAACCGAATCTTCCGCATCCATGGAAATCGACCGCTACACATAAAGCTCGCCACTTTACCCAATCCGACAACAACCCATTTCCACAACTGATCAAAATCGCGCGAAAACCCAACTGGGTCATTGATCTAATTACTGTTGAATTGAAACCTTTAATCATCTTCACTCACTCAATTGATCAATGGCGAGGTGTGACTTGCTCGACCTAGAAATGCACTTCGCTTTCTACGGCGCGTATCACAGCAACGCTGTTAACGTGATTTTCCATATGGTGTTCGTGTGGCCGATTGTGTTCGCGACACTTCTGATTCTGTACTTTACGCCGGCACCGTTGCCGGAGATTGAAGTTTGGGTTTTGGGGCAGGAGCTGGTTTTGGTTCTGAATGTTGGATTTTTGCTGACAGTGTTGTATTCGGTGTTTTATGTTTGTTTGGATCCGAAAGCTGGGTGCTTGGCTTCTTTGATGTGCCTTGGTTGCTGGATTGGGAGTAGCTTTGTGGGAAGTAGACTAGGTTTTTCTCTGGCTTGGAAGGTTAGGCGTTAGCTGAGTTTCTTAAGATTTAATCTTGATTGTTTTTTTGGGTCTATACTAAGGGTTTTGTAACTCTAGTGTTTGATTGTTGATATCAATTAGAATTGAAGGATTGTCAAAACTCAAAAGTTAGTTTCTTTTGGTGTATGTTAGCAGGAGTTACTTGGTAATAATATTTCAATATCTGACTATCTGCTATGATGGTTTGAATGTGGTTAAACTATTCTATAGGTTGTTCTAATGGCTCAGGTGTTATGTTGGACTGGGCAATTTGTTGGCCATGGAGTGTTTGAGGTAAATGGGTTCACAACACATAACTTCCGTACAGTATTAACTTTTTTTTTAATTAATAAAGTCTGAGGTTGATTAATTGTCATTAGAAACGTGCACCGGCCTTGTTGGACAATCTTGTTCAAGCTTGTGTGATGGCTCCATTCTTTGTATTGCTCGAGGTAGTTATGCGGAAATATATGTCTGTGTGAAGATTGTTTTACTTATTAATGAAAGTTAAGTAAATGATCTTTGATGCAATTTTCGACTCCCAGGCTCTTCAACTCTGTGGCTATGAGCCATATCCTGGGTTCCACAAAAGGGTTCAAGCGAGAGTGGAAGCTGATATTCTTGAATGGAAAGAAAAGAAGCAGAAATTGCTGCGATAGATTTCAATGGTTGGTTTCCTGTCTCATTTATAGCTGATAATTCTGGTCAGCTTAGTTTTAGGTGATATACCAGTGTTGGTATGTTGGTCTGAATTCCGTGCTTCTACCATTTATGAATTTAAATGTAAGACGTACAATACCAGTCCATTTGGTCAATATTTTCTGTTTTGATGTCGGATATCTTGGTTTGGTTCCTGGTCTTTTCTTACCTTTTGCTTCACATGCTCGTCAAAATATTAATTTTGTATACCGATACTGAGAAAATTTCCCAAATGTGGTACTCAGTCATGTCTTTTGGTTCTGTATATCAAGGATTGATTTTACATCATAAAGTAGAATGTAATAGCGTACCAAGTGCCTTACGGAGTTTGCATGATCCAGGAAGCCGTTTTAACACCGTCTTTGCACAGTAACTTTTGAGTCCATGAGCCATCGATAGATTTTTTTTAAATACCGTCATGTATCAGCCAAGATATGATTTGAAAAGTGGTAAAACCTTCAATGGAGATGCATTTTGGAAAGTTCCATCCTTGAGCCATTTCTCGAGCTCAAAGGAACTTGCCTCCGGTCCCCAATTGTGCTCCATTTAATATGAGACATAGGTTACCTTTTGGATCATACGTAAGTATAAGCGATAAGCGATAAGCCTCATTCCATTAGATCAGATGGATAAACCTAATAAGATTTGAGGAATGTAAATTTAATGTTTGCGTCTTGGTCTATTGTGAAGATTTTACTTTACAGATTTATGGTGTACGTAGTCTGGTCCCCTATATAAATTCCCTTTTGTGATTTTGCCATGTGATATATTCATGAGTATGATTTATGATACAAAATTTTAAAATATCAGACAAAGAAGGTAGACACTTTTTCATAGTTTTATGATTGTTAAACCTTATTATTGTCTTGCTATGGGCTTTTGGGTGTCATCTAACCCTGTAAGAGCATCCCCACCCATGATTTTTTGGGTCATGAAAAAGAGTCATGGGAGGTGATTGAAAAAATTATGCACCCATCATGATTTTTCTAGTCATTAAAAAGATCATCTCATGACCAAACCAAAATTTGGTCATCTCATGATCTTTTTTTAGTTTTGGTCATGAGAGTTGAACCAATCCTAATGCCACACCTGTCGTCAGAACTTTATCAGTTTAAATCTAGATTTTGTAACAAATATATCTTGAAAATTACAAAGTATTAAAAAAATAAAATAATCACCAATATTCATAATTTTTGAAGACCTATAAATAGATATATATTTTGATAGTCATATGCTTGTATTTATGTAGAAATAAGAGAGAGTGATGATGAATTTTATGTTTGGTCATGAGTGGGATGTCCATGACCAAATAGATCATGAGACATGACTAAATGAGAGATAAATGAAAAATAGAGATGTATGTCATTTTTTTAGTCATGGTGGAGATGTTCTGATGCTTTTCCATGATGACAGAATAAGTGAATTTATCAATGATCTTGAATCTTGATGCTCTTATCGACCAAAGCTTAAGAACAAACATTCAGGGACTTTAAGCGTGGCGTCACAATCACAATGATGTGAAAAAAAGACTGAGTTTAAGGAAATAAATACATTTTTATTTAGCTCATTTAATTTGAATAAGACTTAATTGGGGTTCACTAACAAAATCTTAAGATCTTTATCATAATTGCTTAACTTAACCTCCTTAACTTATATTTAAGGAAACAGTAATGGGCTGCCCTAATTAATACTTAAATTTGACTTAGGTGGCCCAACTTCAAGATCGGCCCGTCCAATTTTCATCTTCCAAGACCCAAAGCAACCAAGTAGCAGACAACACACAGAGCTAATTACAGTTTTTAGGGTTTCATTTTATCTTTAGTTCAGATTGAGTTCATCGTTGATCGGACTGGATTGCAACTCTAAGGTATCCTTTTTTTTCTTCTTGAAATCCTATTTGCGGTATCTCTTCGGCCTTTGTTTGGTTATGCAAGGTTCCGATGTCCGATACTCCGGCGGACTGTAATTGCGGGGTGTTCTTCAATTGGAGTGTCGAGATGGTCGATTATATTTCGAGTCTTTTTCTTTTTGGTGTGTTGGTTTAGTATGGAATTCTAGCCGGCCTGATTGAATTGAGCTGGATTTTCTTGTTGTCTGCAATATATCGTTGGTGATTTGGAGAGCGAATATGGATGACCTATTTAAAAATGGTTTTCTTGTTCGTTTGTTGATGTAGTGAGAATTTGTGGTTGAATTGAATAGTTGGGTCGATGAGTTTGTGTTAAAAGGATCTTGGAAGACGGGCATGTTCAAGAACGCTCTGAAAGCTTGAATCTTGCATGACCTGTGTGGTACATTGATCATTCGGGGAAAGAAAATCTGAAGAAATTTAATGGAATCCTTGAATTTAATTGGGCGCTATGCTTTCCAAAGAAAATATGCATTGATTTACTATCATGTTTTACCTGGGTGGCATTTATTTGTTTGTTTAGATATGTCTTTATGGGTTTCATATAGAAAGTAGACGAAGACACTTTTATATATATGTAATATCTGTGTTTTGTCAGTTTACATTTGAAAACAAGTGAGATAATTATATCAGGGGTTATTGTCTTTGCTTTGTAGGTTATTTAGACATGTATTCTCGAGGGAGTAATGGATATGGACAGCAGCCATATTCTGGGCAATCTGCATACAATCAAAGCGTAAGGATCATTCTCTCCTGGTCTAATTCCTCTTTTATTATTTATGTAAGTAGATCGGATGTAAAAATTAAATTTGGCTTTGCCAACAATGATTTTTGCAAGCTTTTATGCAGTTGGGTTCCAGCTATGCTGGGAACTCTGTAGGAGGCCCTGACTCGGCAGCGAGACACTTAGCCATGTTAGGTTCCTCTCAGGATGCAGAAATTGGTGGATATAGAAGCCATGCTTCTGCTGCTGCAAGTTATGGAGGACAATATGGTTCTGTTTACGGCTCAGCTGGGTTGAGCAGCAGTCAGCAGGTTGATCATAGATTTATCTGCATGTTATTGATAATATATTTCATCCACTACTACAGTTCTTGAATCTATTGTTTTCGATATTAGTACATGGACTATGAGATTTGTCCAGCGCAATCTAGTGCGAAAGTTGTATGCCTTATGCTACGTCAAGCGGATACGCAAGTGCGCTCATGCTTGAATCTTGACCATTTTCCTTGCATCTTTAGGTTTCTCAGATGAGTCTTAAGGGACCTGGTTCAGCGTCACTAGAAGGTCGAAGTAGCTATGCCTCAGCTAGACAAGAATCCCCACCTAAATACACACCTGGGGAATATGGGTCATCAACTCGAGGCTATGGTCAAAAAATTGATCCACTATATTCAGAGAAAATCAAGGACTACTATGGAGAACAAAATGCTTACATGGGGAGGGACTTAAGAAGTGAACCGTCTGGGAGATATGCTGATTCTCTTGGTTATGGTAGTCAACACCAGGTATGGTCTTATTTTCACTGACATACATGGTCAAGTTTGCTGTCATCCGTTGCCATCTGCTTTATGATGATAGACTATGCAAATTGACCCATCACTCCGTTCACAGATTGAACCCCATGACCGCATCGATCAAGCATCGTTACTCCGGCGAGAGCAACTTTTGAAAGTCCAGTCTCTGCAATCTGCATCTGTTGATAATGGAGCCAGGTATCTATTTTCTTCATTTCTCTAATCTCATATAACATGTACTTGTATATGATAGATCATTGTAGTGCATGACTTCTCTTGTGGAATCCGTGTAACGGAGGTATATTTGGCTTCATTATGAGATCTGGGATCTCTTTAAATGAATGTATATGAACATAACACTAAGTAGCAGCACATTTCTGACAGACAAGTTGATTATCTTGCGTCAAGAGGAGCTTCCATTCGCCATCCTACCCAAGATCTGATGTCTTATGGTGGAAGAACAGACCCTGAAACTCGCAATGCCCATTTGATGAGTGGTTCCTCCTTTGGTAGTCAGCAAACACCTTCGATTCTAGGTGCAGCTCCTCGCAGAGTTGCGGATGACATATTTCCTCAAGGTTCTTCAAATCCAGGTTATGGAGTTAGCTTGCCTCCTGGAAGAGATTATGGCTCTGCTAAAGGGCTTCATGCAGCATCTCTTGAGCTGGATTATCCTGGTGGTGTGATGTCACGTGGTGCTCATTCAAGGTTAGATGATCACAAGGATGATCGAGCTAAGTACGCGCGTCAACTTGAATCGAGGGAAGAAGAGCGTCGGAGGGAACGTATTCGTGATAGAGATAGAGAACGGGAAAGGGAGAAAGAACGTGAAAGGGAGAGGGAGCGTGAACGCCTGCGAACATTAGAGCGCAAGGAGAAGGAAAGGGAGCGAGAACGCAGACTTGCTGTTGAAGTCAGGCGTGACCGAACACCCATAAGGCTCTCTAGGGATCGGCGTGGTCCCTCTTTGTCTGTGGATGCAAGGCCAACACGGAAAGATTCCCCTCGCCGTGAAGCTTCACATAGGTGGAATGATGTTTTATTTTCCCTCCTGTCGTTTTTCATAAATAGCTGCTTTAAATCATGGAGCGAGAAATCTAATTTGGTCTTCTATTATGCTGAAGGCGCCATTCACCTGTCAAAGAGAAAAGGAGAGAATATGTCTGCAAGGTAACTATCAAAGCAAGAGATTAGTAGTTTGTTCAAATGATATTTCCCATCGAGGATCGGCTTGCTACTCTTGAGGCTACCTAGGCTGCTGACTTATTAGGGGTTCAGTGGGACACTTTCTTGCTTATGTTTGTGTCAACATTCCATATCCTTCTTGCAAAATTTAGCCCTTCTCATTCAAGATGCCTGACATTAGAAACAAAAAACGTTGTGCTGCAGCCCCTTTCGAGTACTTTATCCTTTCTACATCCCCATACATCTTTCACTTTCTTGGTACTATCAGCTGGTGCAAATCTACATGCTTAAAATGGTTGCTGATGTTGTCAAATCTACGAGGACGTCTATTATTGCATCGATTCTTGTGTTTAGACTACAATTCAATTGATAATGGATATGCTTGGCTGCCTGTTTTATTGGATCACTATTTCTGCATCATGGTATTCTTGAATTAAATGTATTTGGGTTTCTATGGCTGGCTTCAATCCACATCACCAATGCCAGATCTAGCATGCATGCTACTACAGTTGTGCTTCTTGCATACATGTTAAGGTTTTTCTTTTCTGCAGGTTCACTCTTACAGAGTTGTGGACATGGAGAGGGATTATTTATCGTTAGATAAACGATACCCAAAACTCTTTGTACCTCCTGAGTTTTCCAAGGTAAGAGATTAATATTGTATACTTAAATATTGTGCACGGTTGACCTATCGTTACACTAAATGTTTGTTTTGTACAGCTTATTGTATACTGGCCACGCGAGGATCTGAAGCTCTCCCTTCATACTGCTGTCAGGTATGTTAAGTAGATAGAAGTAGAACACTGATGGCTTTTGTGAGTAAATTATTTATACTGTAAAGTAAGTCGTTACTTTATTCGACAAGTTACATTAGAAATAAAAGGAAGCGAACTCTTGAACTCCTCATGTTAGTCCCTCCTTCAACCAGTGCACTTATTCTATTCTCCGTCATGCTTATTAGAAGAGGGAAAATATGATTTGGTATCTTGTGATGCCCGCTACTCAGTCCCTGTTTTGTTTGTGAGTTCCATGTTTATGATTATCAACTAAGGGCAGAGTTGTTTTGGAATCATGATTTTCAAGGAGGCATGTAAAAATACCGGTTGTCAGATGGTAGTCATGGGCAATTATATATTGTTAGACAGTTCTTAATCTCTTCAGATCTGTCTAAAGTATTTTTAATATGACTTAGAAGTGTGATTGGTGAATAATTCTTCAATTGGTGCAGTTTCGAGCACGACTTTGCTGATGAAGATTGTGCAAATTTGCTAGAGACGCCTGTCAATCAGATAGCTACTGGAAACAGTGATGCTAAACCTAGAGATACTGTTTGGATTGCTAAGGCTAGTCATTTCTGGATGCTTAATCAAAATCAAACCTGTTTTCTTAGGGTTCTACATTTCATATTGCGTTTTCTCTGACATTTACTTCTTCTTGCCTTTTCTAATGATTCAGGTTCTCTTAATGAGTGGACTAAGTAGAAGCGCTTTGGAGGACCTGGTTTCCGAGTCAGATGATCGTCTGGTTCACATCTGCAACATCCTGAGATTTTCCATCCTTAAAAGAGACCGGGCATTCACTGCTATTGGAGGACCATGGGATCCTACTGATGGTGGAGATCCATCTAATGACGACTCTTCTTTGGTTCAGACTGCTCTGAGGTCTGCTAATTATTTATCGATGTTAAGTATTTAACTTCATAATCCTCCTGTGTTACTCATCATCTAATTTCAGGTACGTGAAGGATACTACTCAACTTGATTTGCAAAAGTGCCGGACCTGGAACCGCTTTCTTGAGGTATACGTTGCTCCCTCATGTATTCTCTGTAGTTATTTTTTTGCGTTGCTTCCAACCTGTCATGTTTGAATTTTCAGATTCATTATGACCGAGTTGGTAACGATGGGCTCTTTAGTCATAAAGAGGTCACTGTACTCTATGTGCCTGATCTTTCAGAATGCGTTCCTTCTTTTGATGCTTGGAAAAACCAGTGGCTTGAACATAGGAAAGCAGTTGCCGAGAGGGAACGCCAAAATGATTTGAAAAAGGAGGTTTGATGGCTTGTCACTTAGTAGATAATGCATCTCTTTCATTTTTTTTGCTGATGCTAGATATGTGCCCTTCAAGTTAAAACCAGTGCTCAAATGAGTTCTTATCACTGCATTTGAATAATGGCCCAATAACTTGTCCTTTTAATTTTAATATATTTTTTTTCTCTGAACTTGCAGAAAAATAAGACCAAGGAAGAGCCTCGAGGTAAATGATGTTTGCTAGATCTTAGTTTGCAATTTCCCCTCGATATGTATCGAATATCTTTAATTCAATTATTTGATCATATTAATTACTGGTGTTTCTGGAAATGAAAATTTTGATTTATGCAGTTGAAAAGGCTGCTAACAATAGTGCCAAAAAAGATGGAAAGAAAAGTGAGAGCAGCAGGACCGAGGTAAAAGAAGGGAAGAAAGAAGACAACAATGCTGTAATGGTGGAGAAGAAAGAGAATGATAGTACCTCAAAGGAAGATAAGCCGGAAGGTGATACATTGGAGCAAGGAAAGATTGATAAAAATGATGTAAAAGAAGAAACATCCGTAGTTACAGCAACTGGGACTAAGATTGTGAAAAAGAAGATTATTAAAAAAGTTGTCAAAAAGGTTGCTGACAAGGGACCAAGCGCTGTGGGAAACATTGTAGATAATAAACAGATGGAAAATACTTGTGGGAAGGATGGCGCTGATGATGATAATAAAAGGCCAGAGATAGGTAGTCCTAGCACTGAATCTCCCGTTATGCCTTCCAATACAAAGACAGTTATCCGTAAGAAAATTATTAAGAAGGTTCCGGTTAGCAAAAACACCTCGAATGAAACAAATGATTTATCTGCTGAAGTGAAAATGAAGGAAGAAATTGCTGAAGAATCTGTTGCAAAAGTTGATGACCCTGTTGCTATTTCTGAGGGGTTACCTGATAAAACTGAGGATAGCGCTGCAGATCCTGCGAAGGAACCTGTTGCGAAAACCTCCGGCACCAAAACTACTACTGTAAAGAGAAAAATAATTAAAAAGGTTCCTAAAAAGAAGACTACCAGCGCTGAGGCAACTGCTGGGACCGACAGTAATAAAGTTGCTGTCAAGGATAAGATGATAGATATTGAAGAGTCAGAGAAGCTCTCTTCTAATACAGAGAACCAGGCAACTGAAGCCAACATTTCAGAAACAAATAAAAGCTCCATTACAAGTGTTAGTTCAGGAAAAAAATCTACGGCTCCTGGTGCAACTGAAACCAAAGTTGCTAATGTAAAAGGTGAAAAAAGTGAAAATGGTTCCAAGGCTGGATCTGACACTGCAAAGGGTGAAACAAAATCTATCAAGGAGGATAAGAAAAAGGTCGGAAAAGATGATGTGAAGAGTCAATCTAAAGAGGTGATTGATAAAAAGAAGCTGGAGGAGCCTCCTCGACCTGGATTCATTCTGAAAACAAAGTCAAACAAGAACACTAAAGTAGGTTATCTCTTGACTTAACCGGTAAAAAGAATATGCATTGCTTCATTTGTAATAATATATTGAATGGTCATTGTTTTTATTTCACAGGTGCGCTCTCTGTCACTGTCCCTGGAATCACTTCTAGACTATACAGACAAGGATGTTGATGAATCCACATTTGAGGTTTGCATCAATTCGTGTTTCCGTTTTTTTGCATCCAAAAGAAGTTTGATTAAAACCATTTGCTGCAATGCGGAAGAATCACACTATCTTGTTTGCTTTCTCAGATTTCAGTGTTTGCGGAATCGGTATATGAAATGCTTCAATACCAAATGGGATCTCGAATATTGACTTTTCTTCAGGTTTGTTGGGTTCATTGCGTCCTTTCAGACTTCGGACATTTCATGCATATTGGTTATCTGTGTGTTACTATGTTTATGTTTTTAGAAATTACGGATCAAATTTGTCTCCAAAAGAAATCAGAAGAAGCGTGGAAGGGAAGAGACTAGTGTGAAGGAAAAAGAAACTATTACACCAACAAAACGTTTAAAAAAGGATGATTCGAAAGTCAAGGGTAGCGAGGATGATTCGAAAGTCAAGGATAGTGTGGATGATTCAAAAGTTAAGAAGGATGGCGCGGATGATTCGAAAGTCAAGGATAGTGAGAATGATTTGAAAGCTAAGGATCTTAGCGAGAAAACTGTCAAAATGGAAACAGAGGACAATGATAATGAAACCAATTCTCCTTCTGCTGATGATGGCACAAAGATAATGGAAGAAGAGGAAGGACTAGATCTTGAACCCGCAGAATCTGACGAAGACCCTGAGGAAGAGGATCCTGAGGAAGAAGATGAGGAAATGAAGGATGCTAGCTCTCCTGTTGAGGTAAAACTGTTTCTTCATCTCGGGTTTGTTTCTTCATCTTTCGTTATTTTGTAGTAACAGTAATGTTTTCGCTTTGAAATATGCATCCACTCAGCCGTTGAGTGCCTTGTAGTGAAACACCTGGACTGCTCAGTTTGCCTTGCTAACTGTGATCTATTGAATTTCATATTGTGAAGTGGGCTTATGATTAAGTTGGTTTCCTTCTGTCAGGAGAATGACAAGGAGAAGACTGACGTGGCCGATTTGCCAGCTGAGAAGGTTGAAGAGAAGGAGAAGACTGATACTGCTAAAGATTCAAGTGACAAAGCCCACCCAGAGAACAATTCCAACTCTGGGGCAGAAGCCAGCAAGTATAAGAAGGCAAAAATTGAAGATCATAAAAAGAGAACTCCCGCACAAAAGGAGGTTGTGGATAAAGAGCTACTGCAAGTAATGCTACTAACTCATAAGCCCAGTTTGTAGTGAGGTGCATTATGAAATCATTTGCTTATATTTGTCTCCCCTGATCGTGTTGCAGGCTTTCAGATTCTTTGATCGCAACAGGGTTGGTTATGTCAGGGTAAATCCTAAAACCTAACAGACTTCATACCACAATTGTGGTTAGTTCTTAAACATGATTTATCCTATTTTCAGGTTGAAGACATGAGATTAATCATTCATGCGATGGGGAAGTACCTTTCTCATCGAGATGTCAAGGTGAGAAATTTTCAAAGCACCTCTATATTCATTATCTTCCTGTCATGTGTTTGTTTTGTTAACGACCTACCTTTACTTTGATCCTAAAGGAGCTTGTACAAAGCGCGTTGCTGGAGAGCAACACTGGCAGGGACGACCACATTCTTTACAATAAGCTAGTCAGAATGGCGGATATCTAGAACGACCTCACTTTTTTATAAGTTAAAACTTCTGCTATATGCTACAATAACATCTGTTTTTTCTTCTTCCTAAATTCGTTACCTACTGGAAAACAACATTTTTGTCACGTTTTATGTCCTAAATTTTTTGTTGTCATCTTTTGTATGCGTATTGTGAAGCTCTAAGGCAAAGCATCTAAAAGTAACAACAATACGTTCTCCTTTCAAACATTTGGAAATGCTATTCACTAGAATGATGAAATTCCAGCAAGAACTCGTAGCTTTTCGTACGACACCCAAAAAACAAACTGCCATGGACCGAGCCTCGCCCAGGTAGGGAAGAACCCTTTCCACAATGCCTTAATTCCCTCGACTCTAACCGTCCTCACCAAGCAATGGATAGAATTTCTATAACCTGTTTCACTTCCGTTACCCTTACCCACAGCCTGATTCATCATCCTCGTCTTCACCACATCTGCCGGACAGCTCAAAGTAGTTGCTGCTAGACCAGACATGAATGATGCCAAGGTATGTCCATAAACATTGTCATCAGTAATCCCATTGCTGATAACAAACCGTTTCGCATGATCATAACAAGCTAATTCCCCCATGTTCACCAAAAACGCTCTCTGCATATTCGGAACAACCCCTCTCCACAATCCTCCAACTCCTTCAGATCGCACAATCTTGTTTAGCGCATCCATAATGTTTGAATATCTCCGGAGACCCAAGCGCCCATCTGCCTGCATTCTCACCTTCACCAAATCAGCCGGACTCGCCACAACCTGCACTACTAGACATTAGCTCAAAATCACAAATCTCCAATCTTTAACTCATATAAAAAACGCTACAAGCTCCAACTTATCAATCTCCATCAATAACACGCAAATTTTAGTCCTATGATGTACACAAAATACCACTTGGCAAAGCTTCTTCACATTGATTCAATTAGATAATCAAATATACAATTCAAAACAGTCTGCAGCAATACAAATTTTGAGATTGAAAAAAGTTTCAATCTTTTGAATCAAAACAAAAGAAGAAGAAAGAAAACCTAATTCCAAATTTGAAGCCAGCACATACCTGAGCAATCATGCCGGAGAGGCCACCGACAGCCGCCTTCTCAGCCAGAGAAAGCGAGCAATTCTCACCACCCACCGCAATTCTCAGCTGTTCATATCCCACAATTCGAATCGGCGTGTACATCAAATGCCTCAAAATCGCAGGCGATAATCCCTTATACAACCCCAACGCTCCCTCGCCTCTCACGATCTCCCTAACGACTCGGAACGCGTTGGTCGGGCGAACTGCGGAGTTCGATTCCCCGTGAAGCTGCAGCCTCGTCTTCGTCAGGTCGATCGGGAACGTGGTCGTCTCCGCCACAATCGCGGAGAGCGCCGTCAGTGTCAGCTTCAATTTCAAATTTTCATCTTTGGATGACTCGCCCCTCCGTGTCTCTCCAGCTCTCATGGCGCCAACAGAAACCAAAGCCCAGTTCGGTTCGTACGTGAGTGGCGCTTCGCTCATTGTTCCCAAAGCTTTGTACGAGAAGGACGATGATGATGTGGCGTGATCTTAGTGGTTTAGTTATACACTTTCGGGGAAATACAGAAGCACGTGGCGGAATACCATTGGAGATAAGGTGGGTGCATCATAACTACGGTGAAGGTGTTCACATAAGTACTGTTACAAGCAAAAATTACTTCGGTAGGCATTCACTACTAGTACAAAATGGTACTGTAGAACAATTCATCCTATCTATTCCACTCATAGTCAGCAGAAGACCCTGCGCCTATGCTGTTTGCTCGACCAGCATCTCCTGGCTTGATAGATGCTGCGTAAGCGTGCCATCCGATGAGATACGGCAAGATATACTGCATATGTAAAAACAAATAAAAACCAGCGTGATTCTATTGTGAATGGATGCGGTTGAACGAAAAAATGACTGCATACGATAAGCTAAGTGAATATAGAAAGTGGCTAGGAAATTCTTACATTGAAAAGCGAGTTGAGAATGGCAAACTCCGCTTTGGTGATCGGAATGTAGATGCTTTCATCCATGTTTAACATCTTGTTTTGAACACCTAAAGTTAAATTCATTCCATCAGAATTCCTCCATTAAGTATGCATATACTTTAGTATAACATAACATGATTAAAAAAAGACAACTCAGGAGTCCTGCTAGGGTACATGTCAAAGGATGTAAGGAAATAAAGACAGTGGCTAAACTTTAAGAGACGAAAGTTGGACTTGAAAGATGGTAAGAGGGAATTGAGGGTTACTAAGATTGAAGAAGTGGCCAGTGCCATCTGCAAGGGGTTCCACTTTAAGCACCTTCCTTACTTTGCCTTCATCGCTGCATATTACATTGCATCAGACAAGAATATAATATATGTAGTATAATGGCTTGAGGGCCTTGAGGTGATGAAACTTGAAGATTTTCTAGTGTTACAATTAGAGCATTTGCAAAGCATTAATAAACAGATACTAACCTTCTTCCTTTGAATGGGTCGTGGAAGAATTCACAAGACTCCTTCGGCCCGAGGCTCATTAAGGTTCCAATTTCGACCACCGACAATGAGAATACCTACGGGTTATGTAAAACACACCCATCAAATTCTAACAAAAGTAAAAGTACAAATATGTCGAGCCCGTCCACTAACTTATTACACAGACCAAAGATTAATACAGAAAATCCTTCCTCAAGATCGATAACATTTTCTGACATCACTTACATCAGATAAACCCTTTCCCAGCCTGTTAAGTCAACAATTATCAGTATAGTGACAGTTCTAGCAGCTAAGGAGTAATGATGGTCTCTGAAATAGTTAGTAATTCGGCTTCATATCAACTTGATAAACAAAGAGGTCATTAGCCATAAATCCCTCAAGTCTTGAAATGCTTCTAATTGCGGATATAAATATGCATGGCAAGTAAGAATCACCTGTTTTCGACTCCAATCATACTGCCTCAGTCCAGACGCTGGCGCAAATTGAAGCAACACAAATCCATCCTTTGCAACCTTAAAAGCGGCAGACTACAATAACCAAACATCAAGAAAATCAAACCTTTACAACATCAAACAGCTTCATATCCGCAAGACTAATCCCAATCCCAATCCCAACTTCCGACCATGAACATCCATGAACCCTAAAAAACATACCTCCAATGGAACAAACTCAGGTCCTCTTGGCTCCACCGTCAGCGCAGCCTTCCCTTTGTAAATCGAATGCCCAACAAAAACCCTAGTCTGGAAATCACCACCTGCTAAAAAAAATCACATCTTTTACTCAAACACTCTTAACCACAACCTACTCAGTTTGAACTAGGTTATGCAAAAAAGTAAGCACCTTCTCCGCTGCCGCCACTGCTGACGGGTCTGTCGGTTGGGGGTCTGGGGGAGCTGAACCGCTGCGGCTCAACGTACTCCGAGCGACGACACTGGATGTAACAAGTCCGGTTTTCCAACAACTTTTTGTTCGAAATTTCTGTCCTCGGGAAGCGTGAGCTGTTTGAACTAAATGCTATTCGACGAATCGACTCTGAAGTCGAAAAGTGGCTGCCGGGGTTTTGAACAGAGGGGATTTGGAGGCTCGTCATCCTTCGTGCTGCATGCAGTAATTCACTTAGCTGAAGTTGAAGCAAGCAAGCAGCGAGAGAGGTAGAGGACCGGATATGGACGCTGAACGTCGCTGTCGAGAAACCAAACGCCTCCGTTACGTCGCAAAACGCGGCGTTTAATCATTGCCTACAAGATGTATGATGAAATATCTGAACGAGAAGGAACTGAATTGAATTGAATCTTGACGTTCTCTATTACTCATTTTCCCACCACATATATTGGTAAAGGAAAAGCTTCGACCTTTGAATCGTAATCGGTAGTTTAAGTCATGGTTCGGATTGTGTCGGCGTCGCCGGAGCTGTGTTCAGCAGTGTCGCGTATGAAGTTTGGAGCATCTGGGCCGAAATGGACGCAGAAGAGCTGTGGTTTTATGGTGTTAATCGGCTCCTGGCGGAGAAGTAGGATGAGAGTTTTGTCGGCGTCGATGAGTGAGGATTCTGCTCCGGAAGTGAGACTTAAGGTGATTTTTTTATATGGGTACTGGGTAGTCAATTTTGGTCCAGTATGTGTTGAGGAAGCTGTTATGACATTGAGTGGAAGTATTGTGTTTTTTGGCAGACGGGGTTTAATCATTCTGAAGAGATTTTTGGACTTGAGAATGATCTTCAGCCACGGTTAGAGATTGCTGTATTTAATGCTGTTTTATTTCCTTTCTTGTTTGGCATTTAGATGCTTTTATAGTATGAGTGAGCTCAGTATTTAGCAGTTTGATATGCCTCAGATTTGAAGCTCAAAATGTACCGAATCCGAGGTCCTGGTTTGGTCCGAATGGGCAGTATATAAGAGAGCTACCTTGCCCAAGTTGTAGAGGAAGGGGATATACCCCATGTACTGAGTGCGGGATAGAAAGATCAAGAGTTGATTGCTCGCTTTGTAGTGGAAAGGTTTGTATTTTGATTATTTGTTGATTGGTGTGCACTTAAACTGTATGTTATTTTCATTGGTGCTAAACTGCTAATGACATATGTTAATCAGGGACTAATGACCTGTCTGCAATGTTTGGGAGACTGCGTCGTTTGGGAAGAATCGATAGATGAACAGCCATGGGAGAAAGCACGATCTATGTAAGTCGGTACCTCTGAGTTTCATTGATTTTAGTATACCAGTGTATTGATATTCTTTATACTTAGCTTGCATAAGGATTCTCATTAGTACTGGTGATAATGTCAGTTTTTCAATTGTGTACACTGAAGATTGATGCTATTGGTTTTGATTTATACTTTATACAGTTTGATTCATATTACTTATACGCCATTTCAGTTCTCCTCTCAAAGTGAAAGAAGATGATGAAGTAGACAAGTTGGATATAAAGTTGGTAAAAAGAAAATCAAAGCGAGTATAT
This sequence comes from Rhodiola kirilowii, assembly GCA_033675215.1. Taxonomy (NCBI): domain Eukaryota; kingdom Viridiplantae; phylum Streptophyta; class Magnoliopsida; order Saxifragales; family Crassulaceae; genus Rhodiola; species Rhodiola kirilowii. The sequence goes on from CM066194.1 coordinate 820,555, forward strand.
CAATCTCCGCCGCCTGAAGTTAGTCGAAAGATCAGTAGGTCATTAAAGGTTAGTTCTTTGCTAGACCTTGTTGAAAGTTATTCTGTAAATTTTCTAGCTTCTTGGTGGATTATCTTCCCTGCTGATTCTTCGTGTCTTCAATGAACAGCTCATATCTCTTAGTCCAGTTTATTGCATTATGCGTGTGTCCAGGTCATGATTCTAATCTTTAGTTTGTAGCCTATCGATTGCAGAGTCTCAATGCCAAAACTGGACTGTTCAGTAAAAGAATGAAGATTATCCATCTCGACGCGGCTCTTCATGCCCAAAGAGTAGCTGCAATCAAGGTATAGCGTGGTTGAAAATTCAAGATTGTTTATTGGTGCTTTTGCTCTTTCCCGTTCGTTCTTTTGTTGTACCATGTTTTCTTGGACTCTGAAATGTTCACACGATTTATAGAAAACAAAAGGGACTGCTGAGGCAAGGAAGCGTGCATCTGAATCTATGAAAACCTTTTTCAGCAATCCCGAAAACCGTCGTAAGAGAAGCATTTCCATGAGAGGTCAGTGCTTTATCTTTATAACTTTCAGTATTGCTATTTGCTTGGATTTGACCAAACTCGTCTCAGTGCAGGAGTTTCTTATTCCTGCAGCAATTGTGGGAAACAAGGGCACAGGAGATATCACTGCCCTGAACTTCAAGGGGCCACAATAGGTTGGAGATTTACATGTAGCGTATGTGGGGAAAAGGGCCACAACAGAAGAACTTGCTCAACAGCAAAATCAAGCGAATCAAAAAGCAAGACACCCGTGCATCATCACTGCAAAATGTGTGGTCAGAGCGGGCACAATCGCAGAACATGCTCATTTGTCGACGAGGCTGGATTGAGTGGCACCATCCGTAGTGGAGGTTTGGTGGTTTCGGGAAAGAGAATATATACGTGTGGGTTGTGCATGAAAGACGGACACAATAGGAGGACATGTCCTACAAAAGATCACTTCCCTAATGAAGAATAAATTAGAAAAAATAAATTCTTTTTGTTATCAGATACTTTTATTGCCAGAGAATTCTTGCTGATCTATATAGATTAACCAAGCTAGTTGCCTCCCTACCTAGTAGCTAGATTATGGCCACGACTGTTTCATCTTAAGTTGATTGATATTGTTTTTATGGTCAGTGCTTCTTCCAGGCACCATGGTAAGATGGTCAGTACTTCTTAGTTCTTCCTGTCATTCTTCATCATAATTTATTTTTGAATTTTTGTTTTTATATATTTGCATGTTACAGGTGAAAATCACTTTTTTTCTCAGAATGATCGATCTTATTCTTTGACCAAGGAGATGGAGTTGTACAGGTGAACTCGTGTTCATCTGTTGAGGTATATGAGCGATTTATCCTGCAGAAAAATACCTTGACATTGGCATGACTCTCCAAACAAGGAATAACTGAGTGTTGCTTTGTAGGTCATCCACTCATCCTCTTATTTACTGAAGCACACTTCGCATTGGCTTTTGCTGAAGTGTAAAAAAACCAGGTTTGTAAACATGAAAGTGTTTTTTTGTCTTTATTTTCAGTGGTAGCTGAGTTTTATTTCAATGCAATTCCTTATTATTATTATTAGGCGGTCCATCTCGCCTTTTCACCACTAGCACAACATAATGATAGATATTGAAACACAAGTTTCCTTTCACGAGGTTAAGAGAGTAGCTTTGGTGGATTGTTTTGCAGATACAATGAAATGCGAAAATGACTACCTGGTTGTCCAAGGCGACACATGAAAGGCAAGATAATTTGGTATAAATATGTTTCCCTATTAAGCATTTAAGTTCAATATTATTTGTACATTATTAGATAAATATAAACATGTGTAACTTAAAAAAAACCTTGGAAGATAATTCCTTGGTTGTAATACCAAAGAATCAAACAAGATGAATCTGATGAGAAAATGATATGTTTTGCCGTGGAGTGGGACCTTTCTGTCATTTAGAACCTTGTAATCCCATTGAAAGACTTCAGCTTTTGCAGTGACTAATAACTTAATTGGATTCCTATATTATTTTTTTGCTCGTACTGGAATGTCTCACCAGTCAAATTTGAATCTGCAGTAACAACTAGCTAATGAGTTTTGTTCTAGAATTCCGGGCTTTTGAAGGGAAGCTGATGGTACACTCTGACTCACATACCGTATGTATTTACTGTCCTAGCAATGAAACCCTTCCCATCTTCTGAAACTGGTTGCTTCCTTGCCTTTACAGGTTGCCATTCCGATTCCTGTCCTTCCCTCTTGGCTTACGCCTTCGTAGTAAAGTCTCCATCCAGCTGAGTTTCCATTCATCTGAACCAGACAAGGGGATCCAACACTTCTATTATCCCAGCCATCTTCTCCAGAAGGCTTAAGAACAGGGTCTTTCTGAACTCGTGTCCAGTTGGTCAAGCCATCTGAAGACTGTGCCAGACCAATAGCCCTTGTACCAGTTGCGGATATACCTTCATAGGCCATCAGATATTTTCCGTCCCTTGAATTTCTCACCACATTGGCATTTATGGATCCAAGTTCATCAAAAGAACCCTCTGCTCCACCTCCCATGATCTTCCCCAGCTTCACCCACCTGATACCATCCCTTGACCGTGCAACTCCGATGCCAAAATGGTTTCTTATGGAGTCAAAGGAATGGTAATACATGCGGAGATCGTCACTTCCATGTAAGACAACATTTGGTGCTGCAATATACAAAGAATCCCATTCTCTAGCTGACCCGACATCCAGCAAAGCTCCACTGTGATGGTCTCCTTCAATTCTGCCCCAGTGCCTGCCATCTTGGCTGCATGCTAGACCTGGAAGAGATTTAAAGATTTTACCACCATTGGAATCTGCTTGAAATAGGGTCTTCATATCATCTGGTAGCTGAAGTTCATCAGAGCTCCAGCCAGTGTAATAAAGCCAGTAAACAGAACTATACATGGGGCTTGACATGATCACCAGCTCAGAGGGCCTTATGCTTTTTGTATCGAAAGCCCACCAGTTCTCTTGGCAGTTCAAAACCAGACCAGGAGAACTGCATGAACGAACAGCTCCAGCTCCTCGTGCCCAGTGAATCCCATTTTTCGAAAGGGCTAGACCAACTGAATCCGAAGGCTGATTTTCTCTTGAGCTCCCATGGTACCACATATACCATCTTTCTTCATCGTCACCAATGTATCTTTTCACCACAGGTGATCCTGTTGCCGCACTATCCCAGGATGAAGTAGGACCCATGTCCAACACCAGACCTTTAGTATACGAACAGGAAAGTGGCTGGTTTGGAGGGGACACTGCTAGTTGATTCGGCATTGAGCAAGATCCCAAATCAACAGGAGGTGGAGGATGATTTGCATTTGTTGCACCATTGCTGTCAATTCCTGGTCGCAGAGTGCAATGAGTTGCTATCAAGGAAGTCCTCTTGAAGCTTGGTTTTGTCCTGGTCAAGTTGGCTATCAAATTACCAAAGATCAATCTTTTAGAGATTTGACAAGGCAGCAGTTCTTCTCTACAAGGAAATACTGGCTGGGTCAGCATTGTTCCAGAGGCAGCAAGGATATTAGTGCTTGCCATCCTTGAAGCTGCGGATATCGTGTCTGTAGAGGGACACAAATTTTTTCTGGAAAAAAAGTGGAGGACTAACCGAGTGAGCTCCTTCAATAAATAGTCCGCATTGATGCAAAAGTTAAACAACTCTCCTCTGATTTTCTTGTAGCTGGTTGTATTTATGCCTGAATGCACCGACACCTGTAAGTCCTGAAACCATTACAGACTGGTAGTCCTGCTGAGGTAGAGTTCAATGCTAACAGCTTATGTTCTTCACAAGGTATTTCTGCAGTCATGAATAAATATTACTAGCAATAACAACATTGGTAGATACGCGGGTAGCCTATATTCTTAATTATATGCATCTTTAGTCGCTTGCTCGCTAACCTTCTCATCTACTCTTCTTATGTGCTCTCCCTATATTCTAATACCATGTGTTCCATGTTTCTCCTAACTGTCAAGTATTGCTTAGCTTGAAGAACAGTTCAGTCATGCTTTCATATATTTCAAAAAGAAGTTTACTACAGGATTGTTACTGCAGGCAGTGATCATGTGCATGGTTTATTTTTGTTAAACTGATTTCTCGCAAACTAATATGCATCAAAGTGCTAACCCTGCATTTCCGCCTGACCTTATCTTTAAGTTATGTCAGTCTGTTTGTATCTGAAAAATGATGATAATGTCGGCAGTGTGATTCAGAATTGCAGGAAGGATAAGGTGAGAGTACCAAGGCACATTTAAAACCTGATTTTCAAAATGCAAGGGTTTCCTCAGATCTGGTAATTTATTATGTAAGTCTTTTCTGACATGCCCCTCCATACGATTACTGCAATTGGTTGTAGCATGTTAAATTCGCCAAATAACACATCTGATAGTTGGTGTGGTATGTGATTGTTGTGACAGTGAAATAATTGGGAACTGATGCTGGAAAGGCTTGAAACGCTAATTAGTCTGGATAACAAGACAACGGAGGCAAATGTAAATGCCTTGCTATTTACAGGAATATGTAGAACTGATTCTGCATGGATTGACATTTTGAAAACCTATCCTGTTAAGAAAGCTGTACCTTTCCATTTCTGATGGAGATCTTTATGAGGTGTCCATTTTGACTTTCAGTTTGAGAATTGTAGATTAAGCAAATGTGCCCTGGACTTGCCGTTTATGACTCTGGAAGGTTAGTGTTCCAAATCCAAATAAGCTTTAATTAGCATGCAAGGTAGGTAGATGTTGTCATATCCCTGTTTTTTATTATTATCATTTTAGTTGTTTATTTTGTCTTAATTTTGTGCTGATGAACTGTTGGTAGTTGTTTAGTTAATGATTAATGCCACTTTTTTAAAGAGAAGTGTTGGTAGTTGTTTATTCCTTGTGCGCATGTATGCGCTGCTTATACGTACTTAACATGTGGTGTCAGATGAGCGAGTTGGCACTGTTAAGATTTTCTGATACCAATGGCATAGCTGGGCTTATACTTAACATGGTGTCAGATCAGCGAGTTGGCACTGTTAAGATTTTCTGAAAGGGATGGGAAAGCTATAAGACGGGGCAGATAGATAGAGAAACATGTTGAAGTTTAGGAAATCATGGTGTTCAGCTAACTTTCAAAACTCCCACTTCCCAAATCTTCATCAGCCCTTCTTTACTCATTATTGTTTCTACATGTGCTGCAATTTGCATTGAATTTATGTATTGAATATTCGATTTGCTACTTGAATTTTCAAACTGCTTTTAAATCAATTCACAACTACATTTGTTGCAGGTTCCAGTGTCCTAGAAGGTCTAGCTTGCTCGCTGGCTCATTCTGCTCTGCTGCTGCATAACTGTAAATGAAGAAAGAAGCAAGACACACACACAGTCATGAGTCATTTGAGCTGACTGTTATCTTGATTTATTGATCTTTGAATCGTCAGAACTCAGACAGACGCTGGAAATCTTGTAAAAGCTGACTTGTGTAAGAAACTAATTAAAGAGTACAATTTTCCTAACAAGCTTTACACTTTCTTAAGTATTTATGCCCCTCCGTGTAAGTTCACCTGCGTAAGCCTCCAATTTGTCGCAAACCACCAGGTCAGATTCCATCTGAATCTCAAGTTTCACAATTTCATGTTTTTTTTCGAGGTTGATGAATCTGTCACATCTTGGCTGCTGTTTGAAGGAAATAATATTTTAGTCCTCCTAGTTTACCATATCAGCTCCAATTTTTCCGTCTTTTTTTATAGGGAAAATGACAAAGAGGGGGTACGAACTATCACTTATTAACAAATCACGGTCAGAACTATTGAAAATGACAATCAAGGAGCAATTTTAAAATATTTTAATTGACATATAACAATTAAATGACAATTTCAGCACATAGTTGATAATTAAAGGGCGATTTCAACACATAATTGATGCCCTAATTTTTATATGCCAAACAATTTTTTTTTAAATTGTCCCTTAAGATTTGTCAATAGGATAGTTTGGTGAATTAATGCATGGTCGAATATATCAATTTTATAAAATCATCCAAACTGCATGCATATTAAACATTTCCAAAATAAAATCAAAGTTTTTCTACAATAATCTTCAACTACAACTTATTTGGATCCACAACCTTGAGGCCCCAACTCACATCCTCGCAATGCCTAACATGCTCATCCATCGCCCCCGTGTCCGCCCCACGCCTCAGCCTGCAGTCATAAAATGGCGGAGCGTGAAAGCACGGTTCGATACTCATCGCCAGTCCGCATGGTGGATCGGGGACTGTCAAGTTATCCGACTTGTACAAAATCAAGGGCCTCAATCCGCCTAGCCCCTGAGCTACGTACCCGAAAGTCGACCACCCGCTAGTCACCAACTTATCCATGAAGCTCAGCAAGTACATCTCGGCCCAAGCCTTCCGGTTATGCATCAAGCTCTGGTCCGTGAGCTGAACCACCTCGTGGCTCGGCTGGTACACCCCGATCACCTCACCCGTCTGAGTCGGTTTCAGCCAGTACTTTGCCCTAAGTTTCTCTGAGTATTCATTTATCAACGACGTGACCAACACCGCCTTTGTTTTCATCGGCTGCTTCCGGACAAAGTTTACATCCTTATTGACGTCGGGAATTAGGGTTTCATGCATGATGCAACTCTCGATCTGATCCATAACGAAAGGGAACGGTCCGGGCCCGTTGTAGAACGTCCGGACCTGAATCCCAATCCTCTCATCTGCGCCAGCCAAGTATGCATTATAAAACCTAGTGACCAAGCCCCATACCTGATTCGTTGGATGAAACAAATACCTCCCCAGGTGATGAAACACCGTCTCTTTCGCCGGAAACATTTTAAAAATCTCGTCCTTAAAAGTCTCCATTAGAAATAGAGACGGGACGAAGTAGTTATCAGATTTGATAATCAGCCACTTGACATTTTTAACAAGTTTATGATCCTCGTCGCAGAAGAACATCTTGTCGTAGTCATTATAATCATGCACTACGTCCACGTAGACAAGTGCCGGATCCGAGCTCTTGTTGTTAAAATGATTGTTCTTTAGCATGTGTCCGAAGCACTCGGGCGAGTCGTGTGAGAGGTTGTTAAAGAATTTGGTGCTGAGAGGGAAATCATTATCAGGTAAGAGCCAGGAGGTATTCGGAAACGGCTCGCAGAACAGATCAGCAATGTCGCTCTCGGAGCCGTGCTGGACTAGTAAAACACGGTCGTTTAATAGAGCGTAGAGGAAGGCAGAGGCGATGGTTAGAATCCGGTTTCCTAGACCGCTGTACGCGATCCAGACTATGTAGTTGCACTCATGATCACTTGATCCGGGTGCAGCCCGATCAGACTTGTTATTGAACCTAGATTTGAGGCTGTTCAGTGCTGCATTGTAGCTTTTCGTGTTCGGACCGCAGCGCGCGTGTCGAGCCTCGTAGCTTCGCAGCTTGGAGATGAGATATCGAGATGGCGGGAACGATGAGTTTTTACGATAAGAACTTGACTCGACTCGGCTTAAACAGGACTTGGAGTCCAATCCGGATGGAAGAAAATCTTCAATTTGTTGTCCTTCTCCAGATTTCATCCTCAGAACTTCTGAAATAAACTCACGACAAACTCATAAATCCATGTATATATGTAAAAACTTAATTACCAAAATTACAACATGGATTAGATTATTTCTGACCTGCAGAATCGGACGTTGAATTCTGAAGTAAGATTCCTTCAACGGCTCTAGCCTCTACAAAGCCGTCAACAATTATCTCATCAGGCGGCGAAACGGTGCCGCTGTACAGCAATGTCAACGTGGCCAAAGCCGGGAGTGAAAGCAGTACGACCATTGCGAATATCTTCATTTGTTTATTGCTCTCGGGTTTTGTACTAACTCTGCCGGCCGCCGCCATCGCGATCCTTGGGCTCGCGACGGGGATGATAAGATCGTTTCTATAATCGACAAACAGCCTCTTTCTGAAAATGGTACTGTCGTCGTCGACTGTCATCTGTCAACAACATGTGTAGGAGATCGAATCGAAGATTGGTACGTAGGAATGAGAGATTTGAGGATTTTTAGTTATATATATTCTGATGATGATGTATGCATGCTGGTCTACAAATGTGGAGAGTTGACTGCGAATGGTTAGGAAGAGGAAGATCCGGCTCGGCTGGGCTGGCCAAAGACTCACTCAAGTACGAGGATTGAGGCTTTCTCAAATTTTTTTCATTATCTAATATGAAATATTCAACAACTTTCATGTCATTTTAAATACAGAATGCAATTCTTTTTTTTTTATTACGCCAAGGCTAAAAGACGAGTTAGCTGCCCCGGAAGGGGCACTACTCATAGAAAGGGCACGACCAAACATATAGTTCTGGTCAATCGCAGTGGCCAATACTACAACAACGGGTGACGAACTGTCGTGCCCTTTCAAAAAAGCAAGAGACGTTTTGAAGAGAAAATCTACAACAAGTAAAAAAAAAACTCACCGATAAAGCACGTTTAAGCAATTCTGTGTTTTACTTTATTTCGCTTACATTTTTAATTAAGAAATGAAATAAAGCACGTTTAGTTGGGAAAGTAGTAATTTGCTTTACAAAAAAAAATATATATTGGAGGGAATGTAATGTTTGGATATCAAACTAGTGTGCGTAGATGGCATTAATAGAAGCTTTAAGGACTAAAACGTTAATTTAAGAACTATCGATCGGTTCTCATTTCATGTGCCAAAGCCGCCGCCGATGCTGATGATTCCGATTTGGTCTCACCGGCACAGTTTTTTGGTTTCCAACAACAATGGCGTTCAGGTTTGCTTTGAAGAGAATCGCCGCAACGAACTTATGCTGCGATTCTGGGCTGCGAAGGTGGACGCACGCTCTCGCCTCGCCGTTCAACAGCCTTCTCGACTGCTCAATGTCGAAGTTCCAATCAGTGGTTCCTGAGGATGATTTCGATAATGGAAACGAAAGAATCGGAGTCGAGCTTCCAAGTTTCATTTCTGGTGGATCGATGGAACTCATGGCCGTCCCCAAGAAGAAGGTGAGTTTCACCCTAATATACTCTTCAATTTCGTATCGAACTATTTTGATTATTTTAGCATCGTGTAGAGCTTGCAAGTAGCTGGATTACCTAAATCGATCTTTTTGGTTTTACTCAAGCTTGTCTAGTGCTTCAATGAGTCTGTTTTTTTTTTCATTTTTGATTTAGGGTTTTAGGTAGTCTGAAATTGTATAGGTTTAAAATTTAAATGTTGATGCTTTTGTTCAAAACATCAACGTTCTGGTGATGTTTCATGCTGAATGTTTTGCCTTTGTTGTTATCATTTCAGACTTCACCTTATAAAAGAGGGTTGCGAAATGGACCCAAGGCTCTCAAACCAGTACCTGTCATTGTGAGATGCAAGTAAGTGACTCGGGTTTTTGTTGACTATGTTTACTGATTAACGCTTTAGCTTAACAGATTTTCAGTGCTTTTAGCATATTCAGTGATCTTGATAATATGAGTGTTAGCCTTTAGGCGTGTCAGTGCAGTCTCTTATCCATCTGTACAGAAAGTGTTGTTTCTCTACTTCTGCCTGCTAGGTATCCTTCATTGTGTGTGAATTTTGCCGGTGATTCTACTCTTTCCCCATATTTAGTTTGCTAAATCTAGCTATCAGTTGGCATAATGTTCCTTCCAAAGTCCATATTAAGCAAAGTTTAGATGGCTGACTCTGTGGCTTATAAACAGTCTAGACATAAGAGGATTCTCTAATTTCTAGATATGAACCTATATTCATATTAAGATTCTTGCCCATGCTTGCAGTTCTATAGGCATCAATAATTCCCTTCATAATCAGTTATGTTACCACATTTATTTAGTGCTTCATGGTACTAAAGATGGATAGGGGGATCTTCAGTACTTGCAACGATGGCGTTCGATGTGAAGCTTCCAAGTTCTCTAACACTTGCATGGCATTCGTACTAGTGCATTGCCTAACATAATGCCTATGTTTCTGTCCATTTGTTGGGTATCATCATGCAACAATTTTTGAGTTCACCTATGATGTTTTGCTGCATTTTTCTTCTGATCCGACACTGAAAGACAGCACTGTGGACTTTAAATTTGCGTGTTTGCCAGTCTTAGTTTATACTTTTTCTAATTATCATTAGTATATGTACCAATTATACTGTTAACTTTTGTGTAGGATACACAAATGATTATACAAAGGAACCTCATGTAATGTGATTTGGCTGGAGTTATTTTATGCTCTCTAAATACATTTGTTACTTGACCTTCAATGTAGGGCATGTGGCCGTGTCAAGCTACCACACTTCTACTGCTGCAGCGGGATAAGAGAAAATCCAAGTGAACGAAGCAACTAGAGAGTCTGTTGTCACCTAAGTTACATGATCAAAGATGTCACAAAATTTAGGGGATTCTAATGTGCCCACAGTTCTGCTTCCCAAACTCGCACTTAATATTTGTTGTAAAACTGCACTTGGTTCTTAATGATATTGGAATCAATAATTGCAGAATAAGTCCAAAAAACAAGCTCAAATTTTTTTTTTGATTCACTACCGACGGGGGTATATCAAGCGAAGAACTGACGACGGGTTTCGTCAAAACCGGGATGTAGCGGATACCGCCATGTTGGTAGACGGCAAGGCTCAGCTGGAAGTGGCCAAGAGGCAGGCTGTTTTCTACTCTCTCTATCCGCCCAAAGTAAGAAGCATAATGGAATCGAAGCCCTAATTTTTATAGGTTCTGATTTATGTTATACAGGTCATGTTTTCACCCTAATTTCCAGTTTGAGTTAATTTTTAAATTTGCAGATGTTGTGTGAACCAAGTCGGATTATAATGGGTAAATTTTTGTTTATGGACACTTCTGATACAGAGATGAAGTTTTTTCTTCTTGATGAAGCTCTATGATTATGTATGTTCATCTATTTTTTTTGGATGTGGTTAAGATGTTCATCATGTGAGTTGATTTCACAAATTTAATCGGTACAATGTTATGAGTTTGATGAGTGTATGACTTGAAATGTGTCGATGCCATTGATGCGCAGATCTTATGATAATGTGAGAATGTTATGGTTTCAGTTTTGTAGGTGGTAGGAGTTGGCATGGTGGTTCAGCAAGCCATGGTGACAATGGTAGACGTCGTCAATACCATTTTCTGGTTTATTGGCTAGCTGTTCATGCGGCCATCCAGAGCCGAAAGGTATCCGAGTAAGCTCCAGCAATGAGTTTTTCAGGTCATCAGCAACTACCTCACTGTCTCTCTTTAACTACACATTTCAACAAAACATCAGCCACGGCAGGCAATCATGTATTTGCAATATGGCCTGGAAAAGTAGGAGTAATGTGATTTGATTCAGCATAGATTTGGTACCTCAACTTCGAAAATATTTGAGACCAGCATCCTGCAGCTGGTGACATTCACATTTGTGACATCCAGCCCTAATGAACTCAGAGCCTCAAGCAGCCTGACTAGCCCTCCTGGCTTGTGCTCACAGAACACCTTTATGAAAAACTTGTTCGCATCTATCTGTGTCACCTCAACTTGGGGCTACAATGTCCACCAAATGAAAAAAAGCTGTAATCTTCAATGTAAGTCTATACTCAGAATCTCTAGCTACTGAAAGATCAGTTGGATTGGTGTACCTCCATCTGCTGGACCTTGTCATTTTCAATGGTTGTTTCCCGAGTTCGAGTGATCAGTGGAGGGTTGGGATGCATGGTGTCCAATGCACCGAAAATGAGGTTATTTGGAGCATTCTGATCATCAGGGTAGCTCACAAAATCTACTGTGGCATGGATGTTTGTTGCGTCATTGTTCATAATAACTCCTTCATTGGTGGACAGTTCTTCCAGCTCATCTTGAAGTTCCTTCTCTTGCTTCTTCAAGTCTTTCAAATAGGTAATTGCATCCACCAGAATTGAAGCCTTGTCCAGCTGAAAAGACGCAACACGTTTCAGCTATGATTCAAATACTAGCAGGAGATAACAGATATATTTACCTTGGAAATGATTGGAACTAGGGAGCGAAGATTGTATAGTCTTTCATTGAGTTTCTTCCTACGCCGTCTTTCTGCTTCAAGATTCTTTGCCTGAGGTTTTTTCCCATTTCTTTTCCGGCACGAAGCATCGTCCTCATCGTCATCTATCTGATCACTGCAGTCTGAAATAGAGTCTGACCTGCCTATCTCCGGTTTGACAGAATCCTTCTCATTCACTTCCTTGCTGTGCTCCACAGATGGTTCTCCAGGCAGGGTTTGTACATCATTCACTATCATAGCCTCCATGTCGTACCCATTTTCATGTGCTTCATGTATTGAGGTCTGGAGGCTCGGGTCGAGGAAGGCTTGGTGTTCCACGTTGTTAGAGCACTGGCCAATGACGAAGTCTACCACTTGATGATCTTCAAAAACCTGCACAGAGCTCAAGTTCTTGAGCACCTACTACATTCACATTTTTGCCGGCAAATAAACAATATGTCGATGCCCATTACCTGTTTTGCAACAAACAGCTCCACCAGCCCTCCTGGCACCGGGACTAGAACTCGAGTCGCAACCGTCTCCTGTATCAAGCTCAGCCAGTTAATATTCCACTTCCAGTGCATTAATTCAACCCATTTATGGGGTGATACTCACCTCTGGGGCATTCTCTGGATTGGGACTGTTTAAGAAGTTAAACCACTGGGGGTGGTTCGAATACATGACCTGGGAATAGACCCTGCAGAAGAAAAATAACAACGTTGTTCAACAGCTACAAATTAATCCCAAATCAGATTATGATGAGAAACAAGGACTTGTAACAGTTGATACCCTGAATCATCAAGTGACAAAGAAGACGGCAACTGAGACAAAAAATTGCAGCTTGCAGTCCTCTGATGCTGAAACATAACGTCTCTGCAATAGTAACTTGATGAAACAGGAAACATGAGCTCATCCTGCTTGTCAAGATTATACGTATCAGCGCCAGCGCAGCAACTGTCCAGCCATTCAAGAACCCTGCCATCCAAATCAACCCATAAAACCAAATTCTATTCAATAAGCAGCTTAAATATCACTCAGGTGAGGGTGGGCAAGACCTGTGTTCTTCATTTAATCTCCAAACAACGCAGTAATCCCAGCCATTAGAACCCACAAGAGGCCTAAGCCTGTTTGCTAAGCTCCTCATCTGGGTTTCCAAATTGAATTCGGAATTGAGCTTTGGCGTCCAGAGAATCTTAAATAAATGACAAAGTCAGGTTCTTCAGAAGCGCTTTAACCCAAATCTCCTTTAAAAAAAATTAATTACCTCTTATTCATGAAGAGGAGGTTGAGCAGCCATACTTGCATGAAATAGGGAGAAAGATATACATTTGCCTCAGGGCCAAACTGCATGATCTGTTTTTTTTTTCAAGTTTAAATTATAATAATTTCAGTCACAATCAAAAAAAAAATTATAATAATTTCAGCTCTTATTTTTTTTTTGATGGGTGCCGGTTAGGTTAGTTAGTATCTGTTAATTGTTAGAATTTGGTTAGGTGAGGATTTGAACCCTGTACACTCCGTGAGTGCTTCACTGAACCACTCCACTTGACCTCATAATTTCAGCTCTTATTTGCCTAGGAACATTGGCTGATCCATTTTTCCAAACCATTTTTGATTTCCTGTAAATTATGTGACACGATTTTCATCCTTTTTCAGGTTGCTTCACACCCGAGTGTCACTCGTTGGATTATGAAGGTCGCAGCATCTCAGTGTCGGGTCTCACTTTGTAACATTATTCCTTCGAAAACCAACAACTCTACCTCAAGTTTGATTTGTATAGATCAATATTTTTGCAATGGAGACAATTTTTGTTTTGTTTTTGTTTCAATAAGCAATCATAAAAATTAAAAACAGAGTATTAAGGCCTTTGTAGGTCAGCACTCAACCCAAATGCCAACCCCGGATATACCACAACTACAAGACTACATTGTAATTAAAGTAAGTATTGATCACAATCCGCGTAATTTACATAAAATCGTAACAGGGACAAACCTGTACTTTTCCCTAAAGTAGTAACGACATTAACAGAATTTTGAACGGCAAGATTTGGGTTTTCGATCATCGATATCCACGCACCATCATCATGATTGGGAATCGTTCAGGTGAGGTGGGTTCGATGTGTTTCGTGGATGATTTACTCATCTTTATCATCCGCATCCTCGTTGTAGTTGAAAGGCAGCGGCACTGATTTAAACGCTCTGTACTTTCCGACGTTGTATAGATGTTCATTTTCCAACCTTCAAGAACAAGTCAGGATAATTGAGATGGTGATTTCGTTTTCAGTTTGAAAAAGTATATATTGATTTTGTACCTGAAAAAGTTCCATACACCTCGGCGGAAGATTTCAAGGATAGCGAAAAGGGCAATCAAGCCTTCGTTCTGCGACGATGTAATGTTGATATCGAGGACAGTCTGAAACCAGGCGAATCGGAGTATCGCATTTTCCACCTGTTCATCAAATTGACTTAAGGTCAGCACTTCGGAAAGTGTTGGACTTAGGGATGACTTGTGATGCAAGTAAGCTCTACTTTTTTTTTTGATAAAACAAGTAAGCTTTACTTAGAGTACTTACTATAGCAAGGAAGTAGACACTCTTGTACGGTATGAGGAGCTTGTCTCTCAGCCAAGGATTTCTGGAGCGCCGTTGGAGTAGTCCCCAGTCGTAGACGATGTCCCAATAAGTCACAGCAATGCCGGCAATGACTGAGGTGACCCAGGCTGCAATCATCCACTCTTGTTTCTTGTTCAGGACGTAGGCCGTCCTGACGCATATAGCCACACAAGTCACGAAGTACTTCAACGCGTTGTAGAAGTGTATCGAGTCTTTCTCCTCTAACAGCCTTCTCACACACTGAAATGGTCGAGGTAAGGTCATCAAGTGACTCTAAACTCAATCGTAAGTTGATGCACGGAATATGTACCTGAAGACATCGGATGAAGAAAGGGTAGAAACCGGCTATGTAATAGAATGTCGTGTAAGTCTGGCTGGTCATACAAGTGTTCTCTCTTCGCTTGTAGCCTCCCCATCCGTAGTAACATATGTAGAACTCGATACTCCTGAACGCTTGCGCCTGAAATCATATGGAACAAATGAGCAAGGATCATGACAGGTTAAAATTGATCCGAGTTTCAGGTCATGTAAGTCCCCCCCCCCTATACCTGACTTGTCAGCTGGTCCGCCACTATGAAATCCGGCAGTGTCACTTTGTAGAGAGGAGCCAAGAAGCTGTGGAAGAGGCTTTTCAGGAAGAAGTATCGGCTGGACCGGTACACGATGTTAAACGGGCAGAACAGCACAGAAACCACAAACTGCAGACAAAGCATGCATAGCTTGTTAGAAAATTGGAAAAACACGATTTGTATCCGCGACTTGGTTTCAGAGATGAGAGAAAAATACCAGGAGGACAATAAGGGGGAGTAATTCAGTGACAGATTTAGATCCATTAGTTTCAGGATCCATCTCCATATCCAGGTTTGAAAGAACAGAAGCTAGGCTTAAGGCAGCTAGTCCAAAAGCGATGAGGAAGACTTCCCGGTGACCTAACTCGGTACCAGGCTTGAATCCCAGGATGAAGGAGTAATTCACCTTATACTTTTTCCAGAAGAGAATGTTGAGGCCGTATAAAATGACGTGCAGGACTATGAATAGGAAGAAGCTATAGAGTGGAAACATTGTCTGCATATATTTCTCTGCACCCTCTTCTTCGAGTAGCCGCCGCGCCCTTATGATCAGGATCAGTGCCACCACCAGCGCTGCCGTGACTCCCGCCAAGAACCCTGCAAATTTAAAAATGAATAAAAAGTGACAAATAAAAATAAAAATTTGTGAGATGATGAATTAAAAGTAAGTACCTGTGAAGACAGAGACAGAATGCTTCTCAGTTTTGGGTTTGTGCCTCAAGATGCTCATGCCTTTGCTGCGATTTGAGTTTGTGAAATGTTTGATGAATGTGGCCTCAACCCTCTCAACAAGCCTCTCCACCTGCAAAAATGAGCGAAAGTCAGTCTCGCATTTTCAGATCAACTCCAGTGGCTCTCTACTTCGCTAGACACTCACATCCACATTGCTGCCAATATATGAGGCATCCACCATGGCCAAGTATGACTTGGAGGCATTTCTAGTCGTGACCTGCGATTCGGGGTTGATAAAGACATCATCATCTCAGAACACAAAAGATCGAACAGAGCGATATAATGATCAAACATGTACTACTAGCGCTAGCTGAGTTATAAAGATTTACACATACCTTGTCATATTTCTTCATGATCTTCGTAAAGGCCAGCTTGTTCAGGAAACTGTCAAGCACAAATCAGTCACGCCAAGTAAATAAAAATAAATAAACCGGACGTAAGGAGGCAGAATAAGTACATACCTGTAGCTTTTAAGCAATCGGAGCTTGTGGTAAAACTCGACAAAAGCATGCTTGAGCTTTTCTTCAGCCTTGCGTAAATTATCTTTACTGAACTTCACCTGATCTGAGTTCTTAGGCATACTGAGAAACCTCTTAATGGTGGATCCGGTTGTTGTGGTGCCCAAACTTACATTGTCGAGTATCTCCAATGAAGCTTGCCTGATCGGATGCCTCCTGATGGTATTCATTTCAACTTGAGCTTCTTGAGATGATCCATTTTGAGATCCAGAGTCGTCTGATCGAGTTCCGTGGGAGCTTGACCCTTCTTCTATCGCATCGATGTTTGAGTTTGGTTCGCCAAGTCGTTGGTGCATCTCCAGCAGGTCCTTGTGGGCCGGTTTATCCACCTTGATTCTGAAGGCAATGAGTGCATCCATTTGCTTGTTGAGCTCCTCAGCTTCCTTCATCACTTCCTCAACTTTAGACCTATAAAACTTGTCAACTTTGTTGAACTCATCATCAAGTCTTTTAAAAAACACCAGCTCATACTCACCACCTTGTTCACCAGCCATCAAAAACTGCGTCTCATATTTGTGCTCCACCGGTGCGGTGGCAACTGTTTTCACAGTAATGGGAGGTGGTGGGTTTTCCGGGTCAGGAGAGACTTGGGTGGTGCTATGATGATGGTGGTGTCTGGGGAAGGAGGTGAGGCCACTGAAGGTGCGGTACAAGGACATTTTACGAGCGTGAGGAATGGGATGGTTGTCGTGGTCGCGGTGGTGGTGGAGGTTGGGAATGTGTTTGATCTTGAAAGATTGAATGTCTTTGATTATGGACTTCAAGTAGTTGTAGTTCATGTATGCTTCATGCCATTCAGGCACCATTTGGGACTCAAACTCCTTCCCAAATTTCATCTTAATTTACTTTATTGCAAGCCTTCAGAATTCAAATGCAGATACAAAGAAATAATAGAGAGAGGGAGATGGTGTGATTGAATTATATGAGGCATGTCCTATTAAATATGGGCTATTTATAGACAATGGCAGCGTACGGTAAGAAGTAGTACTCATCCAGTCCTAAATGATCCGTTTCAATCCTGTCAATTTGGGACAAACTTAATCTCGGTCCGGTTTCAAGTAAGACGGATTAGGGTTAACTTTCCGATTACCCGATCCACTTATACAAATGTATAACTTACTATAAAATTTTTATAAGTTAATTTTCATGGAGGCTCGAACTATACACTCAACTCTAACATATCAATTATTTTGTCAATTATATATGTTTAAAAAAGAAATTACACTAAAACTAACTAGTGACTGCCTACCGAAAAACAAAACTATATCATAATCTTCAATATATTTTGCATGTGATTTGCATAAATATAATTTTATAAGGTATATGATTAAGTTTAAGTGCATAAAAGTGACAAAGTTATCATTTAAGGTCGGAATCGGATTATTCGATCATAGTTTCGAATCGAGTTAAAATTTAATTAAGTAACCCCATCACTTTTCAAATAGGATTAGGGACCAACTAAACTAAACATGTCCCACGCCACCCCTAGTAAGAAGTCACACACCCATAAAAACAGTGTCGATTTGAGTAATTATAAGTATTAAAAAGTATACAAGAGAGATTGCAGATTTTAGTGAAAATGATAGATATTGAGGAAGATATGCCGTACTGGCCGGACATGTTAGCCACCAACTAAAACTAGCCGTGTAAGATTTGGTGACTTCAACCGATTAACCCTTTTATTCAGCTCAAAATGTGGACTAATGGACACCATTCACATATAAAAGTGCATAAAATCAATGCTTCTAGTTGGCTATTGTCACGCTTGGCGTGACGAGTCTACTTATATAGTTATATTATATAACAAGATCAAAAAGATTTATAATAGACCAATTCCTTTTTCGCTCTTAAGTGATTTTACCATATTATTATTAAAAAAAGATTTATAATAACCCTACATAATCAAAATCATATGCAAATTTGATTTTTGGTGCAAACTACTTATGATACAATTCATATGAATTATATTATGATTTTATCCAAACAAATTATATACCATTTCTTTGAATAATGATATAGTTCATAAGAAATGTATCATAATTCATTGGTTTGTAGTTTGCATCTGATCTTTTTTATAATCATACATTATAAATTAGTCATATAAAAAAGCCATGATTCTTGCCACGCCCATGTTACCCTAGCCGAAAAAGTGGCCGCGTATGGCGTATCCATTAGAATACATCATCATAGTTTTATGTATTCGAAATCGCCATCCAGTGTCTTTAATTAGGGTCATCTCAGGTCTCAGTGTAGCTTGACAATTTTGAGTTGACAGACATTTTACACATTTGCTTAAAAATGAGAGGACATATATTCGACTAGGCTAGGCTAGTGGATAGGGACACATTTATATGGTCCCAACTTTTACACGAGATAACAATAGTGAATAGTGATAGACTTGCTATATACTATCAATTCACATTATAAGCACATGATAAAAACTGATTATTAGGGTTGACATTATTTTCGTTAGCATAGTTATGGGTTCCGAGTATTGGGTTATTCGGATATTCCATATTATTAGCTGCATAATATCGCTCTAGCCTCTAGCTATTGATTAATATATTGCCCTAGTTGGAGGAAAGCACGTATAAATGTGATGATTTTTACATAATTAATTAGAAACTAAACTAAACTTAGTGGTCAACAATAATTAACTAATCATTGTGTTGAGCAGGCTGTCATTGAAAATAATGGCTGTAAATCTCATGTCACTAGTAGGGTTTATTCATTTTTTTGTAATAATTAACAAATAACTATATGCTTCCCAGAAACTAAATCGAAACAAGTCAACTTATGATGTACGTAATTCATTAAATCTAAACATAAACCAAGTCATAATCACATGTTCAATTGGTGTTTCAATTCGCTTGTCAACACGGTGTACCCCCAATACCATGCTATATAAAAGCAATATGAGATCATCAATGTTAGTTGCCGACATCGTTCGCCAACTACTTGTACCAAATTGGTGTAACATAGTTCGATTGTTCTAAGGTTTATATATATATTAAGGTTTAAGGGTTTTTGTATCTGGTCAACATTTATATAATATATAAGAGAGAACACCTTGTTTTTAATTACTTTAGTTTAATCATTGGTTAATAATTTATAACACTGCATAAAATATAAATTAGTTCGTCACAAATTAAGCCATGTTTAGTGCTTCTAATTATTCATCCATGTTACTCAGCCACAAAAATAGGTCATTATTCATCACTAGCTTCAAACTCAAAACAACATGTTTGCATTTTGACCTCTTGGCTCTCTATTCGACTCGTTGACTTGTATCTGATGCCTCATATTTTGCGTATAAAATTCTCATTGAAAACTTTCCAATACATTATCTGAACTTTCATACCATTGACGACATATGCATTTAGAGTAGTGATAAGTATTTGTAGGCTATAGGTACCTTGCATTTCAAGTCGACTGATATAAAAGGCCGTTGGTAAATTAATTTAGGATCCTTATTAGGCGCATCGCTGAAGACAAGCCTAAATCTGCAGCTAGTCATGAATGGATATTCTTGTTGGTTCAAAATGCATGTTAGAGTTGCTTCAAAGCCGGAGAACAATTACTACTTTACTAGATAGGTACACATTTATATCATATGGTAGATAACAATAATTGATAATGATCCAACGATTCCTAATTAACTAGCATTCACATTATAAGCACCTCTTCCTATCTTAATAATCATATATTATTCGATGATCCAAGTCAACTAGTTTTGGAGAAGGGTACATATTCGAAACGCATCATATATATATATTTAACGCGTTCCTAGCTAGTTAAAATCCAACAATGTTATTTTGCAACATGCGTCATCAATGAATAAGTATTATATGTACCACATAACGCTTCTTAATCCCAAAGGGTCTGATTAGGTTTCCAAATCATGCGTCGTCACACCCACTAATCAACCTAATTTGCCTACACTATATATATTAAACGAGCTATTTCAAATGTTAAACATCGTCCAATCGTATCAAGGGTCGTTAATTAGGTTCGTACACCTTACTAATTAACCACAATTTGTTGAGCCATCATAATCCAACACATGCACATCAAGGGAGGAGGGGCCAAACAGAAAAAAAGGGACGTTAAACAAAAATTATTATGCAGGCATTTAGAGAGTCTTACAATTCGAAAGATACGGAAAAACATACACAATTACATATATCACGAAATTTGTAAACCTAATTAAATCTGATAACGTGAATAGTAAATAGAGTAAAAAACACTACAAACTTACAATACCAAGACGTATTTGTTCTAATCTCTTTATCTTAAGCCCTAGAATGAGGCCAACCTTACAAATATAGGGTCAATTAAGAAGGGCTGTGTATAGCGTTATTCCATAGCATATGCTTAAGTTTGACTTATAAAGTTGATCTGATAAGAGAGGTGATTGAGATCCAATCTCAAAATCATATATAAACCTTTGATTAAACAAGTCATCACGGCCGTACTTATTGCATAAGACCGTGCAATTACAGTTGGATTCGTACTTATCATTCATATTAAAATATGTTAATACAACTCATTTGGACTCTAATGAATCATCCTAGAACCTTCTTCAATAACTAATCAAATGCACGTTGTCCTTTTTTACCTAATTTTACTGCCGTCATTTCATAATATTTTAATATCACAGTTTATATTTTAAGTTACGTTGCCTAATTTTCATGCATGTATTATAATACCAACTTGAGTTGAAAGTGTATTTAATCTGCTTGTAGTCAACTTATTCAAATGTTCTTTGTTTCACATACTAGAAGGTTAGCTTACCAGCTGAATGACGTTAAGCTTACGCGACACATTCTTATTAATGGGCATTTGGGCCAAGCTCAACGGCCCGATATATTAATCAGCTGATATTCCGTCCAACAAAAGCCCAATGTTCAACACTACACGTGAATCTGTTTAACGAATCATATGCTTCCACGTGTAAAAGAAACCACAGAGCCCTTTGACTGAGGTACTCGCCGTCGCCGGCTCCGCGTCCTCTTCAAACCTCGTCTATCGATTTTCAATCTGTTCACGCCATCTCCGATTCCGATTCAGATTTCTAGTCTGCTGGTGTCACGATGACACGCAAAGCAGCCGTTTTGATCATCAGCTTGCTGATGCTGCTGTCTTATACTGCACGGGCAGTACGATTTGATCTTCAATCGGGCCACACCAAGTGCATCGCGGAAGATATCAAAAGCAATGCCATGACCGTCGGGAAATACGGCGTCGTCAACCCAAATGAAGGACACCCTTTACCCGATTCTCATAAACTCACTGTCCGGGTAAGCCAATAGCGGATCTTTTGGTTGTTTTTCTTTCAATTACCGATTAGGTTAGTTACGATTGCGACGATGATTGAAGCTGATTGCCGTTTCCGATCAGTTTGTTTGTTCTATTTATGGATATTTTGGGGGTGGATTTTTTGAATTTCGTTGTTGAATTTGAGTTAGGTTTTTTGGGTGATTTTGGGGCTGTTCTGATTTTTGATGTAGGGTTTTTATTTATTTATTTGATTGACAGGTGAATTCGGCATATGGGAATAATTACCACACTGCGGATCATGTTGAGAGCGGTCAATTTGCCTTCACTGCACCAGAAAACGGGGACTACACTGCTTGCTTTTGGGCCCCTGATCATAAGCCTGAGTTCACGATCAGTGTTGATTTTGAGTGGAAAAGTGGAATGGAGGCTAAGGACTGGACTAATGTGGCCAAGAAAGGGTCGGTCGATGTGAGTGATTCTAACCCCTTTTATCTATGTCATATCCTGCTGAATAGATTCATGTTGGTGCAGATGTTGTAATTTGCATACTATTTTATTTTTGGAGTGGGGTTATGTGAGTTAGTTATGAAAGTCAGAATTGTATTCCAAATTTGTATTGAGCTGGAGCATGGTTGTGATTGATAATTGACTGATTGGCCAACTATTTGCTAGAATTTAGCTCATTGTGCAAGTGGACTTAGTAGACATTTGCAAAGAGTATGGTTGTTTACTATAGCCAAAATGCATACATGATGATCAGTTGGTCACCCATCCATCAGTTAGAATAATGTTTCCGGTTCATACACTGTAATTGGTTGCCGTCTTGTTTGTGAGAGGCTAGTAATAACAGCTTGCAGCTTTTACTTTTTCCCATTCTATAGTTTATCAGCTTGTGGTATCTGCTCTTTTTCTCATTACATAGTTTTTCATGGCTTGTGTTGTGTGATGTGTCAATGCAATGCAAGACTCGAGTAGGTCATCTTCTTTTAATCATTCTATAGTTTATCAGCTTGTGGTATTTGCTTTTTTCCTCATTATATAGTTTCTGATGGGTTTTGTTGTGCCAATGCAAGACTCGAGTTGTTTATCTTCGATATAAGAATTTCAGTGCCTCTAGAATGGAAGTGCTTGATACTTCTATCTGCATTTTTTGTCCTCTATTTCTTTGAGAAAGTGTCCCATAATTTCTTGTGTTGTCACTTGTCAATCAAACTCAAGCATGGTTGAACTTTTTTCAGGATATTAGCTGTCATATAATATTAGTAAATTTTTGTAAAATGAATCGGCATCTGATGTTTCATAAGTTGGGTCCAGGATATCAAAACAAACGCCGCCTAACTCTTATTTGCTACTTGTAGGCTATGGAGCTGGAGCTGAAGAGATTGTTTGACACAGTTACCTCTATTCACGAAGAAATGTTCTATCTTCGTGACAGGTATATATAGAATAGAATATATTATACATCTCAGCAACACTGAGCACTGAATTCCTTATCGACATATTTTTATTTTCAGGGAAGATGAGATGCAGGAGCTGAATAAATCAACCAATTCTCAAATGGCCGTGTTCAGTTTTCTTTCCCTTGCTGTCTGTCTGACAGTCGCCGGCCTCCAGTTTTGGCACTTGAAGACCTTTTTCGAAAAGAAGAAGCTCATTTGAGTATTTATAACTTAGATATAGGGTATTTGGTAATTGGTTAGTACACTTATCTATCTATAAATTTCTACCACGTTTCCCATCATGGAACGAACATATTTCCAGATGAATTTGATCCAAGTACAAAGTCAGTAGTAGAAAAAAAAAAATTAAGATTCGGTTCAGGCAAAAGAGAAAATATGCTAATTTTATATTTTTATGTAATAATATGGATTGTACTTATTAGTTTTTAATCTTTCATAATAAAACTGAAAAATCGCCAGTCAGCACTCAGCAGTGTTATAAAATTCAGACCGACCTGGCCGGTTCGATCGGTTCGGTTTTGTAGTTAGATCGAATGTTCGTCTGATCCGGTTAGAATTTAGGGCAAGTTGACTGGGTTGAAGTTATTATTTTGAAGGTTGTCGTTTGGTATTTAGAAAAAAGATAATTAGCGTGCGACACTGCGAGGTGCGACTGGCAAAATCGGAAGCGGAAGCGGATTCCTAATCGTATCGGCCTCCTCTGCACGCTTTCCAGCTTCGAAGAAACCTGATGCCTCTGTTTCGATTCTTGATGTTCTGATCTTTCAACGAGCAGTTCGTTTGTATTCTATTGGAAACCTGCAAATCTTGCGAGGTAAAGTTACCGCAAGGTCGCGAATTAGACTAAAACACTTCAAAATCTGACGCTGTGAATTGTATTGTCGGTTGTTGAATTTCGCTGCTGCCTGGTAGGAGGAGGGAAAGCGATACCAGTGTAAGCAAATCCACCAATAAAGGTACAACTTGTGTGTGCGAGTACTGCTTCCTATTTCTTCTGCTGATTGGCGAGTTGGGCTGAAGAGAATTGTTTGAATCATGGATAGTAGAGTTTCGTCCTCTAGATGTTCGACAGAATGCCGGTGTGAATGCTGGGATGCAGAATGGATTCTGGCTTGCATTGAATGTTCTGCAATGTGGTTGAATTGTGTTTCAACAATGGAGATGATAGAGGCATCTTGAAATTTGACTACAGCATGTTTCATTGAATTTTAGGAACTTCGTTTCTACCAACTTAATTTTGGTGTGAGTTTAATTTTTGTTAAGTGGGACTTTTGATGACGTCCCATTGATGCTCTATGATCTTAGATGGCATCATCAACGGAGAGTTGTTCAAGTGATACTTACAGATACATGCAACTCGCCATAGAACAGGTAAATCGTTTTTAATTGCTATATGTTATGAAATTTTGTTTGCTGTAAGCCGTCATTTGTGTTTTAAGTACTACTTAAAACACAAATGACTAGGGGAGAGCAAACGGTAATTTACCGTTTTACCGTTTTACCGTTTACCGATTTACCGACATGTAAAATTCTATTCCGTTTACCGTTACCGATTTATAGTTTTACCGATATTTCGGTAAAACGGTAAATCGGTAAATTTCGGTAAATTTACCGATTTTACCGAAAATTATTATTTTTCTAATTTTTTAAATATATATTATAAATCTTATAAATATATATGTTGATTTTTAATATATATAAATATTTTTGTAATTTTTTCTTTATGATATATAATTTATTTATTTATTTATTTATATTTTTCAGTAAAACGGTAAAACGGTAAATTTACCGATTTCAGAATTTATTCCGTTTACCGACTTATTTTTACCGTTTTACTGTTGGTAAATTTACCGATTTACCGTTTTACCGATTTACCGAACCGAATTGATTCGGTAACGGTAAATTTACCGACGGTAAACGGTAATTACCGAATTTTGCTCTCCCCTAGTTTTAACTCTATTCACTTTCCATTTTTGTGGCAGGCAAAGCTTGCTTTAGAAACTCTTGAGGTTCCTGTTGGGTGAGCCTTCACGAGTCAATTCATTGCCTTGCTATCTGAATCTTCTAGTTCAATATGTTGTCATGTTGCATTGTGTTTGACCAGTTGTGTGATTGTTGAGGGCGGGAAGATTGTAGCCACAGGAAGAAATCGAACTACAGAGACACGGAATGTATGTCTATGACAATTTTCTTAGTGAATGCCTTACAAGAGCACCCATTAGTTATTAGTATGTATGGCTGTTTGACTGTTAACTGTTCGAACATTTTTTTTTTGATCGATTGAAGTTGTTATTAAGTGGCAACACATTAAAGTAAAATATATCAAACTTATTTTGGATTCTAATTTGTACCATTCTAAACCTTGTTGTTTTCTAAATTATTCAGGCTACAAGGCACGCAGAGATGGAAGCCATTGATGATTTGCTTCATCGCTGGCAGAAGAATGGTTTAACCCCTGCTGAGGTGGCTGAAAAGTTCTCAAATTGCAACCTCTACGTGACATGTGAGCCGTGCATCATGTGCGCAGGAGCCCTATCATTTCTTGGTAAGATGCCTTAATATATTCATTGCCACCAGACCCTGGAGCAGCAAGCAGTTGAATCTCATGGATACTACAAACAACGGACTCTTTTTTATTTTTGTGGTTTTCTGTCTTTCAGGTTTTAAGGAAGTTTATTATGGCTGCGGAAATGATAAATTCGGCGGTTGCGGGTCAGTTTTGTCACTGCATTCTGGTTCTCAGCTGATAGAAAGGTCGATTCTCAGAATACTAATCTTCTGTTGCCTTTGTTTGGATAATGGGCTATCTGATACGTTGTTTGAGCTTGAAATATATTTTTCTCTTTTTTTTTTGTTTCTTCTGTATAAAGCAGCAGTAGCGAAGCCTCTCCAAAACGAGGTTTTAAGTGCACAGGCGGAATCATGGCATCCGAAGCAGTCAGTCTCTTCCGAAGCTTCTATGAACAAGGGAACCCCAACGGTAAGTCTGTCATCAGCTTTTACGGAAAATCATTGGAGAAGATTACGTAGTTTATGGTCCAGTTTCTCACTAATTAAGCGTACAGCTGATCCCCATGATAATAAAGAATGTTGGATGTGTTGTAATATTCCATCACCAGCTGCCTTGACTGTTATTCAAACTTACTCTTGTTGTTGAAACAACAAGTTTGCTAACATTTAAATGTTTTATGTTATTTCATGTGCAGCCCCTAAACCTCACAGGCCTGTACTTCATCAGGCGCTTAGTTGAGCACCAGTGCAATGACATAGCAGGCAGCTCCACAGTAACATAGTTTTGCTACAGTTTGGTCAGCTTCTTTTTTTTTTTTTTGAAGTCTGTGGCTTGCAATTGGTTGTAGTGGGGATTTGTTTCATTCATGAGGATTTGGATTGTTATTTACAACGAAATTGTAATCAATTATCAGCAAGTTTTGTTCCAAAATTTCCTTGTACAATTGAAGTACCTTGTACATAGAAACCGCTGAATAGTTCCAAACCCATATCTTCCACGTAAGTACCTCATGCTTCGACGATCAGTAACAATGGCTGAATCAAAAGACGCTATTCTCAATCTGACGTGTTTTCCATCAAGCTACATAAGAGTATTGATTTGCAGCCAAGGTCGGTTGATGTGGGGTGGCTATGCTGAGGTACGGAACGATGGATGGGAGAAGGAGAGATGGTCGTCGTTGTTAGAGGATGATGATGATAAGATGGTGACTGATTTGGCTCACATACCGACTGAGAACCTTGTCAAAGACTTAATGTGGAAGGTCCCATGACTAATCACTCGGATGACTCTAACCGTGTCATTGCCAACCTTAAATTCCGAATTGCTGCTTTAAACAATCAAAATCGTCAGACATCAGACACTATTGGAGTTTTTAGGTTATCAAAGCGCACAACCTTTGATTGTCCAATAACCAAAAACTTCATTTTTTTTCCCTCTCTGGACTTTCGTTGAACTTGAACGCCTTCCGCAGCTTGACTTCCGCTTGCAGATGTTGGGTACGTGTCTGATTCTACTGTGTAAATGTTTGACTTCTGATTTCTCTGTTGAAATGTCTGTTTCCATAGTTCTGGATGGGATTACTGGATTTGTGTGGTTGAATTGTGTTCATCTGAAAAGAAAGAAAAAAAAAATCTGATGCTGGGAATTTATTGGGGAAATTCTGTTTTGCAGTTCTATGTTGTTTGTGTTTTTAATATAGTGTTGCAGTTGGGGTGCTCAGAAAAATTAGAGCAGACTCATTTATATCAATCTGTCACTGGAATTTTGTTAGTCTTGCTGAATGTTGTTTGCTTTTTACATCTCAGCAACATATTGGGTTAATAGAGACGCTTTTGCTGGGATATTCTGAGGCTTCAATCAGGAAGCTGTCAAATTTATCTGCTCTGGATGCGGTGGAGTGGGTTTCAGTTCGTCGATCTGAAGGTGGTCGGAAGAGATGCTGGTGTCTGCCCTTTTCACATCCGTTGGGATAAACTCTAGCCTGTGTTTAATATTTTTCATGCTTTATTCAGTACTGAGGAAGCAGCCGAGTAACTATGATGTTTATATCCCACGCTTGTTGTCTAATGGAAAACATAAACATGTCAGCGATTTTGGCTTAACCAGATGTTTGCCTTCCCCTAGCTGGGTGAATAAAGCCTGGGAGCTATCAGAAGATGAGCTGTTGTCGCTATCCGGATTGGATGCAGTGGTTTTCATCCGCATGCTGATCTTCAGGTAGAGTGTTTTCAAGTTAAGCATCTATAGAATGTGACGTTCAGTATTTCCCTTCTTATTTGATACTGAAAACTTGACTCACAGTTTTCGAATTTGTTAATGCAGCCTAAAGGTATTTTCAGTAACTGGTGCTATCGGAATCTTCCTTCTTCTGCCAGTCAACTGTTTAGGGACTCAGCTCGAGCATTTTGACTTCTCCAACTTGACAAATAATTCCTTGGATTTATTCTCGATATCAAATGTAAACAATGGCTCAAAGAGGTAATTGCCATACATTGTGTTACTGGCACATATGATAGGAATGAATATGAAAGACTACAGCGGTTTATTAGCTAGTTTTTTCGTCTGTGTCGTGGTGCTCTTATAACAGATGAGTTGATGAAGAAAGTTAACAATTTTTAATTGTTTCATTTCAGCTTATGGATTCAGAAGAAAGTTAACGAGTTTCAATTGTTTCATTTCAGCTTATGGGTTCATTTTGTTGCCGTATATATCGTCACATTCTGGGTCTGCTATCTTCTGTATCATGTAAGTCGACGTTTTTTAGCCGTTTTGATGCGTTGTATCCACAACGGAAACAAATACATACCTCTTCTACAGGTTCTTTATTTACCTTTGAGATGCTGCTTTTCAGGAGTATATGTATATATCAGCAAAAAGGATAGATTATTTTCATTCTTCAAGGCCTCAGCCACATCACTTCACTGTCCTAATACATAGCATCCCGGTCTTTGATGGGAGAAGCATCAGCACCAGTATTGAAAGATTTTTCCGCAATTACTACCCCTCTACGTATTTCTCTCATGTGGTCATCCGTCGAACAAACAGACTCAGAAAACTTGTTGTTAGCATTTCACTATACTTGTCATCTTTATTTCACAAATTATATGAAATATTCAATTCGGTCATCTGAGTTATTGATCCTTGCTTTGTAGACAAATGCAAAAAGCTTGTACAAAAGAACGATGGAAATACGGAGGAAAACAAAGTCATCAGATAATCCTCAAGGGGGGTGTTTTGGGTTCATAAGGCGCAGGGTGGATAATGTGGTTCACATTGAAAAGAAACTGAAGGATATAGCGGAATATGTCAAAATGGAACAATCTGGGATTTTTTCCACAGGGGAAGTATGGGCTATATGTTATACACTTTCCACTTGAATAGTGTTTTATATTAAGTGAGAGCTTAATATTGATCCATCTGACATGTAATCAAACTGGTGAAAAAGGTAACTCGGGCGGCCTTTGTCTCCTTCAATTCCCGGCATGCTGCAGCAAGTGCCTATCACATGCGACTGGCGGTCAATCCTACGCACTGGATCACTGAGAGAGCTCCAGAACCTCATGATGTTTACTGGCCTTTCTTTTCATCTTCATTTATAAGGAGGTGGATTTGCAGACTTGCTGTTATTGTCGGATTCACTCTATTTACCTTAATATTCCTCATCCCGGTTGTGGTTGTGCAAGGCCTTACAAACTTAAATCAGCTAGAAGACTGGTTTCCATTCTTGACGATCATATTCTCAATGTAAGTCTGTTCTTCTGTTCTTTTTCTTGGTACGTTAAAAGCTATTAAACTGGCAACACAGGCTTAAGGACCGGTACACAGAGGCCCACTTTAGTTGCCTGTTCTTCTGTTCTACGTCATGCTAGAGCCAATCATGTCGTGTGCATACATACATTGATACTTGAACTCGAACTTTACTGAGCTTGGACATAGAAACTATTTTGTGTACTCGTGCAGCCCCTATGTCACGTCAGTGATCACAGGATATCTACCGAATGTCATTCTCCAGTTATTTCTGAAGTTCGTCCCTCATGTCATGAAGTTCCTTACATCGATTGAAGGTTACATTTCTCACAGTGAAATAGTGAACAGCGCGTGCAACAAGGTGATCTGGTTCACCATCTGGAATGTCTTCTTTGCAACTGTTTTTTCCGGATCAGCGTTGTATCAAATTTCAATCATTTTGGATCCCTCAAATATCCTTTCAAGACTAGCAGTTGCTGTCCCAGCACAGGTAAAATTGGCACTGTGTAGCGAATATATTTTATTCTCTTTGAATGTTAGCTGATCAGGACTAAAGCCATTTCATCGATTTATTGCAGGCATCCTTTTTTATAGCTTATGTAGTCACATCAGGATGGACAGGCACTGCATCAGATTTGTTACGTGTCATTCCTCTAATTATAAGCTTAGCTCGACGTTCTTTACTCGGAACTACCGAAGACAGAACTCCTGATGATGAGCAACTTGAAGTTCCAACAATCCAGTACCATAAGGAGTTCCCTCAGGTTCTATTTTTTGGGCTTCTCGGTATAACATATTTCTTCCTGGCGCCTTTGATTTTGCCGTTCCTCCTGATATACTTCTGTTTTGCCTACATCATCTTCCGTAACCAGGTTAGTCAGCCTGTTTGATTGTTATGTAACAGTTGAATAGTAGTTAATTACCTGATGGCATTTTATTCTGTTTATTAGTATTGATTGATTTTCAATGGGGTTTTTTTTTTGCAGTTTATAAATGTGTACGGTCATGATTACGAGACTGGAGGGAAGTTCTGGCCTGTCGTGCACAACACAATGATCTTCTCCCTTCTGCTAATGCATGCTATAGCTGTTGGAACCTTCACGCTGAAGAAATTATCTGGTGCGTCGAGTATGTTATTTCCTCTGCCGATCTTCACCCTCATCTTCAACGAGTACTGCCGCAAACGGTTCCTGCCGACTTTTCAGGCATACTCAGCTGAGGTGAACTTCATTTTCTATTTTATTTTATTTTTTCTTTCACAATAACCAGTTGCATTCTGTGAGATGATCCTGTTTGCAGACGTTGATAAAGAAAGACAGGCAAGACCAGAATGACCCGACAATGTCGGAATTTTTGAATAAACTGGAGACTGCTTATCAAGACCCTGCTCTAATGCCGATGCCATTCCCAACAGACCCTGAAAGTCTTACGAGTTTTCTCCAATCTATGAGGATTTGATGGTTCTTTCAGTAAAAAGTTAGTTATTTTCGAAAGAAAAGCGAACACACAATACTCATCAGTAAAAAGGTTACAATCAGAATAAACTTGAAAAAAAGATTTATATTGTCAATAAAGTCGTAACCTATGCACTTTGCCAGACTATATACTTGAAAAATATTTAAATAGAGCTGGTCAATTCACTTTTAAGTTTCATGTTTTTTCATCAACCATAGTTGAGTGTACCAAAAGTGGTAAATGGGGGTATTCTTAAGATGTTTTGGATGGAGTACTAGGCTAAGGGAGATCATGTTCCCTAGCTAGCTAAAGAGAATACAAAGGCATGTGTGTGTGTGTGTGTGCTGTTGGGATGTGGAATTAGGCAGTGTGATGTACATTCTCAGTTTGGCCATCCATGCCATGGGATGGGGTCGGTCGGTGCAAGTCCCAATATTGAAAATCCAAAGGAATACTTACTTGATTTGTTTTCTATTTACAACAGTTTCTATAAGCTTTATAAAAAATTTTAGTATACTTTCCCAGTTCCCACCTATCTCATTTGACAAAATGAGGCTTCATATTGACAGATTTGGCACGTAATTTGGAAATCTGAATAATATATAACTCACCAATTCTGTGGGGTAAGGTCGTATTTTTTTTTGTTGGACCGTTGGCGCGCAGAGGAATTATGGAAAAATAAATTCTACAAAAAAATTGTTTATAAAATTCTACAAAAATAAAGTGTACTAAATAAATATAAATGGGTAGATTTTTAATTGCAATCATAAATTATATTGATTTTATAAATGAAGTATAAATGTAATACTCGCAGTTTCATAAAAATTAAGTCATTCATTTAGGTTATGACCCTGTTCATTTGAATTCTATTTATTTTGTGATGGTTAAGATAAGATAAGTTACTTTCAATCACCATAAGTTACTTTCAGTTACTATAGGTTAATATAAGTTTCAGTAAAGTTAAGTTAAGTTACTTTCAACATACCATCATCATCATACCATCATCATCATATCATCATCATACCACCATCATCATATCATCATCATACCACCATCATCATCAGCATACCATCATCATACCACCACCACCACCATCATCATCAGATCATACCATACCATCATCATATCATCATCATCATCATACCATCAGCATATCATATCATCATATCACCATCATCATCATATCATCATCATCATCATATCATCATCATACGATCATCATCATCATCATCATCATCATACCATCATCATCATAATATTCATCATCATAGTACTATTCATCACCATCATCACAACCATCACCATCATCACAACCATCACCATCATCAGTATATTACTATTCATCACAATCTTACTATTTATCACCATCATCATCATCAGTATAATACTATTCATCATCATCATACCATCATCATCTTAACATCATCATCATCATCATCATAGTACTATTCATCACCATCATCACAACCATCACCATCATCAGTATATTACTATTCATCACAATCTTACTATTCATCACCATCATCAGTATAATACTATTCATCATCATCATATTACTATTTATCACCATCATCACAACCATCATCATCAGTATATTACTATTCATCATCATAATATTATTATTCAACATCATCATTATATTACTATTCATCACCATCAGCACAACTATCATCATCAGTATATTACTATTCATCATAATAATATTACTGTTCATCATCATCATACGATCATCATCATCATCATACCATCATCATCATCATACTACTATTCATCAGCATAACATCATCGTCATCATCATCATCATCATCATCATAATATTCATCATTATAGTACTATTCATCACCAACATCACAATCATCACCATCACTATCATCAGTATATTACTATTCATCACCATCATCATTAGTATATTACTATTCATCACCATCATCACAACCATCATCATCGTCAGTATATTACTATTCATCACCATCATCACAACCATCATCAGTATATTACTATTCATCATCATAATATTATTATTCATCATCATCATATTACTATTCATCACCATCATCACAACTATCATCATCAGTATATTACTATTCATCATCATAATATTATTATTCATCATCATCATCATAAATATTACTATTCATCACCATCATCATATTACTATTAATCACCATCATCACAACCATCATCTTCGTCAGTATATTACTATTCATCGTCATAATATTACTATTCACCATCATCATCATATTACTATTTATCAGTCAATATAAGTTTCAGTTAAATTAATATCAGTCACTATAAACTACTTTCAGTTAGTATAAATTACTTTCAGTCACTATAAATTACTTTCAATTAAGATAAGATAAGACACTATATGTTAGAGTTCAAATGAACACACTCTATGTTCGTCAATCAAGTTTCAATGGCATTCCACCTGTCCAAAAAAATGGAAAAAAGGCGTTCTAGTGAAAACAAGTGTCATCACTGGTCTTAAAGCCCAATGTAGATTCTTGGCGTCGGGATCCAGAACACGAAATCTCTCCAGCCAAGGAATAGGATATATTTTTGGATATTACGACCAAGTCCCCATGCTTTGTAAATTTGTGCCGTGTACCGTGTACCCTATAGTATCTCCAAATTAATTGTCGAATGAATTTCAATGGCTTTTAAATTTTGTATTACTTTTTTACTTTTCATGGTCAGAATTCAGACATATTGTTTGACATTTTGAAATGAGATTTATAGTAACATTAAAACAAAGAGGACTAGTGGCTGTTTGATTGAGCTTAAATTTATGTTATGTTAATTTAATTTATGTTAATTTGTGTTAATTTATGTTATGTTATGTTAATTTATGTTAATTTGTGTTAATTTATGTGAATTTATGTGAATTTATGTTATGTTAATTTATGTTAATTTATTAAAGTTTATACCAACCTAACATTACATCATCGTACCATCATCATGATCATCATGTCATCACCATCATGATCATCATCATCAACATCATCATCATCATGTCATCATCACCATCATCATACCATCATCATGTCATCACCATCATCATGTCAACTTGTCGTCAGCATCATCATGTCATCATCATCATGACATCGTCATACCATCATCATGTCATCACCATCATCATGATCATCATGTTATCACCATCATCATCATCATGTCATCACCATCATCACATCATCATCACCATCATCAACATGTCAACATCATTTCATCACCATCAACATCATGATGATGTCATCATCACCATCATCATGTCATCATCATCATGTCAACTTGTAATCATCATCATGCCATCATCATGTCATCACTATTACTATTCATCATATTACTATTCATCATATTACTATTCATCATAGTACTCTCACTATCATCATCATATTACTATTCATCATAGTACTGTTCATCATATTACTATTCACCATCATCATCATCATGTCATCATTATCATATTACTATTCACCATCATCACCATTACTGTTCATCATATTACTATTCACCATCATCATGTCATCATCATCATATTACTATTCACCATCATCATCATATTACTATTCATCATAGTACTATTCACCATCATCATCATGTCATCATCATCATATTACTATTCACCATCATCATCATATTACTATTCATCATCATATTACTATTCACCATCATCATCATATTACTATTCATCATCATATTACTATTACTATTCATCATCATATTACTATTACTATTCATCATGATGATGCATGAAGAAGATGATGATGATGATGACATGATGGTGATGATGAGGACATGATGATGATGACATGATGATGATGATGATGGTAGTAATTTATGTTATGTTATGTTAATTTATGTTATGTTATGTTAATTTATGTTATGTTATGTTAATTTATGTTATGTGGTGTTAAAATGGTTTATATAATACAAATTTAAAGCCCAGAAAACATGCCCTAGGTTAGAAAATTTAATGTTAACATGTTGGAATGGTTTATCGCCTTCAAAGCCCATTTTTCGTAAACAACAAGTTTTTTTTTTTTTATTACAAGTTGTTAGTGTGTTAGTGTTAGGGGGAGGAATCGAGCCTGGGCACTTTGGCACCAGGAAAGCATCTTAACCACTGAGCTATTCTCGATCCTCCGTAAACAACAAGTTGAAAGGTCCTAATCAAAAAAACAAAAAAAAACAAGTTGAAAGGTCACTTACGTTTGGGCCCCAATAATTACGGGGAGCCATCCTCAAAAAGTTTATTTCTGATTAAAAATCACATCAACATGAATGAGGTGCCTAAAAAGTAAAATCACATCACGCGGTTGCTCAATAAATTTGGGTTCGATAAGTCCCTATCCCCGCTTAAAAAAAAAGAGAGCAGATACTAAATGTCAAATGCTTGAGCTCAATATCAAAAAAAAAAAGTAAAAAGGGAAGTTGAGTGCATTCAACACA
Source organism: Rhodiola kirilowii (assembly GCA_033675215.1). Taxonomy (NCBI): domain Eukaryota; kingdom Viridiplantae; phylum Streptophyta; class Magnoliopsida; order Saxifragales; family Crassulaceae; genus Rhodiola; species Rhodiola kirilowii. Next base: position 855,900 of record CM066194.1, read on the forward strand.
TACTGTTGTGAATTGAACCTTTCTACACTAGCAGTTTATGCCTCAGTTAAGATTTATGCATGCAGTAATTGACAGAACTGAAAAATACTGTAAAAGAATGACACAACCTTTTAAGGCCCGTGGTTCACCCAAAATCGGGCTAATCCACGTTGAGCTCTGTCTGGGCTTGATATGCACTAGAATCTGGACGACAGCGGATCTGAGAACGGATCTGAAAACGTCGGAGTTGGCTTATGCCTTACAAACGCAGATCTGAACGGATCTGAACTGTAAAACTCTCTACACTTCAAGAACCTCACGAATATACACAAGGTTACTCAGCTCTCTTTTGGTTCACGCAGGAACACTCAGATTTACCTATTCTACTCACAGCAACACTAGCTGAAGAATACTCACTGAAATCTAAGAGAAGCTACCCTGAACTTGCCTGGATTCAAACAGAAGTTGTAGAGAGAAAATGGAGAACAAAGTTGGAGAAGAAACCCTAGGCAAATGAACTCACATCTCGATCTGCATCTGAGAATATGATGGTTTTATACCTCCATCAATCAGTCGTTGTTTTCATCTTTAATCCAACGATTCACATGTCTTAAGCCACGTATTAGTACTGATATTATTGGTCCACACAGCCAGCTGGAACTGAGCTGTCAAAGTTGCATATGTTGGGCCATTAATTGCTACGGCCCAGCAGGAGAAACAACCAGCTTCCCAACAATCTCCACCTGAAGCTTGTTGATCAAGCAATCTCCAGATTTAGATTCAGTAGCTTTCCCTCCAATACATCACTTTTCAAATACAGCATCAGTCTTGAACTCTTATCCTCTCCAAGTATTCATCTTCAGGCCTTCATCTTCACTAGTGCATATCAAGTATCCAGACATCATCACTCATTTCCTGCAATGCACTCACTCCAAATGGAGCAAGTTTAAACAATGTTTAAACTTGGCATTAGTAACAATCTTAGTACCCAAAATCAGAAGGATTATCTGCAGTATCAACTTTCAGTAAATAAACAGCACCAGTTTCAACCAAGCTCCTAATATAGTGATACTTGATATCTATGTGCTTAGTACGTTCATGGTACACCGGATTTTTACTAAGTTGCAATGCAGATTGACTGTCAGAATAAATTACAGCATTTTTCTCAATCAATTTTGTTTCTTTTAACATGCTTTGCAACCACACAGCTTCTTTACATGCATCACATATTGCTACGTACTCAGATTCAGTAGTTGACTGTGCTACCAAAGGTTGAAGCCTAGATTTCCACACTATGCAATTTCCACTCAAAGTAAAGACATAGGAAGTATTAGATTTTCTACTATCCCCATCACTAGCAAAATCAGCATCCACATAACCAATTAATTCAGAAACAACATCACTCTTGGAATAGCACAAACCCAATTCAGCAGATGAATTAACATATACAATAACATGCTTCAATGCATACCAATGATATTTACCAGGTTTAGACATGTATCTACTTAATAAGGAGACAGCATAAGATAAATCAGGTCTGGTAGCAATCATGGCATACATAAGAGAACCCAAAGCATTAGAATAAGGTATATTTTCCATTTCAAGCATTTCAGAATTATTTGAAGGACACTGAGATTTACTAAGTATAAAATGTGGAGCTAAAGGCACAGCAACAGGCTTACAATCAGCACAACCAAACTTAGCAACAATTTTCTGCAAATATGGATTTTGATGCAATTTCAGAAAGCATTTATTCCTATCTCTATCAATAATCATACCCAATATTTTTCTAGCATGGCCTAAGTCCTTCATATCAAATTCAGATTTCAAATCAGACTTAAGCTTATTGATTTTATGCATAGATTTACTAATCAGCAGCATATCATCAACATACAATAACAAAGATACAGGGTCATTATCCAGTGAAGAGAAATAGAGACAGCTGTCATAATTGCTTCTAACAAAGCCAATACTCAGCACAAAGGCATCAAAACGCTTATACCATAGTCTAGGACTCTGTTTCAATCCATACAATGATTTCTTTAATAAACAGGCATGTTCAGGCAATTCAGCATTAATAAAACCTATAGGCTGTCGCATATAAATCACTTCATCCAAAGTACCATGCAAGAAAGCAGTAGTAACATCAAGCTGTTCAATTTCAAGGTCAAAACTGGCAGCAAAAGCAAGCATAACTCTGATTGTCTTAAACTTAACAACCGGAGAGAAAATTTCAGTGTAATTACCCCCTCTTTCTGCGTAAACCCCTTGGCCACTAACCTGGCCTTATATCTAGGTGGATCAGATTCTGTCAGCCCCTCTTTTAATGTAAATAACCACTTACAGTCCACTAGCTTCTTAGATTTGGGCTTCTCAACTAATTCTCAGGCCTGGTTTATCCTATGGGATCTCATTTCATTTTCCATGGCAGCTAGCCACTTATCCTTAGACCTACAACTCATAGCCTCATGATAACTTACATGTTCAGTTTCTTTCAGTTCACTAGCGGTAACTAAGGCATTAAGTACTAAGTCAGCTTCTGAATACCTAGGATTTGGCCTGGGTACTCTTCTTGTTCTATCTCTAGCAAGCTGATAGTCAGCAAGCTGCTCTTGTACAGAGATAGTATGGTGCTCCACCTCATTTCCAGCATCCTGATTTTCTTCAAGGTTCTCAACCTAATCATCATGTTGCTGATCTGAAGGTGGTCGGAAGAGATGCTGGTGTCTGCCCTTTTCACGTCCGTTGGGATCTCCAGCCTGTGTTTAATATTTTTCATGCTTTATTCAGTACTGAGGAAGCAGCCGAGTAACTATGATGTTTATATCCCACGCTTGTTGTCTAGTGGAAAACATAAACATGTCAGAGAACCACACTATGTTTTTTATTACTTTAGTTTAATCATTGGTTAATAATTTATAAACAGTATAAAATATAAATTGGTTCGTCACAAAGCCACATGTTTAGTGCTTCTAATTACTCATCCATGTTACTCAGCCACAAAAATAGGTCATTCATCACTAGCTTCAAATTCGAACAACCTGTCGGCATTTTGACCTCTTTGCTCTCTATTCGACTCGTTGACTTGTATTCGATACTTGAGATTTTGCGTAACAAATTCTCATTGAAAACTTTCCGATAATACATTATATGAACTTTCACCATTGACGACATATGCATTTAGGGTAGTGATAACTGATAAGTATTAGTAGGCTAGCTATATATAGGTACCTTGCATTTCAAGTCAACTGATATAAAAAGGCCGTTGGTAATTTAGGATCCTTATTAGGCGCATCGCTGAAAAGACAAGCCTAAATCTGCAGCTAGTCATGAATGAATATTTTTGTTGGTTCAAAATGCATGTTAGAGTTGGCTTCAAAGCCGGAGAACAATTACTATACTTTACTAGATAGGTACACATTTATATCATATGGTAGATAACAATAATTGATAATGATCCCACACTCCTAACTAGAGTTCACATTATAAGCACCTCTTCGGCTCTTCCTATCTTAATAATCATTATTCGATCCAAGTCAACTAGTATTTGAGAAGGGTACATATTCGAAACGCATCATATATATTTAACGCGTTCCTAGCTAGCTAAAATCCAACAATGTTATTTTGCAACATGTCATCACAATGAAGAAGTATTATATGTACGGAGTACAATTCCCGTGAGAAGTCCATTTCCCATCAGAAATGAGAACTAATCCTGACCATATAATTAGTCATATCAAGGGACAAGATTAACCCTATTATTTATCCAAAATCACAATTAAAATGGAAGATTAATGTGTTAAAGGGTAATATCGGAATCAAAATCGAATTAATAAACGAAATCCCGCTAATTGTGTCTAATCTAACCTAATTAGTCGTATCTTCAACACATTCGAAATCGATCTGGGCTACTCTTGGCGAAATCAACGACGACAGACGAGACGAGGACGATGGACGACAGAATGACGAGGACGACAGAGCGAAGACGGCGACTCATGACGACAACGATAGACGACAGAACGACGGACGACGACAGAGCGACAGACGGCGACTCATGACGACAGAGCTACAGACTCCGACGAGACGACGAACGACGACGGTATGCGGTTACACAATCTCTCATTCGTATATGGATTATTTGATTCAATTCCTATTTTATTATTGTTCGTAGTGTAAATCATAGTATTCGTACTAGTGTTCAACTGGGGTGTCTTAGTCGTTCGTAGTGTAGCACACATAATTCGTAGTTAACGAAAATATGGTTGATTATTTGATTCAATTCCTATTTTATTATTGTTCGTAGTGTAAGTCATAGTATTCGTATGTTCAACTGGGGTGTCTAAGTTGTTCGTAGTGTAGCACACATAATTCGCAGTTAACGAAACAGGGTGGATTATTTTCTTTGTACTTTCTATGATATTGCAGGTCTTTGGGCTAATGCTAAGGTGTCCTTTTCAAATCCCGGATCTTTATTTATTTATTTAGCTACCTAATCTTTGTAGCTTTTCCTGCCCAATTTCGTGCATCTGTTCTAAGTATGCCACAGAAATTTTATAAACTTGGGAGGTTTCAAATGTTGGAAATCTGGGTCATGTTGAACTCTTTTTGAAGGCTGAGAGAAACATGTCTTATAAATGATGCATTTTCTTCTTGCTAGACTGAAGCAATGACAGTTAGAGTTGTTTATTTCTAGGTTTCTGAGATGGCAGGGCAGATGCAAAGAAACTAAATGAACCTTTGAAAGAGCCGACTACTAGTCAGGGCTCATGCAGCTGTCTGAGTTGTGGACCAAAGTCTGCTATAGAACCTTCAGGCTGAAAGACTAGACTTCACACATTTTTCGTAGTAGGATGCCTTATTTATTCGTAGTTTATCACACCAATTTATTATTTGTAGTATCAGTTTTATCTTTCGCAATAATAGTTTGTTCTCTCGTAATAACAATTTAGCTTTCGTATAATAATTTATTATTAGTAGTATCAGTTTTATCTTTAGTATTAACAGTTTATTCATTCGTAATAACAATTTATTTCGTATAACAAATTATAATTTGTAGTATCAGTTTTATATTTCGTAATAACAATTTATCTTTCGTATAACAGTTTATTGTTATGTCTCAGAAATTAGTGGAAGCCCAAGAATTATGACGATGCTTACAAAGCTGCATTGAAGTCCCCTAATTTCAAACACCAAATCAAGAGAAATCACGCAGAGGTTATGCAAGAGATGAACATTTACAATGAAAACTGCCAAGAACCTGTCAGGACTAGCAATGAGAAGACTTTCTAATTGATATTTGGGCACTACTATTGAATGATAATGAGAAATACAACCGTTGAGATGCTACGAAATATCCTACGAATAAGGAAGTTTTTTTGTACTGGTATCCTACGAATATTATGTACTTGTTATTACGAAAGATAAATCTGATACTACAAATTATAAATCTGGTAATACAAATTATAAAACTTATTACGAAAGATAAATCTGTTACTACAAATTATAAAAATGGGGTAAATGACAGACTACAAATTTTAAATGAAAGATTACGAAATTTAATTAAAATGCTATGAATGTTCTATACAGGCTACAATTTTAAAAACCAAAATTCGTAGTTCGACAAGTCTTTACAGAATTGGCACTAATTGGAATTTGAAAGATCCACGTCTTCCCACAAAAATCTCAAGCTTCAACCAGGTAACAACTCTTCCGAGAATATCAATCATGCACAAATAACGCTCAATGGTTGGAAAAACACCATAATTTGACTTTACTAAATCGTCAAACTTTACTCTGACATAATGAACAGCTTCAGCCTCATCTCATCCATCTTCTCGTAATCTTCTTTCTTAGAACCCAAGACATTTGGCTGTACTAAATCCTCAAACTTTACTCCGACAGAATGAACAGTGAATCATTATTCACTCTCAAAGAATCAGATTTTCCATCTTCTCATAATCTTCTTTTCAAGAAACTCGATGTCCTCAGGGTCTAAGAAGGAGAAAGATCAGGTCATTAAAAACTTAAAGTGGTCAAAAATATATTAACATCCAATCACTCAGCATGTACCTTTAACAATGGTCCCTTCACTGCCATCCTTTTTGAGTGGCTTCGGCACCTGCTTGATGGAGCATACTCAACTTGAACTTTAAACTGATTACCTAGGACACCAAAATAAATTACTTAGCTGATTACAATCGTTTCCTTGAAAAACCAAATCAACCTGAAATTCTAAGAAATTTATTGGGCATTCGACACATTAGGAAAAAGCTCGTCACATAGTTCACTCATATCATGCCATCCCTACCATGTTTGAATGGACACTTGCATCATGCTCTATCCCAACTTTTCTTGAGTGTTATACTACCAAAGGCTTGTGACTACCAATTCCCATCTTCTATAAGTCACATCTAGCTTGCAAGTCCCTTCTACATGATTTAGAGTTCAAAACCAAACTAACTCTATTGAATGCTCATTCTTGTGAATCAATTTTCATTGCTATCTTGTGCCTATCTAGAAATCTAAGTATTTTTCACGCATCCTTTGAAAAGTTTTAGCAAGCACGCTTTGAAACCTTCATGAAAAACTTAAACCTCTCGATTGCTTTTAGGCGACTTTAGTTCTCTTACCTCGTGCCTTGTTTGTGGTCGTTCCTCGCACATTCCATAGTCACATTAGGCATATTGTCAAGTTTTAAGTGTGGAGTCAAAAGAGGGCATTCAAAAAAAATCACATGGTCAAAGAGGGCAAAGCCCGACTAAAAACTTTCTCAAGTGCACGAGAAGTTTTGTGCAAAAACATACAAATGCCGGGGGTTAGGAAGGTAAGTTCTCCCTCGAAAGCATTTGTAGGCCAAAGGCCAAGTAAAAATCACTTAAAACTTGACTTTACGCCCTTCCACCATCTCTTATATGTGTGAGTTCACCACGTGCATTGTGTGCTAGCAAGTTGAGCTTTAGGACGAACCTTGTGATTTCACGTAAGCCATTGATTGGTTTATGCTTGTTTTAAGAACTCTTGTTGTCAAACTCCTCTTTCCTTATGGATTACGACTTTAGCGTCTAAAACTTGGAAATGAATTTATATCGTGAGCCCATGGACTAGCCCTAGCTAGCATAGGTGATCGATTGACACTTTTTGTGCAAAAGCCTTAACCGTGTTTCAAAAGCCTTGCTATGAAAATGAATAGACTTCTAGGTGAGGCACTTGATAGCGCTAGAACTGACTTCCTTGAATGTGCACCCTCTTGTGAGCTTAAACGGTTGAAAACTCTCTTGAAATGTATAGTGATTGTGATACTAGCGTGGGATGTTAAGTAAGTTTTGAGAAATCCTCGCCTTAATTGTTAAACCCTCTTGCTTTTCACTCTTATGGGATAAGTGCATTTTGGGATTTATCACTCGCCATAAAGTTTCACTCTTATGGGATAAGTGCTTTTCACTCGCCATAAAGTTTTTATTTATAGCCACGAGTAAAAATCAGATTTTTCAGCAGAAGACCCGGTCGGGTCAATTGGCACTCGGGCGGGTGCGAGCGAGGGTGAAGGCTGGGGATGTAGTGAAGACCCGGGCGGGTGTAAGGCAAGGTTTGGTCGAAGACCCGGGCGGGTGTGAGAAGACCCGGGCGGGCGTTGCGCTTTGGTCGAGCTGGGAGCATCGAAGACCCGGGCGGGTCAAGTTAGACCCGGGCGGGTGTAACTTTCATCCAAGCATGTTGCAAGGGAGATCCGGTCGAGTGCCATGTGACCCGGTCGGGTGGGATTTGGCTAGTTTTTTCACCCGGTCGGGTGAAACTTTGACTTCGACACTTTTTGCTCCAAAATCTCAATTTTCTCCCAAGTTTTCGTGTTTAGGTCCTGAGCTCAATGGATGGTTGCTTGTAGCCTAAAATGCAATAAAAAGGGTCAAATGACATCGAATTAGCATCGGGAATGGACCAAAACTCTCCGTAAATGGGTATGTAAATGAGTCGAGAATTCGACTCATCACCTGTTTGATGGAGCATACTCAACTTGAACTTTAAACTGATTACCTAGGACACCAAAATAAATTACTTAGCTGATTACAATCGTTTCCTTGAAAAACCAAATCAACCTGAAATTCTAAGAAATTTATTGGGCATTCGACACATTAGGAAAAGCTCTTACCTTTTTCGTTGACAAAAACATGCCCGTTAAAGAACTCAGCAAACTCAATCACATAAATTGTTATTACGAAAGATAAAACTGATAATACAAATTATAAATCTAATAATACAAATTATAAATCTGTTATTATGAAAGATAAATCTGTTACTACAAATTATAAATCTAGTAATCCCGGAATAAAAAGAGAACACCATAAAGAGAGTACCATATTGAAACACATCGTCCTTCAATTCCAACCAAAGCCGAAAGTAGATCGTCGATAACAATGAGTTCCTTCAATTATAGCAGAAATTAAACTACTAACATGCGCTCGATTTAAACCCGAAACAGTAAATTTTCACTAAGGGGCAACCAACCTGAACGGAGGCATCATAGTACGCGTAGCTCGCCATGGAAACAATTCACAGGAAAGTCGATATTGCTGCGCACAATCGCAGATTGACCTAGTCTAGAGAAAAAAAATATGGAATAAAAATAATAAGAAAGGAATAAAGATGGTTGAAGTTACTCTGCAGATATGACGAATCACCAAACTGCAATGTCGAAGAAGCGGATGCGGTAGTGGACGACAGAGCACAGATAGCAACGGATCTGACGGCACCAGCACTGACGACACTGGCACGAACAACACCGGCAGCATCAATGGAATGGCGACGAACGACACAACAGATCCAACACGTCAGATCTCTAATGGCCGGTGAACTACTGGAATTGTAATCGGATCGCGCCTAGGGTTTGAGAAGAAGCTATGGATGCAAAGCCGATATTTCTTCGCAGGACATCCGAGCGAGTACGAGAAAAAATCGGATTCGTAACTGCAAATTGATAGTGAAGATGACTAATTTACCCTTTAATCTTTAATAAATCGGGATTGTGAGATTAAATTAGTGTTAATTAACAACCATTAGATTGATAATCTAATGGTTAATATTTGTTCTCATTTCTCATGGTAACTTGCTATTCTCATGTGATCTTTTCTCTATATGTACGTATATATATTATATATATTATATATATATATATATATATATATATATATAGACGAGCGCTCAAATGTTATAACACTCTTATAGTGTTTCGTGTTATCTCACTTCTGATTGGTTGATGAGTTTCATCGAACCAATCAGAAGCGAGGAACATGTCCACTACCATGCACCTCCACACACCCAACCCCATGGGCCCCCGTGCTTTTGAGGTGGCGCCAATCACAACGTGCCACGTGGCACGAATCAACCAATCACACACCCATAACACATAACACTCTAAGAACATATAACATTTGAGTGCGCCCCTATATATATATATATATAAGGGTGTTCTTTTGAGGACATGTGTTTTTGGTGAGGGTGTAGGGAAAAATTTGGACCATTTGATCAAATGATCCAAAGGTGCATAACAAATCCAAAAAGTTAAAGTTGTTTGTCATTTTACACTTTTATCTTTTACCTAAAAGACAAAAGTACATAACTCCAAAAAAGCACTTTTTGACTCATTATGCACCTTTGGATCATTTGATCTAATGGTTTTAGATTTGTCCTCACAACCTCACTTCTAGAGGTGTCCTCAAAAGAACGCCCCCTATTTATATATAGGGGGCGTTCAAATGTTATGTGTTGTTAGAGTGTTATGTGTTACATGATTCTGATTGGTTGATGAAAAACAAGGAACCAATCAGAAGCAAGGAACACGGGCTTACGGTGCACCCTCAAAGCACGGGGGGTTGTGTGGGTGAGGGTGCACCGTAGTTACCATTTTCCTCGCTTCTGATTGGTTTGTTATTTTTCAACAACCAATCAGAATCGAGATAACACGTAACACAATAAGAAGCTTGTAACATTTGAACGCCCGTATATATATATATAGAAGCGCTCAAATGAGGCACGGAAATTAGAATGAGGCAGTGAGGCACGGTCTCAGCCAATCACCCAAACCCCCGTGCAATCAGGGCGCACCACGTGGCAAATAGTAAACCCACTACTTTCGTAGTGTGAACGCAAATGGCGGTTGTGCCACGTGGCTTCGCCACGTGCGTCCGATCAAAACCACAGAAGGCTGAGATCGTGCCTCACTGCCTCATTCTACCAACCCTGATGTCAAATAGTGCTCCCATATATATATTGGGGCGCGCTCAAATGTTATGGTTGCTTAGAGTGTTATGTGTTACAGTCCTCTGATTGGTTGATGAAAATCAAGGAACCAATCAGAAGCGAGGAACACGGGCTTACGGTGCACCCTCAAAGCACAGGGGGTTGTGTGGGTGAGGGTGCACCATAGTTACTGTGTTCCTCGCTTCTGATTGGTTCCTTGAAAACAAGGAACCAATCACAAGCTCTGTAACACAGTGTCATTCTAATTTTGCTGCCTCATTTGAACGCTCCTATATATGAGGCAGCCAAAATAAGAATGAGGCAGTGAGGCACGATCTCAACCACACATCTAACCCCCCGTGCATTTGTGCACGTCTCGTGTCCACATAGTAAACCCACTACCAACAGTAGTGTGAACGCAAAATGGCGGCTGTGAATGTGGCTTCGCCACGTGTCACAATGGATGGCCGAGATCGTGCCTCACCTGCCTCATTCTTATTTGCCTGCCTCAACCGAACGCCTCCTTATATAAATATATTAAATAAGAGCTAGATGAGCGTTCAAATGAGGCACCCAAATTAGAATGAGACTGTGAGGCAACATCTCACCCACTCATCTGAGCCGTCAAAATCATCTCAACACGACACGTGTCTTCCACTAACTTTCCTTTTTTAATCTTAGATATTCATAAAACAAATTCATTTTGTTAATTGAAGGGCAGTCTTGACATTTCTCTCTGTCTCAATCGGTACTTATCTCTCATCTTTTGATTTTTGTTTCCCTCTATCTCCTAAACCCAGATCCAGAATCATCGAGCTCCATATCTCCTAAACAACATCGATCCATTATGCGTATTCGGCTGAGTAAGTCTTCTACGATAGCCTGCCGATCGCGACTGGTTGAGCACGAAACACCGAAGGTCGAAGTTAGGGTTGCAAGAGTGAGCGGTTGAGATTTGGGTTTCGAAGTCGGAGCTGCGATTTGGTATTCGTTTGCGACGTCAGTGATGGGATTCGTCGGCGATTGGTATGAAATGCAGATCTGAAATCTTTTAGTGAAAGTTTTGAACTTTAATGTTCGACCTGGATGTTTGCGGTGCCTTGCGCATTCGAGTTTGAATGTTTTATCTGCTTTTGCTTTGATAAAATTTTAGTTTCGACAGAGTTGGCCTTGATGTTGAATTTTTAGAAATTTTCTATATGTGTCCATGTTTCTTTGTTTTAAATGGAATGTAAGGAAGTTACTGCTAACATTATGGATATGATCTCTTCCTATGATGGCTAGATGTTTTGTTTACCTCCTGCCTTAGGCCAAACTCTTGATTATTTGGTAATTCTTTGATCACTTTGTTGTCAAATACCATGCAGCCTAAGATAAGAAGAGGTGAGATTCATAGATATGTACCCTGTTGATTTAACATGTTTTAGACTTTTTATACAATGCATTTTTGTTGATTGAAACATTAAGTATCTAAATGAAACTGGATTTATGTTTGTTGGTCATGTGCGCATTTGATTCATGTATGGACCATCTTCATTGTGGTGATGAGGTGTGATGCTTCACTTTGGTATTGTTATTATGTTTGTAGGTGTGAGTTTTAGCTGCATAGTTAAGAAATCATTAGTTGAAAATGGCATCTCTAGTGGATTCATATAGTAACTCCGAAGACCCTCTGCAAGTGACCTGTGACCCTTAAATCAAATTCTTTCAGTTTGTGTCATGAAAGCGTCAGCCAATCCAAGTATTTTGGGACGCATAGATTAGAGTCGGTAGTTAACAAATGGAATATCTTTGAATTAATTTTAACAGATTTAGATATTGATGAAACTGACTATGTGATTTTGAAAATGGCAGGCAGAGATACTTTTGGGATATTTGAGTGAGCCAAGAGGGGAAGCATCATGTTCAAGTCCTTGAATAATAAAAGAATAAGGCAAGTTAATTGCTTCTAGTGGGAATAGCCATTTTATATCTCGTTTTAGTCGAGATTGAATTGGACTGACTGGCTGAGAAAAGCTAGGCTGTAGCTGAGCTGTCGGTGGTGCTGGGAGGCTTGCAAGAAGCTTACTAAAACTGTTCTTCATTTGGGGTCAAATTCTCATCTTTTACCATTTGCTTTTTTATGTTTTGTATGTCTATTTAGTATTTATAGATGACTTTCCTTTCTGCGTGAATTCAGCAGATGCACAGAAATGAGTATGGCTTATTCAGTTCCTAACTAACCATAACGTTTTATAATTTTCTGGAATGAATCATGAGGGAATCAGGTTTGGCAGTCGAGGAGAAGGAACCGCTTGGGGGTAATTTTGTTAGTGCTAAAGGGTTGGGATGAGAAGGAAAGAGTGGATGGCTAGGTGGAGAAGTACTTTTTATTTGAAGCTGATGAGTAATGATCACTATCAACATAAGGGATTGTTTGTAGTCTTCTGTATGTTTTCCCTAGGCTTTTGTTATGTTGTAGTGGCAGATTTGTAAGGGCTTTGAGCCTGGTATGTTGTATTGCTGTCCTTTTTAGCAGCATTCCGCAATCAAATAATTTTTCAGTTTTAGTTGAATGTAAGTAAATGCATTACCCAAATTTTCATCTATTCTTGAACATCTTGGATGTATCATCTATTATTGAACATCTTCGTTTAAATTCTTTTCATCTTTATTTTATACGTCATTACACTCTTGTTGATAACATACTTACACATTTGTTTCAGAATAGATTACAATCAATTTTATTAATTTGATATGTCATTACACCCTTGTCGGTAACCCATCTAGACCTTCGTTTCAGAATAATTTATAATCAATTTTTTATTTGATATCTCATTACCCCCTTGTTGAGAACACATGGACATTCGTTTCAAAATAAATTACCATCAATTTCTTTATTTGATATGTCATTACCCCCTTGTTGATAACACATATGCATATTCGTTTCAAAATAAATTGCAATCAATTCTAATTTTGATATGTCATTACACCCTTTTTGATAACACATTTGCACATTCATTACACCCTTTATTTCATATGTCATTACCAAGGTTACAGAAATCGCTAATCGCTAATCGTTTGGACAAGGACTTCGAGGATTAATCGGGGATTAATCGGAGATTAATCGGTTATTTGTTTTATCCTATTTTTATGTTTATAATTGAAAAATAGTTATATAAATGCTTTCTATCGATGCATTTGTTGACCTGTAATCAAAATAAAACAGGGTACATGTCAAAACTAAACAATCCATACCACTTCCAAGTTCCAATACATAACATAACACAGGTCAAACACAAATCGAGTCACAGAAACTAAGTTAAAGTTAAAATACATAAACAAGTCAATAAAGCAAGTCTACTCCTCAAATTCTTTAGTTTTAATTTTCAATTTCAATTTAAAAAAATCTTAATTAATACAATAAATTCCTCCAAGTTTATTCCTTAACACTTAGCTACCCAGACCGATTAATCCCCGGTTCGACCGATTAATCGGATTCAGCCGATTAATTACCGATTCGGCCGATTAATCACCGATTCGGCCGATTAATCACCGATTCGGCCGATTAATCGCCGATTCGGCTGATTAATCGCCGATTCAGCCGATTGATCGGACACATAATCGCTCCCCGATTTTTCATCCGATTTTACTCAAATCGGATCAGCTTCGAGAAATCAGCCGATTAATCGGCCGATTCGGCCGATTTCTGGAACAGTGGTCATTACACCCTTATTTCACATGACATTACACCTTTATTTCATATGCCATTGTGCCCTTATTTTATATGTCATTACACCTTTATTTCATATGCCAATACACTCTTATTTCACAAGGTATTACACCTTTATTTCATATGTCATTACACCCTTATTTCATATGTCATTACACTTTTATTTCATATGCCATTACACCTAGGGGTGGGCGTCCAGACCCGAAGACCAAAAAAACTGAACCGAACCGAAAAAAGACCGAACGGGTCGGTTTTTATCGGACCAAAAAAAACCTGAACCGATTCTCAACATTCGGTTCGGTCTCGGTTTTGATTTTTTCGCGGACCGAAAGCCCAAACCGAACCGAATATATGTCTTTTCTGTCAATTTACAGAAAAAGACCAAAAAAAGACCGAAAACCCAAAAAAAGACCAAAAAATCGTGAAAAGCCCGAAAAAAGACCGAAAAAGACCAAACCGACCCGAAACCCGAAAATCGGGCTTTGATTGGTTTTCAATTTCAAAAAGACCGAACCTGACCCGAACCGAATTTTCGGGTTTCGGGCTGGTTTTCACAAAATTTGGGCCCGAACCGACCCGAGGCCACCCCTAATTACACCCTTATTTCATATATCATTACACCATTGGTGATAACTTATCTGCACCTTATTTTGATGCTAAATTGTATTACACTCTTATTTCATATGTCATTACACCCTTATTTCATATGGCATTACACCCTTATTGCATATGGATATTACACCTTTGTTGATAACTCATCTGTACCTTTGTTTCAGAATAATTTGTAATCAATTTCTTTATTTCATATTTCATTACCTCCTTGTTAATAGCACATTTGCACATTCGTTTCATAATAAATTGCAATCAATTTATTTATTTCATATGCCATTACACCCTTATTTCATATGCCATTACCCCCTTTGTTGATAACCCATCTACACCTTCGTTTCAGAATAATTTGTAATGAATTTCTTTATCTCATATGTCATTACCCCCTTGTTTATAACACATTTGCACATTCGTTTCAAAATAAATTGCAATCAATTTCTTTATTTCATATGTCATTACACCCTTATTTCATATGACATTACACCCTTTGCTGATAACACATATGCACATTCGTTTCAAAATAACTTGCTATTAATTTTTTTATTTGATATGTCATTATACCCTTGTTGGTAACACATTTGCACATTCGTTTTATAATAAATTGCAATTTATTTCCTTATTTCATATGGCATTACACCCTTATTTCATATGGCATTACACCCTTATTTCACATGGCATTACACCTTTATTTCATATGACAATACACCCTTATTTCATATGTCATTACACCCTTGTTGATTACACATTTGCACATTCGTTTCATAATAAATTGCAATAATTTCTTTATTTCATATGGTATTTACACCCTTATTTCATATGGCATTACACCCTTGTTGATAACTCATCTGCACCTTCGTTTCAGAATAAATTACAATCAATTTCTGTATTTAATATGTCATTACACCCTTGTTCATAACACATTTGCACATTCGTTTTAGAATAAATTGTAATCAATTTCTTTATTTCATATGTCATTACACCCTTATTTCATATGACATTACACCCTTTGCTGATAACACATGCACATTCGTTTCAAAATAAATTGCCATCAATTTTTTTATTTGATATTTCATTATACCCTTGTTGGTAACACATTTGCACATTCGTTTCATAATAAATTGCAATTTATTTCCTTATTTCATATGACATTACACCCTTATTTCATATGGCATTACACCCTTATTTCACATGGCATAACACCCTTATTTCATATGGCATTACACCCTTATTTCATATGTCATTACACCCTTGTTGGTTACACATTTGCACATTCATTTCATAATAAATTGCAATCAATTTCCTTATTTCATATGGTATTTACACTCTTATTTCATATGGCATTACACCCTTGTTGTTAACCCATCTGCACCTTCGTTTCAGAATAAATTACAATCAATTTCTGTATTTAATATGTCATTACACCCTTGTTCATAACACATTTGCACATTTGTTTTAGAATAAATTGCAATCAATTTCTTTAATTGATATGTCATTACACCCTTGTTCATAACACATTTGCACAAATTTACTACACATTCCTTTCAGAATAAGTTTTGACATCTTCGTTCTAGTACAAATTACAAATGACATATAATTAGTACAAGTTTTGACACAGACAATGCTACACACTTAAAAATACTACAAGTACCATTGCAGACATGTTTTGACAAAATACAAGCCAATTTAAACCACAAAGGACTGCTGTTGAACCACCATTATCAACTAAAAATGGTACAAAGAAAGCTAAGGCCAATCAGAAGTAATATGCCAATTGCCATCGGCCTTCTCAGTTTCGCAAGCAGCAGATGCATTTCCTATTATGAGAAAAATGGTCTTTTCTGCTAACATCTCCCATACATTAGCCATCTTCTCAGGATGTCCAGCATGTGGAACAGCAAAGGTAGAGTATTAAAACATGTTTAACCATTGCGACTCATGTTGAATTTTGTAATCTTAATTAAGTTCTAATCACATTTTAACTTACAAACCTAGTCTTATATTGTCACAAAAGGGAAGGAGCCATAAACAAAATGCACCCACAAATTTAAAATCTTACCGGCTCAAAACCATCCAATAAAAACAAAATCTTTCAACCTGGGAGCATTAATGAACCTAAGGGTTTGGATATCCTCCAAATTGCGTGGCAGCTTGAGGAAGCTGTAATCTGAATCAGGCATCATCAATACATCTTAACAGCACTCAAACAAAATAGATAAGACTAATATTGATAATGAACTATGCCACAACACTCAAACAAAATGAGTAATCTTACTTGAGTGTATCAAGAATGACCATTCTCTTGACCTTGTCATATGGCGGTGGGACACCCATAAAGGTCTTCAAGCCTGCAAGAGCAGTAGCTCCTCGGTTGGTCTTGTGAGGAATCATACTACACAAATAACAGATAGGAACATTAGCACCATTGACTAATGCCGCACATGTCATGAACAACAACAAAATTTATGAATTTTAAATCAATGGTATCATCGTATCTAATTCATTAACGCTCCAATTCATTAGGGCATTTTATCAAACAATCCAGGTGCAAATCATCTGCACATTGCTTCAAAATCTCATCCTAGTTCAACACACATTGATAATAAAATTCGTAAAAATTTAGTCTGCTAACTCAACCAATTTTTGAAAGTTGATGAACATACAACGAAACAGAAGTTCACAACACACTTCATCTGCTGCAAAAAAACATCACAAAACCAAGTCAACGCCGGAACCATAAAAATAAAAACAAAGCCCTAAAAACGAACCTCAAATAGACACCCCAAGCTAACCAAATCGTACTAACGCTGGAGAAAATCTTGAATTATTCCGCTGCATAACTAACCCTGCTTGGCAAAAGGGCTTAGATTCATTCCCAGAAGCAGCCGACGACCTAGGTTCACTGTCGTACTCGATCGGTTTCATTTCCAGAATCAAAATACTACACAAAAATCATTTTCGTCGCCGGAAAGAAGAAGTCGAAACCCGCGTGAAACAGCACAAGCATCACCCACGTGATCGACTTCGTTTCCCGAATCGTAAAAAATGAAAAGAAAAGAGACCACCGGAACAGATCCGGCATGGATTCAAACCTCACCCTCCGCCATAACCACGTTCCCAAAACAGACGAAACCAAATCAACAAACTCAAAACCACCGTTCTTCAAAAACGAAATTAAAATCGACATTGAAATCAAAACAAAAAACGAAATGAAAATTGAAATCGAAACCTAAAACGGAGAGAGGTGTATGAAAATTGAGAGAGATGAAAAGGCAGAGGAGAGAGATGAGATGTCAGAGAAAACTAAAATCCCCAAATTACCCCTTAATAAATTCCCATCAACAAATACTTTTCCAATGCCACGTCATCAAAATGATTGGCTCACGTTATGCCTCACTGCCTCATTCTACCAATCCTGCCTCAATGGAGTGCTCCCCACAAGAGCTATATACATATACCCATAACGCTTCTTAATCATTCATAGTAGGGGTGGGCTCGGGTCGGTTCGGGCCGGTTTTTTGTCAAAACCGAACCGAAACCCGAAAATTCGGTTCGGTTCGGGTTCGGTCCTACTCAAAATGAAAACCGATCAAAACCCGAAAATTCGGGTTTCGGTTCGGTTCGGTTTTTTTGGTCCTTTCGGTCTTTTTCGGTTCCGGTTTTTCGGTTCGGGTTTTCGAGTTTTTCGGTTCGGTCCTTTTCGGTTCGGGTCGGTTCGGTCCTTTTTGCGAATTTTTTCGGGTCTTTTTCGGTCTTTTTTCGGTCTTTTTATGTAAATTCAATTTTCGGTTCGGTTCGGGCCAAGTTCGGTTCGGTTCGGTTCGGGCCGGGTTCTGTAAATTGACAGAAAACACATATTTTCGGTTCGGTTCGGGCTTTCGGTCCGAGAAAAAAGCAAACCCGAGACCGAACCGAACCGAACCATTCGGTTCGGATTTTGTTCGGTTCGGTTTTTGGTACGAGAAAAACCGGCCCGTTCGGGCTTTTTTCGGTTCGGTTCGGGCCGGGTTCGGTTTTTTCGGTCTTTTCGCCCACCCCTAATTCATAGTCATACAAATAAATAATCAAGTTTTTTTTATAGCCAAAGGGTGTTATTAGGTTTCCAAATCATGCGTCGTCACACCCACTAATCAACCTAATTTTCCTACTATATATATATATATTAAACAAGAGCTATTTCAAATGTTAAACGTCGTCCAATCGTATCAAGGGTCGTTAATTAGTTTCGTACACCGTACTAATTGACCACAATTTGCTTTTTTCTTTTGATGTTGCCTAATAAGCTGCGCAAAGGCAGAAAGAAGCTAAAGAAAATGGACAAAGTTAGATAGTCTGGGAAAAGCGTCCAACTTGTGCCAGATTACGTTCTCTGATCTTGCTTTTCCAGCAAGGAAATCCGCAGCACAATTAGCTTCACGCCTTGCAAAGATGACTGACCATCCATGGTGCCGATTCAGTGCGTTCATAACTTCAAAAAACCATGAATTTGCAAATTTATTTGGAACTTCAAAGTTAACGGCTTGTACCAGTGACAGGCTATCAGTCTCAAAAATAACATTTCGGAGATTGAGATCCCTTGAAACTTTAAATGCTTCCAGTAGCGCCTTGCCTTTACACTCATGAACCGTTTCATAATTATGCAAATGCTTTAACACCACCGCTTCAACCAAACCTTCCGCATTGCGAAGAATTATCCCTAGGCCTCCTGTTTTGTCAAGTTCATTCCACGACCCATCAGAATTTGCTTTTATATATGGTCTTTTTGGTCGTTGCCATGATAAGCCAAAACAGTTGATGCTGGAAATAATGCCCTTTTTATTCATCGTGAAGTCCTTGTACAACTTCTTTATGCGCATAACGGCTGAAATAGGAGACATGCTTTGATTATTGTGTGCCACTCTATTTCGGTTGTACCATATAAACCAAAGAGCAATGCTTATTTGACAGAACTCTTCTGGCTTATAATTAGCAAAGACGTAGAAAATAACATCTGACATGGTTTGAAAGCATTTGCAGTCAACATGAATCCCATATCCCATATAACTCCACATAGCCTTGCTCCACCAACAGGAAATAAAAGTATGCATATCATCCTCAAACTTATATTAACATACCGGGCAAGAAAACTCCTGTGCAATATGCCTTCTCATCATTTGAATACCCGTTGGGATAGCTGCATGATACAAACGCCAAAGGAATATTCTGATTTTCCTTGGGATCGGCAGTCTCCAAATAAACTTCCACATTTTTGTTATCATAATCCAACACATGCACATCAAAGGAGGCGGCTAAACAGAAAAAGGGACGTTAAACAAAAATTATTATGCAGGCGGTCTAAACTTCGAAAGATACCAAAAACATACACAATTACATATCACGAAATTTGTAAACCTAATTAAATCTGATAACGTGAATAATAAAGAGAGTGAAAAATACTACAAAACTTACAATATAAAGCAAGGTTGTAAAAATCGTCAGGCGTAAGTCGGGTGCAAAGGGTCCTTGAAAATTAATCGGGTTTAGGCGGGGATTAATCAATTTTACAATTATATATTTTTAATATTTTTAATAATTAATAATCATATAAATATTATTATGGTATATATTTTATTGTAGTTAAATATATATAAAAACAATATGATAATAAAGATATTTTAATAGTTTATCAAATATTAAAATGATATACAGACATATGTAAACTATGTACAAATGAAGGAATTTTTTCATTTTGATCAAAGTTGGTCATTTGGTTAATGCTTAGGCGAATTTAGAGAGTGGCTAGGCGGGTCTAGACGGCGACTAGGCGGGTCTAGGCGGCGACTAGGCAGGTCTAGGCGGCGACGACTATGCGGATCGATTAATCGGACAGATTCGTAAATTTCATTTTTTAGACGGAGCCTAGGCGAGTCTAGGCGAGGATTTTTAGAACATTATCAAGACTATAATTATCAAGACGTATTTGTTCTAATCCTTCATTGCAGCACATTGGGTCTAGGCGTAATGATTACGATAAATATAATAATCATTCTTCTACGCATAATGTGTAGAAGATTGATGAACACAAATAATCATCCCCAAGTATGTGTTCATGATCAACAAGTAATAGGTTGAAGAGAGACTCTTCTTAATAGATTCTTTGACAAAGTGTTGTTTGTAGGAGCACAATCTGGTGGTGTTACCCTTAAGGGATCTACATATATGAATGTGAAGTTTATGGTCGCTTCATGAGATTTCGGGTTGAATCTCAATACGTTCACGAAGGGATTGGGACTCAAGGACCATTAAGAGTCAAGTTAAACTTAGAGTTTGTGAAGTAACTCATGTGTGTTATCTTGAGGTACCCAAATGGATTGATTGGTTCAAACGTTACGAGCATTATGAATTCTGGGTATTTTGAATGTGTAACTACATTAAGCGGAAATTCAATCGTTGCGACATTTCCGTTTATGCGTGTTTTACTTAAAAATAAAGGTATTTGAAGAAACAAAGGAAACCCTAAAATGGGGGAGGATTGTTGGTGATTTTAGGGTTTATGGACCTTTCATCATGTTCCTATATGTTAGGGTAGGATACCCTAATGAAATGAGAGGTTTAGGAGATCTATTGAGTGATTTTCAGTATTAGAGTCAGCGTGGATCGCGCCCACAATGGACATTAAGTCCGGGCGTGTCCAGCGTAGATATTATGTTAATGTCTTAGCTAGGTGCGTCACTCTAATGTGTGCAGTGGGCGCGCGGCGGACAGACAGAGACGCGTCTTTCAGCTCAGGTCGCGTCCATTCTTCATCTCGCTTGATTCTTTATAAATAGGAGGTCGTGGATGTTGGGAAAATTATTAGAAAAAGTGCTCATACACCCAGAGAATCATTTCTTGGATTCTAAACCTCTCTTTGTCTCCCAAAACTTCAAACCTGAGTTTGATTTCTACATCTTTAGTCGAGAGTAGAAATTGTCAAATTTGATTATCCCCGTTTAGATTTCGTGCAACCCTCGACTAATCTACATGGTCGAAATATCGAATTCGGAAAGCGACTACGCGATCAATTTGATATCCAGATTCTTCATAGAATCACAACACAAAAGAAGAAGAAAATAAGCTGTTCAGTTCTCTGCCTAATTCCTGCACTACTGTTTGGTGATTGAAGACTCTCCTGCTTTCTATTTGAAGACTACTCCCCAACAAACTTTATTATTTGTATTAAAAATCAACTTTGTACCTGATCTTAACCATTCTTGCGTTTATTATGATATAGTTTCAACAAAAAATAACAATAATTGCATGGATTTCACAATTTTATTTTATTCAGTCAAACCGAATTTCAAAATGCAATCAGAGCATAAATAATTAAGACATTGTCTTGTGTACCAAGAGATATAATTAAAGTTGCAGGAAGAATAATTGAACTAATATCCAAAAGCTAGATTAATTCACCAAGGCACCAACACAGTTACTAAATCACTATATGACAATCACACCATGGGTTCATTCTTAAGTGCTTCGACCAAACTCTGCAACTCCTCTTCACACGTATCAGTTGGAAAGGAGGTTCTTCTTCTACTCTTGAACCTGCTCGAACCATAAGTGGAGCTTATCATTTCGGAAAGAAGCGAGAATTGCAATGATGCGAATATAGCAACCGGTAGGAAAGCTGATGCAATCACGGAGGTGAGAATCCACAGTTTATGTGCTCCGAACACAAGATATAGTGTTGCACTGAACGCCACCATCATGGATGCTATGGATACGAACAAGGCCACTAGTCCGATTATTAATCTTTTGGGCAGTGCATACAAAAAATCATGTTCGGCGTGTACCTCGAGGTTAGGATGGATAAGAACATCAGGATAGAAATACTTGATGTGAACAAAGATAAGGCATCTGCAACTCCGAATATAATGAAAGCCTTATTTCTAGCGAACAAAGGTACCCCATTTTCTCCGCTGTTCCCACCAGGCACTGTGATGGCAGCAGCAAACACAATGGTGGTGATAAGAGCTGCAGAAATTGTGCATGAATTCGCTGTGTCTTTCATCCATCTCTCGGCCTCCGCCATGAGTTGTTGATGGCTTTGTAAGAAGACATCTCGAGGACTCAAACCAGCGACATTTCGTAAATTTCTGAATGTCAGTGGTACCAAGTTCTCAACTTCCTGCAGAAAATTTAATGTAATAGTTAAACAGGGGAATGAAGAGCATTGTAATGTTGAAGCACTGCGCATTATCTACCACACTTACACTGACATAATTAAACCATAGAATAGTAAGTAGTATGATAACTGTTTGCATTGAGGCGCATTAAATTATTACCTTGTACCATTGTACCTCATGCTGCATCTGCGAAGCTGCACCTGAAATAAGGTTTAGTCTTTGGGGAGGTGCCAATTTGGCAGCCAAATGTAGCATGCTGTCTCCCTTCTCATCAACTGATTGTCTAACAATATTTATGTATAAATGACTTATATCATAAAGAGAGTTGTAAACGTTGTGGTGCCTATTAGTGACAGCTAGCCTGAAAATATCACTTTTGTTATCAACATAAACCCACATCGCATAAGGGAAAACCCAAGCGAGTTCTTTAATAATTTCATGAATCCCGTTAGCTGCTGCTAAGAGCAAAGGCAACTTGTATTCGTTAAAGACCGAACAGATAAACAAGTTTTATTCCATTACAGTATAGTCTCATTTTCTCTTGCTCCAACTTCAAAGGCGGGACTGAATTCAAAACAAAACAAAAAAAAAACTGAATTAGGAGGACAAGGGAGTGTTTGGTTGAGAATTCCTAAGAATTTGAGAATTTGACCCTAAATCTCATCTTTAGATCAAATTGCTTCTTTGAATATGAAGGTGACATGTGTCCATTAACTTTTTTTCCTTCATTGTGCAGTTTCAAACAGCATAATATTTGGCTAGATGCATATATAGAGGAGTGCTCAGTTTTTTCCTTCATTATGCAGTTTCGAGCACACATTTTCCCTAAATGCATTTTAAGCTTTTGGATACTGCAGCACATCTATATATTTATAGAAATGCAACTAGCCAAAATGCATTCTCGAAACTGCAAAATGAAGGAACATAGGTGCGATTTGTTGGATTCTCAGATTCCCGAAATTTTTAGGATTCTCAACTGAGCGCAACAGATGAAAAAAACACATCCAAGGGATGAATAACATTCCTCACAAAATTGAAGAGAAATATACTACTCAAGGAAGATGAACCCTTGAACTCTTCATAGATAAAATTGTTGACAAAGTTGTCAAGAGTTCAAGGTTCAAGCCAACTTATAACCAACACCTCTTTCGTGAATTAACAAATAGATTTAATTCAAAACATATAGGCTATAAATTTACTTACCTAGCTTTCCACATAATTTCCATAGCTGAACGTGTAATAATGAACATCCTGATGTGTCAATTGAATCCGGCCTACCTGCAAAATTAAGTACAAATTTTATGAGAGAAGGTATAAGTCAGGCCGAGCTTTATTATCATTTATCAAGATAGTCTGATAATTGGTTTAGTGGCTTTGGTAAAAATAAAAATTTAAAGGGGGCTTTGGTGAATATTGACACCAATGAAAATCTAGTATAGCGAGCTTATGATTCATATAATTATGTCAGCAAACGTAAGAAAGTAAAAAAAAATACTAACATTTTTCGATGAACCGATTTAGAAAAGTTGCCTCCCTTCCATATGAAAATGCTGATAGGTTTTCAGCCAGCAGATTTAGACCAATAGTCGCTCCCAGTGGCGGATCCAGAGCTTCATCTGAGGGGGTCCCAAAAAATTTTTTTCGAACAACAAGGATATAAGTCGGATCAGACAACAAAAAAAAGGTCCGCTAATGATCCGACAATTTTTTTTTCCGAACAACAATAACAACAAGGTCCGCTAATGATCAGCCAACCTTCTGAAGCTCATAAAGGTGTCATCCGATGTCCTTTGAAGATGATCTACATATGGATCAAAAGCTAATTGAATATACTATAACTTTCATGTATAACTCAGGATGGAATTTGGAGGTTAAGCCGATAAAAACAACGACCAAAGATAGATGATTAGTTGAAATTTGCCGAAATTGAGGGGGTCTAAGCCAATCTTCTAAAGCTCATAGAGGCGTCATCCGGTGTCCGTTGAAGATGATCCATATATGTATAGAAATCTAATTGAATTCTCTACAACTTTCATGTTTACTTAAAGATGAAATTTAGTGGTTAAGCTGATAAAAATAGTCACCAAAGATGGATGATTGATTGAAATTAGCCGAAATCGAGGGGGTCCGAGCCAACCTTCGAAAGCTCATAGAGGCGTCATCCGATGTCTGTTTACGATGTTATTTATATGAATAGAAAGGTAATTGAATGTTCTACAACTTTTATGTTTACACCAAAATGAAATTCAGAGGTTAAGCTTACTAAAATAGTATCCAAATACAGATGTTTGATCAAAAAAATTAAAAAAATATATAAAAATTTATATGATAGTTTTTTTTTGGGGAAATTTGAGAGGGGTCCTGGGCCCCCCAGGCCCCCTTAGAACCGCCACTGGTCGCTCCCCATACCCTAACTCCTTCATGTCTAGCGATCAAGATCAAAGCTACATCTGCAATAATTCAGAAAGCAACTATATCTTACATGGCAGGCAGCATCAGCAATAGATTTATTTTCATTTGATGAAGCTTCAGTTTAATCATTACGATGTGCCTTTCTTCAGTTCACTTCACCTCAGCCTTTATTTATTTTTTTGATCAATGGGTTTTCATTTACTGACTCGAACCGGCCGGGATTTTTGATTCCAGATAGTGAGTGCATACCACCAGTCTAACCTCACTTATTAGTCAACAAACACACCAAATTAAACACTACTTTTCTATCCAAAAAAAAAAAACTACTTTTATGGTCCATATATTAACATTTAAACATAAGGTGGAGAACATTTTTTAATGCATTTTTACCTTCCATTTATCTCTGCATCCATATGTTATATATCAACCTTAAAAGGGAGGTGTTAATCGCACCCCTCAAAAGACAAAAAAATATGTGGGCCCCATGCCCATTTGACAATTTTACCCCTCTTTACAATCATATTTACATGTTATGCCATTTAATTTTGTATATGTTTTAAAGTTTAATTAAATGCTAATTTAAATTCAATTAAATAATGATTAATATTATAAATTAATTGTGCCAAATTTTTTAAAATTATTGTACTTGATTTTTTAAATTTTAATTGAACTTATAATTAGGAGTGAGTGTGTAACTAGTTTTATTTTATTTAGGGCGAATAATAATTTATTTCGTTTAGTTTGGATTTAGGACGAATAATAATTGATTGGATAGCTCAACATTAAATTAGATTCAACAAAACATGCAACGGTGCTAAAAATAAATACATAAACAAGTAGACATATTTAATCAATATTTCCTCCAAATTGTGCTCCTGGAGGCCTCATGCTTGTGATTTCGCGCCATAAATCAGCTCGTACTTGATATGAGGATGTCCATCCTTTAGCTTCGTACGATGAATGATTCCACCACCATGTTGGTACAGGTGGCACCGGATGATAATGGTGCAAAAAAAGTTGCACGAAGTGATTGCCAACGTGTCCGATAACTATTTCCATGCGCTCATTGTCTCTAATCGGAGGGGATCTTAATGACAATACATTACGATAGACAACTCACTGATACATTACGACAAAATAGACAACTCACTGACAAGGTCCATAATTTATTCTTTTGAATTAACAGTAATATCTCATTAATTAATATATATTACATATATTAACTTCTAAATACATGTAAGTTAAAATTATTAACTATAATATATGTAATATATTAATACTAATTTTTAAATATTTTTAAATCATCATTTATAGTATATAATATATATTATATTAATACTAAATTTTAAATATTTTAAAATCATTTGTATATATTAATACGAAATTTTAAATATTTTAAAATCATTTTTTAGAAATTTTAAATATTTTAAAATCATTTTTTATAATATATAATATATATAATAGGTAGAAGGGTAGAATAGGAAATATACCTGGGCCCCACATGGGGGGTGTGGGGGTGGGGGGTGTGATTAACACCCACCCCTTAAAATCATATACCTGCAGGAACTGAACCCTACATTTGTTATCGCCAGCTTCATGCGCAAGGTGATTAATTTCTCAAGTGGTGCTCAGTCTACCTGTTATATGTTAAAGTTGTTAAGGTTACATGTGATTGACTATGTACACTTGTTATGCGTTCATACTTTACTTATATTTTTGGTTGCTTAAACGTCTGATTGATATCTTGATATCAATTGAAGAGTTGTAGGCCGTCAAATTATCTCTCCAATGATATATATCTCGATCTTATAGGGTAATCGACGTGTCTTCTATGACCTCTCAAAGTTAGATCGGCAATGAACTTTATATGAATTCAAACTTTGATATTTTACTAGAAAATAACTTATATCATCAAATATAAGGAATATATATATATAGGAAAAAAATTTCCGAATACAACCTATACCCTTATTCATCAAAAAAAAAATTTGGAACCCCCATCACACGAAACTCTGGATCCGCCCACCCATCGGTCCAGTCATGGATCCGCCACCAGACTAACCTCACTTAGTCAACAAACACACCAAATTAAACACTACTTTTCTATAAAAAAAAAACTACTTTTATGGTCCATATACATTTAAACATAAGGTGGAGAACTGAACCCTACATTTGTATAAAATGAATTCAACAGGGAAAGAAGGGCTTACCATAGAATTCAGCCTTTAATATATCGGAAAGAAGCTTTTTACCATAGCCATAACGACCAAAAGGATTTAGATATGCCTTGTTTTTGGTGACTTTAAGCAGATATAACAGCAACTTTTTATGCCCATTTTCAGCAGCACAATGTATGGGGAAGCCGGCGGCGCGTCCACTCGAAATGATCGGTAAATTCGGATTCTTTAAAACTAGCAATTTTGCAGCTTTCATGTCTCCAACCGTGGCTGCGATTCCAAGAGCTGTAAGGCCATCCTTGTCAGTGATCATCTCTAAATCTAATGGTTTCAAAATGTTCAATAACTT
Organism: Rhodiola kirilowii; assembly: GCA_033675215.1. Taxonomy (NCBI): domain Eukaryota; kingdom Viridiplantae; phylum Streptophyta; class Magnoliopsida; order Saxifragales; family Crassulaceae; genus Rhodiola; species Rhodiola kirilowii. Next base: position 883,515 of record CM066194.1, read on the forward strand.
TTCAACAAACTCGGTGGTTTCTGGCCGGCCACTTGCCACTGCTATCATAAGAGCAGTTGACTTTATTATACGAGTATTAGCTATTTCTAGGCCAACATGGCTATCCAATGAATGTTGGAATCCTTCCCAGTCTCCCTTTCCAGCTGCTAGTGCTACCTTCTCAAACCAATTTTGTCCGTACCGATCATCTGTAATTAGAATAGAGAAACTTATTAGTAGTACTTAAAGGTATCAATCAATTTTTGGTAGCTAGGTAGCTAGCACAGAGAATTTAAATCTTAAGCAATTTGGTACCTGTTTTTGGTCGGGTTTCCAAATTTTGAGAAGAATTATTTACTGATTCGCGCCAATGAGCGTCACTTATGTGTTTACCGCAAACCCAAAGTTCCTCTTTATATTTATCTCCACTATAAGCCGCATACTCAGCACATAAGTCACAAAATGGATATTTATGATCACGGCCCACGGCTGCTATTATTATTATTTTCTGCCACCCCTATAAAACCACATTATATTTTTTTTATAATTAGATCATGATGTGTAAACCGTATTTTTGATACAAACTTCAAATGTCGTCAAATGTGAATAATAATTCGTCGCCAAAAAATCAAAAGTATGACATATTTTGTCAAAAGTGACATATAATTCGTCACTGAGAAACTAACCATTTAACGAGATTTAACTCTATATATTCAAATGACAAAATCAAGGATTGTCATTGGTTTATTATTTTTTTTAAAAATATATTGTTTGGACCGGATTCTTTTTCTTAGATTCTGTTAGCAATATATTTGAGTAATTGGGTTCCATGATTCAAATTTTTTTTATCTCTACAGCTTTGAATATTTTCGTACTAAGAATTAAGATGCATTAATGTAGTCATTCAACATTCATTTTCACTGTGAAAGTGAATTAGCATTTTAATTCACAGGATAAACATTTAATTTTTATAACATCACTACAAAGCATGGGTCAAATGCAAAAGCATGTTTTTTTTAATGAGAAATGCAAAGAATGCTAAAGCTAGCTTTGTTACCAAATGTTGAAATGTGTGTTTAAAATGTGTGAAGAAAATGGAGTTGTGTCCCTATTTGAAACCTAATTTGAGTATGGAGAATACCTTTAAATGAGTTGATAAAAATTGGATTAAAATACCTTGCATTGAGCGGTATGTAATCGAATGTGGAAATGCCAAAATCGAAGTTATATCGAATGAGAAATCGATGCTCAAAGTGGGACCAAAATCCATGAAAACATGATGTTCGTAGGAATGGATGGATGGATGAATAGATTGATTTCACTTGTGTGAAACCAACTGTCCGGCATTGAAAGCTAAATGGGAACATTGTATGTTCGTATATGACTTCAATAATATGCTTGTTAAGATGTTAAAAGGGACTCTCTCCCAACACCCACGCGGGCCCCCAAGGGGTTGGTAATCATCGGGTTCGACGACGTCGGATTTGGCTTTCAATGTGTGCGTCGGATTTGACTTTCAATGTGTGCGCCTGCATCGCACGTGACACGAATGCACGTCGATTGAGCCGCCCTTAGTGGACTGCTATATAAGAAAGGTCTGCGCTTCACTTGGAAACACACGAAAAACACATCAATTCTCATCCTCAATTTTCCACGAATTATATATTGAAAAACTACGTCAAACGCGACTCGATCCACTACGGGTTACAATTACATTTCAGTTTAATGGAATCTACTTTGTTCAGTCTGAGTCCGCTACGAATTATATATTGAAAAACTACACATTATGCGTAGTTGAAAAGCACCCATCAATCTACGATTTTGGGAATTTCTTATGCAATTCGAAAGAGCGACAATCGACGAACCAATCGAGCGTGCGCAGAAGGAGAACAATGCAAATACCGATCGAACGTGCGCAAAAAACACGATCGTGATCTTTCGAAGAATATTTCGAATTGCATAAATGTCTGATTTGACCTTAAATACAAATTTAATGCATAAAACCAACTGAAAATCACAAAAAAGCAGGGCCGTTTGATCTATAATCCAACGGCTGTTGTTATTTCTCATTTCTCACTATAATTTTTATTTCTCATGTGATCCTTACTCTATTTAGGAAATTCGGAAATCTCAAATTTTATCATTTGATCAAATTGCATCTTTAAATTTGAAGTTGCCACGTGTCTCACTAACATCAATTCTTTTGTGACTCTTTCAAACTTCGATTTTGCCTGAATGCACCTTCATAAGGGCAATAGAAATGTAAAAATGCATCACGCGGAAAATGAAGTTAGTCGGATACTTGATGGTTACAAATTGATAGATGCGACTTGATCAAATAGTTAAATTTGAGGTCTCAGTTTCATATAATTTAGGAGATACAAAATTCCTAATTTGCTTAAATTGAGCAAATCGATTGTTAATATACTCGAATGGAGAAATTGACTTCCAACCTTCTTACTATTTTAAAGACTTCGCTACTAAGATAAGAGTGCCTTACTAGAGTGTTTTACACCAGGTGTCATATCGTGCTCTGTAACCTAGATCGAGTCAGAGCTAAAATATTTATTTTATTTGGATGTTGCTCCAAAACAACGCCTGATTGACCTTAATTAGGTACGCTCCCATTTATTTCTAACCCATTCTATGACCAGTTTTTCCCTGATTGATTTTCAATCCAACACAACTTATTCCACTCTATCTAATCGTTTCGATTCACGATTTATTGTATCCTAGAGTCATTGCATGCAACCCTCATTCAAACGCCTCGTTCTCTCATGTCTTTTTGACTGTGATTCGTCAGGTGGATTTAGCCCAGGAAGTAAAAAAAATAAAGCGGGTCTTAGAGCATCCCACCATGATCAAAAAATCATATCATCCATTCTTCTCATCATTTTTCTCTCTCATCTAATCATCCCTCATGATTTTTTCAATCACATGCACCCCACTCATGATCCAATTTTTTTTAATCATAAATCTCTCTCATCACTACATAAATTATAGCTCATAAATGTTAAAATTAATAAAAATATATCAAATTGTATCTCGTTTTATAGAGCTCAAAAAATTATGAATATTTGTATTTATTTTGATTTTTTTAATTTGTAATTTAGAAGATATACGTTGCAAGATCAAAATAAAAACGGCACTGTTTCTTACACAGGACATGTGTCGCGTTGCGATTGGCTCATTCTCATGCTCAAAACACAAAAAAAGAGCATGATATGCTCATTTTAAAAAAAACATTTGATGATCTTTTCTATGATCAAAAAAATCATGGTGGGGTGTAGTGCTGGGTTCGGTTCAAAAACCGAACCGAACCGAAAATTACCGAACCGAACCGATAATTCGGTTTAAAGGAAAATGAAACCAAAAATCGAACCGATTTTTCGGTAAACCGACATTCGGTTTCGGTTCGGTTTTGGGTTCGGTTCGGTTTTACCGACATTGTTGGTTTTGTCGGTTTCGGTTCGGTTTTGTCGGTTTTTGTCGGTTCGGTTTGTCAGTTTTGTCGGTTTCGGTTCGGTTTTGTCGATTTTTGTCAGTTAGGTTTGTCGGTTTTTTTCGGTTTCGGTTCGGTTTTGTCGGTTCGGTTTTTATCGGTTCACAAAATGAAAACCGAAACCGAACCGATATAAATCGGTTCGGTATGATAAATTGAAATTCGGTTCGGTTTGAGATCGGTTCGGTTTCGGTCGGTTCGGTTTCAGTTTTCGGTACAAAAACCCAGCCCTAGTGGGGTGCATGATTTTTTTATCATCTCCCATGCTCACTTTCTATGTTCCAAAAAAACATGGTGGAAATGCTCTTAGTTAGAAGGGAAATGGTGTGATCTGTGGATGGGCTGTCGATCACAACTTTTGCAACTAGGGCCTAAATATTGAAAACATTTCCAATTCATTCAAAATTTGAATTTCATTAGTTTTGTACTCAATTTCCAAATTCATATTTCAAAATAGACACAACCGGGAAAGCCGATCTGAGCTGTTATAAGTCTAGCATGCCTTAACTGTCTCTTTTCATCACCATCCTCCAGGTCACTACAACCTGAAGTTCATCTCAAAAACCACAGTATGTTGGTGACAAGATAGTTAGTAGGCTTACTGTTTCAGCTCTCTCAGCCGATGTGGCACGGGGTGTCACAGCTCTTTTTTTCCTTTTTAAAAGGGGGTTATTGGATTTCACTCCTATCCCCTGGGATGACTCGAACCCGAAATCAACAGGACCAGGTAGTGAGCACCTCTCCACCAGGCCAACTCAACTTCGTCATTGTCACATCTCTTACCAACGACTCCTAAGACTTAAGGCGTGGTTGGCAACATTGCTTTAGTTTACGTGTCATTTTACCTCATAAGTAATGCCGAGTCAGCATAATACTACCACATAATCCTAAGGCGCTATTGGCAACAACACCTTATGCTTATGTGACAGTACTGTGCTGACTCAGCACTACTTATGAAGGAAAAATGTCACGCAGCTTTACCATGATATTGCCACATAAGCCAACATGCTCTTATCAACAGCATCTTAGGCTTACTTTAAGTAATGATGACTCAGCATAATATTGTCACACAGCCTAAGACAATGTCGAGTCAGCATAATACTGCGACATAAACATAAGGTGTTGTTGCCAACAACGCATAACTAAAGGGCGATAATATCGATGAAAATATTCTCGGAAGATGTTTAGCTCCAAAGATCTGGTGATCCAGCTGAAATATTTACTGGATATTCTTCCACTTGGGTTTCGACCTTCTAAATGACCTTTTCCGCTCTCGAGGTAAATTATAGAGTTGTAGAACTTTGAGTTAGCTACGCAACGATATATAGCTGAAATTCATCGGATTTTTCATTTGCTCCCAACACTCATTTGAAATAGTGAAGGTTTAATATGCCATTGTGGTGTAAATGACTACCGCTCGTGTTTCGACCTTCTAAACAATCCCGTCTGCTCTTGGTGTGACCTAGAGAGTTGTAGGGATTTGATTTAGCTATGCACTCATATATGGTTCGCTTCAATCAAATTTTTATTTGATCCCAATACTCATTTGAATCAGTGAAGGTCTAATATGTCATTGTGGTGTAAATGACTTCAACTCGTGTTTCAACCTTCTAAACGATCTCGTTAGTTCTTGCTGTGAACTAAAGAGTATTAAGGGTTTGAGTTAGCTACGCAACGATATAAAGCTCGCCTCGATCGGATTTTTCATTTGCCCCATCACTATTTTGAAGAATCAAATGACAAAATTTGTCAAAATCGACATATAATTCGTCACTTTTCGTAGCCGAAAAATGAAAAAAAAGACGACATAGTTTGTCACTTTCCATATAATTCTCCACCAACAAAATGCACGAAAAATCAGGATTTAATCTCATCCATCTAAATCAAAATATCAAGGGTTATGATTTGTTTGTATTTTGTACAATAAAAAATCAACTTTGTACCTGATCTTTTTTAAAGTACAATGTACGATGGATGTGCGAATGTGCGATACCTCTCGCAATGTTTTGCACAGATATCGCACTTCTGAGTCGCTTTTTTGTTGTCGCATAATGGAGCAAAATTTTGTAGTGTTATCCCAAATGTCATAAGTTTTGATTACACATTTTTTAAAGTACCACGAGTGTTTAATGTTCGTGCAAATATTAAAGTTTAACATTATTGTTTGTCTTTGTGGAGTTTAATATCAAAGTTCGGGGGGTCTAAGACTCTAAGCCATATATAGTAATTGGTGGATGAATATCATTGTTCGTAGGCTTATTGTCAAAGTTCGTGTGTTTAATACCCATTTTTGGATATAAAATATAATTATAATTTTAATTTGAGTACCTGTAATTTCAGATGATCGCGTGAAAGTGTAATCCGGGTTAGTCGGCAGGATGTTGAGTATCTGTGGTGGGGGGGAATCCTGAACAGGTGGTTGAATGTGCATCGAATTGTTCTGAGCGGGATCATGCGCCATGGGGATGTGCTGATTGGATGCTAGATACCGATATCCTTCCATATTGGTTCCATTGCTTACCCAGTATTCCATACACACATGGCAATCATCCAACACCATCTTCAACTAACGATGATAACCTTGCGCTAGCTTGATTACCCAATTCACAGTACTACAAGGATGCCAGAAATGTGGTGGAGTTTCTTTGCTAGCTAGCTGCACATTTCACATATATATAATCTGAATTCCTGAGTATATATATTGAGTTATGTAACCTTCCTAACCGGCATTCATTTAATCAAATCAACCATGGCGCAATGCATTAATTACCTTGTCAGTAGTTGTAATTAAACTTCAATGTTCGTATAGAAAAATATATTTTTGTAAAAAAATACAAATTAAATACCGTTTTTGATATGGTCAAATGGACGGATGAGATTAAATCTCGTTATATGATTAATTTCTTGGTGACAAAATATAAAATATACTTAACGAATTATGTCGTTCATTTGGTTTCTTGGCGATAAATTATAAATCAATTTTGACAAACTTTGTATTTTGCAACAAAAGTATACTTTGTACTTGAAATTTGTACAAATATCACAATCATCCATAAATCCCGTTTGTTTTTTTAAATGGGTAACCAGGCAGCCTGCATCCCCGAGTATCCAGGTGTTACCACACCGTAAGGTGACATGCAGACCTTAGCACGGGAAATGTACATCCCTAGGTGTTTAGAGGGAATCGAACACATGACCTTGCACATATCGACCTGACCACCCACCCGCTAGGCCATCCTTTTTGGGACATCATAAAACCTTTATTCACAAATCCAAATTATAACTATATATAATCCTAATCAAAAAAAGAAATTACAACTATAAAGATAATTAGAATTTAATAATTGAATAAATTAGCTCTCATTAGTGACAAAATGTTTTAAATTTTATCTAAATCGAATTAAAGCTACAAAATCGGGATTCTCTTCTATTATTCAGGGATTTAAAGTGAACATTTAATTTGAATGATAATAGTTGTTTGACTACTTTGCCCATGTAATTGTTAAATTTAATAGAATAAGTTATCGGGTTAAAATTCAAAATCAAATCTAAGTCATAGATCTCAAATAATCAACGATTCTAATTACTTTTTATTTTGTACTCTGAAAGGACTTTGTACCTGAACCGCCTACAGTAAAGATCATATGAGAAACACTAATTTTCATGAGAAATTATCACAGTCGTTCGATCTAAGATCCCTTAAATTTTATAATTATATCCGCCTATAGTTATGTATCAAATTAAGGGTAAAATCGTCATTTGTGCTCAGCGAAATATTCGTTGGATATCAATATCCTATTTTCTCGTCACGTTCGTTCAACTTTTTCAATTTTTTTCTCCTTCTACGCAATACATGCGCTAAACCTTCTCGATCATCGATTGTCCAAATTCGGAAATTGAATTCGCTCTTGAATTGCATAATGATCAGACTTAAAAAAACAATGATCAGACTCAAAAAACAATGATCAGACTTAAAAATTAATGATCAGACTTAAACATTTAATGATAATACTTAAAAACCAATAATGATAACACTTAAAAAACAATGATCAGACTAAAAAAATGATCAGACTTAAAAATTAATGATTAGACTTAAACCAGTAATGATCAGACTTAAACAGTTAATGATAATACTTAAACCAGTAATGATCAGACTAAAACAGATAATGATCAGACTTAAAAAACAATGATCAGACTCAAACATTTAATGATAAGACTTAAACCAGTAATGATCAGACTTAAAAAAAATGATCAGACTTAAACCAGTAATGATCAGACTTAAAAATAATGATCAAACTTAAACAAACAATAATAACACTTAAACCAGTAATGATCAGACTTAAAAAAACAATGATCAGACCTAAAAAATAATGATCAGACATAAAAAATAATGATCAGATTTAAACCAGTAATGATCAGACTTAAACTAGTAATGATCATACTTAAACCAGTAATGATCATAAGAGTAAAACGCGAATTCGAATCTCCAGATGAAGGAAATTTGCCTGAAAAATGCCGACCTCATGGCAAACGATGAGTTTTACTCAGAATATCGTTTCGACCCAAAAAAGACTAGGCGTTCATCAAATTCTGACACAGACGCAAAAACATCAAATTTTGCGTAAATTCTTCAAATGATCAGACTTAAAAAAACAACGATCAGACTTAAACAGATAATGATCAGACTTTAACAGTTAATGATTAGACTTAAAAAACAATGATCAAACTTAAACAGTTAATGATCAGACTTAAACCAGTAATGATCAGACTTAAACCAATAATGATCAGACTTAAACAGTTAATGATCAAACTTAAAAAGAGTGATCAGACTTAAGCAGTTAATGATCAGACTTAAACCAGTAATGATCAGACTTAAAAAAACAATGATCAGACTTAAACCAGTAATGATAAGACTTAAAAACAATGATCAGACTTAAAAAAACAATGATCAGACTTAAACTAGTAATGATCAGACTTAAAAAAACAATGATCAGACTTAAAAAACAATGATCAGACTTAAAAAACAATGATCAGACTTAAAAAATAATGATCAGACTTAAACCAGTAATGATCAGACTTAAACTAGTAATGATCAGACTTAAACCAGTAATGATCAGAGTTAAACTAGTAATGATCAGACTTAAACCAGTAATGATCAGTAGAGTAAAACGTGAATTTGACCCTCCAGATGAAGGAAATTTGCCTTAAAAATGCCGACCTCATGGCAAATCGGTGAGTTTTGCTCAGAATGCCGTTTCCACCCAAAAAACACTAGGTGTTCATCAAATTCTGACACAGACGCAGAAACATCAAATTTTGCGTAAATTCTTCGGATGATCCAACTTAAAAAAACACTGATCAGACTTAAACAGATAATGATCAGACTTAAACAGTTAATGATCAGACTTAACAAACAATGATTAGACTTAAAAACACATTGATCAGACTTAAACAGTTATTGACCAGACTTAAAAAATAATGATCAGACTTAAAGAGTTAATGATCAGACTTAAACAACAATGATCAGGCTTAAATAGTTAATGATCAGACTTACAAAACAATGACCAGACTTAAACAATTAATGATCAGACTTAAACCGGTAATGAGACTTAAACCAATAATGATCAGACTTAAACAGTTAATGATCAGACTTAAACATTTAATGATCAGACTTAAATCAGTAATGATCAGACTTAAACCAACAATGATCAGACTTAAACCAGTAATGATCAGACTTAAAAAAAATTAGCAGACTAAATTAATCAATGATAAGACTTAAAAAACAATGACTTAAACCAGTAATGATCAGACATAAAAAAACAATGATGAGACTTAAACAGACAATGATCAGGCGTAAACCAGTAATGATCAGACTTAAAAAACAATGATCAGACTTAAACAGACAATGATCAGACTTAAACAACACTGATCAGAGTTAAAGTAGTAATGATCAGACTTAAACCAGTAATGATCAGACTTAAAACTATTATGATAAAACTTAAAACTTGACAATGATCAGTCGATTTTGTCTATTTTTAGTTGATTTTCCTCTCCCAGTCGACATAAGTCAATTTTTTGTGTTTTTAGTCGATTTTTGTGTTTTTAGTTGATAGATGAACACTAAACGGTTGCCGCGCGTCCAGCCTTAACATTAGCCGGCCACGCCCAGTTAAGACATTAGACGTTAATGTAAAGGCTGGGCGCGACAACCAAAATGATCAGACATAAAACCAAATTTTATGATGATAATACCTCTCGTTTCGTTTATGTATTTTTAAATAAGTCCGCGTTAATTTATTTAATTTACAAAAAGAACTCTAAACGGGATGAATTCTGATTGGTCGATATTTACATGTGGCAATATTTTATTCGATTTTTAATTTTTATTTATAACTTTAGTTTGTATTTGATCCGTTTCCTTCGTATAAACATTAAATTTTTTATTTTTATAAACATTTAAATGTAATTATATAAACATTGACGAGGTAATTAAGGCATCCGGTCATGGTTGATTAAAAAATGCAGGTAGTCGGTAGTCGTAAGGTTGTCCTATCATAAGGTGTAGTTGACTTTCATAACTAATACTTAGGATTTAGGAATTCAGATTATATATAGGCGGTTTGGGTTGAGAACCCCTAAGAAATAATTAATTTGTTGAGTGAGAAGTGATCACAATCATTCATTTTATCAAATACACTTATTTTTCGATTTTTTTGAATCTTAATATATATATATATTATAGGGTTAATTTACAAAAAGGTTACCTGGACTACCATGTCGTTTCAAATTGAGGATAGGACTATTCTAATTTTCATTTTAGTGTTTTTGAACTAAATTGCAAAAAATAAAGTAACAATTTTTATTAAATTATTTTATAAACAGATGGTTTGGTCAGCCACTTCGAAAATGATAAAAAATCAATAAAGAAAGAATACGATGTAAATGGCCAAAGTCAATACCATTTGTTTATGAATTTTCTTATTATTTCAAACAAGTGCTGTTTTTTTAACTTTTAGTGCACAAAGCAAGGGAGCCACGATGTATTACCTTAAATGATTTAAACTTTTTTTGGAAGACTATAAGTGCAATCAATACATTTTGAAATATTCTCGTAGTTGAGATGTTGTTCTGGTCGAGTGCAGAACAAATACTAGAACAACTTATGAAAAAAATAAATGCAGTGCGGAAAATAAACGATACACAAAGTTGTTACCCAGTTCGACGTTAACGAGCCTACATCTGGGGGCTGTCTCTTAGCCCTATGGATAGCAATTCACTAATGACGAGTATTGCGAGTACAAGATTTATCGTTTACATACTCCCTCTTAAACTACCTGAGCCTCAGACACTCTAGCAACTGTTAACTAGGTCCCCTTAGATCTGAGCCTCACCTCCAATTCCTCCAATTTGATCCTCCGTGAGAATCTGCGCCTTCTCTCCAAACGCGCAATAGAACACCAGTGCGTGTAGCTTTAAAGTTGTTCTACGATCGGTGCGTGTAGCTTTAATGATCAAACTTAAAAAGAGTGATCAGACTTAAGCAGTTAATGATCAGACTTAAACCAGTAATGATCAGACTTAAAAAAACAATGATCAGACTTAAACCAGTAATGATCAGACTTAAAAACAATGATCAGACTTAAAAAAACAATGATCAGACTTAAACTAGTAATGATCAGACTTAAAAAAAAAATGATCAGACTTAAAAAAACAATGATCAGACTTAAAAAATAATGATCAGACTTAAACCAGTAATGATCAGACTTAAACTAGTAATGATCAGACTTAAACCAGTAATGATCAGACTTAAACTAGTAATGGTCAGACTTAAACCAGTAATGATCAGAAGAGTAAAACGTGAATTTGACCCTCCAGATGAAGGAAATTTGCCTTAAAAATGCCGACCTCATGGCAAATCGGTGAGTTTTGCTCAGAATGTCGTTTCCACCCAAAAAACACTAGGTGTTCATCAAATTCTGACACAGACGCAGAAACATCAAATTTTGCGTAAATTCTTCGGATGATCCAACTTAAAAAAACACTGATCAGACTTAAACAGATAATGATCAGACTTAAACAGTTAATGATCAGACTTAAAAAACAATGATTAGACTTAAAAACACATTGATCAGACTTAAACAGTTATTGACCAGACTTAAAAAAACAATGATCAGACTTAAAGAGTTAATGATCAGACTTAAACAACAATGATCAGGCTTAAATAGTTAATGATCAGACTTACAAAACAATGATCAGACTTAAACAATTAATGATCAGACTTAAACCTGTAATGAACTTAAACCAATAATGATCAGACTTAAACAGTTAATGATCAGACTTAAAAAACAATGATCAGACTTAAACATTTAATGATCAGACTTAAATCAGTAATGATCAGACTTAAACCAACAATGATCAGACTTAAACCAGTGATGATCAGACTTAAAAAAAATTATCAGACTAAAAAATCAATGATAAGACTTAAAAAACAATGACTTAAACCAGTAATGATCAGACATAAAAAAACAATGATGAGACTTAAACAGACAATGATCAGGCGTAAACCAGTAATGATCAGACTTAAAAAACAATGATCAGACTTAAACAGACAATGATCAGACTTAAACAACACTGATCAGAGTTAAAGTAGTAATGATCAGACTTAAACCAGTAATGATCAGACTTAAAACTATTATGATAAAACTTAAAACTTGACAATGATCAGTCGATTTTGTCTATTTTTAGTTGATTTTCCTCTCTCAGTCGACATAAGTCAATTTTTTGTGTTTTAGTCGATTTTTATGTTTTTAGTTGATAGATGAACACTAAACGGTTGCCGCGCGTCCAGCCTTAACATTAGCCGGCCATGCCCAGTTAAGACATTAGACGTTAATGTAAAGGCTGGGCGCGACAACCAAAATGATCAGACTTAAAACCAAATTTTATGATGATAATACCTCTCGTTTCGTTTATGTATTTTTAAATAAGTCCGCGTTAATTTATTTAATTTACAAAAAGAACTCTAAACGGGATGAATTCTGATTGGTCGATATTTACATGTGGCAATATTTTATTCGATTTTTAATTTTTATTTATAACTTTAGTTTGTATTTGATCCGTTTCCTTTGTATAAACATTAAATTTTTTATTTTTATAAACATTTAAATGTAATTATATAAACATTGACGAGGTAATTAAGGCATCCGGTCATGGTTGATTAAAAAATGCAGGTAGTCGGTAGTCGTAAGGTTGTCCTATCATAAGGTGTAGTTGACTTTCATAACTAATACTTAGGATTTAGGAATTCAGATTATATATAGGCGGTTCGGGTTGAGAATCCCTAAGAAGTAATTAATTTGTTGAGAAATGAGAAGTAATCACAATCATTCATTTTATCAAATACACTTATTTTTCAATTTTTTTGAATCTTAATATATATATATTATAGGGTTAATTACAAAAAGGTTACCTGGACTACTATGTCGTTTCAAATCGAGGATAGGACTATTCCAATTTTCATTTTAGTGTTTTTGGACTAAATTGCAAAAAATAAAGTAACGATTTTTATTAAATTATTTTATAAACAGATGGTTTGGTCAGCCACTTCGAACCTGATAAAAAATCAATAAAGAAAGATTACGATGTAAATGGCCAAAGTCAATACAATTTGTTTATGAATTTTCTTATTATTTCAAACAAGTGCTGTTTTTTTAACTTTTAGTGCACAAAGCAAGGGAGCCACGATGTATTACCTTAAATGATTTAAACTTTTTTTGGAAGACTATAAGTGCAATCAATACATTTTGAAATCTTCTCGTAGTTGAGATGTTGTTCTGGTCGAGTGCAGAACAAATACTAGAACAACTTATGAAAAAAATAAATGCAGTGCGGAAAATAAACGACACACAAAGTTGTTACCCAGTTCGACGTTAACGAGCCTACATCTGGGGGCTGTCTCTTAGCCCGATGGATAGCAATTCACTAATGACGAGTATTGCGAGTACAAGATTTATCGTTTACATACTCCCTCTTAAACTACCTGAGCCTCAGACACTCTAGCAACTGTTAACTAGGTCCCCTTAGATCCGAGCCTCACCTCCAATTCCTCCAATTTGATCCTCCGTGAGAATCAGCGCCTTCTCCCCGAACGCGCAACAGAACACCAGTGCGTGTAGCTTTAAAGTTGTTCTACGATCAGTCTGCCGAGCACTAGAAATAACAGAATCCGAGCACCGTGAATAATCAGTGACGATTAGTTCACCGACCGTTTGCCTCCACTTCCCTTCAATGAATATGAGCATGAGTAATTTCTCTGTAAGTGCTGACTAATACCGAAGCATTAGCCTTACTTATATAGTGCGGTAGAAACCCTAAATCGAATAGGATTCCTAATTTTAACCGCCTATATCTTTAGGAAATCTTTCCTAAATCCTTGCGCATTTCTTCTTGTAGATAATCCTTCAAATATCTTCAACTCTGTTTAAGAAACTTTTGATTATCTTCTTTGCTAAGATAACTTCAAGCGCAAGCAATCTCTCAATCGACTCTTAAGATATCATCGATATTCTCCAAGCACCGACTTGCCAAATCCATTTTAGGATATATCTACGGCGTCTAAATTGTGCTACGTCAGTTGGAACAAGTTTCCTAATCTGAATTAGGAAAATTCTAACTTCTATCCTTCCAAATGCAACCGCCTTGATTTCCAACGGCCGACTGTGTTTCCTAATCTGTTTTCAGGAAACATCCAATCTGCTTCAACTTATTCAAGGATAGTTGTCTCTGCTAGTATTGAACAACAGCTTGAACAACTACACTAAGTTTTGCCAAACTACATGCCATAAATCTAACAATCTCCCCCCTTGGCATTTTTGGCAAAACTAATTACCTATAATCTACATGTACTACTATTAGAGTTGAATCTTTGAAGGAGGTTTCAAACTCCCAAGCTGTGCTACGAACTAAGCTACCTGCCGAAAAGCACAAACAAATCTTTTAAGGAGATTTCAAACTCCAAACAATATGTCTAACAAGCTAGCACATATGAATCTTTTAAGTAGCTTTCAAACTCCAAATTTACTCCCCCTTTTTTCCACAAATTGACAAGGGAGCACCAAAAGGTACCAATAGTTCGACAATAAAAAACTAGAGTTCAACAGGAAGGAAATATTGTTTGTAGCAGAGAGCAGAGAATTCATCATAATGCAGAGCAAACGCAGAGAAAGCCGGGATTAGGGTAAACCCTAATTCTGTTTGTATTATTCAAAAAAACTGCCTAATGAAGATTACATGAATTTGCTTAAATAGTAAAAATAAAACGAAACCCTAATAAGAAAATTACTAAAAACCGAAAATAGCTAAAAACATTAAAAATTCAAAATAAAATAGGAAACGACTCCGAATGCCCAAAAAACTGTCACGCCATTCTGCTCAGAATAAGATATTATGCACTGAAATCAGACACCGACAACTCCAATCCTGCTAACTTGTGCCACTTTCCCCCACAACCTCAGTTATCGCTAATCTGTCTGCATCACATCACCAGGCTTTTTAATAGACAGACTCCTCGCTTGCGACGTCGTCAACAGAGACATCGTTTTCTTCTTCATCAAATCACTTAACTCAGCAGGACTTCGCACACAAAAGATTCTGAGTATTGTTGATTACCTTGTTGTGAAGTCTTCTTCGTAGGGTCTTTGTCTGACCAATCATCTTATATCAGATTTGAAGGACGTTCAACCTTCCTTCCACGTCAGCCCTTAACGCATATGAAGTTCACCAACTTACACTTGAATAACTTAGTTGTCAATGACACACAGACCCAAAGAGGATCTGAGTGTCTCGAACTAAAGATTGTCCAATGCTTTGGTGAAGATGTCTGCTAGCTGTTTTATCAGTGGATACATGTGTCAAAGTAATAATCTCCTTCTCCACTGGCTCTCGAATGAAGTGATGCCTGATATTGATATGTTTTGTTATGGAATGCTGAAACGGATTCTTGGATATGCTGATAGCACTCATGTTGTCACAATAGAGGGTCATCACATCTTGCTTTACTCCGTATTCTTCCAACATCTACTTCATCCACAACCTCTGTGTACAACATCCTGCAGCGATGTATTCAGCTTCTGCCGTGGATAGAGATATACTGTTATGCTTCTTGTTGAACCATGACACAAGATTGTTTCCTAAAAAGAAGCATCCTCCAGACGTACTTTTACGATCTTCTGCATTCCCAGCCCAATCTGCATCGCAATAGCCTACCAGGCAGGAATTAGTATCCTTAGTGTACCATAATCCATAGTCTGCAGTTCCACAAACATATGGGATAATTCTCTTCACGTTCATCAGGTGGCTCTCCTTGGGATTGGCCTGATATCGAGCACAAACTCTAACCGCATGAGGAATGTCTTGTCTACTTACAGTCAGTTATAATAAACTTCCAATCATACTTCTATACAAGGTTTGATCCACACTTGTACTTGCTTCATCCTTGGTAATCCCACATGAGTTGCATCGGGGGTTCTCTTATGAGATGCTTTCTCCAGATCAAACTTCTCGGTCAAATTCCTAGCATATTTACTCTGGGATATAAAGATACCATCTGTCCTCTGATTTACTTGCAACCCAAGAAAGTAGCACATTTCTCCTATCATGCTCATCTTGAATTTGCTCTACATTTGTTCTACAAACTTGTCCACCATTTTTTGATTGCTAGAGCCGAACACAATGTCATCCACATAAATTTGAACAATGATGAAGTCTGACCTTGTGTGTTTCACAAAAAGCATCTTGTCTGCTCCTCCTCGAACATAGCCATGGTTGATTAAGAATTCAATAAGTCGCTCGTACCATGCTCTGGGCGACTGTTTGAGACCATAAAGAGCTTTCTTCATTCAATACACATGATCAGGATGATGAGGATCTTTGAATCCATTTGGTTGAGCCACATACACTTCTTCATTTAGGAGCCCATTCAGAAAGGCACTTTTGACATCCATCTGGAACAGCTTGAACTTCATATGACATGCAAGAGCTAATAAAAGTCAAATGGCTTCTAGACGGCCAATCGGGGCAAAGGTCTCATCAAAATCTACTCCTTCAATCTGAGTATAGCCTTGAGTAACAAGTCTTGCCTTATTTCTAGTGATGTTACCTTGTTCGTCAGACTTGTTCTTGAAGATCCATTTCGTTCTAATAACATTCACATCATCACGTCTTGGAACAAGATCCCACACATCATTCCGTTGAAATTCACCCAACTCTTCTTGCATAGCCACTACCCAATATTCATCATTGATAGCTTTCTTGATGTTCTTGGGCTCTATAGTGGATAGAAAATAAGTGAAACCTGCCAATTCATGGAAGTTCACTTATTTACCTCGAGTCCTCATCCCTTCTATTGGTTCACCTATCACCTCAGTAATGGGGTGATTCTTCTCAATTATTCTTGAAGGTTGAAAGACTTGAGGAGGAGCAGGAGGAGTTTCCGTGTCAGCGTCTTCTTCTTCTTCTTCTTATTCTGTCTGATCGTCATCTTTAGTAGGATGATCTGAATCTGTATTTGTGACAACCTCTGTATTTGCAGTAGGGACAACAGGTTGTGCTGGAGGAATTGGAACATCATCATCATCTGCTGTACTTGTCTCAGGAGTGTCTGGAACGACATCATTCACAACAACATTAATAGATTCCATGACGGCTCCAGTACGCTTATTGTAGACACGATAAGCCCGACTGTTAGTAGAGTAGCCCAGAAAAATTCCTTCATCACTTTTAGGGTCCAACTTATGCAAATACTCCTAATCTCTGAGAATGTAGCATTGACTTCCAAAGATATGAAAGTACTTCACCATCCGCTTCTTTCTTTTCCACAACTCATAGCAAGTCTTTTATGTGCCTGTTCGAATTATTACTCTGTTTATGAAATAGCACGCATTATTCATAGGCTCAGCCCAGAACTTTAACAGAACTTTCTTAGCATGTTGAGAGAGCCTTGTCGTGAGGCAATGCAAAAGTTAATTTATAAGTCCACTACTTTAGTGACTTCACTATTGGGTAGTAAAGCGGTAAGTAGGGGTCGAACCCAAGGGAAACTAGTGGATAGTAGTTCTTTGAGGAAATGTACAGAAAGTAAGTGTGATTGGGGTTGGTTGTGGTTTTAGTACTGAAAAGTAAGTTGTGCAATTGGGGTTGGTTGTGGTTTTAGTACTGAAAAGTAAATGACAGAATTGGAAGTGCTGAAAAGTAAATTGCTGGAACAGTTGAGTTCAATATCAACTGCACAACATATATTTTGGTTTGTCGCACGCTGTATTTCAAGCGCAATCCGCACCAAAATATATGTTAATTGATATTGAAAGCGTCTGTAATAAAAGTAAAGTGTGGAAAGTAATGCTGAAAAGTAAGTGCGGAAAGTAAATTACTGGAACAGTCGATTTCAATATCAATTAGACAACATACTTTTGGTTTGTCGCACGCTATATTTCAAGCACAATACGTGCCAAATGTATGTTGGATTGATGTTGAACAGGTCTGTAATGAAAGTAAAGGTACTGAAAGTAAATACTGAAAGTAAATGTGCTGAAAGTAAAGACTGAAAGTAAATGCTGGAACAGTCGAATTCAATATCAATTGAACAACACACTTTTGGTTTGTCGCACGCTGTATTTCAAGCGCAATACGTACCAAATGTAATGTTGGATTGATATTGAAAGCGTTTGTAGTAAGCGGAAAAGTAAAGGTACTGAAAGTAAATGACTGAAAGTAAAGATAGTGGTACTGAAAGTAAAGTTAGTTGCGGAAAGTAAAGTTAGTTGCGGAAAGTAAAGTTAATTACTGAAAGTAAAGGGTACTGAAAGTAAACAGTTGATAATGAGACTAAAAGTAAAGTGACAAGTTGTGTTTTAATTAAGGGAAAGAATTCGGTTTTAGGGGCCTTGTATCATAGTTCCGTTCATCACTGACCTCTAATGATCATACTACGTGTTCAAAGATGTATCAAGGCCATTTCTAGCACTTGACTTGCCACACCGTCAAGTCCTTTTCAAGACATAGAGCACTTGTTCTAGTTAGGCTAATTCCTCCTTTCGAAGTATCTTAGCATATGTGCATCCACTTGATCAATCATTTCCGATCAACCAAGTGGTGTTTAAAAGAGGTTGAACTCCACAAAAGAGCTTTGCTCTTTTGAGCCTCCACTCAACTGTGTATGTTCACAAACCCCATGGAAAAGCTTTGCTCTTTCGAGCCTCCACTCAACCATGTATGTTCTAACTTAGTAAATGGCACATAGAACAAGTTGAACATGAAGAAGCACTAAGAAAAGGGTCTAAAAATGGTTTTATGATACAAGCACACCCCTTCAACCGAATTAAAGGTTTAGCTACGAGTATCCATAGAAGTGGATACCATAGCTAAGTGCTTAGAAAAGTTAATGGTTTTCGGTTTTGAAAGACAAAGAAAGTAAAGGATTTTGGAAAGTAAAAACTCAAGAACAACAAGAGTACTCAAGAACCAACAAGAGTACTCAAGAACAAAGTAAATCTAAGACAAGAAAAGTAAAGAGAGGGGTCGGTTTTGGACAAGAGGGATTACGGTTTTGGACAAGAAAATAACGAGAATAAGATCAAGAACACACTCAAGAACACACTTGGAGCTTTCAATAAAAGTAAAGTGTTTACAAGGATTGTACCTAAAAATCTAGAGAGAATTTCTGCTAAGTAACCAAGGACATGGATTCTAAGGACAAGGACCAAGGACATTGATTCAAGGAGGGGAGCTCCTCTATATATAGACATGAGAGGCGGTGGAGGAGGTGAGTGGAGTGGGATATTTCCCTCCCACCGCCTCTAGTTCCCCTTCAAGTCCGGTTAGAGCTTGGTTGGCCTTCGGTTGGACTTGTTTGGCTCCAAAGGGTGCACTTGCCTTGCACATGGGCGGCTAGGTTGTGGCTTGTGCCAAAGGGGGATGCACTTGACTTGTGGATAGGCTTGCATTAAAAACCCACACAACTTTGGCTAGCAAATATCCCAAGCCAACCGACTTGTTCCCTTAATTGCTCCTCAAGTGAGCTTAGTTGGTCTTCAAAGGGCAACCACATAGACTAGGTTCATGAACCTCCCCAAGAGTCATCTATTTGACTTAGTTGAGCTTGGTTGAGGCTTGGGAAAGTCACTTGGACTTGGTTATGGCTTAGTTTCAAAACCAAAAGATCTATCGATGTGAATAGTATACCCTAATCGGGAAAAAAGTAGTTTGGTTGAACTTCGCCGGATTTTGACCGGAGTTGGGCTAAAATGACCGGGGCAAGGTGGTGGTTGGATGTAACATGATCGGAGCACCGCCGGAGGCTTGCAGGAGCATGGCCGGAATGTGGCCGGAGCTGCCGGAATTTTGGCCGGAGGTGCTTGAGTTGATGACCGATGATTCAGAACGACAAGGCTAAGATAAGCATGTTTCGTCAAGGAAGTTAGGCCGAAGAATGGCCAAAATCCCACATTCGTCAAATTTCCCCTTGATTGGCCTTGATCGGGCTCGGGTCCTTTGCCTTGCGTTCTTGTCTAAACGTCGATAGTTCTTGTCTATTTGGGTGATTTGAAGTCGGGTCCATGAAGGATGTTAAGTTTGAATCTGATTGTAGCATGGTCGTGCCTTACGATGGCCTAAAACTTGGTCATTTGGACTTGGATTGGACTTGAATTTTGGACTTTGAGTTTTTTCCCTTTTGATCACGGTTCTGGACTCCTGAGATGATTCTAAGACTTTTGGCCGAGCTCGTTTGGTTGGGACCTGATGGGGACTATGAATGGCCCTTGATTGGTCTTGGTTTCTCGGACGATCTTTGGTCCAAAAAGACTTGCGATCTATTTTCAGCTTAAGAACCCATTTTTAGTTCGTTTCTTCTCTAAACCCCAAAATAGCCTGTAGATAAAAAATGGAACTAACAAGCAACAGTTGTTAAGACAAAGTGTCTAATTTGGTGGGTGTAACTATCTTAATGAATCATATAAATATGGTCCATCAGATCACCCCACACTTATACTTGTTCGTCCCGAACAATGCTATTTAAAAGAGGCACACAAAATCCAAGTAAAAACTTTAAATAAGAAAGCGAGAATGTGGGACTAGGTTCATCCAATTCATGCAATACTTATTTGTTACCAAACTAAACCGTGTAAATACTTAGAAGAAACATGATACTTGTACCTTCGAGCTGAGATGCAAATTAATTCGGATGATTAGGGAGATAGCCCTTTTCAGGCTTTTTGAACTGCATTCTCGGGACCGATTCGCACTATATGGTTATCTTGTAGCTTTCTCTAGCACATGATTTGATTCGAGTTTCAATGATTTGAGCTCTTTGATTTCTTTGATGAGGGACAACTTTTGAAGTGATTTGGCCTTCGGCCTTTGATTTTGAGTTGGAGCTTCTTCACTTTTGTTTCGGTTAAAACCTTCACAATTTGGCCTTTGGCCTCTGATTTTCTTCTTTGAGCTTTGCTTCTTTGTGATTTGCTTGTCCATTTTCTCAACCTTTTGGGAGGTCCAATCATCGCCCGAGAGCATATGGAAATACCTCCCCGCTCTTTCTCATCCTTGCCGTTTCACGCGGGTCAAGATGAGGATCGCTCATCTATTTTCTCGGCTACTTGGACTAGAGTTAGGACGGTTTGATTCCCGTCCCGCCTCTTGCATAAACGCTGCACGGCGGAGATGACTCTGACTCCAATGAAACCCAAAGTGCATCCTCCACTGACTTCGTAAACCATATAGCGAAATCCAGTCCTTCGAGTGCTTGCCAAGCCTCTCTAGGGCATTTCATGTCAACTCCACATCCCCTATATCTCAGCAGAAAGGGACGAATGAGAAGTTACATTCTCAAGTTTTTACACAGTCGAGATTTCACAAGGTAAATGCATGAATTATGATCTATCTTTTTCACATTCTCAAGTTCATATTTTCAAAAAGATAATATTAAGGGAAAAAGAAAAAAGAAAGCATGTTAATTAACTATGTGCAAAACCGGTTCTCACCCCACACTTTTGAACGAAGGTGTGTCTCACAGCACAACTTAGTTCAAAAGCCAATTGCAAGCAAATATTTACAGGAAAGGTGAGAACGACACAAGGCAAAAACTAAATGACATAAAATAAAATGACTGAAAGTAAGATAAATGTCGAGTTACCTCTCGACCAGTGCCTTTGTTTAACGTCGTTAGCTCGACAATTGGGGATCACAAGTTTGGATCCCATGGGCGGCTCAGGTCATATTTTGCCGCGGCTACCTTGATTCTTGCCTTGACTCTCCCCGAGTTCTTGTGGGATGATGTGCTCAGGTCAGGACTCCATTGTTCCGGTGGTTTCTCTTTCATATTCCTCCAAGTTGGCGAGGATCTTTTGACCACATTAGATGGTCCTTTGAGTCGGGCTATCTTGTTTTCAGGGCTGCTTTGACGAGTTGTGGCTAGTGAATGCTCCATCAAGGAGTCGTTCTGCTTAGGCCTTTCTTCCATCCTTCTTTCAGACTTACCATTGATCAAATCGTTTTCTGCTACTTGCATATTGATCAAGGGGAAAAGTTGGGAAGCTCTCATTATAAGGGCCGATTCTATCTCGGCCAGTCTGTCTGTGAGGATCTGGTCTCAGTTGATTTCTTCAATCGCTTTGGTAGTGACAGTAGGGTATGTTTCGCCAGTGGTGTCCGAGACTTCTTCAGGTGGTTTTGTCATCCACGAGCCCTCTTCTTCTGCCGGCTTGGTAGTGAGCTCCCATGAAGGCCTTTCTTCGTCCCATACTAGATTGGTTTCTAGCTCTAGGTCTTCTGATGGCTCGGGAGTGATTTCCCATGTAGGCTCCTTCTCGGTGCTTTCGGTTTCCGACTCGTCCATCATGGCCTCTGCAATGTTTTCCCCACTCCTCTCTAGATTACCCTCTACCATCTGCGCTCTTCTATCAGCTTGGAGCATTGGCCTTTGTTTTGTGGCTTCAGCCAAGTCATCTATGAGATCCCACATTTTGGTCATGGTTAAGTGCATGGCCAATCCTCCTACTGCGTCATTAATCCTTGATCGCTCAACTTGCCTCATTCCACATTTGTGAATCCATGGTGCGGGCAGTGTGAAACAACGGTGTCAAAGTACGTATAGTACTCATCCAGTGTCTCATCCCGGGATTGTTGAAGGCAGTTGATGAGTACTACCAAACTGTAGCGAAGTCAGTTAAAGAAAGTTTAAAGCATTTCATCTTAAACTCCTCTAACATCTAATTTTTAGGTTTCATGTGTCTGCATATATGGTGAAAATGTTGGCAATGTATCACAGGGTCCTCTCCAACGGTACCTCCAAACTGGGGGAGATATCGAGTCATCCATGAAGACATGGTTATGTTGAAGCGAGTACAAAATCAAAGAACACTATCCGATTAATTCTAAATTTTCCTTGGCAACGACGCCAATTTTGACAGAACCTTGTCATGAGGCAATGCCAAAGTTAATTTATAAGTCCACTACTTTAGTGACTTCACTATTGTGTAGTAAAGCGGTAAGTAGGGGTCGAACCCAAGGGAAATTAGTGGATAGTAGTTCTTTGAGGAAATGTACAGAAAGTAAGTGCGATTGGGGTTGGTTGTGGTTTTAGTACTGAAAAGTAAGTTGTGCAATTGGGGTTGGTTGTGGTTTTAAGACTGAAAAGTAAATGACAGAATTGGAAGTGCTGAAAAGTAAATTGCTGGTACAGTCGAGTTCAATATCAACTGCACAACATATGTTTTGGTTTGTCGCACGCTGTATTTCAAGCGCAATTCGCACAAAAATATATGTTAATTGATATTGAAAGCGTTTGTAATAAAAGTAAAGTGCGGAAAGTAATGCTGAAAAGTAAGTGCGGAAAATAAATTGCTGGAACAGTCGAGTTCAATATCAATTAGACAACATACTTTTGGTTTGTCGCACGCTATATTTCAAGCGCAATACGTGCCAAATGTATGTTGGATTGATGTTGAACACGTCTGTAATGAAAGTAAAGGTACTGAAAGTAAATACTGAAAGTAAATGTGCTGAAAGTAAAGACTGAAAGTAAATGCTGGAACAGTCGAATTCAATATCAATTGAACAACACACTTTTGGTTTGTCGCACGCTGTATTTCAAGCGCAATACGTACCAAATGTAATGTTGGATTGATATTGAAAGCGTCTGTAGTAAGCGGAAAAGTAAAGGTACTAAAAGTAAATGACTGAAAGTAAAGTTAGTGGTACTGAAAGTAAAGTTAGTGGTACTGAAAGTAAAGTTAGTTGCGAAAAGTAAAGTTAATTGCTGATAGTAAAGGGTACTGAAAGTAAACAGTTGATATTGAAACTGAAAGTAAAGTGACAAGTTGTGTTTTAATTAAGGGAAAGGATTCGGTTTTAGGGGCCTTGTATCATAGTTCCGTTCATCATTGACCTCTAATGATCATACTACGTGTTCAAAGATGTATCAAGGCCATTTCTAGCACTTGACTTGCCACACCGTCTAGTCCTTTTCAAGACATAGAGCACTTGTTCTAGTTAGGCTAATTCCTCCTTTCAAAGTATCTTAGCCTATGTGCATCAACTTGATCAATCATTTCCGATCAACCAAGTGGTGTTTAAAAGAGGTTGAACTCCACAGAAGAGCTTTGCTCTTTCGAGCCTCCACTCAACTGTGTATGTTCACAAACCCCATGGAAAATCTTTTCTCTTTTGAGCCTCCACTCAACCATGTATGTTCTAACCTAGTATATGGCACATAGAACAAGTTGAAAACGAAGAAGCATTAAGAAAAGGGTCTAAAAACGGTTTTATGATACAAGCACGCCCCTTCAACTGAATGAAGGGTTTAGCTGAGAGTATCCATATAAGTGGATACCATAGCTAAGTGCTTAGAAAAGTAAATGGTTTTTTGTTTTGAAAGACAAAGAAAGTAAAGGATTTTGGAAACTAAAAACTCAAGAACAACAAGAGTACTCAAGAACCAACAAGAGTACTCAAGAACAAAGTAAATCTAAGACAAGAAAAGTAAAGATGGGGCTCGGTTTTGGACAAGAGGGCTCACGGTTTTGGACAAGAAAATAAAGAGAATAAGATCAAGAACACACTCAAGAACACACTTGGAGCTTTCAATAACAAAGTAAAGTGTTTACAAGGATTGTACCTAAAAATCTAGAGAGATTCTCTACTAAGTAACCAAGGACATGGATTCTAAGGACAAGGACCAAGGACATTGATTCAAGGAGGGGAGCTCCTCTATATATAGACATGAGAGGCGGTGGAGGAGGTGAGTGGAGTGGGATATTTCCCTCCCACCGCCTCTAGTTCCCCTTCAAGTCCGGTTGGAGCTTGGTTGACCTTCGGTTGGACTTGTTTGGCTCCAAAGGGTGCACTTGCCTTGCACATGGGCGGATAGGTTGTGTCTTGTGCCAAAGGGGGATGAACTTGACTTTTGGATAGGCTTGCATTAAAAACCCACACAACTTTGGCTAGCAAATATCCCAAGCCAACCGACTTGTTCCCTTAGTTGCTCCTCAAGTGAGCTTAGTTGGTCTTCAAAGGGCAACCACATGGCCGTAATTTTGACCGGAGTTGGGCTAAAATGACCTGGGCAAGGTGGTGGTTGGATGTAACATGATCGGAGCACCGCCGGAGGCTCGCTGGAGCATGGCCGGAATGTGGCCGGAATATGGCCAGAGCTGCCGGAATTTTGGCCGGAGGTTCTTGAGTTGACGACCGATGATTCTGAATGACAAGGCCAAGATAAGCATGTTTCGTCAAGGAAGTTAAGCCGGATTTTGGCCGGAGAATGGCCAAAATCCCACATTCGTCGAATTTCCCCTTGATTGGCCTTGATCGGGCTCGGGTCCTTTGCCTTGCGTTCTTGTCTAAATGCCGATGGTTCTAGCCTATTTGAGTGATTTGAAGTCGGGTCCAAGAAGGATGTTTAGTTTGAATCTGATCGTAGCATGGTCGTGCCTTAGGATGGCCTAAAACTCGGTCATTTGGACTTGGATTGGACTTGAATTTTGGACTTTGAGTTTTTTCCCTTTTGATCACGGTTCTGGACTCCTGAGATGATTCTAAGACTTTTGGCCGAGTTCGTTTGGTCGGGACCTGACGGGGACTATAAATGGCCCTTGATTGGTCTTGGTTTCTCGGACGGTCTTTGGTCCAAAAAGACTTGCGATCTATTTTCAGCTTAAGAACCCCCTTTTAGCTTGTTTCTTCTCTAAACCCCAAAATAGCCTATAGATAAAAAATGGAACTAACAAGCAATAGTTGTTAAGACAAATTGTCTAATTTGGTGGGTTTAACTGTCTTAATGAATCATATAAATATGGTCCATCACATGTATCATCACCCGAGCCATCTCCTGAATGGTTCGATTCTTCCGTTTGACCACTTGATCGGTCAAGTTCTTGACCTATTATTCACTTCATTCGATGATGGATTAGGTTTGTTTTTCGAACATTTTGTTATCATTTAATCTCTTTTCCTAGTGTTTCAGGTTTGAATTACACGATGACTCGATATGGACCTGATTACACGAAAAGATGAAGAAAATCAGTCTAAACAGCAAAAATCTGCCTCAGACCCCGTGTCAACCTCCATCATCACGGGTCAAAGAATGCGTCACGGGACCAAGCCGTGGCAGTGTCAATCGAAGAGCCCGTGACAGTCCGTGACGAAGTCGGTGTCACGGGTCATTGCCTCTGTCACGAGCCATCGACGAAGCGTTGCATTCTCCCCCACCCGTGACAGCCCGTGACGGATCGGCTGTCACGGGACTTACTCGGACTCAACTTTTCGGAAATCGGGAATAATTTAGGAAATCGGGGGCACTATTCTATAAATAAGAGAGCTCGACCAGATCAAAAGGACTGTTGAATCTTTGGAGAAAAACCCTAACTTGGGAGAGAAGACAAGCTTTCAATCGTGAGGATCAACGAGGATAATCTCTACGGTTTATTCGTTTCTTCCTTTAATCTACACTGTTTTTGGTTAATCGCCATGAATAGCGAGTAGTCTTCTCTATTCCGGGATCCTACGGATCCCGTGTTATGTAACCCTAACTTTTCATGTGATCAATTAAAGTTTATGTTTATGCAAATCGATTATTCAATTTCATTGTGTGCTTAATATTATCGTTCTATGCATGTATTTACATCAAAGGGTATGTTTGCATTGGTAGAACGTATTTAGGTTATATGCCGAAAGGTGGATGGGCCTTAGGGATTAACCGGAATGCATGAAATTGATATTAGGTCATGTTTACATGATTTAATAGGAAAACCATTAGTTTAATAAATCGAAATCGTTGATAATCCGTGGATGGGCGGCGTTCAACGATGGAGATTAATCTAGACAATGATCCGTGGATGGGCGGCTTGTCTAGTTTTATTTCGGTTATATTCCATATTCGATAGCATAAATATTTAAGTTGCCATGATTGCATGATTAGTGGGGTTAGCACGGGTGAAGTAGGATTCTGGGATTCTTTCTCTGATAAAAACAAACCTTTTATTTTCCGCAATTTAATTTCTGCCATTTAATCTCGTAATTCACAACAAAACAAACAATTGTCATTTGGAATAGCTAAATAGGTCGCTAGTTACGTAGTACTCACACGCACTGCTCCTAGGATCGACCCTTGGCTTACCAAGGTTTATAAATTTTGTTTGACTGCAATTTGACCCCTAAAACTAATAATTTGACATCTATAAAAGGTTAAAAATACGCGTGAGCTTGATGAAATTGGTTGAAGGAAGTTGGATTCAGTTGGTGATGAGGAATTGATCAGTGAGGAGGAGGTGATGAGGATGAAAATTGAAATTGTAGATCTGGTTTTAAGAAGGTTGAGAGATGGTGTCTCCAGATCCAGTTTTAAGCAAGGAGGCCTTTTTGTACTTTAAATGTTAACGCTTAACCAAATTTTAGATTTGGGAATTCAACAACACGTGTATGCACGTGACATGCTGTTTTTTTGCCATTTCCTTATTTTACTCGACTTCTTACGCATGTAAGTCGCTTAAACATATTTCAAAATTTTAAAAATCCCGCCCTCTAAAAATATATTGTCCCTCCAAAATGAAAATTTTGTACGCAGCATTTTAAATTTAGGTTTGTTTATCTATTCTACGTTAAAAAAATTACGTTTATGCGATTAATTATGGAATAAAGGTCGCCTAAGACTCAAATGACACCAGTGTACTTTGGATCAGTTTTGTTATGCATTTAATTTTTATTTTTTTACGCGACAAACTTTGAATACCAATGTCGCTTAAAAGTTAAACAGTAGGTCACCTGTCTTAAATGGCGAATCCATTTTAAACTTGAAGGCGTGTGTCATGCCAGCAATGGTTGGGTCGATCTAATTACCATGATAACGTGACATAATTAAACTTGTCGCTAGATTTAAGTCGCATAAAACATGTAACGTGACATTTCAAGTGTGTTGCTTAAACAAATGTCGCATAAAATGTATAATGTGACATAAATAACGTGTCGCTTAAACTAATGTTGGGTTAACCTCTTTATGTGACAACATTTTTGCGTCGCTTAAACCTTTGTCGCATAATAATGTTTTTGCGACAAACATATCAAACTGTTGTCCCATAAACAGGTATATACCGTATATAATATACGACAAAGTTTTTGCGACAATGTTCAAAATTTGTCGCATAGAATGTAAAATGGTGTAGTGAAATGGCACTTGTGACATGGATTATCGACCACAAGAATCTCCTAAGCGATATTATGCCAAACCTAGCTAGTCTATAAACACACCAAACTAGGGTAGAAAGACAGACGTGCGGTTGTAAAACAAACATCAAAATGGGCGGCCTTGCTGATGACGGCCACTCTTGAAACTACCATGGATCCGCCTGAAGAAGATGTAGAAAGACCTCTTTATCTAAATATTTATGTCTACTGTCCGATTTTGCATTTAAACGAAGTGATCGATGTGTCTGTGGTTTAATGTTTGTTCAGTTGTGTCCTTGCATGCATCTTGAACATATTATATATATAGCCACATTAATTTTTCAATTCACACACGTTCCATTTGGACAATAATCAATCTCAATTTTTCTCCGCACACTCAAAATCAAATAAAAGAAGTCAGATAAAATCTAATAATTATATTGCAAAGCAACAATTAATTAACTATTATAGCTTAATTTCCGTGGATTTTGGCAGTGGAACTCGAACACGAGATGCCCATCCCTTTAATAATAGTTTTAGTATGCCCATCAGAGATATTGTCTAGAGACCAAACTCATTCATGGGGCGCTGCCATTTAGGCCAAGCCCATGAAAATGATCGCTGTCTCAGAACCAACACATGCAGCATGTTGGCAGTGGGACTCGAATACGAAATGCTCACCCCCTTTAATAGTGGTTTTAGTATGCCACTATCACCAATTGAGCTGCAGCTCAATTGATGATAGTGGCATACTAAAATCACTATTAAAGGGGTGTTCGAGTCCCACTGGCAACATCTTGCAGGTGTTGATTCTGAGACAACGATCCATTTCCATGGGCTTGGCCTAATGGCTTGGTCCCTTGGTCGTAGCATATAGCTAGGTAAGACCACCATATGTTCATCACTTTTGCTCACGTACATCCCACTCATGACTAACAAACAAAGCTCATTATCGCTCTTCCGGACCCATATAACCTTATCAAAGTAAAAATAAAATTATTTAAACATACACCAAAATATGAAACTATGATGTCTATTTGTAAAACTCAAAAAGTTATGAATGTATTTGATATTTTTATTTTATTTTAGACTATTTAAGTTGTTAAAGGTTAAACTGGTTGCAAGATCCGAATTTAATTTGAATTTTTTTTGAAATAGGACATGTAACATGTGGTAGTTGGTTGTTTCTCATGATCAAGTCTGTGATAAAAAGAATCATGATGGGATGCTCTCTATGTTCTTTAGATGTTAGATTTATAGCTTAGGTGTTTACTTAGTTTAGGTGAGCTTAGAAGAGCTTATTTTAATTATTTAAATTGTTAGCTAGATCAAGAGACAGACATCTCTGTTCAAGGTCACTCTGTTTCTGGCTTCCTTGAGAGATAGTCATTCTCATTCCTCAAGTGAATCAGTACTCGGAGACCAGTTTTGGATGTTTTTCTCACGGCCTCGCAATGGACAAAGCTAGTAAAAAGAAACATGTCACAATATTAGAGAAATTTCCATGTTTTTGGTCTGTCTTGATATTTACAAGGTTGTAATTTTTCATATAAACAAAATAAATTTTGGATGCCCTTCTAAAACTTTACCTGTTTCTTGTTGGTTAATGCTCAATAAATGAGGACTAAGATTGGTTCAGTGGAGCGGACTTACTGGGATTCAAGTTGATCGCCCTGGTCGAGAGATCGAGTCCTCACAAACGCTAATTCGGACGGATAGTAACTTTAACATAACAAGTCCCATAAAAAAATGTTCAATAAATTTTCCCTATTCATAATTTTATCGCTGGCTGCCTAGTGCCTACAACTACAACATTATCAAATCACCTAACTCCCATCCAAAAAAAAATCACCTAACTGGGCCCAAAAAGTCCAATTTAAGCCCACTTACAGTTTAGAATCGAAGTCTCTTTAATCGCAGCCGTCCATTTCGTTGAGTACTTATATTGGGGTTGGAATTGCGTGGTGTCTGCTAGGGTTTTTCCGGCGTGTTCAGTGAAGCCGGAGTCAGCGTTAAGCAGTCTATCCATTCCAGGTAATTCCGATTTGTATTTTCATTCTATTTCGACTGTTTGAACCGTAGCTAATTGCTTACGAATTCGGATTTTTTTTCTAGATTGCTTCAATTTTGGCGAGTCGTGTGAGTGAATGCGATTTTCATTTTAGCGTCTTTTTGTCCTTTCTTGTTGATTGTTCTGTTCGATTTAGCTTAACAATCAAGCGGCCTTAGGTGCTTCGATAGTGAGGATCGGGCATGTTTCGGGTGCTTTGAGCGCAAGGACCGGGCCTGATTTGGGAAGTTCTTCTTCGACCATCCGAGAATCCTTATCCTTGGCTGGCTCGGTGCATTCGGCTCCTCGTTTTGAGCTCTCGGCCAAATCATCAATGAGGTCCCAGGTTTGAGTTATGGTTAAGTTCATGACTGAGCCTCCCGCCGCAGCATCATTAAGCATAGACCGCTCAAGTTGCTTCATTCCACGAAGAAACCTTTGGAGAAGAACAGAGTCCGTGAATCCATGGTGCGGGCAGTTTGAAACAATGATTTCGAAGTACGTATAGTACTGGTCCAAAGTTTCATCCCGGGATTGCTTTATTTTGTGAATCTTCTCGCGGGTTTCAAGTCGGAGAGGTGGCGGGCAGAACTTCTCAAGGAATTGGGTTTGTAGATCCTCATAATCACCTTCATCCTCCGCACATAAGTAATACCACTTTAGTGCGGAGTCTGTTAAAGAAAATTTGAAGCATCTCAGCTTAAACTCCTCTAACGTCTCGTTCTCAGGTTTCACGTGGCAGCAGATGTGGTCAACATGTTGGCAATGCATCACAAGGTCCTCTTCAATGGTACCTCCGAATTGGGGGAGACAGTCGAGCATTTTGAGCATAAGGTTTCTGCCTCCATCATTCCAAGGCTTTCTTTCGTAGTAGGAAGACATGGTGAATTATGTATAATAGGAAAAAGAACAACTATCCATTCGCTAATTCCCCGACAACGGCGGCAATTTGACAGACACTGTCTTGTCGCGAGACAATGTTGTACAAATAAATTTATATTTTTTCGCTACTTGCGACTTTACTACTGGGTAGTAAGTGGTAAGTAGGGGTCGAACCCAAGGGACTTAGGGGAATGCGTTGTTCGTAGAGGGGTTTGTACAGCGAAGGAGCGTGTTTTTGGGTTGAGATTTTAGCGCGAGTAATTATTTAACCTTTTTTTGTTGTTTTTGGTTTTATAGTGCGGAAAAGTAAATACAGAAAATAAACTACTGAAAATAAAAGAGTAAGGAAAGAAGACTTACAATGGGTGATGCGTGATTGGTGTGTCCTCCGGTTGATGAGCAGTTGATGGTTGCAGTTGATAAGACAGTTATACTAATTAAATAAAAGTAAATACAAGGGGGGGTTTTGTAATATAAGGAAAAGTATTCGGTTTCAGGGGCATTGTATTATATTATGTTTATTATAAACCGTTAGTAACCTTTCTAAGTATTCAAAGATGAATCGAGGCTAGCGATAGCTCAAGACTTGCAACATCGTTTTAAAACACTTGTTCTACTTAGACTAATTCCTTCTTTCGAAGTATCTTAGCCTATGTGCATCCATTTGATCTCCTGTTACGGTTTCACAAATGGTTTTTAAGATAAGCCGAACTCCTCGGATAAGCTTTGCCAGTTACGGCTTCCACTTACCCGAGTATGATCACTAACTCCCACGGAAGAGCTTTGCCTGTTACGGCTTCCACTCAACCTTGGTCATTCTGACTTGATATATGGCACATAGAACAAGTTTCGAATACTAAGAAAAGAAACTAAAAGAAATTAAAACATAATATAATACAAATGCTTACCTTCAACCGAATGAGGAGTTTAGCTACGACTATCCATGGAGGAGGACTTCATAGCCAAATATAGCAGTATTATAACTTCGATCCAAAGCTTACAAAAGTACCACAAATTCTAGAGAGAGAAGTGTATTACAAATTTTTGGATTTTTGGATGATGAAATGAGGAGGAGGAGGTCTCCTTTTATAGGCTAAGGGGAGGAGAATGGAGGGCTAAGATGGTGGCAAGTGGTGTTGCATCCAAGGGAGGAGGAGGAGGGGAGGGGATGTGGAGGAGGAAGGCCACACATGGCAACTTCTTGTGGTGTCCCCCTTGAGCCGCCGGTAGTAAGTCAAAATGGAGGGGAGTTTTGTGGCTTTGGCCACCTCCAAGCCAAAGCCACCGGTCACAAGGAGGAGGGAGGAGGAGGAAACCACCCATGACTCATCCTTTCACCCTTAGCCGCCGGTCACTTGAGGAAATGAGGAAGTTTTGTGAGTTTTGTACAGTTTTCACAAAACTATCAGTCCAATTCTGCTCCGGTCTGACTTTGGTTGTTCCTCGGTTGGATTTGTTCTGAGTACTTCAACGTCAGGATCCTGAGAATTCTTTATTCAGCGTCTGATCTTGACCTTGGATTGACTCTTATCATCTTTTCAGCGTAAAATCCTCTCCTTAGCGTGTTTTCACTTTAGTCTCTAAAATGCCCTGGGAAAATATATCGGAACTAACAAGGAAAAGTTAACTAGACAAACAGTCTAATTTAGGGGGTTTTACTGTGTTTTTGATTCGTATAATTATGGTCCATCAAGCACCCGCGTCATTACGGTTTACTCGCCCCTATCTCTTTATTACACTATTTGTGGTTTAATCACCATGAATAACGAGTAGTCTCTTTAATTCTGGGATCATACGGATCCCGTGCTATGTAACCCTAACTCTCGAAAAGCTCCCTCTTCTCTCCTCCCGAAGCAGTGACCAACCGAGCAAAGGAGCTTCGTTTTTCTCCTGCCACTGGTAAGGCCCCTCCTCGCCTTCTTCGCCCTCTCCTTCGCTGGCGACTGCTCTCCTTGGGCCGTTCTTTGGTGATGGGTGATGTTTGGAGCAGGCGACGGGGGTGGATCTTCTGGCGGTCTGTACATACTTTTTGGGTCCTTCTCTTTCGCCGCTCCAACAATTATTGCTAGTGTGTTCGTCGCGGTGCTGGCGATGCCCTGCGCGAAGCTGGTGGAGGTCCGACAAGCGGCGATTCTGCCACGGTGCTGCTGCGGTTTTGTTGGATCGCTGGTGGTCTGACGCTAGCGTTTGGTGGTTGTCGCGCGGGTTAGGTCCGGGTGGGAGTGGAGGCTGCTGGTGCTTAGCTGGATGGATTGGCATTTTCGTGCCGGCTGCGTGGCAGGTTTGCTCGGCGATGGCAGGCGGCGCAAGTTGGAGGTTTTTAGTTGTGTTTTTGAGTAGTAATTTAGGTGTTCGTTTAGGCTAGTTTAGTTGAATAAATGATCGTTCTCAGCCGGCTTTCGGATTGAGTTTGGTAGTTCTCAGCCGCTTGCGGACTGAGTTACGATCTTTTTTAGTTGTTCTATTCCCCGTTTATGCTAGGAGTTTAGTGTTGGCTGAAAAGGTTGCACGTCCGTGTCCTTGAGCATGTTTTCGCAACCTTTGATAGTCTTTCTGACGAAAATAAGTTAGCCCATGTAGGCCTGGACTTCATTTACGTGTATGTACTGAACTGAGTCGTCGCTTAGTCGATGGACAACTTCTGTACAACTTTTACCCATAAAAAAAATAATAACCCAATTGAACCGTCAAGTCCAGATCTCAATCTGACGAACGGACCAAAATCGAAAATACTCTCCATCCAATTTAGACGAACGGACCAAAATACTCTCCAACAAAAATTACTGAAAAACTAAAATCCATGTACCCGACCGAAGCCTGAACCCTTTCGACACTTCCTCTTCAACCTCCTCCTCATCCGCTTCTTTTTCCGCTTCACTCTCATCTTTGAACCCTAATCCGACTTTGCTGCTGCTGCGCGCAAGAAAACCCTCTCCATTCAATTCAACATATATACTTTACTCTCACTGACACCGCCAATCTACTCGGCTCGACATTCGAACCCCGCCTCCACAACCGTCCTTCAGTCTTCTTTCTCGACTCTTCCTTGTTGAAGAGGTACGTATTTTGATCTGATAACTTGTGTTGAATATGGCGTCGTCTAATTTCTCTAAAAAATCCGGACTCGCGGTAGCTTTTTATTTTATTTTTTTGACTCGCGGTAGCTGCTGCAGAAGTAGGGCATGATTTCTGGTCACTCGAAAGGTCTGATCTGGATTTATTTGTAGGATTGACATGCTTGCGCTTCTGGTTCGGTGTTTGATTCAATGTTACCCGGTACGCAATTCGATACAATTCGCGGAACGGAAACGAAAACGGAAAACGCTACTTATAGTGAATTGGGTACGATGCGTATAGGGTTGTTTTTTTAATTTAATTTTTAAAATATATAATAAAATTGAATTGATAAATAAAAAATGCAGAATATATTTCATATTTATTAAACTAAAAAATGAAAAAAAACTAATTATACATATTTATAAAGGAGGATTAGGATCAGGTGCAAACCCCATATTATTGTAAAAAATACAAACTAATCTCATCCTTTGATTTTGTAATTTGTGTGAATGAGATTAATTTAGTCATAAATAAATATAATTCAAATTGATATGGGATCAGGGGTAAATCTGGAATAAATTATTGGCACTTTCTCTCTCTCTCAACCTCTCGATTAAACATTCAGTCCGGGGACGACTAATAAAAAATTTCAGATCTGGACGACGTTGCACCATGGTCGACGGAGCCGACGACGACACCGACGATGACGCCGATGATCATCCTTGGACGACGACGACTCCGACGATCATCCTTGAATCGTCAGGTTGTGCAAACTGAAAAATAAATGGGCTGCGTTCCGTCGGAGATTATTGGATTGGGTGTTTGCAGTTGTGAATTTCGTAGTTTGAAGTTGTAATTGGATTGGGTGTTTGCAGTTGTGAGTTTCGTAGATTGAAGTTGTAGTAGTCGGATTCGCAGCCGGACTTTGATCGGACCTCAGATCTGCAAATCAAGCAATTACGCGGACGTCTGAATCATAACGGTGCGGACGTCTGAGATGTTTTGGATATTAAGAAGACCTCCGCTGGAAATAAATCACAAGGGGTCCGTGGTCTGCCCTGGTCCAGACTATTTTTTTTTGTCAAATCTGTCTAATTTTTTTAACGAATTATAATTCAATTTCAACGAATTATGTCATAGTTTGTCAAAATTGGACTATAATTCGTCATGAATTACGACATATTGTAGTATACTTCGATTAACAATGCTATAATTCGTCATATGTAATTAAAATTCTTCCAAATTTTGGCAGTAACATTGTATAATATGTCAAGAATTTTATAATTCGTCACGGCCTAATTATAGTTCGTTATGTCATAGTTCGTCCAAATTGGACTCTATTCGTCAAGATTTCGACGAATTTTAGTGCACTTTTGACGAATTATGACATAATTCATCACATTTGGACTATAATTCGTCAACAATTCGGCAGTATCATCGATAGTTAGGCATGATAATTTATAGTTCGTCATCTGCAATTTATAGTTCGTTAGACGAATTATGTTATAGTTCGTCCAAATTGGACTATATTCGTCAAGATTTCGACGAATTGTAGTGCACTTTTGATGAATTATGACATAATTCATCACATTTGGACTATAATTCGTCAACAATTCGGCAGTATCATCGATAGTTAGGCATGATAATTTATAGTTCGTCATCTGTAATTTATAGTTCGTTAGACGAATTATGTTATAGTTCGTCCGAATTGGACTATATTCGTCAAGATTTCGACGAATTATAGTGCACTTTTGATGAATTATGACATAATTCATCACATTTGGACTATAATTCGTCAACAATTCGGCAGTATCATCGATAGTTAGGCATGATAATTTATAGTTCGTCATCTGCAATTTATAGTTCGTTATGACGAATTACGCGGAGGTCTGAAACATAACGGCGCGGACGTCTGAGGAGTTTTCGAAATTGAGGAAGACCTCCGCGGACATAAATCACAAGGGGTCCGCGCGATGTTCACTGTTCCAGTCTATTTTTCGATTAGTTCGTTTTCGATCGCGATTTCGATTTCGATTCGATTTCGATCGACTGTGATTTCGATTTGGATTTCGATCGACTGCGATTTCGACTAACCCTAATTCGGTTTCGCAATCGTCGGATTCGTTACGGAGGAGAGATACTGGCGAATTTTTTATTTTTTCTGGTCGATTTTACCCTTTTTGCAAGTTAAATTCAGTTTTCTTTTTTTTAATTCTAATTATCATAGCCTTTAGATTGTTTAATTGAATGGATTGGATGTATTTGTATTTTGCACCAGATCTGGGCTTCGCACCAGATCTGGCCTCTTATAAAGGAATTATATGACATTTATTGAATATTGATGATTTTGGAGTAATATAAAACAATATTTATATATTATGGATAAAAGTGTAATATTTTAAACTTGGAGGGTCCAATTAAACTAAACTCACAATTACACATCATCATCTTCCCATCTGTCCGACAAACCCTAAATGGGTATTGTCGCCGCCAGAGAAGGTTTTGGTCCAGAATCGTCTCGCCTGAATTAATTCATCGCTGCTGCCTCAGGTGCGTTTCGGTTTCGTACTGGTTCGCGATTGCACGCGAATTGGGGAGCGTTTCCTGGGCGTTTCGGAACGTCCGAACCGGGTCGCCGGTCGCGGTACCGTACCGCGAACCGGGTAACAATGGACTTTTGATTCTTATTATTCTGAATATATTTTGCATTGTTGTTGATGTGATAGATGCGGGTGAAGAGGCAGAAAAAGCACAGAAGGGCTGTTAGGTTTTTCACAACTTGCTTTGGATTCAGACAGCCGTTCAAGGTTTTATGCGATGGAACTTTCGTGCATCATCTTCTTGTCCAGGATATAATGCCAGCTGACAAAGCTCTAGCTGACGTCCTTGGCGGCACTGCAAAGCTCTTCACCACGAGGTATTTGTTGGTTAAAATCTGCTGGGAAATGGGTGTTTGGCTTATGAACGGGGTGTAGCTTGATTCATTGCTCAATGTGATCATAGAGCTTACTAGTTTACGCAAATGGTTGTAGTTGTGTTATTGAGGAGTTGGATTATCTTGGTTATGAGACCCACAAGAAAAACAAGAAGAAGAGTGACAGTCAAGATTCAAGTGATCAGAATGGCCACATGGATAACCCTTATCTTGAATCATGTAGGCTTGCGCGTAAACTTGGGGTGGCTAGGTGAGTGACTTGCTTTATTTATATGCACCTCAAGCACGTAAATTTTTTGTTTTAAAATTCTCTACAGTAATCTTATTGATAATCTATGAATATACAGATGTGGTCATGAAAAGAGGATAGGGGCAGAAGCCTGCTTTTTGGAGGTTATTGGAGCTGACAATCCTGAACATTTCTTTGTTGCGACGCAGGATGCAGAGTTGCGCAACAATCTCCAGCAGGTTAGCACCTTTTTTGTAGTTCATAGTCTGTTATGTTTTCTATAAGAATTCACATTGCTATTTGGGAGCTCCAAACACATTTAGCTTTTAAATGAGATAATTTTACCGTTCACAATGGAAGTTTATGAGGTTCATCACTACTGTTCTTCATTTAATGGACTTTCTTTGCATCTGTAGAAACCTGGAGTACCCTTGCTCTATGGTCTGCATAAAGCACTTTTGCTGGAAACTCCATCTGCATTTCAAAAAGAGTTTGCTGCAGCTTCAGAAGAAAAACGATTGCATATGACACAATTGGAACATAAGCTGTTGAAGAAGAGAGTGGATAAAGATTCAGTAGCTGGTGGCACAACTGAAGGAGACTTAAATGGTAACCAAAAAGTAAATCATGGAAGGAAGCCTTTGGGTGTATCTGACAAACCACAATTCAAGAGGAAGAAAGCTAAGGTGCCAACTATCATCATGTTTTCCCCCCCTCAAAAATCAGTTCTTCATTTTAGTTTTATTTGTCCACGTATCACCTTCCTGTATGTGAACTCTTCACATTAACATCTGCACAGTCCTAATTACATATTTAGAGTAAGATTATTAGCCATAATGCATGCTAGTTGTAAGGTCATGAGTAGTACGGATCAAAGGTCTGAACCGTGATATCGAAAAAGTATTGGGAGAGTTCACAAATGGTTTTTTTTTCCTTTGTATTCTTATGAGAGGGCTAAATTTCTTTTTACTGATCGTATGATAACTTTCAGGCCCCGAATCCTCTCTCTTGCAAAAAGAAAAAGAATAGGGCTCAAGAAAATGGTGCCACAAAAAAGGTGAGTTCTCAACCCAGACTCCTTATTTGTATTGAATCCTATAATCTGCAGAGAATGTTAAAGCTTGCATTTTCCAGAATTTTTTTGAAAAGAAGACACACATCATCAGGAATAAATGATTATTTGGAAGTGAATACTGTAAAGCAATGTAGCTGCCTTTGTTAAATTCCAGATATTAATAGTGACCAGTAAAACTTTAGTTATCTGCCATAATTGTTCCATGGTCTAACAAATAAGAAAACATGAAGATATTAATTGATTAATGATCTTTTTCATGATCAAAACTGTTAGTTGATTGAGAAAATCTGATTAATGTTAAACGCTTGATTCCAAAATGTCAAATGTGTAAGATGACATTATTTTGATTTTTTAAATAAGTTGCCATACTATACGCATAGTTTTCAAAACTGATTTATGTTTTACTACAGGGAGACAAAGATCAAGGCGACTCCTCAAAGAGATCCAGGAGTAGGAATAGGAAAAAGTCACTCAAAGGAAAGACAGCTGCAGAGGCTGATAGCTAGCTACTGTTGTTTCAGTTTACTAGCAGCCGGATTCTACCAATTTTGAAGCTGATGGATGCAACATCTGCCCCCTGGATGCAACCAGTATTTGGCATAAAATAACTATAAACCAATGAATTTTTGACGTTGAAGGATAAAATGAGTTTGGCTTGGATTTTTAGCTAGTGAAGTACAAAGTGGGTGGAA
Source organism: Rhodiola kirilowii (assembly GCA_033675215.1). NCBI lineage: Eukaryota > Viridiplantae > Streptophyta > Magnoliopsida > Saxifragales > Crassulaceae > Rhodiola > Rhodiola kirilowii. The sequence goes on from CM066194.1 coordinate 922,627, forward strand.
CAAAATGGTCTGATCGTAGATTTAAATTATAAAATAACTGGAATTTCATTAATTACAAACTAACAATTCATGATTGAGTTAAAAGTAAATTAAAGTGATTATTATTTCCTAATTAAACATTATTTTTTTTCTTTTTCCATTTGAAACAAACGAAATATATGGGCCAAGGCCCATTTGAACCCACACCAACAACAATCTTGGCTAGAGAATCATCGTGAATCGATCGGCGAAAACGCGATGGGGAGGAAGAAGGGAGTTCCGGAGTTCGACGAGACGCCGCCGGATGACTTCGACCCGGCGAATCCGTACAAGGATCCGGTGGCGATGCTGGAGATGCGGGAGCATATAGTCAGAGAGAAGTGGATCGAAATCGAGAAGTCCAAAATCATCAGGGAACGCCTCAAGTGGTGTTATCGCGTTGAAGGCATCAATCATCTCCAGAAATGCCGTCATCTAGTCCGCCAGTACTTGGATTCTACTCGTGGAATCGGTTGGGGCAAGGACGGCCGCCATCCTGCTCAACACGGTTCGTTGATTTATTCTTTTAGTTGGATTTTGTGTGTCGAGTTTGGGTGAGCTGTCTTGATCAGGTTGTCGTTGAATTTGGCGATTCTGATTGAAGATGGATAATGATGATTTGGTGATGCAGTTGTGTGTTAATTTTAGTGCTCTGGTTTATTTTTTATTTTTTATCCCTGTGAACTCAACTATTGTTGCCTCCTCTGGTTGTGATAGTGGTTTCTGCAAAATCCGATCATTGTATTTTTATTTTTTATCAATTTCCAGCAATACATATTGCTGCAGTTCCAGGTGCATTTTTTATAATTACTTTTCTGCTTTGAATTTGTGTTCAGGTCCGAAAGTTGTTGAGGAGGTGGACGCAGAATGAATTTCCCTGTCATTTTGAGGTATTCACACAGTTATTCCTGTTTATTGTTTTTACTTTTTAACATAGTTACTAGTAATTATAGTGACGAAAATTCAACTCAATGTGACGAGTTTTCCATCAAGCTACAGAAGAGTAGTATTGATTTGCAGCCAAGGTCGGGTCCGACGGTTGATGTGTGGTGGTGGCTATGCTGAGGTACGGAACGATGGAGGGGAGAAGGAGAGATGATCGTCGTTGTTAAGAAGATGATGATAAGATGGTGACTGATTTGGCGTACATACCGACTGAGAACCTTGTCAAAGACTTAATGTCCCAAAGACATAATCACTCGGATGACTCTAACCGTGTCAATTGCCAACCTCAAATTCCCGAATCGCTGCTTTAAACAATCAAAATCGTCAGACATCAGACACTATTGGAGTTATCAAAGCACACAACCTTGATTGTCCAATAACCAAAAACTTCTTCTTCTTCTTTTCCCTCTCTGGATTTTCGTTGAACGCCTTCCGCAGCTTGACTTCCGCTTGCAGATTTTGGGTACGTGTCTGATTCTACTGTGTAAATGTTGACTTCTGATTTCCCGGTTGAAATTTCTGTTTCCATAGTTCTGGATGGGATTACTGGATTTGTGTGGTTGAATTGTGTTCATCTGAAAAGAAAGAAAACAAAAATCTGATGCTGGGAATTTATTGGGGAAAATTCTGTTTTGCAGTTCTTTGTTGTTTGTGTTTTTAATATATAGTGTTGCAGTTACTTTTAAAGCTATTTGGGGTGCTGAGCAGCCTCATTTATATCAATCTGTCACTGGAATTTTGTTAGTCTTGCTGAATGTTGTTTGCTTTTTACATGATCTCAGCAACATATTGGGTAATAAGAGACGCTTTTGCTGGGTCAAATTTACCTGCTCTGGATGCGGTGGAGTGGGTTTCAGTTCGTTCGTCGATCTGAAGGTGGTCGGAAGAGGAGATGCTGGTGTCTGCCCTTTTTACGTCCGTTGGGATAAACTCCAGCCTGTGTTTAATATTTTTCATGCTTTATTCAGTACTGAGGAAGCAGCCGACTAACTATGATGTTTATATCCCACGCTTGTTGTTGTCTAATGGAAAACATAAACATGTCAGCGATTTTGGCTTAACCAGATGTTTGCCTTCCCCTAGCTGGGTCAATAAAGCCTGGGAGCTATCAGAAGATGAGCTGTTGTCGCTATCCGGATTGGATGCAGTGGTTTTCATCCGCATGCTCATCTTCAGGTACAGTACAGTGTTTTCAAGTTAAGCATCTATAAAATGTGATGTTCAGTATAATTTCCCTTCTGATTTGATACTGAAAACTTGACGACTCACAGTTTTTGAATTTGTTAAATGCAGCCTAAAGGTATTTTCAGTAACTTGTGCTATCGGAATCTTCCTTCTTCTGCCAGTCAACTGTTCAGGGACTCAGCTCGAGCATTTTGACTTCTCCAACTTGACAAATAATTCCTTGGATTTATTCTCCATATCAAATGTAAACAATGGCTCAAAGAGGTAATTTCCATACATTGTGTTACTGGCACATATGAATGAATATGAACGGTTTATTAGCTAGTTTTTTTTCGTCTGTTTCGTGCTCTTAAGTTATAACAGATGAGTTGATGAAGAAAGTTAAACAATTTTTAATTGTTTCATTTCAGCTTATGGATTCAGAAGAAAGTTAACGAGTTTCAATTGTTTCATTTCAGCTTATGGATTCATTTTGTTGCTGTATATATCGTCACTTTCTGGGTCTGCTATCTTCTGTATCATGTAAGTCGACGTTTTTAGCCGTTTTGATGCGTTGTATCCACAACGGAAACAAATACATAATTACATACCTCTTCTACATGTTCTTTATTTACCTTTTGAGATGCTACTTTTCAGGAGTATATGTATATTTCAGCGAAAAGGATAGATTATTTTCATTCTTCAAGGCCTCAGCCACATCACTTCACTGTCCTAATCATTGTTACCCGGTTCGCGGTACGGTACCGCGACCGGCGACCCGGTTCGGACGTTCCGAAACGCCCGGGAAACGCTCCCCAATTCGCGTGCAATCGCGAACCAGTACGAAACCGAAACGCACCTGAGGCAGCAGCGATGAATTAATTCAGGCGAGACGATTCTGGACCAAAACCTTCTCTGGCGGCGACAATACCCATTTAGGGTTTGTCGGACAGATGGGAAGATGATGATGTGTAATTGTGAGTTTAGTTTAATTGGACCCTCCAAGTTTAAAATATTACACTTTTATCCATAATATATAAATATTGTTTTATATTACTCCAAAATCATCAATATTCAATAAATGTCATATAATTCCTTTATAAATATGTATAATTAGTTTTTTTCATTTTTTAGTTTAATAAATATGAAATATATTCTGCATTTTTTATTTATCAATTCAATTTTATTATATATTTTAAAAATTAAATTAAAAAAACAACCCTATACGCATCGTACCCAATTCACTATAAGTAGCGTTTTCCGTTTTCGTTTCTGTTCCGCGAATTGTATCGAATTGCGTACCGGGTAACATTGGTCCTAATACATAGCATCCCGGTCTTTGATGGGACAAGCATCAGCACCAGTATTGAAAGATTTTTCCGCAATTACTACCCCTCTACTTATTTCTCACACGTGGTCATCCGTCGAACAAACAGACTCAGGAAACTTGTTGTTAGCATTTCACTATATATACTTGTCATCTTTATTTCACAAAATTATATGAAATATTCAATTCTGTCATCTGAGTTTATTGATCCTTGCTTTGTAGGCAAATGCGAAAAGCCTGTACAAAAGAACAATGGAAATACGGAGGAAAACAAAGGCATCGGATAATCATCGAGGGGGGTGTTTTGGGTTCGTACGGCGCAGGGTGGATAATGTGGTTCACATTGAAAAGAAACTGAAGGATATAGCGGAATATGTCAAAATGGAACAATCTGGGATTTTTTCAGCAGGGGAAGTATGGGCCTTATACACTTTTCCCACTTGAATAGTCTTTAATATTAAGTGAGAGCTTAATATTAATTGATCCATCTGACATTGTAATCAAACTGGTGAAAAAAAGGAAACTCGGGCGGCCTTTGTCTCCTTCAATTCCCGGCATGCAGCAGCAACTGCCTATCACATGCGACTGGCGGTCAATCCTACGCACTGGATCACTGAGAGAGCTCCAGAACCTCATGATGTTTACTGGCCTTTCTTTTCATCTTCGTTTATAAGGAGGTGGATTTGCAGACTTGCTGTTATTGTCGGATTCACTCTTTTTACCTTAATATTCCTCATCCCGGTTGTGGTTGTGCAAGGCCTTACAAACTTGAATCAGCTAGAAGACTGGTTTCCATTCCTGACGATCATATTCTCAATGTAAGTCTGTTCTTTTTCTTGGTACATTAAAAGCTGTTAAACTGGCAAGACAGGCTTAGTTGCCTGTTCTTCTGTTCTACGTCATGCTAGAGCCAATCATGGCCTGTGCATACATACATTGATATACTTGAACTCGAACTTTACTGAGCTTGGACATAGAAACTATTTTTGTGTACTCGTGCAGGCCCTATGTCACGTCGGTGATCACAGGATATCTACCGAATGTCATTCTCCAGTTATCTCTGAAGATCGTCCCTCATGTCATGAAGTTCCTTACATCGATCGAAGGTTACATTTCTCACAGTGAAATAGTGAACAGCGCGTGCAACAAGGTGATCCGGTTCACCATCTGGAATGTCTTCTTTGCAACTGTATTTTCCGGATCGGCGTTGTATCAGATTTCAATCATTTTGGATCCCTCAAATATCCTTTCAAGACTAGCAGTTGCTGTCCCAGCCCAGGTAATTAAAATTGGCACTATGTAGCGAATATATTTTATTCTCTTTGAATGTTATCTCAGGACTAATTAAAGCCATTTCATCGATTTATTTGCAGGCATCCTTTTTTATCGCTTATGTAGTCACATCAGGATGGACAGGCACTGCATCAGATTTGTTACGTGTCTTTCCTCTAATTATAAGCTTAGCTCGACGTTCTTTACTCGGAACTAACAAAGACGGAGGAACTCCTGATGATGAGCAACTTGAAGTTCCAACAATCCAGTACCATAAAGAGTTCCCTCAGGTTCTATTTTTTGGGCTTCTCGGTATAACATATTTCTTCCTGGCGCCTTTGATTTTGCCGTTCCTCCTGATATACTTCTGTTTTGCCTACCTCATCTTCCGTAACCAGGTCAGTTAGCCCCTGTTTGATTGTTATGTAACAGTTGAATATATAATACTTACCTGATGGCATTTTGCAGTTTATAAATGTGTACGGTCAAGATTACGAGACCGGAGGGAAGTTCTGGCCTGTGGTGCACAACACGATGATCTTCTCCCTTCTGCTAATGCATGCGATAGCTGTTGGAACCTTCACGCTGAAGAAATTATCTGGTGCGTCGAGTATGTTATTTCCTCTGCCCATCTTCACCTTAATCTTCAACGAGTACTGCCGCAAACGGTTCCTGCCGACTTTTCAAGCATACTCAGCCGAGGTGAACTTCATTTTCTATTTATTTATTTATTTATTTTTCTCTCACAATAATTACCAGTTGAGTTAAAACTCCAACATTCTGTGAGATGATCGTGTTTGCAGAGCTTGATAAAGAAAGACAGGCAAGACCAGAATGACCCGACAATGTCGGAATTTTTGAATGAACTGGAGACTGCTTATCAAGACCCTGCTCTAATGCCGATGCCATTCCCAACAGACCCTGAAAGTCTTACGAGTTTTCTCCAATCTATGAGGATTTGATGGTTATATATTTATTGCAATAATAAGTTAGTTATAAGGGATCGATCACGTTACTCACTACTCAGTTAAGAAGGTTACAATCAAAATAAACTTGTTTGACGGTGATTAAAAATAAAATTTATGTTGTCAATACTATTTAGCTTCGTGGGCTAAATAGTATGAGGGCTAGACTTACATCACTATTCTTTTTTTTAAGTAAATATAGTTAGTTATGTTTTTTTATTTTTCTCCCAAACACAATCAAATTTATGGATGTATCCTTACAAAAATTGAATAATTTTGTCTAATTTTTATTTTACTCCCTAATTGTCGTTAATACTTTATAATTATACTACAATAACACTGAACTTGTACTATGACGACAAAAGAATATTTATGGTATCAACAGAGTCGTATTCGTCATTCAGAACGAGTTCAAAAGTAAGTTTTTCGGTACACGATCAAATAAGTAAATCGATAGTGTGAGACCCTTAAGTATTTCGAAAATGTGCTAGACTTACACCACTATTATTTTCTAAGTAGATATAATTATTTAGTTTTGTTAGTATGTTTTTTATTTTTATCCCAAACACAACCAAATCTGTGGATGTATTTCTACGAAAATCGAATAATTTTGTCTAATTTTTATTGTACTCCCTAATTGTCTTTAATACTATGTAATTACACTAAAATAGCACTGAACTCGTATTATGATGATAAAAGAAAATTTTTAGTATTAACAGAGTCGTATTCGACGTTTAAAATGATTTCAAAAGTAAATTTTCCGGTACTCGATCACTAAAGTAAATTGATAGTGTTAGACCTTTAAGCCTTTCGAAAATATGCTAGACTTACACCACTACTATTATATAAGTAGATATAATTATTTAGCTTCGTTAGTTAAACTTTTTTATTTTTCTCCCCAACAACCAAATCTGTGGATGTACCCCTACAAAAATCGAATAATTTTGTCTAATTTTTATGTTACTCCCTAAACGTCTTTAATACTCAGTAATTACACTACAATAGTATTAAACTCGTACTATGACGACAAAAGAATATTTATTGTATCAACAGAGTCGTATTCATCATTCAAAACGAGTTCAAAAGTAATTTTTCGGTACACGATCAATAAAGTAAATCAATAGTGTGAGACCCTTAAGCATGTCGATAGTGTGCGATACTACCACCCATATTTTCTAAGTAAAATAATTATTTGATACTGTTAATTAGGTTTATTTTTATTTTTGCCCCCACCACCAAAACTGTGAATGTACCCTTACAAATATCAAATATTTTTGTCTAATTTTTATTTTACTCCCTACTCATCTTTAATACTTTGTAATTACACTACAATCGCACTGAACTCGTATTACGATGATGAAAGAAGATTTATAGAATCAATAGAGTCAGGGTTGAGATCTGGTGAGAAGTGACATTAAGGTGAGAAATAAGAACTTATCCTGTCCATTCAAATTTGATAATCAACAGCCACGATTATTTGATAATATATACCAAAATCACCCTTATTTTCGGTTCCAGGGTTATTCTCGGCAAAGCGCACAAATTCTGAAAAACCAATCCCGTAGTTGTCGATCCAAACCCTAACCCTTTCAGAAAACGAATCTCGTCGACCATTCCGCCAACGACGAATTGCTTTGAAGCTACGGACGAATCGATTGCTTCGTTACGATTGCTACGGACAAAGCTACGGACGAATCGATTGCTTCGTTACGATTGCTACGGACAAAGCTACGGACGAATCGATTGCTACGGACGAATCTACGGACGAATCGATTGCTACGGATGAATCTAAGGAAGAATCGATTGCTACCGACGAATCGATTGCTGCGGACGAATCGATCCAAACCCTAACCCTAACACCTCCGCCGAAGATGCCGATTCAAACGTCGGGTGAGTTTTCGTTTCTCGATTTTCTTTTTTCGTTTCTCGATTGTTAACAGCGCGATTCCGTTTCTCGATTAGGGTTTGATTTTGTTCAGAAATTGTCGATTTTAGGGTTTGCTAATTTCAATTCAGGTTGTCGGAAAAATTATTGCACTTGTCGGAAATAACTGCCTATCATAATCCGTAGCATAACCCAGCAAAATCCGTAGCATAAAGTGGGTTTTGGAAGGAGATGAAACGTTGCCTTGTTGGTTGGTTGTGTATTTTGATTCGTAGCAAAGGGAGTTACAGATAATGGTATCATTTTAGTTTTTGTTCTAAATTATATGTTCAAATTATCCGTAGCATTACAACCATAATCCGTAACACATGGCTCATTATCTGTAGCGTCTAAGCATAATCCGTAGCACAGTTAACAGTTGAGATAACTAAAATATATTTACTTCATTTTAGCTGGTGCAAAAAAAGTCTCCCACAAGATGCATCCCACTGAAACCGAAAGCGAGGATGATTTCTGCCCCATGTGCTACAGAGTTGTGTGAAATTCACACGTGGCTGAAAACGGAGTTGCTAAGGTACTTTAGACCATTATTAGTAAAACAGATTCAAAGTAATTGTGTGCTACTATGATGTTTCTGCACCATTATTATATTGGATTGTGTATGTTATTGAGCAAGCAATTAGATGGTGAATGCTGTTAGTAGTTTAGATTTAAGAATGTAATGACTGCATAGTGTTTGTGTCTTCAATGCTATGCGCTGATCTTTGTAATGGTTAAGAATGTAATGGCTGCACAATGTAAATATGGATACATCATACTATCAGTATGTATTTTTCATCGAGTACCCAATCTGTTGGCATTATTGTCTGAGTAACTAATAGTAATCGACTATGTATGGGTGATGATGAATAAGCAGACAAGGAAATTATCTAAAATGCCTAATGAAGTAAGGGCAAAAGCGAGCATGTCTGTCTCCCCAAATTATCCAAAAAGTCCATTGTTCTAATGCAACCTGCTATATAAATTGACTGGTAATCGATTCACTGCTACGTATTATGATTGATATGCTACGTATTATGATATCACTGTTACGTATTATGATTGGTATGCTACGTATTATGATATCACTGCTACGTATTATGATATCACTGCTACGTATTATGATTGATTGACCTGCTACGATGTATCTTTTTAGGTATGCAAATACTACACATTATGATACGTATTTTATTGGAAGGTGATCGGATAACTGCTGTTGCATGGGCATCAAATTTTAGAAGGTGATTGTCACATACATCTTCAATTACATTAACACACATTTTTCAACCCATTAAAGGTTTCTGTTCTTTTCTCTACTAGTAACTCATTGTCAATACATCACTTTATTTTCATATATTATTCTACCAGCTGAGGCTGATAGGAATCTAAAAATGCAATTGGTAGAGGCTGATTTCTTAAAATAATATGCATGTAAATTATGGACCTATGGGTGAGTTTGAGTTTGACAGATTCGCTGCTGGAACTGAGGTATGGCAAAGAAACAATAAGTAAACTACAACAACATAGCTAATTTATCATTTAGGGCAGACTAGAAGCTCTTTTCTGAGCATCATGTTGTTTTTCTTACTTTTTTCGGGGACTTCTATATATACTTGTTTTTCTTGGAAAAGGGACGCTTCATCACACTAAGGAGGAAGCTGCTGATGAGAATTGTGTTTGAGAACTGATTAACCTATACGTTTTTTAGGCAATCGCAAGGAAATTAGCTGAGCTCATTGACAAAGGAGTGACAACTGACAACCATCATTGGAGGAGGTGATTCAGTTGCTGCAGTTGAGAAAGTATGTCTAGCCGAGAAAGAATCCAGACCCATATTATGAGAAAGAATCCAGACCCATGGATCAAAGCACTGACTGATGTTATATACTACGTGTTTTGGCTAGTATATTATGTACTACGTATTTTGGCTAGTATGGCTACTTTGTACTGCAGATGTTATGTACAACGTATATTGGCTAGTATGTTGCTCAACATCTTTTAAAGTAATAATTAGATTCAGGGCAATGTATGTTGCTCATGTGTATTACACATGGTAATTATTAGTCGTAGTAGCATGATCATAATCTGTAGTATAACGATCATATTTCGTAGCAGTACGATCATAATCCGTAGTAGTACGATCATAATCCGTAGCAGCACGATCATAATCCATAACAGCACGATCATAATCCGTATCAGCACGATCATAATCCGTATCAGCACGATCATAATCCGTAGCAGTACGATCATAATCCGTAGCATCACGATCATAATCCGTATCAAATCGACTTTGAATTTCCGAAATCAGGTGATAAAAAAACATGAGAAGTTTGTTGATATGAATTATGAGTGTCAATCTACGAATTACAAAGTCAAATACTGCATGTTTGTTTTTTCATCTGCCCATGAGTTCACATCTCTGATAACTTACGCATTCTGAAACACCAAAATCAATGGCACAATATAAATACCAGAAATCCAATGCAATACAAGTGCAAAGTGGGTATATGATTCACAAATATAACATTATTGGCTTGCAAAGTGGGTATCTCATTTTCAGAATCTTTGATATGGGTAGTAGCATCCTCATTTTCAGAATCTCATTTTCAGGCACTATATCAGTAACGGAATGAGCTCTGAACCAGCAATTTTTGCCCTGTGCTTCTCACCCACAAACAAATTTCACAATGTATATAAACTCTGCTCCAGCACCTGCAAAGATATATAAAATAAACTTAAAAAAACTATCAAACTAAACAACAACAAGATGAGAAGCAGACTCCAACCATGCAAGAATTCAATCAATCATACATGATCAACAGAATCGGTGGAACTCGAACAACGCAACAAGCAAAGTCCTACTATACCTGACCAGAATTTTCAATGTAGTATGAAAAAGGAACATCAGTTTCGTCTTCGAGGCCAGACTTCTACAAATCCTCATCAAACCAGGGCATTGCGATTAAACAAAGCTCTTTCCAACACTGTCACTGATGTGGCTTCACCATCGCATTCTTAGCGTAATTCCTCAAACCTGCATTCTTTCTAACTTAATTCCAAACACACCACTTATTCCCTACTAAGACTGCCACAACTGGCACTTGTTGCTTTCTCGCCAATTCTTGCTCAATTTATTAAGCCACCAGCAAGTAACAAAACAAACACACAGCTACCAAACGTCAATTAAACAAAACAAAATAAGATCCAAATTTACTGAAAGTGACTTTTTCTGAATATCTCATCGTTTGTTCCTGACAAAGTAAAGCCAAAGGAGATTAGACAATAAGATTTAATTCAACACTAAGGAAATTATTGTTCATACCTGCTTTTCTTCTTTATGCATATGCTTGCAGATTGCAGTTTGAATAGTTCCAATCTGGAAAACTAGTTCTTGATATGGTTTGGTGATGGTGACATCTTGTTCAACTTCAACTAGTAAACTCAAATAGCTGAAAAGTGAGCTGAAAAGATCATCTATGCTCCTATGTTCAAGCGAATATGTACATGCCACATTCTTTACACGCCCATCAAGAGCTAGGAAAATGACAAGAGCTAGGAAAATGACCTGCCATAAAGTTTAGCATCCGTTAGTAGCGAAACAACATAACTGAAATTATTTGATGCACGGGCATTTTTTAAGTTAAAATGAATCCATTGAAGCCACGAACGCTACTCATATTTCCCTTCATAGCTAATGGTCCAGATATCGATTCAACAATACTTCTTGGCCACCACTGAACATTGGTAAATTGTTCTTCTGGACAAGAATGTCTTTGACCTTGTCATTGAATGATCGAAAGGCCAACCAACCTCTTAAGTCATGATCTAACTTCATTTAGAAATTATACTCAACTGCTCCTCCAAAAGCCCCAAAACTAAACACGTATGATCATTCAGAATATAACCGATTGATTTCATCATCAAGATCGCATTCCAATAGCACAAGCTTCATTGAAAATCTATCCTCAAAATAAGCTAAAAACCTATGAAATCAACTTCAAAGCTACATTATGAACTCAACTATCTCCAACCTCGATCAACAAACAATTCCACCAAACCTCCAAACTCAAACCAAAATCCAAAACACATCTCACATTCACAAAACCTCAAAACCACAAAACTCTACCTCATCCTCGGCGGCACAACACAATGATGCTGAAAAACCACTTTCAAGAACTCAAACCTCCTCAAAATAGCGTTGACCGACACACCACGCCCTCTTCCACCGCCTCCACTCTCCACCACCTCAACCGCTACTCACGAAACCAAACCTGCTCCGTCTGTAAACCCTAGATTTCTCACCACATCGCCTCCGCTGCTATAACTCCACTTATCGGATCTCCCTCATCAGCTTGCAACTGATGAATTCGACGGACGATTAGGTCGTCTTCGCAATTTCGGTTTGGGTTTCGCAATTAAACGGAATCTCAGTTTTTGAGATTTTTGTCGGACTAAATTACCCCTACAACCGTGTATTAGGTTATTTTGATAAAAAAATTGTGTCTAATCGTGATTGTTAATTAAGCAAAATCAATGGACCAAATAAATTCTTATTTCTCACAAAAACATCAACTTCTCACCTGATCTTTTTCCATAGAGTCATATTAAATGTTCAAAACAATTTCAAAAGTAAGTTTTCCGGTACTCGATCAATAAAGTAAATCGATAGTGTGAGACCCTTAAGCCTTTCAAAATGTTCTAGACTTACACCACTACTATTTTCTAAATAGATATAATTATTAAGCATCGTTAGTTATTCTTTTTTATTTTTCTCCCAAACAACCAAATCCGTGGATGTACCCCTAAAAAATTGAATAATTTTGTCTAATTTTTATTTTACTCCCTAATCGTCTTTAATACTCCGTAATTACACTACAATAGCACTAAACTCATACTATGACGACAAAAGAATATTTATTGTGTCAAAAGAGTCATATTCGTTGTTCAGAACGAGTTCAAAAGTAAGTTTTCCGGTACACGATCAATAAAGTAAATTGATAGTGTGAGACCCTTAAGCCTTTCGAAAATGCGCTAGACTTCCACCACTACTATTTTCTAAATAGATATAATTGTTTAGTTTGTTTAGTTATGATTTTTATTTTTCTCTCAAACACAACCAAATCTGTGGATGTACCCCTACGAAAATCGAATAATATTGTCTAATTTTTATTTTACACTCTAATCGTCTTTAATACTTTGTAATTACACTAGAATCGCACTTAACTCGTATTATGATGACAAAACAAGATTTATAGTATAAATAGAGTCGTATTCGTTGTTCAGAACGAATTCGAAAATAAGTTTTCTGGTACACGATCAATAAAGTAAATCGATAGTTTGAGACCCTTAAGCATGTCGATAATGTGCGATACTTTCACATATACTATTTTCTAAGTGAATATAATGATTTACCATCGTTAATTAGGTTTTTTTAATTTTTGCTCCCACCACCAAATATGTGGATGCACCCCTACAAAAATCGAATAATTTTGTCAAAATTTTATTTTACTCCGTGATTGTCTTTAATACTCAGTAATTACACTTCAATCGCACTGAGCTCGTATTATGATGTCAAAAGAAGATTTATAGTATAAATAGAGTCGTATTCGTTGTTCAGAACGAGTTCAAAAGTAAGTTTTCCGATACACGATCAATAAAGTAAATCGATAGTTTGAGACCCTTAAGCAAGTCGATAATGTACGATACTTCCACACAGACTATTTTCTAAGTAAATATAATGATTTACCATCGTTAATTAGGTTTTTTTTTATTTTTTCTCCCACCACCTAATCAGTGGATGTACCTACGAAAATTAAATAATTTTGTCAAATTTTTATTTTACTCCCTGATTGTCTTTAATACTCAGTAATTATACACAATCGCACTTAACTCGTATTATGATGATAAAAGAAGATTTAAAGTACAAATAGAGTCGTATTCGTTGTTCAGAACGAATTCAAAAGTAAGTTTTCCGATACACGATCAATAAAGTAAATCTATAAGTTGAGACTCTTAAGCATGTCGATAATGTGCGATACTTCCACACATACTATTTTCTAAGTAAATATAATGGTTTACCATCGTTAATTAGGTTTTTTTAATTTTTGCTCCCACCACCAAATCTGTGGATGTACCCCTACGAAAATTGAATAATTTTGTCAAATTTTTATTTTACTCCCTGATTGTCATTAATACTCAGTAATTACACTACAATCACACTTAACTCGTATTATGATGACAAAAGAAGATTTATAGTTTACATAAAGTCGTATTCGTTGTTCAGAACGAGTTCAAAAGTAAGTTTTTCGGTACACGATCAATAAAGTAAATCAATAGTTTGAGACCCTTTTAGCATGTCGATAATCAGCGATACTTCCACACATACTATTTTCTAAGTAAATATAAAGATTTACCTTAGTTAATTAGGTTTTTTAAATTTTTGCTCCCACCACCAAATTTCTGTGAATGTACCCCTACGAAAATCGAATAATTTAGTCAAATTTATTTTACTCCCAGATTGTCTTTAATACTCACTAATTACACTACAATATCACTTAACTCGTATTATGATGACAAAAGAATATTTAAAGTATAAATAAAGTCGTATTCGTTGTTCGGAAAGAGTTCAAAAATAAGTTTCCGAGACACGATCAATAAAGTAAATCGATAGTTTGAGACCCTTAAGCATGTCGATAATATGCGACACTTCCACACATACTATTTTCTAAGTAAATATAATAATTTACCATCGTTAGTTAGGTTTTTTATATTTTTGCTCCCACCACCAAATCTGTGGATGTACCCCTACGAAAATCGAATAATTTTTTCAAAATTTTATTTTACTCCCTGATTGTCTTTAATACTTAGTAATTACACTACAATCGCACTTAACTCGTATTATGAGGACAAAAGAAGATTTATAGTATAAATAGAGTCGTATTCGTTGTTCAGAACGAGTTCAAAAGTAAGTTTTCCGGTACACGATCAATAAAGTAAATTGATAGTTTGAGACCTTTAAGCATGTCGATAATGTGCGATACTTCCACACATACTATTTTCTAAGTAAATATTCTGATTTATCATCGTTAATTAGGTTTTTTTTTGCTCCCACCACCAAATCGGTGGATATACCCCTACGAAAATCGAATAATTTTGTCAAATTTTTATTTTACTCCCTGATTGTCATTAATACTCAGTAATTACACTACAATCGCACTTAACTCGTATTTTGATGACAAAAGAAGATTTATAGTATAAATTGAGTCGTATTCGTTGTTCAGAACGAGTTCAAAAGTAAGTTTTCCGGTACACGATCAATAAAGTAAATCGATAGTTTGATACCTTTAAGCATGTCGATAATGTGCGATACTTCCACACATACTATTGTCTAAGTAAATATATTGATTTATAATCGTTAATTAGGTTTTTTTATATTTTTGCTCCCACCACCAAATCTGTGGATGTACCCCTACGAAAATCGAATAATTTTGTCCAATTTTTATTTTACTCCCTGATTATCATTAATACTTAGTAATTACACTACAATCACACTTAACTCGTATTATGATGACAAAATATGATTTATAGTATAAATAAAGTCCTATTCGTTGTTCAAAACGAGTTGAAAAGTAAGTTTCTGGTACACGATCAATAAAGTAAATCGATAGTTTGAGACCCTTAAGCATGTCGTTAATGTGCGATACTTCAATACATACTATTTTCTAAGTAAATATAATGATTTATCATCGTTAATAAGGTTTTATATATTTTTGCTACAACCACCAAATCTGTGGATGTACCCCCTACGAAAATCGAATAATTTTATCAAAATTTTATTTTACTCCATGATTGTCTTTTATACTCAGTAAATAACCTACAATCGCACTTAACTCGTATTATGATGACAGAAGATTTATAGTATAAATAGAGTCGTATTCGTTGTTCAGAACGAGTTCAAAAGTAAGTTTTCCGGTACACAATCAATAAAGTAAATTGATAGTTTGAGACCCTTAAGCATATCGATAATTTGCGATACTTCCACACATACTATTTTCTAAGTAAATATAATGATTTACCATCATCAATTAGGTTTTTTTTATTTTTGCTCTCACCACCATATCTGTGCATGTACCACTACGAAAATTGAATAATTTTGTCAAATTTTTATTTTACTCCCTGATTGTCTTTAATACTCAGTAATTACACTAAAATCGCACTTAAATCGTATTATGATGACCAAAGAAGATTTATAATATAAATAGAGTCGTATTCGTTGTTCAAAACGAATTCAAAAGTAAGTTTTCCGGTACACGATCAATAAAGTAAATCAATAGTTTGAGACCCTTAAGAATGTCGATAATGTGCGATACTTCCACACATACTATTTTCTAAGTAAATATAATGATTTAACATCGTTAATTAGATTTTTTTTATTTTTGCTCCCACCACCAAATCTGTGAATGTACCCCCTACGAAAATCGAATAATTCTGTCAAATTTTTATTTTACTCCCTGATTGTCTTTAATACTCATTAATTACACTACAATCGCACTTAACTCGTATTATAATGACAAAAGAAGATTTATAATATAAATAAAGTCGTATTCGTTGTTCCGAACGAGTTCAAAAGTAAGTTTTCCGGTACACGATCAATAAAGTAAATCGATAGTTTGAGACCCTTAAGCACGTCGATAATGTGCGATACTTCAACACATACTATATTTTCTAAGTAAATATAATGATGTACCATCATCAGCTAGGTTTTTTTTATTTTTGCTCTCACCACCATATCTGTGCATGTACCCCTACGAAAATTGAATGATTTTGTCAAAGTTTTATTTTACTCCCTGATTGTCTTTAATAATCAGTAATTACAATACAATCGCACTTAACTCGTATTGTGATGACAAAAGAAAATTTATAGTGTAAATAGAGTCGTATTCGTTGTTCAGAACGAGTTCAAAAGTAAGTTTTCCGGCACACGATCAATAAAGTAAAATCGATAGTTTGAGACCCTTAAGCATGTCGATAATGTGCGATACTTCCACACATACTATTTTCTAAGTAAATATAATGATTTACCATCGTTAATTATGTTTTTTTTATTTTTGCTCCCACCACCAAATCTCCCCCTACGAAAATCGAATAATTTTGTCAAATTATTATTTTACTCCCTGATTGTATTTAATACTCAGTAAATAAATAACAATCGCATTTAACTCGTATTATGATGACAAAAGAAGATTTAAAGTATAAATAGAGTATTCGTTGTTCGGAGTGAGTTCAAAAGTAAGTTTCCGGTACACGATCAATAAAGTGAATCGATAGTTTGAGACCCTTAAGCATGTCGATAATGTGCGATAATTCCACACATACTATTTTCTAAGTAAATATAATGATTTATCATCGTTAATTAGGTTTTTTTTATTTTTGCTCTCACCACCAAATCTGTGGATGTACCCCTACGAAAATCAAATAATTTTAACAAAATTTTATTTTACTCCCTGATTGTCTTTAATACTCATTAATTACACTACAATCGCACTTAACTCATATTATGATGAAAAAAAGAAGATTTATAGTATAAATAGAGTCGTATTCGTGGTTCAGAACGGGTTCAAAAGTAAGTTTTTCGGTACACGATCAATAAAGTAAATCGATAGTTTGAGACCCTTAAGCATGTCGATAATGTGTGATACTTCCACACATACTGTTTTTTAAGTAAATATAATGATTTACCATCGTTAATTAGGTTTTTTATATTTTTGCTCCCACCACCAAATCTGTGGATGTACCCCTACGAAAATCGAATAATTTTGTCAAATTTTTATTTTACTCCCCTGATTGTCTTTAATACTCATTAATTACACAACAATCGCACTTAACTCGTATTATGATCACAAAAGAAGATTTAAATTATAAATAGAGTCGTATTCAGTGTTCTGAACGAGTTCAAAAGTAAGTTTCCGGTACACGATCAATAAAGTAAATCGATAGTTTGAGACCCTTAAGCATGTCGAAAATGTGCGATACTTCCACACATTCTATTTTCTAAGTAAATATAATGATTTATCATCGTTATTAGGTTTTTTTTTTATTTTTTCTCTCACCACCAAATCTGTGGATGTGCCCCTACGAAAATCGAATAATTTTATCAAAATTTTATTTTACTCCCTGATTGTCTTTAATACTCAGTAATTACACTACAATCACACTTAATTCATATTATGATGACAAAAGAAGATTTATAGTATAAATAGAGTCGTATTCGTTGTTCAGAACGAGTTCAAAAATATGTTTTCGGGTACACGATCAATAAAGTAAATCGATAGTTTGAGACCCTTAAGTATGTCGATAATGTGCGATACTTCCACACATACTATTTTCTAAGTAAATATAATGATTTACAATCGTTAATTAGGTTTTTTTTTATTTTTGCTCCCACCACCAAATCTGTGGATGTACCCCTATGAAAATCAAATAAATTTATCTAATTTTTATTTTACTCCCTGATTCTTTTTAATACTCAGTAATTATACAACAATCGCACTTAACTCGTATTATGATGACAAAAGAAGATTTAAAGTATAAATAGAGTCGTATTCGTTGTTCAGAACGAATTCAAAAATAAATTTTCTGGTACACGATCAATAAAGTAAATCGATAGTTTGAGACCCTTAAGCATGTCGATAATGTGCGATACTTTCACATATACTATTTTCTAAGTGAATATAATGATTTACCATCGTTAATTAGGTTTTTTTAATTTTTGCTCCCACCACCAAATATGTGGATGCACCCCTACAAAAATCGAATAATTTTGTCAAAATTTTATTTTACTCCATGATGGTCTTTAATACTTAGTAATTACACTTCCATCGCACTGAGCTCGTATTATGATGTCAAAAGAAGATTTATAGTATAAATAGAGTCGTATTCGTTGTTCAGAACGAGTTCAAAAGTAAGTTTTCCGATATACGATCAATAAAGTAAATTGATAGTTTGAGACCCTTAAGCATGTCGATAATGTGCGATACTTCCACACATACTATTTTCTAAGTAAATATAATGATTTACCAACATCAATGAGGCTTTTTTTATTTTTGCTCTCACCACCATATCTGTGCATGTACCACTACGAAAATTGAATAATTTTGTCAAATTTTTATTTTACTCCCTGATTGTCTTTAATACTCAGTAATTACACTAAAATCGCACTTAAATCGTATTATGATGACCAAAGAAGATTTATAATATAAATAGAGTCGTATTCGTTGTTCAGAACGAATTCCAAAGTAAGTTTTCCGGTACATGATCAATAAAGTAAATTGATAGTTTGAGACCCTTAAGCATGTCGATAATGTGCGATACTTCCACACATACTATTTTCTAAGTAAATATAATGATTTACCATCGTTAATTAGGTTTTTTTATTTTTGCTCCCACCACCAAATCTACGGATGTACCCTTATGAAAATCAAATAATTCTGTCAAATTTTTATTTTACTCCCTGATTGTCTTTAATACTCATTAATTACACTACAATCGCACTTAACTCGTATTATAATGACAAAAGAAGATTTATAATATAAATAAAGTCGTATTCGTTGTTCAGAACGAGTTCAAAAGTAAGTTTTCCGGTACACGATCAATAAAGTAAATCGATAGTTTGAGATCCTTAAGCATGTCGATAATGTGCGATACTTCAACACATACTATATTTTCTAAGTAAATATAATGATTTACCATCATCAGCTAGGTTTTTTTTATTTTTGCTCTCACCACCATATCTGTGCATGTACCCCTACGAAAATTGAATAATTTTGTCAAATTTTTATTTTACTCCCTGATTGTCTTTAATAATCAGTAATTACAATACAATCGCACTTAACTCGTATTGTGATGACAAAAGAAAATTTATAGTGTAAATAGAGTCGTATTCGTTGTTCAGAACGAGTTCAAAAGTTTTCCGGTACACGATCAATAAAGTAAAATCGATAGTTTGAGACCCTTAAGCATGTCGATAATGTGCGATACTTCCACACATACTATTTTCTAAGTAAATATAATGATTAACCATCGTTAATTAGGTTTTTTTTATTTTTGCTCCCACCACCAAATCTGTGGATGTACCCCTACGAAAATCGAATAATTTTGTCAAATTATTATTTTACTCCCTGATTGTATTTAATACTCAGTAAATAAATAACAATCGCATTTAACTCGTATTATGATGACAAAAGAAGATTTAAAGTATAAATAGAGTATTCGTAGTTCGGAACAAGTTCAAAAGTAAGTTTCCGGTACACGATCAATAAAGAGAATCGATAGTTTGAGACCCTTAAGCATGTCGATAATGTGCGATAATTCCACACATACTATTTTCTAAGTAAATATAATGATTTATCATCGTTAATTAGGTTTTTTTTATTTTTGCTCTCACCACCAAATCTGTGGATGTACCCCGACGAAAATCAAATAATTTTAACAAAATTTTATTTTACTCCCTGATTGTCTTTAATACTCAGTAATTACACTACAATCGCACTTAACTCGTATTATGATGACAAAAGAAGATTTATAGTATAAATAGAGTCGTATTCGTTGTTCAGAACGAGTTCAAAAGTAAGTTTTTCAGTACACGATCAATAAAGTAAATCGATAGTTTGAGACCCTTATGTAGGTCGATAATGTGCGATACTTCCACACATACTATTTTCTAAGTAAATATAATGATTTATCTTCGTTAATTAGGTTTTTCTTATTTTTGCTCACAACACCAAATCCGTGGATACCCCTACGAAAATCGAATAATTTTGTCAAATTTTTATTTTACTCTCTGATTGTCATCAATACTCTGTAATTACACTACAATCGCACTTAACTCGTATTATGATGACACAAGAAGATTTATAGTAAAAATTGAGTCATATTTGTTGTTCAGAAAGAGTTCAAAAGTAAGATTTCCGGTATACGATCAATAAAGTAAATCGATAAGTTGAGACCCTTAAGCATGTCAATAATGTGCGATACTTCCACACATACTATTTTCTAAGTAAATATAATGATTTATCATCGTTAATTAGTTTTTTTATTTTTGCACCATCAAATCTGTGGATGTACCCCTACGAAAATCGAATAATTTTGTCAAAATTTTATTTTACTCCTTGATTGTCATTAATACTCAGCAATTACACTACAATCGCACTTAACTCGTATTATGAGGACGAAAGAGGATTTATAGTTTGAATATAGTCGTATTCGTTGTTCAGAAAGAGTTCAAAAGTAAGTTTTTCGGTACACGATAAATAAAATAAATCGATAGTTTGAGACCCTTAAGCATGTCGATAATGTGCGATACTTCCACACATACTATTTTCTAAGTAAATATAATTATTTACCATCGTTAATTAGGTTTTTTTTATTTTTGCTCCCACCACCAAATCTGTGGATGTACCCCTACCAAAATCGAATAATTTTGTCAAATTTTTATTTAGCTCCCTGATTGTCTTTAATACTCAGTAATTACACTACAATCACACTAAATTCATATAATGATGACAAAAGAAGATTTATAGTATAAATAGAGTCGTATTCGTTGTTCAGAACGAGTTCAAAAATATGTTTTCGGGTACACGATCAATAAAGTAAATCGATAGTTTGAGACCCTTAAGCATGTCGATAATGTGCGATACTTCCACACATACTATTTTCTAAGTAAATATAATGATTTACAATCGTTAATTAGGTTTTTTTATTTTTTCTCCCACCACCAAATCTGTGGATGTACCCCTACGAAAATCAAATAATTTTATCTAATTTTTATTTTACTCCCTGATTCTTTTTAATACTCATTAATTATACAACAATCGCACTTAACTCGTATTATGATGACAAAAGAAGATTTAAAGTATAAATAGAGTCGTATTCGTTGTTCAGAACGAATTCGAAAATAAGTTTTGTGGTACACGATCAATAAAGTAAATCGATAGTTTGAGACCCTTAAGCATGTCGATAATGTGCGATACTTTCACATATACTATTTTCTAAGTAAATATTCTGATTTATCATCGTTAATTAGGTTTTTTTTTACTCCCACCACCAAATCGGTGGATATACCCCTACGAAAATCGAATAATTTTGTCAAATTTTTATTTTACTCCCTGATTGTCATTAATACTCAGTAATTACACTACAATCGCACTTAACTCGTATTTTGATGACAAAAGAAGATTTATAGTATAAATTGAGTCGTATTCGTTGTTCAGAACGAGTTCAAAAGTAAGTTTTCCGGTACACGATCAATAAAGTAAATCGATAGTTTGAGATCCTTAAGCATGTCGATAATGTGCGATACTTCAACACATACTATATTTTCTAAGTAAATATAATGATTTACCATCATCAGCTAGGTTTTTTTTATTTTTGCTCTCACCACCATATCTGTGCATGTACCCCTACGAAAATTGAATAATTTTGTCAAATTTTTATTTTACTCCCTGATTGTCTTTAATAATCAGTAATTACAATACAATCGCACTTAACTCGTATTGTGATGACAAAAGAAAATTTATAGTGTAAATAGAGTCGTATTCGTTGTTCAGAACGAGTTCAAAAGTTTTCCGGTACACGATCAATAAAGTAAAATCGATAGTTTGAGACCCTTAAGCATGTCGATAATGTGCGATACTTCCACACATACTATTTTCTAAGTAAATATAATGATTAACCATCGTTAATTAGGTTTTTTTTATTTTTGCTCCCACCACCAAATCTGTGGATGTACCCCTACGAAAATCGAATAATTTTGTCAAATTATTATTTTACTCCCTGATTGTATTTAATACTCAGTAAATAAATAACAATCGCATTTAACTCGTATTATGATGACAAAAGAAGATTTAAAGTATAAATAGAGTATTCGTAGTTCGGAACAAGTTCAAAAGTAAGTTTCCGGTACACGATCAATAAAGAGAATCGATAGTTTGAGACCCTTAAGCATGTCGATAATGTGCGATAATTCCACACATACTATTTTCTAAGTAAATATAATGATTTATCATCGTTAATTAGGTTTTTTTTATTTTTGCTCTCACCACCAAATCTGTGGATGTACCCCTACGAAAATCAAATAATTTTAACAAAATTTTATTTTACTCCCTGATTGTCTTTAATACTCAGTAATTACACTACAATCGCACTTAACTCGTATTATGATGACAAAAGAAGATTTATAGTATAAATAGAGTCGTATTCGTTGTTCAGAACGAGTTCAAAAGTAAGTTTTTCAGTACACGATCAATAAAGTAAATCGACAGTTTGAGACCCTTAAGTAGGTCGATAATGTGCGATTCTTCCACACATACTATTTTCTAAGTAAATATAATGATTTATCTTCGTTAATTAGGTTTTTCTTATTTTTGCTCACAACACCAAATCCGTGGATACCCCTACGAATATCGAATAATTTTGTCAAATTTTTATTTTACTCTCTGATTGTCATCAGTACTCTGTAATTACACTACAATCGCACTTAACTCGTATTATGATGACACAAGAAGATTTATAGTAAAAATTGAGTCATATTTGTTGTTCAGAAAGAGTTCAAAAGTAAGATTTCCGGTATACGATCAATAAAGTAAATCGATAAGTTGAGACCCTTAAGCATGTCAATAATGTGCGATACTTCCACACATACTATTTTCTAAGTAAATATAATGATTTATCATCGTTAATTAGTTTTTTTTATTTTTGCACCATCAAATCTGTGGATGTACCTCTACGAAAATCGAATAATTTTGTCAAAATTTTATTTTACTCCTTGATTGTCATTAATACTCAGCAATTACACTACAATCGCACTTAACTCGTATTATGAGGACGAAAGAGGATTTATAGTTTGAATATAGTCGTATTCGTTGTTCAGAAAGAGTTCAAAAGTAAGTTTTTCGGTACACGATAAATAAAATAAATCGATAGTTTGAGACCCTTAAGCATGTCGATAATGTGCGATACTTCCACACATACTATTTTCTAAGTAAATATAATTATTTACCATCGATAATTAGGTTTTTTTTATTTTTGCTCCCACCACCAAATCTGTGGATGTACCCCTACCAAAATCGAATAATTTTGTCAAATTTTTATTTGGCTCCCTGATTGTCTTTAATACTCAGTAATTACACTACAATCACACTAAATTCATATTATGATGACAAAAGAAGATTTATAGTATAAATAGAGTCGTATTCGTTGTTCAGAACGAGTTCAAAAATATGTTTTCGGGTACACGATCAATAAAGTAAATCGATAGTTTGAGACCCTTAAGCATGTCGATAATGTGCGATACTTCCACACATACTATTTTCTAAGTAAATATAATGATTTACAATCGTTAATTAGGTTTTTTTATTTTTTCTCCCACCACCAAATCTGTGGATGTACCCCTACGAAAATCAAATAATTTTATCTAATTTTTATTTTACTCCCTGATTCTTTTTAATACTCATTAATTATACAACAATCGCACTTAACTCGTATTATGATGACAAAAGAAGATTTAAAGTATAAATAGAGTCGTATTCGTTGTTCAGAACGAATTCGAAAATAAGTTTTCTGGTACACGATCAATAAAGTAAATCGATAGTTTGAGACCCTTAAGATTGTCGATAATGTGCGATACTTTCACATATACTATTTTCTAAGTAAATATTCTGATTTATCATCGTTAATTAGGTTTTTTTTTGCTCCCACCACCAAATCGGTGGATATACCCCTACGAAAATCGAATAATTTTGTCAAATTTTTATTTTACTCCCTGATTGTCATTAATACTCAGTAATTACACTACAATCGCACTTAACTCGTATTTTGATGACAAAAGAAGATTTACAGTATAAATTGAGTCGTATTCGTTGTTCAGAACGAGTTCAAAAGTAAGTTTTCCGGTACACGATCAATAAAGTAAATCGATAGTTTGAGATCCTTAAGCATGTCGATAATGTGCGATACTTCAACACATACTATATTTTCTAAGTAAATATAATGATTTACCATCATCAGCTAGGTTTTTTTTATTTTTGCTCTCACCACCATATCTGTGCATGTACCCCTACGAAAATTGAATAATTTTGTCAAATTTTTATTTTACTCCCTGATTGTCTTTAATAATCAGTAATTACAATACAATCGCACTTAACTCGTATTGTGATGACAAAAGAAAATTTATAGTGTAAATAGAGTCGTATTCGTTGTTCAGAACGAGTTCAAAAGTTTTCCGGTACACGATCAATAAAGTAAAATCGATAGTTTGAGACCCTTAAGCATGTCGATAATGTGCGATACTTCCACACATACTATTTTCTAAGTAAATATAATGATTAACCATCGTTAATTAGGTTTTTTTTATTTTTGCTCCCACCACCAAATCTGTGGATGTACCCCTACGAAAATCGAATAATTTTTCTCAAATTATTATTTTACTCCCTGATTGTATTTAATACTCAGTAAATAAATAACAATCGCATTTAACTCGTATTATGATGACAAAAGAAGATTTAAAGTATAAATAGAGTATTCGTAGTTCGGAACAAGTTCAAAAGTAAGTTTCCGGTACACGATCAATAAAGAGAATCGATAGTTTGAGACCCTTAAGCATGTCGATAATGTGCGATAATTCCACACATACTATTTTCTAAGTAAATATAATGATTTATCATCGTTAATTAGGTTTTTTTTATTTTTGCTCTCACCACCAAATCTGTGGATGTACCCCGACGAAAATCAAATAATTTTAACAAAATTTTATTTTACTCCCTGATTGTCTTTAATACTCAGTAATTACACTACAATCGCACTTAACTCGTATTATGATGACAAAAGAAGATTTATAGTATAAATAGAGTCGTATTCGTTGTTCAGAACGAGTTCAAAAGTAAGTTTTTCAGTACACGATCAATAAAGTAAATCGATAGTTTGAGACCCTTAAGTAGGTCGATAATGTGCGATACTTCCACACATACTATTTTCTAAGTAAATATAATGATTTATCTTCGTTAATTAGGTTTTTCTTATTTTTGCTCACAACACCAAATCCGTGGATACCCCTACGAAAATCGAATAATTTTGTCAAATTTTTATTTTACTCTCTGATTGTCATCAATACTCTGTAATTACACTACAATCGCACTTAACTCGTATTATGATGATACAAGAAGATTTATAGTAAAAATTGAGTCATATTTGTTGTTCAGAAAGAGTTCAAAAGTAAGATTTCCGGTATACGATCAATAAAGTAAATCGATAAGTTGAGACCCTTAAGCATGTCAATAATGTGCGATACTTCCACACATACTATTTTCTAAGTAAATATAATGATTTATCATCGTTAATTAGTTTTTTTATTTTTGCACCATCAAATCTGTGGATGTACCCCTACGAAAATCGAATAATTTTGTCAAAATTTTATTTTACTCCTTGATTGTCATTAATACTCAGCAATTACACTACAATCGCACTTAACTCGTATTATGAGGACGAAAGAGGATTTATAGTTTGAATATAGTCGTATTCGTTGTTCAGAAAGAGTTCAAAAGTAAGTTTTTCGGTACACGATAAATAAAATAAATCGATAGTTTGAGACCCTTAAGCATGTCGATAATGTGCGATACTTCCACACATACTATTTTCTAAGTAAATATAATTATTTACCATCGTTAATTAGGTTTTTTTTATTTTTGCTCCCACCACCAAATCTGTGGATGTACCCCTACCAAAATCGAATAATTTTGTCAAATTTTTATTTGGCTCCCTGATTGTCTTTAATACTCAGTAATTACACTACAATCACACTAAATTCATATTATGATGACAAAAGAAGATTTATAGTATAAATAGAGTCGTATTCGTTGTTCAGAACGAGTTCAAAAATATGTTTTCGGGTACACGATCAATAAAGTAAATCGATAGTTTGAGACCCTTAAGCATGTCGATAATGTGCGATACTTCCACACATACTATTTTCTAAGTAAATATAATGATTTACAATCGTTAATTAGGTTTTTTTATTTTTTCTCCCACCACCAAATCTGTGGATGTACCCCTACGAAAATCAAATAATTTTATCTAATTTTTATTTTACTCCCTGATTCTTTTTAATACTCATTAATTATACAACAATCGCACTTAACTCGTATTATGATGACAAAAGAAGATTTAAAGTATAAATAGAGTCGTATTCGTTGTTCAGAACGAATTCGAAAATAAGTTTTCTGGTACACGATCAATAAAGTAAATCGATAGTTTGAGACCCTTAAGCATGTCGATAATGTGCGATACTTTCACATATACTATTTTCTAAGTAAATATTCTGATTTATCATCGTTAATTAGGTTTTTTTTTGCTCCCACCACCAAATCGGTGGATATACCCCTACGAAAATCGAATAATTTTGTCAAATTTTTATTTTACTCCCTGATTGTCATTAATACTCAGTAATTACACTACAATCGCACTTAACTCGTATTTTGATGACAAAAGAAGATTTATAGTATAAATTGAGTCGTATTCGTTGTTCAGAACGAGTTCAAAAGTAAGTTTTCCGGTACACGATCAATAAAGTAAATCGATAGTTTGAGATCCTTAAGCATGTCGATAATGTGCGATACTTCAACACATACTATATTTTCTAAGTAAATATAATGATTTACCATCATCAGCTAGGTTTTTTTTATTTTTGCTCTCACCACCATATCTGTGCATGTACCCCTACGAAAATTGTATAATTTTGTCAAATTTTTATTTTACTCCCTGATTGTCTTTAATAATCAGTAATTACAATACAATCGCACTTAACTCGTATTGTGATGACAAAAGAAAATTTATTGTGTAAATAGAGTCGTATTCGTTGTTCAGAACGAGTTCAAAAGTTTTCCGGTACACGATCAATAAAGTAAAATCGATAGTTTGAGACCCTTAAGCATGTCGATAATGTGCGATACTTCCACACATACTATTTTCTAAGTAAATATAATGATTAACCATCGTTAATTAGGTTTTTTTTATTTTTGCTCCCACCACCAAATCTGTGGATGTACCCCTACGAAAATCGAATAATTTTGTCAAATTATTATTTTACTCCCTGATTGTATTTAATACTCAGTAAATAAATAACAATCGCATTTAACTCGTATTATGATGACAAAAGAAGATTTAAAGTATAAATAGAGTATTCGTAGTTCGGAACAAGTTCAAAAGTAAGTTTCCGGTACACGATCAATAAAGAGAATCGATAGTTTGAGACCCTTAAGCATGTCGATAATGTGCGATAATTCCACACATACTATTTTCTAAGTAAATATAATGATTTATCATCGTTAATTAGGTTTTTTTTATTTTTGCTCTCACCACCAAATCTGTGGATGTACCCCGACGAAAATCAAATAATTTTAACAAAATTTTATTTTACTCCCTGATTGTCTTTAATACTCAGTAATTACACTACAATCGCACTTAACTCGTATTATGATGACAAAAGAAGATTTATAGTATAAATAGAGTCGTATTCGTTGTTCAGAACGAGTTCAAAAGTAAGTTTTTCAGTACACGATCAATAAAGTAAATCGATAGTTTGAGACCCTTAAGTAGGTCGATAATGTGCGATACTTCCACACATACTATTTTCTAAGTAAATATAATGATTTATCTTCGTTAATTAGGTTTTTCTTATTTTTGCTCACAACACCAAATCCGTGGATACCCCTACGAAAATCGAATAATTTTGTCAAATTTTTATTTTACTCTCTGATTGTCATCAATACTCTGTAATTACACTACAATCGCACTTAACTCGTATTATGATGACACAAGAAGATTTATAGTAAAAATTGAGTCATATTTGTTGTTCAGAAAGAGTTCAAAAGTAAGATTTCCGGTATACGATCAATAAAGTAAATCGATAAGTTGAGACCCTTAAGCATGTCAATAATGTGCGATACTTCCACACATACTATTTTCTAAGTAAATATAATGATTTATCATCGTTAATTAGTTTTTTTATTTTTGCACCATCAAATCTGTGGATGTACCCCTACGAAAATCGAATAATTTTGTCAAAATTTTATTTTACTCCTTGATTGTCATTAATACTCAGCAATTACACTACAATCGCACTTAACTCGTATTATGAGGACGAAAGAGGATTTATAGTTTGAATATAGTCGTATTCGTTGTTCAGAAAGAGTTCAAAAGTAAGTTTTTCGGTACACGATAAATAAAATAAATTGATAGTTTGAGACCCTTAAGCATGTCGATAATGTGCGATACTTCCACACATACTATTTTCTAAGTAAATATAATTATTTACCATCGTTAATTAGGTTTTTTTTATTTTTGCTCCCACCACCAAATCTGTGGATGTACCCCTACCAAAATCGAATAATTTTGTCAAATTTTTATTTGGCTCCCTGATTGTCTTTAATACTCAGTAATTACACTACAATCACACTAAATTCATATTATGATGACAAAAGAAGATTTATAGTATAAATAGAGTCGTATTCGTTGTTCAGAACGAGTTCAAAAATATGTTTTCGGGTACACGATCAATAAAGTAAATCGATAGTTTGAGACCCTTAAGCATGTCGATAATGTGCGATACTTCCACACATACTATTTTCTAAGTAAATATAATGATTTACAATCGTTAATTAGGTTTTTTTATTTTTTCTCCCACCACCAAATCTGTGGATGTACCCCTACGAAAATCAAATAATTTTATCTAATTTTTATTTTACTCCCTGATTCTTTTTAATACTCATTAATTATACAACAATCGCACTTAACTCGTATTATGATGACAAAAGAAGATTTAAAGTATAAATAGAGTCGTATTCGTTGTTCAGAACGAATTCGAAAATAAGTTTTCTGGTACACGATCAATAAAGTAAATCGATAGTTTGAGACCCTTAAGCATGTCGATAATGTGCGATACTTTCACATATACTATTTTATAAGTGAATATAATGATTTACCATCGTTAATTAGGTTTTTTTAATTTTTGCTCCCACCACCAAATATGTGGATGTACCCCTACAAAAATCGAATAATTTTGTCAAATTTTTATTTTACTCCATGATTGTCTTTAATACTCAGTAATTACACTTCAATCGCACTGAGCTCGTATTATGATGTCAAAAGAAGATTTATAGTATAAATAGAGTCATATTCGTTGTTCAGAACGAGTTCAAAAGTAAGTTTTCGGATACACGATCAATAAAGTAAATCGATAGTTGGAGACCCTTAAGCAAGTCGATAATGTGCGATACTTCCACACAGACTATTTTCTAAGTAAATATAATGATTTACCATCCTTAATTAGGTTTTTTTTTTAAATTTTTGCTCCCACCACCAAATCTGTAGATGTACCCCTACGAAAATCGAATAATTTTGTCAAATTTTTATTTTACTCCATGATTGTCTTTAATACTCAGAAATTACACTACAATCGCACTAAACTCGTATTATGATGACAAAAGAAGATTTATAGTATAAATAGAGTCGTATTCGTTGTTCAGAACGAGTTCAAAAGTAAGTTTTCCGGTACACGATCAATAGAGTAAATCGATAGTTTGAGACCCTTAAGCATGTCGATAATGTGCGATACTTCCACACATACTATTTTCTAAGTAAATATAATGATTTACCATTATTAATTAGGTTTTTTTTATTTTTGCTCCCACCACCAACTCTGTGGATGTACCCCTACGAAAATCGAATAATTTTGTCAAATTTTTATTTTACTCCCTGATTGTCATTAATACTCAGTAATTACACAACAATCGCACTTAACTCGTATTATGATGACAAAAGAAGATTTATAGTATAAATAGAGTCGTATTCGTTGTTCGGAACGAATTCAAAAGTAAGTTTTACGTTACACGATCAATAAAGTAAATCGATAGTTTGAGAGCCTTAAGCATGTCGATAATGTGCGATACTTCCACACATACTATTTTCTAAGTAAATACAATGTTTTACAATCGTTAATTAGGTTTTTTTTATTTTTGCTCCCACAACCAAATATGTGCTACGAAATTCGAATAATTTTGGCAAATTTTTATTTTACTCTCTTATTGTCATTAATACTCAGTAATTACACTACAATAGCACTTAACTCGTATTATGATGACAAAAGAAGATTTATAGTATAAATAGAGTCGTATTCGTTGTTCAGAACGAGTTCAAAAGTAAGTTTTTTGGTACACGATCAATAAAGTAAATTGATAGTTTGAGACCCTTAAGCATGTCGATAATGTTCGATACTTCCACACATACTATTTTCTAACTAAATATAATGATTTACCATCATTAATTGGGTTTTTTTTTGCTCCCACCACCAAATCTGTAGATGTACCCTTACGAAAATCGAATAATTTTGTCAAAATTTTATTTTACTCCCTTATTGTCTTTATAATGCAGAGCAAACGCAGAGAAAGCCGAAAGTAGGGGAAACCCTAATTCTGTTTTTTTATTTATTCAAAAGCTGCCGAATGAAATTACATAAGTTTACTTAAATAAGAAAAGAAAACGAAGCCCTAATACGAAAATTACTAAACAACCAAAAATTTCTAAAAAACATTAAAAATTCGAAATAAAATAGGAAACGATTCCGGATGGCCCAAAAAGCCCATATCACACAAGCATAGCTTGTGATTTTCGTTCGTCACGCCGTTCTGCTCAAAATAATGTATTATGGGCTGAAATCTGACACCGGCAACTCCAATCCTGCTATTTCGCCACAATCCTGATTTTTCACTAATATGTCTGCATCATCCCCTCCCGGGTCGAAAAGATTCGTCCTCGAATCCGAACCCATCACCGTATCAGAAGACGCACCGTGAAACAGAATCAAATGCTTAACCTTGAACACATCCGGAGTGCGAGCATGGCTAGGCAGGGTCAATAAGTCCGAGCGCTAGCGGGGAACAGCACCGTCCAACGCCAAATTCGAGCCTGTGCGTGCAACAACGTCAACATTGACAGACTCAACGACAGAATCACCTTGTGCCGTTAATGTCACCCCATCAACCTCAAACAAGCGCTTTCCCACAGATTTAATAACAGCTGGTTCAAACTCCTCCACATTAAAAAGTCCACGCTCAGAGATGACTTCATTTAAAATTGAAGTTTCTTTAACATCAATCTCCTTTTCCGCATCTTGAGTTGCAACCGAATCCTCCTCAGGCTTTTCAAAACCCGTGCTTGTTTCAATCAAGGGTTTCACATCCTTGACAACAGCCACTTCAAGCTCAGAAGCATTCACATCAACATCGACAAAATCAACAACAAAATCACCTTGTTCAGTTAACTGCACCCCAGCAACTTCCAACAAGTCATCTCCCACATCCTTCACAATAGCTGTTTCAACCGCCCCCACAGTAGCAATCCCACGCTCGGCGACACCGACAACTCCACTCAAAATTGAAGTTTCTGGCACCTCAACACCACTATCAAGTCCAGCCTCAACTACGTCATCATCATATACATCAAAAATAGGATCCCCTTCTGGAACAGGGACATCCTGAGGAGCATCATGCGTAAACAGTCCACAGGAACTCCAAACTTTAGGGCACTCCGCGTGACGATGCCCCATCTCTCCTCCATCAAAGATAGGGATATCAACTCGGAACCCAAGATCCCACCGTCGGACACGCTGATTTTTTGGCTCACCCGCGAACGGGTTATGCTTAGCCACGACCTCGGCACCTTCACGTTGGGCCACAAATGCGCCCAAACGATGAGTTAGATATGCAACCTGCCGGCGCAGGTCAGCAGTCTCACGATCTCTGAAATCCTCGATATCACGTTCCACAGCCGCAGCAGCGCCGCTTGGTCTACCTCTAGCCATCGCGCAGGACCACCGTAGTCTGATACCAGATAATGCAGAGCAAACGCATAGAAAGCTGAAAATGGGGGAAACCCTAATTCTGTTTTTTTATTTATTCAAAAGCTGCCTAATGAAATTACATAAGTTTACTTAAATAGAAAAATAAAACGAAGTTCTAATATGAAAATTACTAAAAACCGAAAATTTCTAAAATCATTAAAAATTCGAAATAAAATAGTAAACGATTCCGGATGGTCCAAAAAGCCCATATCTCACAAGCAAAGCTTGTGACTTTCGTTCGTCACGCCGTTCGTCTCAAAATAAGGTATTATGGGCTGAAATCTGACACCGGCAACTCCAATCCTGCTATTTCGCCACAATCCTGATTTTTCGCTAATCTGTCTGCATCATCCCCTCCCGGGTCGAAAAGATTCGTCCTCGAATCCGAACCCATCACCGTATCAGAAGACGCACCGTGAAACAGAATCAAATGCTTAACCTTGAACACATCCGGAGTGCGAGCATGGCTAGGCAGGGTCAATAAGTCCGAACGCTCGCGGGGAACAGCACTACACACCACCCTAGACACGAATACACATTTATGAGCCTCTAGTTCTATTGATCTGCCATTAACAAGCAGTTTCTTCGGTTCATCCCCTATGATTGTGAACTCCTCAGTGTCTTCCACATTATCAATAATCTGCCTAGCTTCCTTAACCACATCATCCTTAATATCATCTATAACAACATCACCTTCGCTTGTAAGGTTCACTCCGTCTGCTACAATCAAATCATCATTAAATGGTTTCACCGCTACCAACTGATCCTCTTTCACATTCTCCTCTGATGTAGCTTCCTTCAGAATCTCAACATTATTTTGACTGGGCACCTCATCTATAGTTTCAACAGAATCTTCTTCAGGATTATCAGAACACAAGCTGGTTTCAAAAACAGGTTCCTTATCGTCCACAATAGCAGATAATGGGGCACTTTGATTCCAAACTTTAGGGCACTCCGCGTGACGATGCCCCATCTCTCCGCCATCAAAGATAGGGATATCAACTCGGAACCCAAGATCTAACGATGGGAATTCCAAACTTTAGGGCACTCCGCGTGACGCTGCCCCATCTCTCCGCCATCAAAGATAGGGATATCAACTCGGAACCCAAGATCCCATCGTCGGACACGCTGATTTTTTGGCTCACCCGCAAACGGGTTATGCTTAGCCACGACCTCGACACCTTCACGTTGGGCCACAAATGCGCCCAAACGACGAGTTAGATATGCAACCTGCCGGCGCAGGTCAGCAGTCTCACGATCTCTGAAATCCTCGATATCACGTTCCACAGCCGCAGCAGCGCCGCTTGGTCTACCTCTAGCCATCGCGCAGGACCACCGTAGTCTGATACCAGATAATGCAGAGCAAACGCAGAGAAAGCCGAAAATAGGGGAAACCCTAATTCTGTTTTTTCATTATTCAAAACCTGCCGAATGAAATTACATAAGTTTACTTAAATAAGAAAAGAAAACGAAGCCCTAATACGAAAATTACTAAACAACCAAAAATTTCTAAAAAACATTAAAAATTTGAAATAAAATAGGAAACGATTCCGGATGGCCCAAAAAGCCCATATCTCACAAGCAAAGCTTAAGATTTTCGTTCGTCACGCCGTTCTGCTCAAAATAAGGTATTATGGGCTGAAATCTGACACCGGCAACTCCAATCCTGATATTTCGCCGCAATCCTGATTTTTCACTAATATGTCTGCATCACTTTAATACTCAGTAATTACACTACAATCGTACTTAACTCGTATTATGATGACAAAAGAAGATTTATAGTATAAATAGAGTCGTATTCGTCGTTCAGAACGAGTTCAAAAGTAAGTTTTCTGGTACACGATCAATAAATTAAATTGATAGTTTGCGACCCTTTTAGCATGTCGATAATGTGCGATACTTTCACACATACAATTTCCTAAGTAAATAAAATGATTTACCATCGTTAATTAGGTTTTTTTATTTTTGCTCTCACCATCAAATCTGTGCACGTACCCCTACGAAAATCGAATAATTTTGTCAAATTTTTATTTTACTCCCTGATTGCCTATAATACTCAGTAATTTTACTACAATCGCACTCAACTCTTATTATGAGGACAAAAGAAGATTTATAGTATAAATAGAGTCGTATTCGTTCTTCAGAACGAGTTCAAAAGTAAGTTTTTCAGTACACGATCAATAAAGTAAATCGATAGTTTGAGACCCTTAAGCATGTCGATAATGTTCGATACTTCCACACATACTATTTTCTAAGTAAATATAATGATTTATCTTCGTTAATTAGGTTTTTTTTTTATTTTTGCTCACACCACCAAATCTGTGGATACCCCTACGAAAATCGAATAATTTTGTCAAATTTTTATTTTACTCTCTGATTGTCATTAATACTCTGTAATTACACTACAATCGCACTTAACTCGTATTATGATGACAAAAGAAGATTTATAGTATAAATTGAGTCATATTCGTTGTTCAGAACGAGTTCAAAAGTAAGTTTTCCGGTATACGATCAATAAAGTAAATCGATAATTTGAAACCCTTAAGCATGTCAATAATGTGCGATACTTCCACACATACTATTTTCTAAGTAAATATAATGATTTATCATCGTTAATTAGTTTTTTTTATTTTTGCACTATCAAATCTGTGGATGTACCCCTACGAAAATCGAATAATTTTGTCAAATTTTTATTTTACTCCCTGATTGTCATTAGTACTCAGCAAATTACACTACAATCGCACTTAACTCGTATTATGATGACGAAAGAGGATTTATAGTTTAAATATAGTCGTATTCGTTGTTCAGAAAGAGTTCAAAAGTAAGTTTTTCGGTACACGATAAATAAAATAAATCGATAGTTTGAGACCCTTAAGCATGTCGATAATGTGCGATACTTCCACACATACTATTTTCTAAGTAAATATAATTATTTACAATCGTTAATTAGGTTTTTTTATTTTTGCTCCCACCACCAAATCTGTGGATGTACCCCTACAAAAATCGAATAATTTTTTCAAATTTTTATTTGGCTCCATGATTGTCTTTAATACTCAGTAATTACACTATAATCGCACTTAACTCGTATTATGATGACAAAAGAGGATTTATAGTATAAATAGAGTCGTATTCATTGTTCATAACGAGTTCAAAAGTAATTTTTCCGGTACACGATCAATAAAGTAAATCGATAGTTTGAGACCCTTAAGCATGTCGATAATGTGTGATACTTCCACACATACTATTTTCTAAGTAAATATAATGATTTAACATCGTTAATTAGGTTTTTTTTTATTTTTGTTCCCACCACCAAATCTGTAGATGTACCCCCTACGAAAATCGAATAATTTTGTCAAATTTTTATTTTACTCCCTGATTGTCATTAATACTTAGTAATTACACTACAATCACACTTAACTCGTATTATGATGACAAAAGATGATTTATAGTATAAATAAAGTCTTATTCGTTGTTCAAAACGAGTTGAAAAGTAAGTTTCTGGTACACGACCAATAAAGTAAATCGATAGTTTGAGACCCTTAAGCATGTCGTTAATGTGCGATACTTCAACACATACTATTT
Organism: Rhodiola kirilowii; assembly: GCA_033675215.1. Classification (NCBI taxonomy): domain Eukaryota; kingdom Viridiplantae; phylum Streptophyta; class Magnoliopsida; order Saxifragales; family Crassulaceae; genus Rhodiola; species Rhodiola kirilowii. Next base: position 958,767 of record CM066194.1, read on the forward strand.
TCTAAGTAAACATAATGATTTATCATCGTTAATTAGGTTTTATATATTTTTGCTACAACCACCAAATCTGTGGATGTAGCCCCTACGAAAATCGAATAATTTTATCAAAATTTTATTTTACTCCATGATTGTCTTTTATACTCAGTAAATAACCTACAATCGCACTTAACTCGTATTATGATGACAGAAGAAGATTTATAGTATAAATAGAGTCGTATTCGTTGTTCAGAACGAGTTTAAAAGTAAGTTTTCCGGTACACAATCAATAAAGTAAATTGATAGTTTGAGACCCTTAAGCATGTCGATAATGTGCGATACTTCCACACATACTATTTTCTAAGTAAATATAATGATTTACCATCATCAATTAGGTTTTTTTTATTTTTGCTCTCACCACCATATCTGTGCATGTACCACTACGAAAATTGAATAATTTTGTCAAATTTTTATTTTACTCCCTGATTGTCTTTAATACTCAGTAATTACACTAAAATCGCACTTAAATCGTATTATGATGACCAAAGAAGATTTATAATATAAATAGTGTCGTATTCATTGTTCAGAACGAATTCAAAAGTAAGTTTTCCGGTACACGATCAATAAAGTAAATCGATAGTTTGAGACCCTTAAGAATGTCGATAATGTGCGATACTTCCACACATACTATTTTCTAAGTAAATATAATGATTTAACATCGTTAATTAGGTTTTTTTATTTTTGCTCCCACCACCAAATCTGTGAATGTACCCTTACGAAAATCGAATAATTCTGTCAAATTTTTAATTTACTCCCTGATTGTCTTTAATACTCAGTAATTACACTACAATTGCACTTAAATTGTATTATGATGACACAAGAAAATTTATAATATAAATAGAGTCGTATTCGTTGTTCAGAACGAATTCAAAAGTAAGTTTTTCGGTACATGATCAATAAAGTAGATCGATAGTTTGAGACCCTTAAGCATGTCGATAATGTGCGATACTTCCACACATAATATTTTCTAAGTAAATATAATGATTTACCATCGTTAATTAGGTTTTTTTATTTTTGCTCCCACCACCAAATATGTGCTACGAAATTCGAATAATTTTGGCAAATTTTTATTTTACTCCCTGCTTCTCTTTAATACTCATTAATTACACTACAATCGCACTTAATTCGTATTATAATGACAAAAGAAGATGTATAATATAAATAAAGTCGTATTCGTTGTTTAGAACGAGTTCAAAAGTAAGTTTTCCGGTACACGATCAATAAAGTAAATCGATAGTTTGAGATTCTTAAGCATGTCGATAATGGGCGATACTTCAACACATACTATATTTTATAAGTAAATATAATGATTTACCATCATCAGCTAGGTTTTTTTATTTTCGCTCTCACCACCATATCTGTGCATGTACCCCTACGAAAATTGAATAATTTTGTCAAATTTTTATTTTACTCCCTGATTGTCTTTAATTACAATACAATCGCACTTAACTCGTATTGTGATGACAAAAGAAAATTTATAGTGTAAATAGAGTCATATTCGTTGTTCAGAACGAGTTCAAAAGTAAGTTTTCCGGTACACGATCAATAAAGTAAAATCGATAGTTTGAGACCCTTAAGCATGTCGATAATGCGCGATACTTCCACACATACTATTTTCTAAGTAAATATAATGATTTACCATCGTTAATTAGGTTTTTTTTAATTTTTGCTCCTACCAACAAACCTGTGGATGTACCCCTACGAAAATCGAATAATTTTGTCAAATTAATATTTTACTCCCTGATTATATTTAATACTCAGTAATTAAATAACAATCGCATTTAACTCGTATTATAATGACAAAAGAAGATTTAAAGTATAAATATAGTATTCGTTGTTCGGAACGAGTTCAAAAAAAAGTTTCCGGTACACGATCAATAAAGTGAATCGATAGTTTGAGACCCTTAAGCATGTCGATAATGTGCGATAATTCCACACATACTATTTTCTAAGTAAATATAATGATTTATCATCGTTAATTAGGTTTTTTTTTATTTTTGCTCTCACCACCAAATCTGTGGATGTACCCGTACGAAAATCAAATAATTTTATCAAAATTTTATTTTACTCCCTGATTGTCTTTAATATTCAGTAATTACACTACAATCGCACTTAACTCATATTATGATGAAAAAAGAAGATTTATAGTATAAATAGAGTCGTATTCGTGGTTCAGAACGAGTTCAAAAGTAAGTTTTTCGGTACACGATCAATAAAGTAAATCGATAGTTTGAGACCTTTAAGCATGTCGATAATGTGTGATACTTCCACACATACTGTTTTTTAAGTAAATATAATGGTTTACCATTGTTAATTAGGTTTTTTTTATTTTTGCTCCCACCACCAAATCTGTGGATGTACGTACCCCTACAAAAATCGAATAATTTTGTCAAATTTTTATTTTACTCCCCTGATTGTCTTTAATACTCATTAATTACACAACAATCGCACTTAACTCGTATTATGATCACAAAAGAAGATTTAAACTATAAATAGAGTCGTATTCAGTGTTCTGAACGAGTTGAAAAGTAAGTTTCCGGTACACGATCAATAAAGTAAATCGATAGTTTGAGACCGTTAAGCATGTCGAAAATGTGCGATACTTCCACACATACTATTTTCTAAGTAAATATAATGATTTATCATCGTTATTAGGTTTTTTTTGTTTTTTCTCTCACCACCAAATCTGTGGATACCCCTACGAAAATCGAATAATTTTGTCAAATTTTTATTTTACTCCCTGATTGCCTTTAATACTCAGTAATTTTACTACAATCGCACTCAACTCTTATTATGATGACAAAAGAAGATTTATAGTATAAATAGAGTCGTATTCGTTGTTCAGAAAAAGTTCAAAAGTAAGTTTTTCAGTACACGATCAATAAAGTAAATCGATAGTTTGAGACCCTTAAGCATGTCGATAATGTGCGATACTTCCACACATACTATTTTCTAAGTAAATATAATGATTTACCATCGTTAATTATGTTTTATATATTTTTGCAACAACCACCAAATCTGTGGATGTACCCCCTACGAAAATCGAATAATTTTGTCAAATTTTTATTTTACTACTCTCTGATTGTCATTAATACTCTGTAATTACACTACAATCGCACTTAACTCGTATTATTATGACAAAAGAAGATTTATAGTATAAATTGAGTCATATTCGTTGTTCATAACGATTAACGAGTTCAAAAGTAAGTTTTCCGGTATACGATCAATAAAGTAAATCGATAATTTGAGACCCTTAAGCATGTCAATAATGTGCGATACTTCCACACGTACTATTTTCTAAGTAAATATAATGATTTATCATCGTTAATTAGTTTTTTTTATTTTTGCACCATCAAATCTGTGGATGTGTCCCTACGAAAATCGAATAATTTTGTCTAATTTTTATTTTACTCCCTGATTGTCATTAATACTCAGCAAATTACACTACAGTCGCACTTAACTCGTATTATGATGACGAAAGAGGATTTATAGTTTAAATATAGTCGTATTCGTTGTTCAGAAAAAGTTCAAAAGTAAGTTTTTCGGTACACGATAAATAAAATAAATCGATAGTTTGAGACCCTTAAGCATGTCGATAATGTGCGATACTTCCACACATACTATTTTCTAAGTAAATATTATTATTTACAATCGTTAATTAGGTTTTTTTTATTTTTTCTCCCACCACCAAATCTGTGGATGTACCCCTACAAAAATCGAATAATTTTGTCAAATTTTTATTTGGCTCCCTGATTGTCTTTAATACTCAGTAATTATACTATAATCGCGCTTAACTCGTATTATGATGACAAAAGAAGATTTATAGTATAAATAGAGTCGTATTCATTGTTCATAACGAGTTCAAAAGTAATTTTTCCGTTACACGATCAATAAAGTAAATCGATAGTTTGAGACCCTTAAGCATGTCGATAATGTGTGATACTTCCACACATACTATTTTCTAAGTAAATATAATGATTTACAATCGTTAATTAGGTTTTTTTTTATTTTTGCTCCCACCACCAAATCTGTAGATGTACCCCCTACGAAAATCGAATAATTTTGTCAAATTTTTATTTTACTCACTGATTGTCATTAATACTTAGTAATTACACTACAATCACACTTAACTCGTATTATGATGACAAAAGATGATTTATAGTATAAATAAAGTCCTATTCGTTGTTCAAAACGAGTTGAAATGTAAGTTTCTGGTACACGATCAATAAAGTAAATCGATAGTTTGAGACCCTTAAGCATGTCGTTAATGTGCGATACTTCAACACATACTATTTTCTAAGTAAATATAATGATTTATCATCGTTAATTAGGTTTTATATATTTTTGCAACAACCACCAAATCTGTGGATGTACCCCCTACGAAAATCGAATAATTTTATCAAATTTTTATTTTACTCCATGATTGTCTTTTATACTCAGTAAACAACCTACAATACTTAACTCGTATTATGATGACAGAAGAAGATTTATAGTATAAATAGAGTCGTATTCGTTGTTCAGAAGGAGTTCAAAAGTAAGTTTTCCGGTACACAATCAATAAAGTAAATTGATAGTTTGAGACCCTTAAGTATGTCGATAATGTGCGATACTTCCACACATACTATTTTCTAAGTAAATATAATGATTTACCATCATCAATTAGGTTTTTTTTATTTTTGCTCTCACCACCATATCTGTGCATGTACCACTACGAAAATTGAATAATTTTGTCAAATTTTTATTTTACTCCCTGATTGTCTTTAATACTCAGTAATTACACTAAAATCGCACTAAAATCGTATTATGATGACCAAAGAAGATTTATAATATAAATAGAGTCGTATTCATTGTTCAGAACGAATTCAAAAGTAAGTTTTCCGGTACACGATCAATAAAGTAAATCGATAGTTTGAGACCCTTAAGAATATCGATAATGTGCGATACTTCCACACATACTATTTTCTAAGTAAATATAATGATTTAACATCGTTAATTAGGTTTTTTTATTTTTGCTCCCACCACCAAATCTGTGAATGTACCCCTACGAAAATCGAATAATTCTGTCAAATTTTTAATTTACTCCCTGATTGTCTTTAATACTCAGTAATTACACTACAATTGCACTTAAATTGTATTATGATGACACAAGAAGATTTAAACTATAAATAGAGTCGTATTCAGTGATCTGAACGAGTTCAAAAGTAAGTTTCCGGTACACGATCAAAAAAGTAAATCGATAGTTTGAGACACTTAAGCATGTCGAAAATGTGCGATACTTCCACACATACTATTTTCTAAGTAAATATAATGATTTATCATCGTTATTAGGTTTTTTTTTGTTTTTTCTCTCACCACCAAATCTGTGGATGTACCCCTACGAAAATCGAATAATTTTATCAAAATTTTATTTTATTCCCTGATTGTCTTTAATACTCAGTAATTACACTACAATCACACTTAATTCATATTATGATGACAAAAGAAGATTTATAGTATAAATAAAGTCGTATTCGTTGTTCAGAACAAGTTCAAAAATATGTTTTCGGATACTCGATCAATAAAGTAAATCGATAGTTTGAGACCCTTAAGCTTGTCGATAATGTGCGATACTTCCACACATACTATTTTCTAAGTAAATATAATGATTTACAATCGTCAATTAGGTTTTTTTTATTTTTGCTCCCACCACCAAATCTGTGGATGTACCCATACGAAAATCAAATAATTTTGTCTAATTTTTATTTTACTCCCTGATTCTTTTTAATACTCAGTAATTATACAACAATCGCACTTAACTCGTATTATGATGACAAAAGAAGATTTAAAGTATAAATAGAGTCGTATTCGTTGTTCAGAACGAATTCAAAAATAAGTTTTCTGTTACACGATCAATAAAGTAAATTGATAGTTTGAGACCCTTAAGCATGTCGATAATGTGCGATACTTTCACATATACTATTTTCTATGTGAATATAATGATTTACCATCGTTAATTAGGTTTTTTTAATTTTTTTCTCCCACCACCAAATATGTGGATGTACCCCTACAAAAATCGAATAATTTTGTCAAAATTTTATTTTACTCCATGATTGTCTTTAATACTCAGTAATTACACTTCAATCGCACTGAGCTCGTATTATGATGTCAAAAGAAGATTTATAGTATAAATAGAGTCGTATTCGTTGTTCAGAACGAGTTCAAAAGTAAGTTTTCCGATACACGATCAATAAAGTAAATCGATAGTTTGAGACCCTTAAGCAAGTCGATAATGTGCGATACTTCCACACAGACTATTTTCTAAGTAAATATAATGATTTACCATCGTTAATTAGGTTTTTTTTAAATTTTTGCTCCCACCACCAAATCTATAGATGTACCCCTACGAAAATCGAATGATTTTGTCAAATTTTTATTTTACTCCATGATTGTCTTTAATACTCAGTAATTACACTTCAATCGCACTAAACTCGTATTATGATGACAAAAGAAGATTTATAGTATAAATAGAGTCGTATTCGTTGTTCAGAACGAGTTCAAAAGTAAGTTTTCCGATACACGATCAATAAAGTAAATCGATAGTTTGAGACCCTTAAGCGAGTCGATAATGTGCGATACTTCCACACAGACTATTTTCTAAGTAAATATAATGATTTACCATCGTTAATTAGGTTTTTTTAAAATTTTTGCTCCCACCACCAAATCTATAGATGTACCCCTACGAAAATCGAATGATTTTGTCAAATTTTTATTTTACTCCATGATTGTCTTTAATACTCAGAAATTACACTACAATTGCACTAAACTCGTATTATGATGACAAAAGAAGATTTAAAGTATAAATAGAATCGTATTCGTTGTTCAGAACGAATTCAAAAGTAAGTTTTCCGGTACACGATCAATAAAGTAAATCGATAGTTTGAGACTCTTAAGCATGTCGATAATGTGCGATACTTCGACACATACTATTTTCTAAGTAAATATAATGGTTTACCATCGTTAATTAGGTTTTTTTTATTTTTGCTCCCACCACCAAATCTGTGGATGTACCCCTACGAAAATCGAATAATTTTGTCAAATTTTTATTTTACTCCCTGATTGTCATTAATACTCAGTAATTACACATCAATCGCACTTAACTCGTATTATGATGACAAAAGAAGATTTATAGTATAAATAGAGTCGTATTCGTTGTTCGGAACGATTTCAAAAGTAAGTTTTACGTTACACGATCAATAAAGTAAATCGATAGTTTGAGACCCTTAAGCATGTCGATAATGTGCGATACTTCCACACATACTAGTTTCTAAGTAAATACAATGGTTTACAATCGTTAATTAGGTTTTTTTTATTTTTGCTCCCACAACCAAATCTGTGCTACGGAAATCGAATAATTTTGGCAAATTTTTATTTTACTCTCTGATTGTCATTAACACTCAGTAATTACACTACAATTGCACTTAACTCGTATTATGATGACAAAAGAAGATTTATAGTATAAATAGAGTCGTATTCGTTGTTCAGAACGAGTTTAAAAATATGTTTTCGGGTACACGATCAATAAAGTAAATTGATAGTTTGAGACCCTCAAGCATGTCGATAATATGCGATACTTCCACACATACTATTTTCTAACTAAATATAATGATTTACCATCATTAATTGGGTTTTTTATTTTGGCTACCACCACCAAATCTATAGATGTACCCTTACGAAAATTGAATAATTTTGTCAAAATTTTATTTTACTCCCTTATTGTCTTTAATACTCAGTAATTACACTACAATCGTACTTAACTCGTATTATGATGACAAAAGAAGATTTATAGTATAAATAGAGTCGTATTCGTTGTTCAGAACGAGTTCAAAAGTAAGTTTTCTGGTACACGATCAATAAAGTAAATTGATAGTTTGAGACCCTTTTAGCATGTCGATAATGTGCGATACTTTCACACATACAATTTTCTAAGTGAATATAGAGGCCAGATCTGGTGCAAAGCCCAGATTCTGTGCAAAATACAAAGTCATCCTATCCATTCATTCAAACAATCCAAAGGCTAGGATAATTAGATTTAAATAAATGAAAACTGAATTTAACATGACACAAAGGGTAAAATCGACCATAAAAAATTAAAAACTACCCCAGTATCTCTCCTCCGTAACGAAAACCGGCGATTGAGGAACAAAAACCACCCCCGAATCTCTCCTCTCCAACTAAAACCGACGACGAATAGGGGTTGTCCTCCGACGCAAATCTGGGTCGCCGGGTAGAAGAAGGGTTGTCCTCCTCCGACGAAATCAAAAACGCAGAAGAACGCAACCAAATGATTGAGAAACGCAGAAACGAACTATAATTTGGCCGTAACGAATTATAAAAACACGGACTAAATTCGATCAAATTGGAGGAGTAAAACTTCGTTGAACTCAATTTTTCAAACTCTGGATCATCTTCGACATCAATGGAACTCAACCCAAAATCAAATCAACAGTTTACGTAAAGAAAAATTTGAAACTGAACATGACGAACTATAAATTGGTCGTAACGAATTATAAAAACGTGGACAAAATTCGATCAAATTGGAGGAGTAAAACTTCGTTGAACTCAAATTAGGTTTTTTTTATTTTTGCTCCCACAACCAAATATGTGCTACGAAAATCGAATAATTTTGGCAAATTTTTATTTTACTCTCTTATTGTCTTTAATACTCAGTAATTACACTACAATCGTACTTGACTCGTATTATGATGACAAAAGAAGATTTATAGTATAAATAGAGTCGTATTCGTCGTTCAGAACGAGTTCAAAAGTAAGTTTTCTGGTACACGATCAATAAAGTAAATTGATAGTTTGAGACCCTTAAGCATGTCGATAATGTGTGATACTTCCACACATACTATTTTCTAAGTAAATATAATGATTTACCATCGTTAATTAGGTTTTTTTTTTGCTCCCACCACCAAATCTGTAGATGTACCCCCTACGAAAATCGAATAATTTTGTCAAATTTTTATTTTACTCCCTGATTGTCATTAATACTCAGTAATTACACTACAATCACACTTAACTCGTATTATGATGACAAAAGAAGATTTATAGTTTAAATAGAATTGTATTCGTTGTTCAGAACGAGTTCAAATGTAAGTTTTTCGGTACACGGTCAATAAAGTAAATCAAGAGTGAGACCCTTTTATCATGTCAATAATCTGCGATACTTTCACACATACTATTTTCTAAGTAAATATAATAATTTACCATCGTTAATTAGGTTTTTTTGGGGCCATTTGTAGCAACTGCGTTCCTTGGTGCAATTCATAAATAATCAGAGACTCAGAGAATCCGAATCAACCAAATCTGAAAGAAAAAAAATAAGATACAAAATGATTACAGGTTAATTTGCTCTCGTTGAGAGTCGAACTCAAGACCTCCCGCTTACTAAACGGGTGCTCTAACCAACTGAGCTACGAGAGCTATTTATTGGATCAATCCAAAATGTTATTTATTTCACATCGTAATGCTAATTGATTGATTTATAATCCAAATTTCCTGTTTTTAAGATAGCATTAACACACTGAAATTACATTTATAAATAGTGAGTTTACATTGATTAACATGCCTACGTTGGCTCTAACTAATTACACTTGACGGGGAGAAGTGAGTAGAGTTCTTCCTGAGACTCCAGAGGGCAGAGGATAGGAAAATCTACTAATCTAGAATTTGGTATTTTCATCAATACATATATATGGGCACAGCAAAAAAAAATCAAAAAGCCTGATACTAGGCCTGGTGGGGTATTCCTTGTAGAGTTCGGACCGGCTGGGTATTAAACAAGGAAATCTGAGTCCGATAATTCAAGCACCTTGTGGGTTCCTTTAGGGAGCACGCCTGGGCGGAACATGTTTCCCTCTATGTACCTGAGAATGAAAGAGTTTTGTGGTGGGTGGATTAGCTAGTTCTCTAGTTATCTTATGGATTTTGATGTGATTGGATGAAACAAAGCTTACATTTCTTTCAGGAAAGGGTGCTTGTAGAGAGCGTTAGGAATTCTTCCTGAGAACTGATTGTGATCGAGATACCTGAAAGTTCAACAAGATGAATAAAAAAAATGTCATAAAATTGACCGTGGCACATAGCACACATGACAGTTTTATGAGTTGGTGTTTCGATCATCAGCAGCATTGCCTGTGGGTGAAGAAGTTACTCACAAGGAAGTTAATTTAGGAATTTCAGCGAGTGTAGATGGAACAACTCCTGACATTTTGTTGTTGGACAGGTACCTGTAGAATATATTGACCAAGGAATTACAGAAAGCGATGAAAAGTGAAAGGTGAGGATGGCTGTGAAAAAATGGTACGGCCACTTACAGGATTTCCAAGTTGGTCAAGTTTGCAAGTTGTGCTGGAATTCCTCCAGACAAGTAGTTGTTATTTAAATAACTGGAAGTTGAATGCCCATGCAATGACCGTCAGTAGTGTAAATTTTCATTATAAAGGGAAAACGTATAATGTTAGAAGAACTCACAGGTTACGGAGGGCAGGGAAGCAATTATCGATTCGTATGAGTTCTCTTATAGTACCCACCAAATGATTGTTGCCAACATCCCTGTCAGACAAAAATAGTTATAAAGCGAAGATATTAGCCAGCAAAAAATGGATTTCATAAGCAAAACAGGAGGACAAAGAGGCCACATACAAGTGCCGAAGATTCTTTAGAGTGCCCAGTTCTGGTGGGATTCTGCCAATAAAGCGATTCTCATGTAAATAAAGGTAGCGTAGCTCAGGGAGATTCGCCAGCTCTTTTGGAATTTCACCCTTGAAGTTATTGAAGCTCAGATGTCTAAGTACACAAAAGCATAGATAGTTTAGTAACTCAGTAAAATTGTCACGGAAGCATAACATATCAAAAAGAATTATTAACTAATATAATTAAGCAACTTACAGATGTGTAAGAGCTTTAAGTTCACCGATTTCCGGGGGAATGACATCTTGTAGTTTATTCCACCTCAAATTACTGAGAGGACATCATAAAATTAATAGATAGAAAGTGAAGACAACAGCCAAACAACTTATGACATGACCACCGAGCATAACCGAGGTAATGTAATAGGGTAATCAAAGTAAATAATTAATTGTTTATCAAAAAAACGTAACGAATTAATTATGAATTGACAGAATACTGTAAAATTAGTCAACAGTTAACACTGCAAGAAAAAAACAGATCAGGTGTTCCAAATAATTCTATAGTAACACATACAAATGACAAGTATCAGAACTATCTGTGATTCAAATCCAAATGAGGTCAGCTACATGAAAGAAAAAGATGGACCCTTCACGATGAAGGTAGACACCCAATATCCAAGTATTCCAATAATTTGTTGGGCCGAACTAATTTTGTAGTTGGCCTATTATTGAATAAAATAAGTATACTAATGTATGTGTCAGAGATGATAAAAGATCAAGCACGGATTTCAATTGTAATAAAATGAGATGGCCTTACAGAACTTTGAGACGCCTTAACCGTCCGATTTGCGCTGGAATTGGCCCAGTTAACTTGTTGTTGTGGAGGTCCCTGCAAAATGAATGCATTTATTATCAGGGATACGAACAAATTGAGATATTTCGATGAGTTTTGCAGGCTGGGTTGTCTCATGGTGATCTAGTTATGTGACATATAGTAGGATTTTCCAATCATATAATTTGATGTGAAGAAATTTGCATCTTTCAGCTGATGTGAACTGAGCCTAAAAGCATAAGTACAATGCAGTTTACCGATACAGAGAAATATTTGATTGGGAGCAAATGCTGAGCAACTTACAATCTGGTAAGATCTAGCAGATTTGTCACGGAAGTAGGAAACGGGCCCACAATGGACACTGCATATACTTCCCTATGAAACAAAACAAGAATATGATAAGAATCCCGCAGGTCTATTCCTTAGTATCTTGTATTTTCTAAGTAATTGCATATGAGGGGGAAATCTCAAACTTGAGCTTACAGTTCCGTTACAACTCTATAATCCCCCTGAGTCGAGCAAGTGACCCCTGACCACGGAGGTAAGTCTCCATCTCCACAAGGATCATCTCCTACCCACGCATAGACCACTCTCCACCCGAGAGATGACTTGATCTCATTCAATGCTTTCACTGCCAACAAAAGCAAAAATTTCACTTCAGAGCCCATTCAAAATATTGCTAAAGACATGGCTAACCACCATATGTATCCTCTAGCATCCAATCTAACTCCTCTGATAGAAAAAAAAAAAGCTCCATTGTTCGTTTAAATAAACCAAAAGAAGTAAGTCAAAGCCTCAACCTCAAGCCACAATAAGATTGTTGTGATTCAACCATAAACCTTCTCTTCAAGTCAAAGAAATATACTTTTCTTGACATAAATTCTCAACTCAAAATCCCTACATAAATCTACTATACAAAACCATAATCCACCAGCACAAATGTCAAATCAGACCAAGAACAACACATTTATGCATCTACCACAAACCCTAAAAAGGCAAAAACAACTCCTACAAACATAACACTGTAAAAACACAACCGAGCTAAATACTCTCTATACAAAATCAAATCAACAACAAGCAAACAATCTTTCACCAAAAGCGATCCACAACTAGTAACAAAATGATACAATCATCACACAACTATCACCAACCGACGCACTCACCGTCTCTTTTAAGCGTTTTGGACTGCACACCAACCGCCAAAAACAAGCCCAACACCAAAAAAAAGCTCAACGCGACCGTGTGAACACGACGCGCCATCCGATCCCCGCTCCAAATTCCGATCAAGCCTTAGCTCGTTACGAGTTACAACCACGCAAACCCTAACCGACCTTCGAGTCACTCCGATCTAGTGAGATCTAGAATCTCAGTAAAATTCTCACTCAACCAAGTTCCGCGAGCTTCAGGGAACGCACTGCGAAGTCGAAGAAGATCCCCACTTCAAGCCACGCCAGTAACAAACTTTTCAAACTTACAAGTACTCCCCCCATACTTCCCGCTTTATTGCAATTTAGTCCAACTATCAATACATAAAAGATAAAACCTAAAATGGAAATACTCTCCTAACTTCATGGGCTTAAAAATAAATAAACTATTACTTCACAGTAAGAATAAGAACAATCATTAAAATTAAAATTAATAAAGCTAGAGATTGCATTTACATGAACAGTTGAATTCTATTGATGTTCAAAACAAATGTATTGAGTTACAGTGTATAGCTGATGAATCAATCCTCTGTATAACTTTTCATTATTCATTTGCCAAGCAAACGTCTCGTGCGTTGATTGGCGCCCTTCACACGGAAATTCAGTTCATCCACATCGCCACCGAAGTGATCAAGTGCTTTGTTTTGTCTGCATTTGTCACATGAAACTTTGGATATGATGAACATCAGAGAGTTTTCTGATCTTAGCAAAGTGAGAGAAAAAAAAAAGTTACAAGGAAAAATCACTAACCTCTCAATTTCTGACCCCATTTCAAGCGCCATGCCTTTAAGATCGTCTAATACGTTGCTCAGATCAGAAAGAGCGTCATCTTGCCTATCTTTCTCAAGCTGGTTTCATTTCAAGCAGCAGTTAAATAATAGTTAAGTGTTATATTACCGAAGAGAAAGTGCAATGGCATGGTCAGTATCAGTACTCAGTTACAATACAACATACAAACCTGGACTTTCTGAAATGCGTTTGCTGGATCAGGAGACGTTGTCCTTGCCGTTGATCTTATTTTTGATGCTGGTGTTACGCCTAGATTCTCCCTTTGCTCCCATTTGGGTTGACTATTGCTCAATCTTTGATCTACTGGTCAAAAAAAGGTAAACCAGTTGGCTCAAAATTTTGATTCATTTATGCATATACACAAGTAAACAACAACCTGCCATTGTCAGCGGCCCTGTAATGTCTCGACCCTTTTTAGGCTTCCATGTTCTAGAAAACATACTACCAAGACTCCCTAAAAGATTCTCGCCCTATGAATAATCAAAAGCAATATAAGAGAAGGCATAGCCAGCAGGTACCAAATGATGATTTTTATGTCTGGATAAAATTGTAGGACAAACTTCAATACTAATAATCTCCATCGTTTCTTCTTTGAGCGGTTCCATACTTCTATATGACGTAAGTTTTACAGGAAGCAAACTTACCCGGCTTAAATCCTTGTCAATATCAACAGCAACATGGTGCGTCCTGGTGATTTGCTGACCCTGATGATGTAGCATTTCCAGGGTTCTAACAGCATCTCCGCGAATGTCCTCACCGATCTTCAAGCACTTTTTTAATATACCAGTATTTTCTTCAGCCTTGTGCAAAGCATAATTCTCAAGCCCTTGCACACTTTGATGCTCTACATCATCTGATCCTGGAGAATCACTTCTCTTCCTATCTGAGCTGGCAACATCCGGTGCCAGGACAACATTCTCAAATTGTATCCGCCTTCCTATCACAGGGGTCTTGTTCTCAACATCTTCCGATCCTGGAGAATCACTTCTCTTCCTATCTGGGTTGGAAACAACCGGTGCAAAGACAACAGTGTCAAACGGTACCTGCCTTCCCATCACAGGCGTCTGCTTCTTGGAACTCACTATGTCTGGTTCAGAATCAGAGTCAAATGGATTGTAGTTACATCCAGATGTATCACGTGATCCAGAGTCAGAGTCAAAAGGGTTGTAACCAGGTGAACCATGTGAGCGCATACTGACAGGACTTGGCTTGGATCCCTTGCTTCCAGTTGACTTCATAAACCCAAACATCTTAACTTTGTACAGCTACTTCAAGAAAATACTTGCAAACACAAGAACAAAAATCCGACAAATTTAGATAATTATATCTTGGCAAAGCTATGAGTATTTCAGGATAAGGAATCGAGGTGCATTCAAAAAACAACATTGATTCTCATTCAGATAGATTCATGTCAAACGCAAAACTAACATGCAAGAATACACCACAATTCATATCTTAAAAAAGACAAACTAAACATGTTTACTCCAAAGAACCTAAAACATGTCAAGATCAAAAAGTGTAGAACCAACTTCATCTCAAAAACCAAGTAGCCCAACGTCACGAGCACAGGTACACATCAACAAAAGATTTCGAACCGAAACTAAAAAAAGTTCACATCTTTCTACCGATACACGCATTATAAGACACGAATTGCCGATACCTGGATCTAGGGCTCCGGGTGCGCGACTCAAACTCTCTACCCGTATAGCGATTTCTTGCACGAACCTGGTCGAAATCGGTTTGTGCAGAAAATCAAAGGGAGAGCTTGAAGATCACTGAGATGGGTCTGCTCGGTTGTGAAGTGAGAATCTGAAAGAAAAAAAAAACGACGATCGGCGCGGCGGAAAATCAGATAGGAAAAGTAACTTGTTTTTTCTGACCGTTGGGGATTTTTGAGGGGCTTGGTTTTCATATTTTTGAGGGTCCGGGTAACACCTGGTTTAGCGTAGGCCGGGTAACACCGGATGACCGAGTAATACCGGGTTGGTTTGGAGGTCGGGTCAAACCGGGGTTTGTTTCGTTGAAAGGCACGACGGTGTTTTATCTGATTTTGTAGTGTCGACTGCTTCGGTCGGTCGGCCAGCTTTTTTCGTGTCCTTCTTGGACGTGGTGCCTTTCTTGGGCAGTTGGTCCTGGTTGTAACCTTTGTGACGTTTCTCGTAAAAAAAGAATATTTATGCAGAATTCACCGTAAAAAATTAAACGGAAAATGACAAAAGGGTATAAACTACCGCCTATTGATAAATCACGGTTCGAATTACAAAATTGATAAATAAAGGAAATTTCACTCCACCAATAAACAAACCAATAAACAAAGTTAACTAAACGATTGAATTGAACAAAATTGAAAAGTAACTTCAAAAAAGAAAAAAGCTCTATTTTTTCACATTTTGAAGTTACTTGAACTTACGCCCATAAGTTTTTTTTTTTTGATATGGCTATTGGCTTACGCCCATAAATATTGATTTCATTCAATTGGGCACCTTTTTTGTATGTTTTCTTCATTCAAATTTTGACAAAATACTGAAATGGATTTGTGTATGGAATTCTTACAATAAGAGATGAACATGTCTCAAGCTGTTTACTAGCTCGAGTCCATGTCCATCAAACAAAGTGCCTCTCTGAATTTATCTACAGCAAATTCAGGCAAGCAGATGCATATCACCATCGCGCCCCTCGAGTTCTCTGCCTCGCCTTCTGGCAACAGGACGCAAACTTGTGGTGTTGGAGTTAAGTCAATAGGTCCTGCATAAACCGGTTTCCCCCAGCCAAAGTCTGCAAACTCATAAATTGAGAATCTAGTCCACTGAGTTATAGTCAGTTTGCCGCCAAATTCAAGCCTTTTAGGCCTGTTGAGTTCAACGTAATCGATAGTGGACCTTACATAGTCTTCGGAGATGGACATCCTGGCGTCCCTAACTAGTCTGGTAGTTTCGGATAGATTTGAGGTCATGAGATCTGAGACAGGACTCGTGGCGCACCCTACGCAGACTGCATTTCCGTAGAACCCTTCCTTTAGAGGTGGGTTTTTGATCTTGTGTCGCGCATTGACTGAAAATGTAAGCCGTAGGATGAAGTCTAGAGGCTTGACGTCGAGGGCCTTGACCCATGATGTCCAAATATGCGCTGCCATTGCGTCAAATGTGCTGCAGAAAAATTTGTCAGAGTAGGAGTCATCTCTCTGGACTAAGTTCTTGAGATGGGTCTGAAATTCTCTGCTAACTTTGTAACATTTTTGAACAGGCTTTGCATGCCACAAGCTCATTGTTATGGTTGATCCATCTTCGATGCTTTCGAACTCGGTGTGAGGAAACTTCACCACTGGGGGATTTCGGGGTTTGAAAAACTCTCGGTCCCAACAAGGATTAGGATCAGTCACCAAAGTCCCTGATCTTGCAGTCTCAGCCCAAGCTTTAAGAAACTGCATAGCTCCAAGGCCATCACATAAACAGTGGCATATCCGCAATCCAAGGCTAAACCCACCACATTGGAATCGTGTAACTTGGGCTATAAGCAACGGCATGTCTACAACTTTGTAAGGCTCTTCGTTGGGAAAATGATGAATCAAAGACAGCCACGACGGGTTAGGGACCGTTAGGTCCCCTAAATCGTCCAATGACATGTCAGACCAAGCCTCAACCATCAATGTACCTTGCTTGGGTTCAAAGAAAATCTCTAACTTCCCATTTTCAGTTACCCTTAACCTTCCTGTAAATGGGTAATAAGGGACTAGAACTTTAGCAAGAGCCTCCCGCAGCACGTCAGAGATTGACCCCTGCCCTGATAACCTCAGATGACTATTAGATCGATAAAAGTATACCGTTGGAGTGAAGACTCTAGCACCTACAATGTCATCTAAATTTGATAAGTATAGGGTGTCTCCTGCATCAACTGGAATAGTACCTTCTGGCATCACCAGCTCAGTATGGCAAATGGTGACTGGTATTTGCAAGGGATTCAAATGAAGCTCCTGAACCCATGAAGCCATGAAACCTAGACCAAAGTTAATGTTGTCCTCCTCAAAGCTAATAGCTATTATACCATTACTCAATTTGTTCTGGTGGCAAGTTGTTGATTTGCAAGTTGTTCATCTTCTTCACAATGCTCCAATTTTTGTAGGGCGGAGATTGTTCAACTCATTTTCTTGATCCTGTTGAGGATTGGTTGAAATTGAATACCACTCTGAAAAGTCCATGAGGGCAAGTTAGATAAAGATTTGGCGGATATTTTTTCTGAAAATAACCAGCTCTTTTACCTGTCAAAGACTCTGTACTGATCACTAGTTTGTATGAAGGAAAAAAAAGGTAGAGCTTTTAAAAGAACCCAGTTGAATTCAGGTTGATTTTCAAGCTTTGCTGGCTTAATTGTAACTGTAATTTTGAAACGAGTGAATTTAGGGGTCTGTGGCTACATAAAGATTTCAAACTTTAAGCTGAAGATGCACCGGTGTCAGGCATATAAGCTACCAAGGCATGAACTCATGATCCTCTAATGGAGCAGGCTGATTCAGATCAATATAACTATGTACTTGAGATGATGAGTCTTCCAAGGGGACTTGTTCTTTTATCGGCTTGAACTCATCCGAGCAACCGGTTAATTAAATTTTCTTATGACGTCCATGAGCTTGGCCTGACATAAATCCCTTCGACGACACCAGACACTCATGTTTTAGCTTTAGTTGCTTTGATCCAAAGAATGTATCCCAAACTTCAGGACCATTTAGTGACTGAATTATATCCCTTCTCGACATATCCTCCATTTTAGCAGACAATTCTGGAGAATCCTCAACTGAATTCAACACACCCGGTTTGCTAGAATCTCTAGACAACATCATCAAGCATTCAGCCACTTCCTCCAGCTCATCCTCAGCCACACAAACTGAAGAGCCACCATTAGACTTGGAAACAGCATTATACCCAAGGTTGTTGTTGTTCTTATACTTCACTCTCTTAGAACTTCTCCTCAAAATTGGACCTGAACCACCGCCAGCAGCAACAGCAACATTAGTCTCCTTATCTGAATGTATATCCATTACAAGTTTCTGATCAAACCTTGACGAGTTTTTCTTGCTTCTATGTGCTGCTAAATTGTTAAAAATCTTGTCCTTGTTAGAGTGACAAGCCATATGGCCACACATAGCTTTCTGTGACTGAAACCGTTTACCACATTTCACACAAACAAACTTCTTTGTGCTTGCTGGATCCTCAGCTCTATTGTTCCTCTTCCTGGAGTTTTGTCTCAGCTCATAGCTAGCATTTTTCTTAGCTTCATCAACCATGAAATCCTTATCAACTTGCTCCTCCTCAAAATAACTGTAATCACATAAAGAAGCAAGCTTTACGGTGTTGTGAGCAGCTTCTTCAGCCTCAGGTGAAGCATCAAGAGCATGTGACCTCTCATGTTGCGAATCTTGATCATCAGTCAAGCTAAGGACGTACCTGAATCAACACCCGGAACCAAGAACACAACAAAAGTTACAAACTTTCAACAAACCCAGATCAGAGAAAAGCGTACAGCAGCATCAAGACACATCATACCTCATTTGCTTACTGTATCATCGGTGAAGATGAAGCTGTCAAGATCCAAAGATGGGAATTTGGATTAGATGAGAGATAAATCGCTGAAAAGATGATCAGCTAAGAAGCCAGGAGATGATGAGAATGCAATCGGAGTTGTTTGTGGCGGAGAAGTGTGACAATTTCAGAAGGTATCCCAACCAACCTACATACATAAAAAAGGAAAAACCTCCGAATAAAATTCCATAAAGTCTGCATTCATTGCCATGTCACAAGTCTCGTTAGGCAACAAAAATATCTCAAGTTTTGATTTTCTTTTTATTTTTTACGTTTTTCCTTTCAAGGTAAGAACGAGTAAAAGCTGATGATGCTCAGCTCAATAGTGAGTAGTAGTATAGTTGGTAGTCACTACAACTCTAATAAAATCTCCCTTTCAATGGTTTACGGGCTGTTTAGGTTAGGTGTGGTGGGTCGACTTTAGTTTTAGTAGTCATGGAAGGAATGAAGAGGAAGCAAAGGCCACGTTTTGGAGGGTGAGAGATTTCAGAGTAGAAAAAGGAAAGGAAAGAAAGTGTGATACTGACCAAATAGAGCTTAGAAAAGTTAGTTAAGTAGTCAGGTTAGTAATAATGAAATTGAGACTGAACAATCTTGATTTGTTGGTTTGCATCCAAGATTGAAGATTATAAGATTTATATATATGCCTCATGGGCTGGAAGATCAAAGTTTAGAAGAACCGACATTGCATTTATTGCATTGGGCACATAGACAGACACCATAGTAAGAATTTGGAGGAGGAGAAGGAATTTATTATTTACATTAGGCTCTAGCAAAACTAGCACACCAGAATGGGTGTTTCAGGTGATAAAGAATTGCATGGTTTCAACTTTAATCACTAGAAGAAAAAAACTAGAACATGGCATCCTCTAAAAAAAGGCACTGGGGATCATTTGCAACAGTGCTTACGGCCTACTGGGAATGTTGTTTTGTTGGCGCTGAGAATTTAGTCATGGTCGGGTTTCTTGTCCCAACTCCCTGGTCCAAATATCTCTTCCATCATGTTGCATGTGGGGAGGAGATGATCAAGACCAGCCGAAAATCCTTGGTCCCACTGTCTGAAGTTACTGGAATCATCCATGCATCCATGGTTCAGGTCAATCTGGTCAGAAGAAAAATATTTGTCGTTTTTGGATCCACTGATCTCTGTCATTGCCATGCCGGTTTCAGTTCGAGTGGAATCGTTGATGCCTGATTGGAATTCAAAAGAGACACATGAATCATCCTGATTTCCAGGAATGAGATCGCTTTCTTTGTGGAGGAATCCCATATTCAGTTGTGATGCTTTGCCCTTCTCAGCATCCCCTGAATATGTGCCTTCACCAGCGTCACTCTTGTCATCATCACTGTCTTCTTCTTCTTCATCAGACGAATTCTCATCGTAAGCAAACAATGAATCATCAACTTCACCAACAAACCCGATGTCATAGGAGCGACCGTGGCCTGGGTGCCACTCATCATCATCACTGTCAATGTCAAGAAACTGGGATCTGTTCTGAGATGCTCGTTTCCTAAGCATGAAGACATTGAAGTAATAGCTTACAATGTCTCTCGTGCTTTTCGTTGGAAACTCTTCTGATAAGCACGACCAAAAATCTTTACCATGCGAAGCAGGGTTAGAAAAAACAACTTCATGGAAGACTTGTTCCTCTTCTTGACTCCATTTATGTGCGACCTCTTCACCCATTTCCACCAACCCCAACTCCTGAAACTTATCTTCCCCTAGAGTATTCATTAGTTTCTCCCGAGCTTCTCTCACATGTTGCCTCGCACATCGAACAGAGCCCTTGTCCACACAATCACAACCCTTACGCCCAACTCCAGCAGGGAGAATATTTGGAGCAGGCAATGAAGAGTCAGATATCGGAATGACACAAGTTCCCATGAATTTTTCCTCTTCATCGCTAAGAAAAACTTGATCAGAGAATGGAGCAGGACTACTTGTGCCGTCTGATTTTGCCGATACCAATTCAGGCAGTTCAGCTTGGTGATTAGCTCCTACAGGAACTTGCTTCCTTGGATAACGATCGAGAAAGGATGAGAGCGGATCACCAACAAATACAGGAGCTCTTCTAGGGAAGCTAGATCCAATGTACTCTGGTGAGAAAGGATTGTTAAAGTCTCTATACAAACCGCGGTCATCATCATGACAGTCCGTGATCGATGGCAAACGGATACCATCCACAAGACCCTTGTCAACCAAGGTCTGAAGTTCACGAATACTTTTAACCTCAAAAGGGTCAACAAGTTGTGGCACCTTAAGACCAGTATGCCCAACTGCACAGTCGATCATAAGAACTCATCATTAACAAAATAATTTGATAACCATCAACCAAGTGCAATGACCTGTACGGCCAGGAAATTACCTGCAATATCGATCGTATCAAGGGATTCGTCGCATTGAAGGATACTCGCCATTGGAGCCAGCTTCTCGTCAGCAAAATAGTTCAGCTTCTCATTAGTCGCAAACTGCTTTGAGTATTTGTAGGGGAGCTGCAGGGGCTCTTCGCCATCATATGACCTCTTAGAACCCATTCTAAGAATCATAAAGCAAAACATCATTGTTTAGGAGGACACATTGCCATTTGAGGTAAATATCAAAAACTGATAATAAAAAAAACAAATTGCCATTCTCACAAGTCCCACTGGTTCCGTACGGCTTCACACAACCCAAATTATCCTGAGTTGTTTAATTGGTGCATATTAAAATTAGAAAGCAGGCTCAATGACTAACTCCAAAAGCCCCAATTTCCAACAAAACCCTAATCCTAGAAATCAGACAACTTCCGCCAAAGCAAAAATTCAACCAGAAAAGGCGTAAGATGTCTATATACACACTCAGGAACAAAAGCCCCAAACCAATTTAATAAAAAAACTATAATGCAAACACATACACGACCTAGCCCTAAACATCGAAAATCGACCCAACAAATTATTCAAAATTGGCAGTTAAAAATAGAGGGGAAACATAAATTGCACAATTTCAGAGGAGTATCTACCCGAAATTGATCGAAATTACGCCGGAAAAAGCGAATCGGACGACCGGAAAAAGCCCTAACCCTAAAATCGACGCCGAGCACCAACAGGAACAAAAAGGGGATGGATCGATAGATCGGAACGAGATATACAATAATATGAAATCAATTTGGAGAAAGGATTATCGGAGTGGAATAGATCTGGGATCGATTTGTGGTTGGTTGTTGGAGATGACGACGATTAGAAACAGATCTGACTTTTTTCGGTTCGGGGGATTAGTAAACGATGGTCCGAATTCGCGACCCGGATTTTTTCGATTTGCGGTGGAGAATTAGAAGTTAAATAAATAGAGGGAATTAAAAACCGGATTGGGAAAGATAATTATCGAAAAGACTGTTTTGCACCTGTAAAGTTAGACTTCGAGTTTGGTGCACGTGGATGGGTTTAAGGATAATATTGGTATTAGATCCCTAATTAACATTGTTTCCATCAATTTTATAGAACACACAGATTATGTACAAATAATTTAGTTACAGCGATGGTAAAATAATACGGTTATCCTAATTGACATAGTTTTTGCTGTGAATATATGGACACCTTAACTAATAAAATAAAATAAAATTATAATTATAATTTGACTATACGGAATATCATTCTTTTAGCTGCAATTTTATCGAGCACGAATGCAATATTATCAAAATAAAATAAAAAGTAGGAAAAGAAGGTGAAGATTTTAAAACAAAGGAGTATCAGTATTACCAAATACCAATGTAAAAGTTGTAGAGCTACAAATATTGTATAATCAGACTAAGCTGCTCAGCTGCAACAACAATGTCGGACAACAGATAGCAGGATCCGCAAAAAAAAAATGAAAACACAGAACAGAAAAAATATGATACTAGGAGCTGAAACTTATCCAATTCTATGTAAAAGCTCTTCATTGAGGAAGCCTGCGAGGTTATGTGGTTTTAGGCTATAGCCGGCATGTCTCTGAGCCAGGCATCCAGAGGTTTGCCGATAGAGTAGACAATGAACCCGATTTCTCTAAGTTTCTCTGGGTTGATTATGTTGCGGCCATCAAAGATGAATGCTGGCTTCTGCATGTTGTCGTATATTTTCTGGAAGTCGAGGTTTTTGAACTCGTCCCACTCGGTAAGGATGCAGATTCCGTGAGCGTCCTCGGTGGCCTCGTAGGCGTCCCAGACTACCTTGACTTGCTTGATGGCAGTGGGGCTCATTGGCTGAAGATGGATTGGGTGGTCCCAATCGAATTTTTTCATTGAGAGGTCCCTTTGAATCTGGTCTTCAGTTACTTGTGGGTCGTAGATGCTCAGCACGGCCTTGTCTCCTAACAGACCCTTGCATACATCAATGGCTGGAGTCTCTCTGGTATCGCCCGTATCCTTCTTGAATGCAAATCCCAGAACAGCAATTTTCTTGCCAGACACAGTGTTGAACATGGAGGACACAACACTGTTCACGAATCTGCTCTTTTGGTAGTCATTAACCTTGATGACTTGCTTCCAGTAATTCGCAACCTCGGGGAGACCATTGCATTCGCAGATGTAGACCAAGTTCAGAATATCCTTTTGGAAGCATGATCCTCCAAAGCCAACGCTGGCGTTCAAGAATTTTGGTCCGATTCTGGTGTCCTTCCCAACAGCATGGGAGACTTGGGAGACATCTGCGCCTGTCGCTTCACATAGAGCTGACATCGCGTTGACAGACGAGATCCTCTGTGCCAAGAAGGCATTTGCAGCGAGTTTTGAAAGCTCGGCGGACCAGAGATTAGTGCAAATAATACGCTCAACAGGGACCCAATGGGCATAAACATCTTTCAATGCCTGGATAGCCTTTGCACCTTCAGGCGTTTCCCTACCTCCAATCAGGACACGGTCAGGTTGGAAAAGATCCTCAATGGCTGTTCCTTCAGCAAGAAATTCGGGGTTGGAAAGAATTTGGAAGTTGATCCCCTTGCTGTTATGCATCAAAATCTTTTCAATAGCCTCAGCTGTTTTCACCGGAACGGTTGATTTCTCAACAACAATCTTGTCTGACTTGGATACATCAGCAATCATCCTAGCGGCACTTTCCCAGTAAGTTAAGTCAGCGGCTTTCCCAGCTCCAAGACCCTGGGTTTTGGTTGGGGTGTTAACGGAAACAAACACAATATCAGCCTCTGCAACGTGCTTCTCCACATCACTACTGAAGAAGAGGTTCTTCCCTCTGCATTGCTTCACCACCTCATCAAGTCCAGGCTCATAGATGGGAAGTGTGTCACTGTTCCAGGCATTGATACGAGATACAGAGATATCAACAACGGCTACTTCGATGCCGGGGCACTTCAATGCGATAACGGCCATGGTTGGGCCTCCAACATATCCCGCACCAAGACAGCAGATGTTCACCATTTTTGTGCGTTATGCAAATCTGGAAGAAAATATTTCACAACCAAAAATGAAAAATCTTTCCAGTAGCCTAAACAAACCATGAGAAACCGACAGAAACAAAATGTTCAAGTTCATACTGGATTAAAGAAACCATATTTACATTACAAAACTCAAATAATGTTACTAAACCATATCAAGAAATGACGAAAAGTTTGGGTCTGCATGAAAGTTCAACTTACCTACCGGGTACCAACCAGAAGACAATAACGGCTTTAAGCTACTTCTCGTAAATGTATAGCAGATTATTTAACCGGATCTACTTTGCATGGGCCCTAAATTCACACATTTGCCCGTACAACATTTAAGCCATTCATTCCATCCACCTCATCAAAGTATACAACTTGCTTCAAACCCGACAAATCTAAATAAATAAATAAAAACAGTTGATTCAACAACATATCTAAACATTCCAAAACACAACATATTCCACGCGAAAGTGATTCATCATATGAAATATGTTAAACGTTACATGATTACTCAATGCCGACAAAAATCAGAGACATAATATAAAATTCAAAACTAAAAATTTAACTTCTGAAATTAAGAAGAATAAAAAAAAACTTCATCACCAGATCCAAACAAAAGTATATTACAATTCTAACAATGCCACCCCAGTTCAAGAACACCTCCAGATCCCACCAAATCTAAAATTCAAGGCAAGCACCATTCTTCCAAAACAAACTCAAACACGCACATCAAAATACATGATACAACAATCACCAAATTACGGGGATGTTCATTGATTATTAAAACATTAAATGAGCAAACCGTAAGCAATCAGGAATCAGACTGAGCCGCAACGAAGCTGTCGATAGAGATCTCAAAATCAAAACCCGAAATTCACACCTCAAACCGACTCAAGCAACTGTAACAAGCCCAGATCGGGCTCAATGCGATGACATTAAACAGTGATTCGATGTAAATAAAATAAAATAACAAGTGATTGAAATCGGATCGAGATAAATTGGGTTGCGGAGATTACCGTAATGGAGCAAGCTTTCTGGGGTTTCGATCGAGGCAGAAGACAATGTGGACGGAGAGATCCGATCTAGGGGATGGAGAATTGAAGAGGAGTCGATCTCGCGGTGAATTAGGAGAGCCTCAAGAATGCTCTGCGCTTTATATAGACTGTAAAAAATATTCAATAAATTAAATTTCAAAACAAAATACGTTTTCAAGATTGTTTATTTATTTATGAATAGAGAGTGTAGCCAAATCAAAATGGTTACGTTATATTTTAAGTCGGAATATTTTTATGACATAAACTGTGTAAAGTCGATTTTCGTGCCCTTACAAGAAGGGGCATATCAAATCAAGGTGCCATGAGTTCCTAGCTGAGCGTAGAAGGGTTTAACAAAAAAACTACTCCACGAATGAAACAAGTATAGAGAGTAAAATAGAAAGGAGGAAGTGTGCTTCGTCGCATTCAGCTCAACTTGCAACATGCATGAAGAAAGGTCATTGGTATTTCGATAGTGGATGCTCCGCTCACATGATAGGTAACCCAAATCATCTCATTGATACTAAACCAGTGGGACATGGTCATTTTATTACGTTTGGAGATGGAGGAAAGGGTCAGGTGACCGGCTGTGGGACATAGAAGGTTTCGGGTCTACTTGAACTTAAGGATTTATTTCTTGTTGAAGAATTGAAGGCTAATCTCATAAGCCTCAGTCAATTGTGTGATGCAGGACACCATATTATGTTCACCCAGGACGCATGTCGGGTGCTCAACAAGAATGGAGAATCACTCATGATAGGAACCATATCGTCAAATAATTGTTATTTGATAGGCGCTGATGGAACAGTTTCGGGAATAACATGCCTGATCAGTCATAGCGAGGAGATGGAACTGTGGCATAAACGCATGGGACATCTACACTTGAAAGCACTAAAGAAAGTCTCTGCAGGAGGTATTGTGCGAGGCCTTCCTAAAGTACAAGGTGATCTTGATGTTGTTTGTGGAGAATGTCAAAATGGGAAACAAACGAAGGCTATCCATAAAGGAACAAACCAGATCAGTATCAGGAGACCTCTGGAACTCATTCATATGGATTTGATGTGTATTGTTGTAACATGCAAGAATGCGTAGTGCATTGACCATCAATATCAAATGGCCGGCCAGGCATCAACTTTAGCTTATAAGCACTCCACTGCATGACATTTGACTTTGCACCAAAATCAAGGAGTCTTGGTTGGCTTGGATTTTTGGACTGGGGACCAAACTCATTTGTGGGGCATTAATTTTGAGTCGTTTATTTTGATTTACTTTCGACGATTCAATATTGAACGTACCATTTCTTCATGATTCATAAATATAAAGAAAATCTGTTTTCAGATGTAACGACCTCTTATCTTACTTTTATGTACAATTTAAGAGAATGAGGGAGCCTAAGCTAATAGCGTATTTTGGCGTGGAGTTCATCAAGGGCGGCATATAAAGGCTCTCCGGCTCTTGGAGCTTCGACATTCCCCCAGTAGGATGTCATGGGTGGTGAGATATGGATCGCCATAGAAGAGTAGAGCATCCATTCTTGTTGCAACAATGTTTCCTTCAAGCGACACTCCCACAAATGCACCTGGAGTTTAATTTTTTTTCTCAGTCTTACCATCTTCGATCATTTGAAGCTAATGCAAATTCGACACAAAATGCAGACATATTTGATCCGTGGTTCCCATTCATTCAGATAAATTAAATACCTTTGCTACAGCTGTACGGATAGCACATGCCAGATCCTCTATCTCCTGCACGAAGATCTGCTTCCACCACTCTTCCTACAGGCCCTGCAGCAGCGCTGCAACCAGCACCAAAAGAGAAATGCATGCGACTACAAAACGTCTTGACAGCTTCTATGTCACGAAGAACAATTATGAAGTCCATGAGCTCAACGCCAATCTAGAAGGATCATAAAAACAGTACATTAACCAATGCAATGGATAACCGCACCAAGATCAAGATTTCTGATAAATACATGTTCTTGTGTTTAATGTGAGCACATGCTAAAACAGTTTTTTTTAAAAAAACCATGAGACAGAAATTGCGATCAATGACGAAGATACAGAAGGCAACTGGCTATGCTGGCTGTCCAAGCAGAAGAAAATAGAAGTCCCAATCAATAACTAATTAGTTATATGCTACCAGTGAAATTAGGAACTGACTTTGAAGATAGACAATTGAAATTCATAGACTGAACCCTAAACACTGTCACTAGAGAGGATAAGAACCTGAGCGCCCCATCCCAAACCAACAGAACATACAGCTGATGGTGCAGACCATGATGATACGTCTGATTTTCGAACAACAACCAGGCCAGTTCCAAGCTTGTAAGTGACCAGTGCACCAGCTTTAGCAACAGTCAATAATATAGCAAGACCTTTCGCTCCTTTGAGATCGAACTGCTGAAGGTAATGATCTTTCTGGGTTCAACCTGGAAACCTGCCCAAATCTTGGATGCATTAAGCTTCATTACTCAAAAAACAACAATGGCCAAAGATCTTAAGAACATCTACTGATTGGTGAATATGTAGAAAGTAACATTCAGCAAACATTACATTAGATATTCTACAAAGATTAGATATTGCACCATATATATAGTCTGGTCCAGAATTTCGATCTATTATGCCCACCAATTTAAATCCAAGTCAAGTATTGATCACCCATTCCACTCGAGTATATAAGAATAAGAACAATTGTCCCATACCTGGCACTGGCAGAAATTCCTCAAGGTGATAGAGATGCTTTTGTAAATCTCGTGTTCCATGGACAAGCCAACGGGAAGATTTAGCCAACCTCTAGCAGATGTCCAATCCATAACATCATGCTTAGCAACCTGTTGTGTAGCATTGCTAATGGTGTTTATCAGGACGCTCTGTAGTGGGTCAAGTCTGTCATAACACCCTTTGTGGATTCCTCTCCCTGAACTTGACAGGCAACAAGCATCTTCCTTTAGAACATAACCTGCAGAAAATTCCCCCCACAGAACCTGCAATGATGAGTGACAGCTGTAAAAGGAGCATCGCACTGCATGCAAGCTTTAACAGAGCTGTCCCTAAGCCACTCTGGAGGTTCGGCCTCCAACACCTCCTTGTATTCACACTACAGTCAATTGCTGAGGGTTCACAAAGCGGAGGGGCACTAGGGATGTAGACTGAAGAGTGCAAATATAAGTATCGCCATTTTTCTTAGACCCGAGAAAGGACACATCTGGTGCTGGCAATTGCTTAACTCAACTCTGCCCATCTGACTTATTTTGCCCAGTAATGATCGCAAATAACCCAGTCAAAACATTCTTCAAATTCACTTCTGGTGGCATATTACTACTTTGGGTGGGGAACATCATACTCAGAAACATTGTCACCCGAATCATAACCACCACCCCCCCCAAAGAAGTCTTCAGATAAATCAGGATAACTAAATGAACAATCTTTCTTCAAGGACTTGGCCTCCTGCATTGACCAAGAGTCATCTTCATCATCATATCGGACTCTGTTGCCATCCCCCCCTTCACATCATCAGATATGGATGAATATGAAATCAAGTGATCAGGTGCACCCATCAAGTATTGCCTCAACTCTACTACCCAATGAACAAGTTCCTAAAATTCAATAAACCAAAAGTCAGCAACTAAACATCATCTTATAAGCTCAAATGAGTAGAGCAGTGAGAGACCAAATGATGAAAATCAGAGTTGTAGTAAACCTGTCATGCTTATAGATGCATGCATGCTTAAACATTCAGCAACTTATCACGGGTTCCACACAGAGTAAATACATTACTGGAGTGAAAGTAAATGGATGAAAGTCACTTTATTTTTTTCGATGAAAGTCACTCTAGTTCAAAATTTATTCAGCTGACATATGATTTTTCAAAGCTTTTCATACAAGTAAAAACTAAAAAAGCCTTCAACCAGCTGGTACCTAGTTCAATGAACAAGCACCAGTACACTTCCTTCCAACCAAATTTTCAAATGACTATGCCTTGGCACAAACCACAAAGTGAGCTACAGCCGACAAAAGAGAACATGGTATTGACAGCAGCTTCTAAATGCTTTGCAACACTGCAATTAGATTGAGAAATATATTACTGTATTAGGTACGTACATCAACTTGTTAAGAGACTGACTACCCAGCTGCTACAATTGAAGTCCGCATGTACAAAAGCAACAATTAATTTTCCAAGCCGCTTTGCTTGGTGTGGCTTCAGCATCAAACACTCCTAAGTCCTAGGACATACTCTTGAACAGCATATAACAAAAAGTTATTCATTGAAATGTCAATTAAACTACTAAATACCCAATCACTACACAGCCTGTAACAACAGCAACTCACTACGTAATATATTCCAGCCATCAAACCCTAACTAATATCAAGCCACTATTATCCTGTAACCAGGCTAAATTGCTGATACTTATCCTGTGAGCAGTGCGCATAGCTTAAAAAGACATCTAATTGCTGTATACACAGTAGCTAATTATTGCTGTAATAGAATTTCCAATAATAATGAGAGTCCCCCTCACCATTAAAAGGATGTCTTCAACAGCTTGTCAATCAATTGAAACTCTTGCAAAAGAAATCTACCACACCGAGTAATGCTGTTTCGGAACATAACTCTATTTGATGTCATTCAATATTATTATTAGAAAAATGATGTTTCCTGCACGACTTCCCATTCCCAAATGGGGAGTTTACGCGGCTAATAAGTTTACGAGGCGGGATGAAGATTCGACTATAGGGAGTAACAAATAAAGGGTCCAGACGATAAAGCTAGCAGGTTAACGCGACTATAAACAAACGCTCCATGATCTTCATTTCGATCGAAAAACAGAGAGTCGTTCTCTGCTGCCTTCTCTCTAAAATCCCCAGTTCAATAATCCATTCATATCTATTGTTGAACTCAAACACAAGATCTTCGGATTCAATTGGTGGTGGCCGGTGGGTGAAGGTAACTTTCGCTACTGAATTGCTGTTGATTTCCTATCAATTTAACTTCATGATATGTCCAAATTAATCATCCTGCGGCGTATCCATCGCCTTTGTTCCAATATGTACTGTTTCCGCCTGGTTATATATGAAGTTTGAATGTGCATATGGTTTCTGTGGTTTCTCTTCTTCTTTTTTCTCTTTTTTTTTTTGGGGACCTCTGATCTAACCTTATGAAGTACGATATAAAGATGCATGTTTATGTGAGGGATGTGTGATCACTGATGCTTGAACATACCGTTTTTTACCACCTTCGATTATATATTGAACTCTCTTTGTTCTTCTTTTCAGCAAGCAGTTTGGTGTGGTTGAGGTAACTTTTGCTATGAACTTTTTTGGTTAATTTGTAATAAATAGATTAGGATTGCTGTTGATTTTCTATCAATTTCACTTGATCTGCTATGTCCAATCATCCTGAGGCTCGCTTATCCATCACCTTGTAGATACTTTACACACAGAGATGGCAGCTGAGGTTGGTGCTTGTGTTGCTATTGCTGGTGCTGTATGTAAGTTGAGCAAATTTCTTTATGAGCAAGCAGATTCCTTACTTTACATGAGGGATAAATTTAAGAGTCTTGAAAATGAGTTGAGTTGGATGCGAACTTTTCTTGAAGAGGCGGAAAATAAGCTAGATAATACAAGTGTGATTCGAAAATGGGTGTCTGATGTGAGAGACCTGGCGTATGACTGTGAAGATGTTATTGACACATTCCTTGTTAAACAAAAGACGACACAACCAGGTTGTATCCCGTATACTGCCAAATTTCGAAGCAATTACGACCTAGGCCGCAAGATTGATGGACTCTTGGGAAAGGCTAATGAAATTTCGAAGAGTAGAAGCCGTTATGGTCTGGACGCTTATGTCTCCACAATAAGTGACGGAAATAATCGGAACAATAAATTAATGCAGATAAGGAGATCTACCCCTTACGCTAACAATGAGCATATGGTTGGGCAGGATGAAACCATTAGCCTTCTGAAAGGTAAGTTAACAAATGGAGAATCAAGTCGCTTTGTGATCTCTATTGTTGGTATGGGTGGTCTTGGCAAGACGACACTTGCTAGGAAATTGTATAATAGTTTGAGACAAGAAGAGTATTTTGACTCTTATTCTTGGGTATGTGTCTCCCAAGAGTATAATACTCGAGATATACTCCTACACCTTATCAAGTCAATGGCCAATCCAACTAACAAAGATCTAGAACGCATGACTACAGAAGCTTCAATGGAATTTTATTTGCGCAGTTGGTTGAGTGGGCGTCGTTTTCTAGTGGTACTCGATGATGTGTGGGAGAGAGAAGCTTGGGCGATTTTGGAGAGAGCTTTTCCAGACAATAACAAAAGGAGTAGAGTGATCATTACTACCAGATATAATCATGTGGCTACACTGAACACGGCATACGTACATATGCTACGGTGTCTTCAGGAAGATGAAAGTTGGGAGCTTTTCTGTAAGAAAGCTTTCCCGGATGATAATGAAATGATATGTCCTCCAAATTTGGAACGACTTGGAAGAGAAATGGTGACAAAATGTTCAGGACTACCACTTGCAATTATAACTTTAGGAGGACTTTTGTCTACAAAGTTGCAAGTTTTGGATGAATGGGAAGTGGTGCGGGATAATCTTTGGAAGGAATTGGAAAAAGAGTCAACTCATATCGATGCCGTATTGCGACTTAGTTACTATGACTTGCCACAAAACTTAAAACCATGCTTTCTGTATGTAGGCATGTTTCCTGAAGACTTCGAGATTCCTATATCACAATTGATACTGATGTGGGTGGCAGAAGGTTTTATTGAACAAGAAGAAGTATGTCCGGAAGATACAGCAAAAGATTATTTCAATGAGCTGGTCGGAAGAAGTTTGATTCAAAACACAGGTGAAGATTGGATTGGCTCTACTTGTCGAGTTCATGACCTTTTGCGAGATATGGCTATAAGGAAGGCGAAAGAAATGCGTTTTTCTTTATATTGTGACGAAAAGACAACATCTATATTGTCCAAGCCACTGACCCCCAGAAGGGTAACTTATAATACGGCTTGTGGCAGTATACCAAGTAACTATGTCGAGCCTTCTCTTCGGACATTCTGCCAAAGGACCACTGGAAATGATCCACAGTCGACTATACCTTCAAAGACGATGTTGCGAGCGCTCTTTGAGAGCTATAGCTTACTTAGAGTACTTGATATTCAAGTTGGCGAACATCAATGGACATCTACAATTCAAGTGTTAAAAATGCCTTGCGAAATTGGTAGGCTGATTCATCTGAGATACCTACGCTTAAGCCTTCCACTGGCCACAAAAGGTGAGTTTCCTGAAACCATAACCAACTTGAAAGCCCTTGAAACTCTTTGGGTAGAATCTTATGGACCTGTGACCATACCGAAGACAATGGCGAAGCTTAAAAATTTGAGGCTTTTGATTGGAAAATTTGACTCCAAAGTCGACTGGATCGGAAGGTTAAGAAGTCTAGAGACACTGGGATACATCAAGTATGATCAATGGTGTGACATAGATACCACCCATCTAGTCAATCTTCGTCACTTGTTCATTATCGACATTCCACACGTCAGATGCGGAGGCAACCACACAATATTTTATGACAAATTTAAAAATCTAACAAGGCTTGAGACCTTATCTTTGCAAGGCTCTGATGGCTCTATTTCTGCTTCGGAAATATTCAAACGTTGCCCCAGAATTACCCATTTCTTATCTTGTGGACTGGTGAGCTTTGATCAGTCAGCAGACTTGCATGAATTTGCAGTAAATCTCAAAATCTTTGAGTTGGTATTCAATGATATTCAGCATGACCCAATACAGTCAATTAAAAACCTCCCCAAACTTAGAGCTTTACGGATCAAGATGTGTTCTCCCGGTGAAAGGGTGGTTTTCTCTGACGGAGGGTTCACTCAACTCCGCTCCCTCAAACTTGAAATATATGGACATCATGAGTTTGTAGTGAAAGAAGGTAGCCTGCCTTCACTGACACATTTGGAGGTTAATAATCCAGAGAGGATCGTAGTTCCAGTTCCAGACAGAATGAAGCAACTGATCATCAAGCGCTCCTGAAGGTACCAAAGTCCAAAACTATTATCTTTTTGTTTAATGCATTTTACAAAACAGAAACATGAATTATGTGGTAGAGTCTACTAGGTTTTAAGAATGTCAATCAATAGCTGACTCTTACATTCCAATAATGTTATTTCAATTTCACTGCTTGCAGGATGTGATGCTATCTATGATCTGGTGGGTTCGGATGCCAGCTGCTATATATATATATATACCCATTACCCATTTCACTGCTTCACCGAATATAATGCCACGCTACTACAAGTTCACAATTAAAACGTTTAAAGAAATGCCAAAGCTTCATGTCCCTGTTATGTTACCCCTATTTACCATATAGCTTGCCAAGCCTTCCGTCTATGCCTATTATTGATCATATTCCCTCCCACCTCCCTACCGCATTATTTTTTACTCTGTCTATTTACATCTCATTTACATTTACTAATGTTTATTAAATTAACAATTTCTACACACACACACAAAAAAACAGAGGACAGGACACTTTGATCATTTTATTGGCCAGTGTACATCGAGTTTTGGTGTGTTTAAAATTCTCAAATAAGAATTTGATTTTGTAAATCAGAATTACAGAGGAAAAAGGTCTCAGCATTTCATTATTGAATATACACAACTAGAGGAAGTTTGATCCCCAAGCTGTGCTAAGGGATAGATACTTAGGACGCCATTTGTGACAAGATTTATATACAACATTTATATTCAATGTCTCATCAATGTGCTTTTCAGGTTGAAACTGGTTGTTCAGGTTGAAACTGGATGTTGTACACGAGTTGACTAACACCATTCTTGTCGAGAACATATGTCTCTCTCCCAGGTAATGTTCCAAACAAGTCCGAGGGCACTTCCCCGCTCTTTTCTGACCTTGTCGCCTTCATCTCCAACAATCTCAGCTCCAGCTTTCTTAAACTTCTCATACGAGTCCCTGAACGCACAGGCCTACGATCGAAAATAGTCTATGAATATTTGTAGTTGCAGGGTAGCCTTCATCTTCACTTTACAGCAACAAATATTAGGCAGGGTCTTCAATGACAGCTTGAAAAAGTTTTCTTAATTTGACTAACCTCAATTGTAGCAAAAGGGTCGCTTGGATATCTAATAGGATCGCGTAATCGCTTTCCAAAATCGATATTTCCACCCTATACTTTGCCTGGGTTACAAGAAACACTAAGTGGGATAATCCTATAGAAAACACTATATTTCTAGGCAAGAGAAAATATAGCAGGGCTTAGGGTTTGAGGTGGATTTGAGAATCAAAGAATGAGTTGATGTATAGAACAATCCCAATTGATTTTCTCCACCCTTTCCATGAACAGCTGCGTGTCGTGAGCCCACTTCAGACATTAGGTCGTCGCGTTTCGCATTGACATTACGTTAATGTCTTAAGCAAACGCGGCACGACTATAATGGCAATGCTTGGCGCGGTGCTCTCGGATGTGCAGCTTAGTGTTGTTTTCGGAGCCGGCCAGTTCAGCTTAGTGTTGTTTCCGGAGCTGGCCAGTTCGGGATAGTCCTAAGGGTCCAAAACCCTAAAGTCACTAACAATCCTCCCTCATTTTTGGGTTTCCCTTTGATCTACAAAGCACCTTCGTTTTTAAGAAAAACACGCATAAACAGAAATGTCATAAACGATTGAATTTCCGCGTAATGTAGCCACGCATACAATAAACCCAAAAATCATGGTGCTCGTAAACATTTGAACCAATCAATCCATTTGGGAACTTGACCATGACACACGCATGTGTTACTTCACAAACCGTTAAGCCAACTTGACTTTTAATGACCCTTGAGTCCTAATCCATTCATAAACGTATTGGGATTAAACCCGATATCTCATGAAGCGACCAGAAACTTCACGTTTACATATATAGATTCCCTAGTAGGTCACACCGCCCGATTGTGCTTCTACAATTAGCACTTTTTTCAAATAATCTATTAAGAAGGGTTCATCTTCAACCTCGCACGTGTAGGTACTGAACACATACTTGGGAATGCATATTTGTGTTCATCAATCTTCTAGGAATGGGCTTTCCGCATTGAATTCAGCTATAACGCTAGTTAGATGTGAATTGGGTGTCCCACGACTAGACGATTATATGGTTTTTATCCCATCCCTTTTATTGACTCGAAAAATAAGTCTCTATCTACTCCTTCGTCAAATGATTAGCTTACCTTTTGTTATAACCTAACAACATCCACAGACATCACCACGTACGTAATGAGCTCACTTACTGCACTATGTCTAATACCTAAGTATCTAGACCACATTGTATACATGGCTAAACTATCTGAGAGCGCAGCCGCTCCCAGATCCATGCCGAAACCATCCCAACCGACTAAACCAGAACCGATCTGCTGAAGGACGTCGACGAGGCCATCAAGAAGGGGAAGAGGAGGGGATTCGAGACCCCACGTGCTTAGGACAACTAATCTTAAGTTACATTTATTTTCTTTTTTCACATTAAAGTTTTCATTATGTTTTCTATAAAGCATCTAAATGTTTCCGGAAATATCGCCAATATACAATGGTAGGAAAGGATTAGTATCATATGCGATGTGTTTAATCCATGAGAAATGAGAATTTTTAATCACTGTTGGATTAAAGATTTGATGGTTATTTGAGAACAAGATTATTTACACATAATTACGTTTTAAATACGGTTAAAGGGTGTAAAAGTAATTGTGTTAAGCTTCGAATACTATTTTTTCGGTTTTCAAAAAGATTTGATCAGTCGTGCGCAAAATTCGTAGCTTTATAGTGAAAATACATAGCTTTCTGTTTTAAATTTTCCGATGCTCTTACATTTATAATGCGTAGCATTTTGTTTAAAATTCGTAACATTCATATTGGCTGATACGAAATTTGTTTGTAATTGCTGCGTATTTTAGTCAGAAAGCATCCCCAATCAAAAACCCTCAAAAATCTATGATTTGAAAACCCTAAGCAATCGTGCCCATAGTATGCGTCTTGTGCGCCGCGGAGTGCCCATAGGACCTCAGTTTTGACATCGTCCCGATCAAAATATATACCCTTTGCGCACTCATGCGTAAAGAGTCTCCTTGCTCAACTTCTTACAAAGGAAGAAAAGTAGGATTATATATCTATATCAAGTCCTCTATATATCAATATATATTGGTATGAGGAGCTGTGGGAAATGAAGCAGATTGCCTGAGGCAGGGGAAGTCGTCGCTGAAGGCTTCATATGGCGTCCCTAAAGCTCAGTACATTTCGTCGCTGTTGGTACAACAAGTTGTGCGGCGTCGTTTCAAGAAGAAGAAAGTCGCGCGCTCCACAGGTCGTCGCTGTTGCTTCAAATGGACCAATCAGATTCAAGTCTGATTTGGCGCGGATCCGGATCAGATCTAAGGGCCGAGATTTAATCCATCTGGGAGCATCGGACGGTAGCTGCTTCTCCTGGCAAAACGAATAAGAGATGTGCTTCTTCATTCCAGCTGGTTATTCTACTCACTTCATACGCTCCGCTCTCTCTCTCGCTCCAAGATCCATACACGATAGCTTAGGGCTTCTACAGTGTGAGTATTGAAGACTGTACTCGAGCGTTCTTTGGTGAGATTGCAGACTCGTATTGTGAGTTCTGCTGGCCTGAAGTAGCAGCCGTGAGTGTGTATTCCGTTCAACCACGTTCGACGCGTTTTGGCGATTATCGGCAGAGAAAGCTAGTGCATATCGAGCCAGAGTTGCTCAACGTGGATTAGGCACGCAAGTGCTGAACCACGGGCCTTAAATCGGTGTGTCAATTTCTTTATTTGTTCAATTCCGCATTTTAGGGTTTTGTGAACTTATAATCGAATTGAGACTGAAACTGTGAAATTGGACTCTGATTAATTGATAAAAACCCTACAGTGGTATCTAGAGCTTGGTTAATCAGTCCTGAGTTGTGCACTTCTTTGCTTTGATTTGGTTTGTGCCTTGTTATGTCTTTCTTGAAAGGAAACCATGGTGAATGGAAGACTGGAAATCAGCGCCTATGATGGCAAGGCTGACTTCCAAGTCTGGGGAATGAAGATGAGGGCTTTACTGTCTCATCACAAGTGCCTAGCAGCGCTGGAAAAAGATGAGGCCAAATGGTCTGATGACCAAAAGAAAAGGAAAGCTGAGATTGAAGAGGAGGCATTTAATCTGATGATACTCAGTCTATCAGACAGTATCATCAGGAAGGTTAGTTCCTGTACAACTGCTCTTGCTGTATGGGACAAACTAACTGAGTTATATGCAAATCAAATGGCTCCTAATCTTGCCTACCTTAAGGCTGCCTTGTTTGCTTTTAAAATGGATAGTGCTAAGTCCATTGATGAGAATCTTGATGAATTCCTGAAAATGACTATCTTGCTGAATACACCTAAAGAAACCATTGATGAAACTAGTCGTGTGATGATATTGATGAACTCCATTCCAGAAAATTATCAAGTTGTAAAAGATGCTTTTCAATATTCTGGTGTTGTGCCTCCTTTTGAGCAATTTTGTGGTGCTTTAAGAACTAGAGAACTAGAATTAAAGGCATCTAAATCTAAGTCTGGCCATAACCTATTTGTTAAGGGGAAGTACAAATCTGGTCAATCATCTAGGCCTAAATCTAATAACTTCCAGAATAGGCATAAGTCAGATAAAAAGGATGAAAGTAAAGGCCAGCAGCAGGAAACTAGAAAATGTTATTTCTGTGGTAAGATTGTGCACTTAAGGAAACAATGCACTAAGTTCCTTGCTAGAAATCAGACTAATAATGCCCATGAAACCAATATTGCATCAAATACAAATAAGGCTTGTGATTTGCCTGAAGTTTTAACTGTCTCTGAAAGATCTATTGAAGATCAATGGATTCTTGATTCTGGATGTTCATTTCACATGTGCCCTGTTAAATCTTGGTTTTTTGATTATAATGATACACCTGCTGAAAGTGTTTTCATGGGAAATGATAATGTATGCAAGGTGGTAGGAATTGGGTCTGTAAAACTGAAGCTTGAAAATGGTAAAGAAGTTGTTTTAACCAAAGTTAGATGTGTGCCTGGTTTAAGGAGAAATCTGATATCACTTGGTACTCTTGATGATAATGGATGTGATTACAGTGCTTGCAATGGTGTTATGTCTGTGTTTAAAAATGATAAACTGATATTGACTGCTACTAAACACCATAGCCTGTATATTCTGAATGGTTCCCATGTTATGCCTGAACTGAATGTTGCTGATAAATGCTTAGATGTTAACAGTGATACCCATAAATGGCACCTCAGGCTTGGACATGCTAGTCAAAAAGGATTAAATGCTTTAAGTAAACAGGGCCTGTTAGGAAATGCTAAAATTACTGAGCTTGGATTTTGTGAATTGTGTGTAATGGCTAAGCAACACAAACTGAAATTTAACCTGGGAACTCATAGCACTAAGGGTATTCTTGAATATGTTCATGCTGATTTATGGGGTCCTGAAAAAGTTGAAACACATGGTGGGAATAAATATTTCTTGAGTATTATTGATGATTACTCTAGGAGGGTATGGACTTATCTGTTAAGAACTAAAGATGAAGCTTTCTTGAAGTTTAAAACCTGGAAGACCTTAGAAGAAAACCAAACAAGTAAAAATGTTAAGGTTTTAAGAACAGACAATGGGTTAGAGTTTTGTAACCAAGAGTTTGATAACTTTTGTCAAGAACATGGTATAATGAGACATAGAACTGTTAGGCCACATCCCACAACAAAATGGGGTGGCTGAGAGGATGAACAGGACTCTATTGGAAAAGTTGAGAGGGCTGCTGATGACTTCAGGCCTCCCCAAGTCCTTCTGGGGTGAGGCATTGAGCACATCAGCCTACCTGGTCAACAGATGCCCAAATAGAGTTCTTGACCTCAAATGCCCCATGGAAGTGTGGAATAATATCAAACCAGACCTAAGCAATCTGAGAGTCTTTGGGTGTGCAGCTTATGCCTATGTTAGAGATGGGAAACTTGACCCTAGAGCTGTAAAATGTGTCTTCCTAGGCTACCAACAACAACAAGGAACTAAAGGGTATAGATTGTGGGAATTGGGTGTGAGGGGAGTGAAGATATTAATTTCTAGGGATGTAACCTTTAATGAGAAGTGTTTCCCTTGTAAGGAAAATAGTCCCAACCCTGAGTTAGCCATTCCAGAACCTGAAATACCCATAGCTGCTGTTGAGGTGGAGCCTATAGAACCAGATGAGAACCCTGACCAGAATGCTCCCATCCCTGACCCTGTACCTGACACTCCTGAACCTCCTTTCCCTGATGAAAATGTAGGAGAACCTGCAGATGAAACTGAGCAGGAAGATCCCTTAGAACATTATGCCCAAACTGAGCAGGACCAACTGAGAAATTACATGCTAGTTAGGGACAGGGAAAGGAGAGTACCTAGGCCCATTAACAGATATGGTTATGCTGATCTTGTTTACATGGCTTTAGTTGCAGCAAAAGACATTATCCATCATGAGCCAGATTCATACCATGAGGCTATGATGTCAAAGGAGAAAGGTAAGTGGCTGGAAGCCATGAATGAGGAGATGAATTCCCTGAAGGTAAATGGAACTTGGATTTTAGTTGATAAGCCTAAGGATAAAAAGGTAGTCAAATGTAAATGGCTGCTAAGAATAAAAGAAGGCTTAACTAAATCCGATCTCATTAGATATAAGGCAAGATTAGTAGCTAAGGGCTTCACACAAAAGGAAGGTGTAGATTATACTGAAATTTTCTCACCTGTGGTAAAATTTAAAACTATAAGGATTATGCTTGCTATTGTTGCTATGTATGACCTTGAACTTGAGCAGCTTGATGTGAAGACAGCTTTCTTGCATGGGGAACTTGATGAAACAATCTACATGGATCAACCTGAAGGCTATGCAGACAATAAGCATAAAGAAAAGGTATGCCTTCTGAAAAAATCCCTATATGGACTGAAACAAAGTCCCAGATTGTGGTATTTGAGATTTGATACTTATGTGTTGAGTCTTGGATTTGTGAGAAGTGCATTTGATACCTGCTTCTATTATGCTTCAACTGAGAGTGATCCAATCTACCTGTTGCTATATGTAGATGACATGCTTTTAATATCTAAATCCAAACAAAAGATTGATAAACTGAAAAAGGATTTAGGAAAGGAATTTGACATGAAGGACCTAGGAAAAGCTAAAAGAATACTTGGCATGATAATAGAAAGAAATAGGAATGACTGTTTCTTAAAATTGCATCAAAAACCATATCTTGAAAAGGTTGTTAGTAAATATGGTAACCTGAACAGTAAACATGTTAAAGTCCCATTAGCACCACATTTTCTGTTAAGTAAAATGCAGTCTCCCAAGACTGATTCTGATAAAATAAGAATGGAAAGTGTGCCATATGCTAATGTGATTGGTTCTTTGATGTATGCCATGATAAGCACAAGGCCTGACTTGGCTTATGCTATTTCTTTGCTTAGTAGATTCATGTCTAATCCTGGTATGGAACATTGGTTGGCTTTAAAACATGTTATTTCATATGTTGAATCTACTCTTGACACTGGTTTATGCTACTCTAAGAAGTCTGATATGCTTGATCTCATTGGTTATGTTGATTCTGATTTTGGTGGAGATAGAGATTGTCGGAAATCTACAACTGCATTTTATTTCACATTTGGTAAAAACTGTATTAGTTGGAAATCACAAATGCAGTCTATTGTTGCCATGTCTACTACAGAATCTGAATATATTGCTCTTAGTGAATGTGTTAAGGAAGCAATTTGGTTAAAGGGTATGCTGTTAGAATGTAAACTGTTTAAGGGAGTGCCTTTGGTGTTTTCTGATTCTCAGTCTGCGTTGTGCTTAGCTAAAAACCCTGTTTACCATGAGAGATCCAAGCATATAGACATTAAGTACCATTTCTTGAGAAATCATGTTGAAAATGGTGATATAAAACTGCTTAAGGTTGATACATGTGATAATCCTGCAGATATGGGCACTAAGGTGGTCTCAAGCGCCAAGTTTAAGCATTGCTTAGACTTGTTGTTTGTAGGCTAGTTTGCTTGTGATGTTGTGCAGGTTCTGAGCAGATACTCTACTTCGATATGCTCGAAGACCTGGTGAAGGCTGGTGGCCGGTGGAGCTGGAACAAGTGTGGGAACTGGGCAACTCAGCTTCAGGTGGAGATTTGTGGGAAATGAAGCAGATTGCCTGAGGCAGGGGAAGTCGTCGCTGAAGGCTTCATATGGCGTCCCTAAAGCTCAGTACGTTTCGTCGTTGTTGGTACAACAAGTTGTGCGGCGTCGTTTCAAGAAGAAGAAAGTCGCGCGCTCCACAGGTCGTCGCTGTTGCTTCAAATGGACCAATCATATTCAAGTCTGATTTGGCGCGGATCCGGATCAGATCAAAGGGCCGAGATTTAATCCATCTGGGAGCATCGGACGGTAGCTGCTTCTCCTGGCAAAACGAATAAGAGCTGTGCTTCTTCATTCCAGCTGGTTATTCTACTCACTTCATACGCTCCGCTCTCTCTCTCGCTCCAAGATCCATACACGATAGCTTAGGGCTTCTACAGTGTGAGTATTGAAGACTGTACTCGAGCGTTCTTTGGTGAGATTGCAGACTCGTATTGTGAGTTCTGCTGGCCTGAAGTAGCGGCCGTGAGTGTGTATTCCGTTCAACCACGTCCGACGCGTTTTGGCGATTATCGGCAGAGAAAGCTAGTGCATATCGAGCCAGAGTTGCTCAACGTGGATTAGGCACGCAAGTGCTGAACCACGGGCCTTAAATCGGTGTGTCAATTTCTTTATTTGTTCAATTCCGCATTTTAGGGTTTTGTGAACTTATAATCGAATTGAGACTGAAACTGTGAAATTGGACTCTGATTAATTGATAAAAACCCTACAGGAGCCGATCAAATGAGAACCAACATTTACTTGAGAATCTGCGAACCGACAAACTTTAGGCTATTTGTTGCAAACTTTAATCTTAAATCTCTCGGTTCATAAACAAGCGCCTAAAATTCATGGAAAAGAGCCTAAAGTTCCGTGGTGCATATTGCCATGCAAAATCTTAAAATCGTACATTATAGCGAAATGAGTATTATTTTTTTACAGCGCTCTTATGATGCATGCATTTAATACACGCACTTTTCATGCCACATAGCAATGGATGAACACACTACATACTTGAATAGAACACATTTTTCCTCCAAAAAAAAATTTTGTATCGTTTATTCATTACTTATATGTAAATTATGGAGTAACATTCATGTTTTTCATGCTTGACTCTTGCAACCTTTCCCATCTTGACTTGCTTAACTAAATTTGTATCCACTGATCAAAACGTCTAGGCTCTGGTCTTTCAAGAGGGTTTGAGTCGCTTTTGCACAATATCGGAGCTCCTTGGTCCAAATACCACGTACATTTACTCCCACATATCTTATGATCGATTCGATGTCTGTAGGCATTGAAAGTTCTGACATGCTCGCCCCATTCTAGCACACATTTACACGAGGTACCAAAAAACCTTGTAGCACATTCATATTTATAAGGGGCGCCCAAAAACTCGATTGGCACCTCCCCTATCATGATCTTCTTCTTAGATTTGTTGCTGCATGTAATGGTAACATTATGTGATCGGGCAGGGAATATTCCGTTGAAAATTTCTAATGTCACTGCGGAGCATTCAGAATGCCATGCAATTAGTGAAATTATCAAAAAGGTCACGACAACAATTATTGTACTCTTTTTTATACCCATTTGATTCGAGAACGATCAAACAAATTTCTTATGAGAATCGAATATGTAGAACCCTACTGGTATTATTTATAGTACACATTTGGACAAAATGAAAACAATTTATTACCATTATTCACAGTGTTCGAAGAGCCAATGCCAATGAATAGTCTATTGACAATTAAAGCAGTTTTTTTTTGTTGCAAAAAACGTGACAAACACAAAATCATGAGAAAAAATAAAACTATTTTTATGCCATGAAAAACACGTGAGAATTTAATAATGAAACTATTTTTGAAAAATACAGCACCACCATCACCGAGGACCTTGGTAAACGGCAGCATTAATGATGTTGCATAAAATTTTGATTTATACATTTATTCATTCGATCAATCATATTTTGGGGTCTTTTTTTATATTTGGAAAATTAAAAGGGACTTGTTTGAGAGTACAAAATATAAACGATGGGTATAAATGTCATTGTCTGTTATAACAGCGTTAGAGAGTACTGCGAAAAACAAAAAAGAAAAAACGAACAAGTTCAGGCGAACTTACGATCGATTTTCAACACTTCATCGAAGCTAAACACATCAATCATAGTTTCAAATATGACCAGAGAATGAAACAGTTCGTTTCTTTTCTCTTAGAGTTGGTGTTGTGTATGTTTTTTATAGTCAGTTGTGTGTATGTTTTTAGGGTTTTTATGGTTTCAGCTGTGTTATTCTTGTTCATTTCTAAAGTCATAAGTTCAATTTTACTCAAATCATTATCAAGTTAAGTATGATCGTTATTATTTTAAGTCTGAACGTTATCAATTTTAAGTCTGATTATTGTCTATTTTAAGGCTGCTCATTATTAATTTAAGATTAATATGTCTGATAAGTCTGAACATGCATTTACCACTTTAAGTCTCATTATTATCATTTTTAAGTCTGATCATTATCAGTTTAAGCAAATTCATTATCAATTTTAAGTCTGATAATTATCCAATTTAAGTATGAGAAGTCTGACTATTATCCATTTTAACTCTGATAACTCTGAACATTATCAATTTTAAGTATGATCATTATCCATTTAACACTGATCATTATGCTTTAAGCCTGATTAATCAGATAAGTTTGAACATTTATCAATTTAAGTCTCATCATTATCAATTTAAGTCTGATCATTATCCATTTAAGTATGATAAGTCTGATCATTATCAATCTTAAGTCTAATCATTATCAATTTTAAGTCTAATCATTATCAATTATACTCTGATCATAATTAATTTAATTCTAAACATTATGCTTTAAGTCTGATAAGTCGGAACATTATTAATTTGAAATATGATCATTATAGTTTTAAGTCCGATCATTATCAATTTAAGTTTGATCATTATCAATTTTAATTATCCATTTAAGTCCGATAAGTCTGATCATTATCAGTTTTAAGTCTAATAAGTCTGATCATTATCAATTTTAAGTCTGATCATTATCATTTTAAGCATAATCATTATCATTTTAAGTTTGATCATTTTTAATTTTAAGTTTGATCATTATCAATTTAAGTATGATCATTATCATTTTAAGTCTGATCATTATCAATTTTAATTCTGATCATTATTAATTTTAAGTCTGATCAGTATCCATTTAAGTCTGATCACTATC
Organism: Rhodiola kirilowii; assembly: GCA_033675215.1. NCBI lineage: Eukaryota > Viridiplantae > Streptophyta > Magnoliopsida > Saxifragales > Crassulaceae > Rhodiola > Rhodiola kirilowii. Next base: position 1,003,708 of record CM066194.1, read on the forward strand.
AATTTTAAGTCTGATAATTATCAATTCTAAGTCTTTTTTAAGCTTGATCATTATAGTTTTAAGTCCGATCATTATCAATTTAAGTCTGATCTTTATCAATTTTAAGTCTGATCATTATCCATTTAAGTCTGATAGGTCTGATCATTATCCATTTAAGTCTGATAGGTCTGATCATTATCAATTTTAAGTCTAATAAGTTTGATCATTATCAATTTTAAGTCTGATCATTTTTCATTTTAAGCATAATGATTATCATTTTAAGTGTGATCATTATCAATTTTAAGTCTGATCATTATCCATTTAAGTCTGATCACTATCAATTTTAAGTCTGATAATTATCAATTCTAAGTCTGATCATTATCAATTCTAATTCAGATCATTATCAATTCTAAATCTGATCATTATCAATTCTAAGTCTGATCATTATCAATACGAAGTTGAGTGTGACTTAGAAGTACAACATACTTAATTGAAACATAAATCAAATGATCACCTTAAACTATTCAAAAATATTACGCTTAATTGAGTTAAAGACATAAATACTTTACAGATCAATTGGTAACTTTGCAACTTTATGCTACGGGTGGCTGGAAGTCGAATCCTATAGGGCGAAACTTTTTTTACAGAAATACGGTTCAGATACAAATCAAATTATATATAAAAACTATAAACCAAATTGTAAGTTAACACGTGTCCTATTTAGTCGAAATCCCGAACAAATATACGGAGGGGTATTATAGTCATTCCACATGGATGTGTATAAAACTAATAGTGTTATTCAATTTAGTCCTCGAATTGTTAATGATCAGAATTAAACAGTTAATAATCAGACTTAAAAATAATAATAATCAGACTTAAACATTTAATGATCAGAGTTAAAAAACAATGATCAGACTTAAAACAGTAATGATCAGACTTTAAAAACAATGATCGAACTTAAACTGTTAATGATCAGACTTACAAAAATAATGATCAGACTTAAACAGTTAATGATCAGACTTAAAAAATAATGATCAGACTTAAACAGTTAATGATCAGACTTAAAAGATTAATGATCAGACTTAAAAAACAATGATCAGGCTTAAATAATTAATGATAAGACTTAAACAGTTAATGATTAGACTTAAAAAACAATGATCAACTTAAACAGTTAATGATCAGACTTAAAAAATAATGATCAGACTTAAACAGTTAATGATCAGATTTAAAACAGTAATGATCAGACATAAAAAAAATAATGATCAGACTTAAACAATTAATGATCAAACTTAACAGTTAATAATCAGACTTAAACCAGTAATGATCAGACTTAAACCCCAACCCATCAGTTCGTTATGATGATGAAGATGGCTTGAAATGTGACTTAAACATGCATGTTACTCCTCAGCCAACTGCAGCCTGCAGCGTTATTATTACTTATTTCATCATAAAACGAGGGTCTCGCATTTAATTATTTTTGTAGTGAGACTTTTAAGCTTCCATGAGGTTGTCTATATGAATATGATAGCGTTGCCGTTTTCACATGCACATCATTGAATGAGTGACAACTGAAACGAACCATGTCATTCTTCAGCCCAATCAAAGTGAACATTTAGAAGATATGAAAATGTAGGTGAAACATGTGGCTCCAGAAACTTGTCCTTTTTTTTTCCAAAAAATGATGTTACAAGTCTCAATAATTAAAATTTTATTAAATTGAATTACAACCGAAAAAAAGTTATTTAGGGAAGATTGTAACATTAGAGCATCCCACCATGATTAAAAAAACTATACCATCAATCTCTCTCATCATTTTTCTCTCTCATCTAATCATCCCTCATGATTTTTTCAATCACATGCACCCCCACCATGATCCAAAAAAAAGTTTATCATCAATCTCTCTCATCATTACATAAATTATAGCTCATAAATGTTAAAATTAATAAAAATATATCAAAGTGTATCTCGTTTTATAGAGCTCAAAAAATTATGAATATTGGTATTTATTTTGAATTTTTTTTAATTTGTAATTTAGAAGATATATTTGTTGCAAGAACAAAATAAAAACTGTACTGTTTCTTACACAGGACACGTGTCGCGTTGCGATTGGCTCAATTCTCATGCTCAAACCATAAAAAGAGCATGAGATGCTCATTTTTCATAAAAAACCATGTGATGCTTTTTTTTATGCTCAAAAAAATCATGGTGGGGATGCATGATTTTTTTTATCATCTCTCATGCTCACTTTTGATGCTAAAAAAAAACCATGGTGGGGATGCTCTTATAAAAAGTGTAGGACCTAAAAAAGCGATACCATTGGGCTCAGATTCACGTTCGGCCCATTTTCCAGCCCGGTTGTTCCCAGACTAAAATTACATCATTTCAAAGAATGTCATTGCCGTCAGCTTATTTATGCAGAAGATTTGTTTCGCAAGCTTAGAGCATCTCCTATAGTGGACACTTGAAGTTTTGGGGCGCGTGCAAGTGTTCACTATTTTGAGCATCCACAATTGTTTAGGGACATTTGACATTTCTTATCTGGTCAGAGGACATCATTGGAGAGAACTTTTTATTACTATTTATCAAATATTAATAGTAGCATTTTTTTTTTACATTATGCGCACCCATAATATTATACAAGAAAGACATTATATTACTATGCACAGTAATAAATAATTTTAAATGATATATTTTTGATTTTATGTTGTTTTAATGATTGAAATGTATATTAAAATTGAAGTGATTTGGAAGAGAAATAAATAAATTTTATTGATTTGTTTTCAAATTATACTGTTATTTCAGGCTATGCTATGCTATCTTAGACTGTAATTTATTTTAAAATTAGATCATTTCTAATATTTTGAAACCCATTTGGATTATTTAAAAAAAAAACTCTGAAGTGAAATACAAATTTCTAAACTTCAGCTAAATTTTTGGTTTTTGAAAACGGCCCAATATATCAGAAACCAAAAAATATTTCGTCTAAACAAAAAGAAAGATACGAGTTTATTTTTGAATATCATTTATATAAATTCGATATTTACTCTATTGGAAATCAGTTAGCTCTGTGCTAGGGTTTTTGAAAACTCAATCTCGATCTCCAGTACAACCATATCATCTATAATGAAGATAAAGTGCCGGCGAAGGATCAAGCTCAAGCTCAACCGCAGGCGCAATCCCAAGATCAGTATCATCGACTACTTACCTGAAGATGTGTTGTACCAGATATTCATCCGCCTCAACAAGATCGATCTGAAATCGATATCGCTAGTCTGCAAATTATTCCGCTCCCTCTCAAGCTCCCTTGTAACCAAACTGTTCTTAACTGATTCATCCTTAAACTTTCGGAAGCTGTTCAAAAGGTTTTCATGTGTGAAGACGATTGAATTTGACGACATATCTGAACTAGATAAGGCATTATTGGCGATATCCAAATCCGATTTGAATCTGGAAAAGTTGCAACTTCCGCTGCTTGAATATGATATGAACGCTCAATATCCTGAACGGTATACTATTGAAAATATGTCAGAGTCCAGCGTTTTCAAAGGTATCAAATCCTTGGATGTGAATTGGTTCGACGGCGCTGCGCCAAGGCAGGTTATTGAATTTATAAACCTTCTTCCTTCTATTATTGAGTTGAGAATCACTAGTGGTTATCGATGGAAGGATGAGCTAATTCGCAAGGTTACATCCAAGCTTCCAAACCTACAAAAGATTACTCTCCCTTACAACAAGGTTGCGACGGATAAGATTCTTGCTATATTGTCCACAAATTGTCCCAAGTTAGAGAGTGTGAAATTCCAAAGGTGGGAGATTACCCCTGAAGCAATGTCTAAATTCTTCTGCAACAATCCAAAGATGAGCTCAGTATATGCGTCTCGAGACTTGCCAAGACTTGCTGGATCACAGCGGACTTTAGTGATAGATAATTCTTTTTCCGCTGCTTGAGACAACAAAGGCTTATGAGCGATAGCCATCCGAGGGAAGTATATAATGATCATAAGGCATGACTAGACCATTGATTAAGATCAGCACAGAGGACTCAGACAGACCGTCAAACTTGAGAACATTTTTTTATGTACTTTACCTATAGATTTAAGTTACATTGCATTTTAAAATAATTTGTTTCTTTTTGACAAAACGCTTCGGGTTTGTCTTTCTTTCAAAAAAGTATTTTAATGATGTGTCACCCAATAATTATTGTATCTTAAACATTTTTCTGACAACAGGTGGTATGGTATCAGTTTAGTTAGAAGGGAATTAGGTATCCTTTAGCTTTTGAAACTCAGAATGGTGCCTTTTAGCAAGCCATCTCTTATTAGCAGTTAAATGTGCCTTGTTATCTAATTATATTGTATCAAAAAAAAAAATCTCAATTTTATTGTATCAAAAAAAATCTCAAAAATTTCAGATAACATTTTTACCTCTCTGCTCTAAAACACTCTCTGGAAGCTTGTAGACACTAGTAGAAGTTTCTGGTTTTCGCCCGCCGGCGGGGCTGTGGGCTTCGCTTTTGGACCGGATTTTTGCCGATGATGTGAGGTGGCGTGGGTGGCCTCCGGGGTTCGTTTTTTCTTATCTCGGCGTTTTTTTCTTCCTCTTGGTTGACCTAGATGTGGGGTGGTGGTGTTGTCGGTGGGGCGGCGGATCTACTGAAGCGCCGGCGGCTGACTTCCTAGGCGGTTGGCAGTCGGCGTCGGTTGCTTCTTTGTCTTTGGCAGTCGGCGACTGGTGGGGGAAGGCGGTGGACAGAAGTTGTGTGGTCGTGAGTCGACTGGGTGGGGTCGGTTTTGCTTAGGGGATGGCGAACGATTTACTCGGCGGTTTGGGGTCTCGGTTTCGATCCGGATTTGAAGTTCCCGGTTGACATGCCGGTGATTGTTTGGGTTTTAGATTTAGCTTTAGTTAGTTTCGTTTAGCTAATGTAGGTTAGTTTAGTTCTTTTAATAGTTGTAGTTTACTTAGTAGCTGTCAGCCTTTGGCTGATCTTACTTTCAGTCTTTGTCGGTTATATTTTCTATCAGCCTTTGGCTGACCATACTTTCAGTCCTTGTCGGCTGCGTCTTTTGCCAGTCTTTGGATGGCCTTGTTCGTTGTCCTCTATGGACTGGTTGTTAAAGGGTATGACTGTGTTTAAGTGGGTTTTGTGACTTTTAGTGTCGGCCACCGAAATCGATCGGCCAAGCTATTTAGCTGTTAATTCATATCCTTTTTAGACGTTGTGTCCTTTTGGAGCATTATTATATAGCCACTTTGACTTTAAATGAGGAATGAATGAATGCTTTGATAATAAAAAAAAGTCTCAGAATGGTGCCTTTTAGCAACCCAAATCTCAATTTTATTGTATCAAAAAAAAATCTCAATTTTATAAGTATTTATAAACTCATTTTAACCCCCCAAGCCCAAAAGTACAAAACCCTATCAGGTAGCTCCTCTCACGCCTCCTCACCGACCGCCGTCAACTCCATTTGATTTTTCCGGCCGATGATTTGCCATAAATCAACAGAAATCAAACGCTAGGGGCCGATTAATTACAGGTAAATTCAACTCCTCTTTTCACATTTATTTTATATAACATATTTAAGTGTACGTTTGTCTGTGTTTCGGGGAAGTTTGTGTGTACTTATTAAGTGTGGATCTTTCCACTATTTGGGTTAAATCGTAATTTGGGCAGCTTCAAGTTTGATACTTTGGATTGAAAAATTAGTGGGGGGTACTGCGTAGTGCGTACTGAGGTTCTATCTGTTTTTTAGAGTTCATGAGCTGAGGTTTTTAATTTTGTTTTTGTAATCTGTGCTTGATTTGCTGTTCTGGATACCTTTTGGTTCTAATATGAGGTGAAATTTTAGTTTTATTGAATTTTTGATTACTATATTCATCGAGTATCTGCTCATAATGGAGGTTGAATTGTGCTTAGATGTTTTCTGATTCACTGAGGTTGATTATTTCTTTCATAGTGTTGTAGTTTCCGTCAAGTAGCTATGAATTTTCTCGTGTTCTGAATCTGATTGCCGGTGCCGCGTCTTGTATTGGAATGGAATGGATACAGCGAGTTATAGAACTGGAAGTAGAACGGGTAGGGTCTGTGGTTGCCTTAGTGATCAAAATATCAATTACTAGAAATGTTGCACGAAATGGATGAATGGCTTTATATTGGTGGTGATTGGGTTTGTATTCTTGAAGTTGCTTGACGTACACTATGTTTGCCAAGCTATTGATTCAAACTTGAACAAACATTATCTGCCCAGCAATTTTGTGTCAACTGTCAATGAGTGTGTTTGTGGTTCATGTTCATACTAAAATATTGTTTTCCTTATTTCAGTAAGCCCGCTTGAGGTTTGGTATTTGAAAATGGCGCTAGTAGTGATTAGTGGCCAGCCTTGTAGTGGAAAATCTACGGCTGCTTTGTGCCTATCTGAAGCTCTAAAGGAAGTAGAGTCCAATCTGACTGTCAGGATCATTGATGAGGGTTTGCTTCATCTTGATCGTAATCAGAGTTATGCCAATATGCCTTCGGAAAAGAATTTGAGGGGAGTTCTCCGCTCTGAAGTCGATAGATCGGTTTCAAAAGACAGCATTATTATTGTAGATTCTTTGAACAGCATTAAAGGCTATAGATATGAGTTATGGTGCTTGGCTCGCGCCACGGGGATCAGATACTGTGTATTATATTGCGACACCGATATAGAAAGTTGTAGAAAATGGAACAAGGAGAGGCGCGAGAAGCAATGTCATGCATACAATGATGAAATATTTGAAGATTTGATCAGAAGATTCGAGACGCCAGACAGAAGAAACCGATGGGACACTCCTTTGTTCGAACTGTGGCCTTCTCGAGATGGGATCGTGAAGTCATCTCCTGCAATCTCCGACTGCCTTACGTATTTGACTAAAAAAGTGGATTCAAGTACACAGGATGTCAAGATTCTGCAGCCAACTATTGCAACACAGAACTCCAGATTCTCAGGTGTCAATTCGCGGTATGAGCTGGAGAGGGCTACACAAGAGGTATTAAGTGTTATCATGGAAGCGCAATCAAGGGCCATGGGAGGGCCAGTGAATAGTGTGACTCTCGGTCCTAGCTCAACCACTATCAACCTGTCAAGATCAGTTGGCCTTCCTGAGCTCCGCAGACTTCGACAAACATTCATAAAGCTGACTTGCCAATCCAGCTTAAGCGGCCCACCCCCACCTTCTGATTCCGAAAGTGCAAAGAGAATGTTTCTCGATTATCTGAACAGAGAACTGTCTTGATGAAATCATCTCACTCTCATGTTGTAACATGTCTTTGCCTTCTTGGTTGAGTGTGCCATCTATCCTTAATGCCTCTTCATGGCACTTCTCATGCACAACAGGTCTCTTTAATGTACGAACATCTGGAAACCTGATCACATTTATTTACAAGGAATGGTATCATTGAGGCATCTGCTGTCGATTGTGGTGCCTAAACTTATTCTAGTGGTCATGATGTTGAGGTTTTTCATGTTTCAAAAATGTAGCTTGAGTTGCTTGTGTTTTTTGATTCTCAATCCCAGCAGATGGAATATCGGATTAGGGTTCAGAATGTTAGCAGCTAATTTAAACATAATTAAATCCATTGATGAACGGCATATAAAGAGTGTCCACAGAGCCATGAGCTATTTATCAATCTCAAGAGCGCCTTCTCTAGAAAAAGAAGATGACCATGCCAGTTACCGAAAACAAAGAACGTCGCCTAGACAAAAGTTCCCACAAAAGAAAGGTGTCTAATTGCTTCTGGTGATAGTTAGCGCACAATCTGGCCCAGCTGTAGATTTATTCCATATCTTATCCTGGCTTCCTGAACATTGGGGTGAGGAAACCGGAGACATGACATAAATGTTTCGAAGTTATTGAATGAAAATTCTTAGAGACCAATTTGTCGGGTACCTCTTCAAGTGTATCCAGTACTGTAATCCAGAGTGAATAGAATGTCTCGTCGGTTTTCAGAACCCATGCGGATATCAAATTTGATGGCCAATGCAGCTACTTGGTCATCACATTCATTGTTCATCTCTCGTATGCATCTTCTTCTGACCTTTTTCAGCATCTCCTTGCTTGGTTTGAATCCTGCGCTGACCTGATAGAGAATCATATGTTATCAACAACATTAGCTTAGAGGACAATATAAAGAGCACAGATGATGACACTAGTTGCGAGTCTTCATACCATGTTATCGATAACTGAAAGGGCAGATTTTGGATCTTTGTTGATGAGATGAGCGTCAATGAGCAATGAGTATGACTTAGCATTGGGTTTCACCCCCAATCCCACCATATGCTCAAACACATTCGAAGCTTCCAAAGTCTGTCAATAAGCAATTATGAGCTACCAATATAGGACATTATCTCAAGTAAAGCGAAGGTGATATATGGCGAACATATTTCCACAGCGCGATCAATCATAAAGAGGCAGCCAACAAAGCTGATAACATGTGAAAAGGAGAGATGTGCAACCAAGTGAAGGTGGCAGATTATGTCTACCTTCTTGAGCTTTCCAAAAGCACACATCAAAGCATTGTACGAGTGAACATCAGGGGTTAATCCAAAACTACCGTTAATAGCTTCGAATGTTTGGTACGCCCGATCAAGATCCCATATATTTGCACATCCTAATATAACACAATTCAAGGCGCGAACTGATTTGTAAGGAGGATCTGCACGGCTCAAATTTTCGAGCTGGAAATAGACCTGAAAAATGGTAGGCGAGAAAAGTAGATCAGGACAGATAAGACTGGCCTGAGAAGGACTAATACCCAGTGAAGACATAACGCATCTCAAAATAACGTACCAAATCTAAGGTCTCAAAACCGTTCTTTGAGCAAGCAACAACCAGAGGGTATAAAGAAGTGAATGGAGAGAACATCTCTTCCTCGTCTGGATGGTTGGAATTGTCATAAGTAGTTTCGAATTCATGCATTGCACTGAATGCCTTTTGTAAATCACCCAAGGCAGCATAGGTCCTAATTTTTGCAAGGTACGATTCAGGATTAGGAGCCTTCTTTTGGCGCAATGAGCGCTTTAAGACCTGCCATGACGCGTCCAATAATGTAGGACTGAACGTTCTTGCAGCAGTTCCAAGAGCAGCAAGAGTGACTCCTTCATGGACCGAAAGTGATACAGGTGGCCGTGCCTTCTCACCCCTAGCAATCCACTTTGCCATAAACTCCAATGCATAGAATGCCAACTTGCTGTTATCATTTTGCATGGCAACTTCAGCAATATAGTTGCATATCTGCCATGACGGTGATAAAGCTTTGTTTTGTTCCGTTGCCTGAAAACATTAAACAGAACATTTTTCATACAAATGGAAATGATTCAGTACAAGTTCATCTGTCGTCAATCATCGAATCAGGTACCTTGCATTTCTCGATGATTGATACCAGCATATCAAGCCTCCCTTTAGTAACACAACTATTAATACATTCTTGGAACACGTTAATCGATAACATATGACCACTTTTCAGAGACATGTCTATAATTTTAACAGCTTCTTCTATATTGTCCTTCTTTAGCAGCATTCCAGCAACTAGGTCATATGATTCGTCATCAGGTGCAGATTTTTTCCCTGTCTGAAGCATCCTGAATGTCAAGAAAGTAGAAATTTCTAATCCATCAAGTTACATTTATCTACCATCCTAAAAGCAGGCAACAATCTCCGCCTGAATCAAATGCACCAAGTGGAAATATACACCTTCACCTTCTAACAAGCCGTGAACGTCAATGATTTTGTTACTTCATAATAACCTCACCTCAGCACAAGATCACAATGAAACCTTATTGAATTTCATACCCACGTTAGAAGTTCACCAGCATTTTCTCAACCTATCACTTCACTGGACAACCTCAACAACTTAACAGTGATCATCCAATTCCTAATCAAATTAACTAACAAGAACAATCCATTTTGACCCAGTATTTCACAAACCAATAAAAACTTATAAAAGAATCAGATCATCCAAGTCCTAATCATATTAAAACACAAACACTTACCAGTACCTCTCAGGTACCTATGCTAAGTTCCTAAAGACGTAGAAGACTTCACCTTGTTATACAATCCTAATAGATGCACTACACTACAAATGCTGAAACCAACATCACTAGAAATGCAACAAGCCATACACAGCCAATAGCTCGACTCATCATTTTTCCGTAAACAACACCTGCTAATAAAACCTAAAGAGATAAGTTTTGATTCCATTCATAAGAAATTGTAACAAGCCAACCTCCCAAGCAGCTTCTGGGCAGCCTCATCCTCCCGTGCACTATGCATAGCCTTCAACACCAAGTTATATGAAGCAGTATTAGGATTCAGCCCAAAGCTCTCCATCTGGGCAACCAAATCCAGCAACTCCACCGTGCTCCCACCCACCATCAAATTCGCCCTCAAATAATAATTATACAAATCCACACTAGGCTTATTCGGCTTCCCATTCTTATCTAAAGCCCTAATCCAAAACTCAAACAACTCCTTCACGTCCTTCCACCTCCCTGACGTAGTCCAATCCGCAAACTCATCCATCAAGCTCTTCTCATCCATCATCTGCGACATGCTGTAATTCTTTGCACTGGGCGAAGGAAGTCCCAACGGCACCATAGCGTTGGTCAGATGCGAGTTCGGATACGCTGTCGGGTTGCGCCAGTTCTCCTGGTACATCGGGCTTCCCGTGGCTGGATTGGGCGGCAGAGGCGGCGGCGGCGGAGAGGAGTGAACAGGTGGTGATGGTTCATTTGAATCAGCTAGCTCCGGTTCTTGGGCGAGAAATCTGGAGCTGGTGATGGTTCTGATCGGTTGATGCGATGCTAAGGATTTGACCAGCGACCTTGTGCGCACCAAGTTCGCCAATTGCGAAGCCATTGGTTAAGGGATGGGCGTAGAGATCTTTTTTTTTTTTGTAAAAAATTTCAAGTTATGGTTGAGAAATCCGTTTCATGGAGATTTTGAGGTTGCAGAAATGAATGTGATTTTTGTTAGGGTTTTCTTTTCGGAGCTTCGGGGGCGAAGATGCGGAGGGTAGTATAGACATTTGTCATTCGTGAGTAGAATTAAATTAACAACTGTGGAGTAATTTATTTTTATTTTATCAAAAATAATTAATGAGAACGTATGGTGAAAGTCAAACTCTTCGGCCCAATTCAAGAGGGCTGGGCTGGGCATCTCAATATGAACACACTCCACACGTACAATATGATGCAAAAGCATGAAAGATAAGCTAGGACGTGCCAGCCAACATCATCGTCAACAACAAAAGAGAAGCATCGGTGGTGGTGGGGTCCATCCAAGCCCACATACCAACCTTATTGATCGCGCTGCGTTGGTGGGGTCATTGGTGATGGAGTGAGTGACTACTACTGACAGTCAAAATGTAGTCAACACAAAAAAGCGACACTACACTCTTTTGGACTTGGTTTGAAACTGCTTGAGACCCTAGACAGTATTTGCTATGGCGTTCATGATGTTCTTGGCCATGGCTGGTCGCTCAAGTAAGTTTTAAGCTGAAATAGGTTACTGGGGGTTCTAGTAGTTACGTTCATTAATGTTGATTGCTAATGCAGGCTTTGGTTTTGTTTTGAGATGGGTCAATGGTGATAGGTTTGTGTAAAGACTGAACCTTTATTTATACATTTAACTGAGTTTGGTCTTTCATATACACAACAGCAAAGTTGTCTTGCTTATGTTGAGTTTGTAGGGTTCCTATAGTATAGCACAAGATGTTGGTTGGATTTGGATTTAGGAAGTTTGTTTTCCAAAGAGATGTTGATCTCTGAGCTGAGCTGATAGTTTTGTGGTAAATTTTGCGCAACCTGCAGGTGCAGTTTTCTGCTTAATATGCAAGGATGGCATTAGCGTCGCGAGGCAATACTTCAGACTATGCGTGTGGAGCTGGTGCCTGATTGCACACCCATTCTTCAGAACTACTTGTTGGTAGTTTGTACCAAATGAATGTGGCTCCTGGTAAGCAAGCTCTTACATCTTGTAGTTTGTACTACTTGTTTATATATTGATTCATGTTTTTTTTCTAATATGATGAGTGATGCTTTGTTTGTTGCTGCAGTTCAATCTTCTGGCTGCGTCTTCTCCCAGGTGTGTGTGTGTCATCTAAACTTATATTTCTAGTTTTTCCGCCTTTTTCAACATTCAGCCTGAACCCCGTTAAGTATCCAGAGCAACACCAAATATTGGCTGGTGGTGTTGGTGTCAATTATATTCACAACAGGTGCAGTTCCAAATTCCAATTTTTGTTACAAAAAATGCAACTTTTAATCATCTGGCACGACAACTGGTACCACCACCCCAACTGTCGCAACTCCGACAACCCTGATACCCCCAACCACAACCACACCGTCCAATACAACTCCTTCCACTAACATCCCTGCAGGCACAACTCCCCCCGGTATTCGGCACAGGTCTAGGCCCATCCAGCCACAGCAATGCAGAGACTCTTATTCTAAGCTCCATCTCAGCACCTGTCCTTTACATCCCCGGCCTAGCATTCCACTTGTTGTACGTGGGGCTGAACACCAGAACAAAGTCTTAAGATGTACACGGACAGCCTTGAAGATAATCTTTACGTAGCGAAAGGGGAGAGAATTAGATTCCTTTTTGAGTATGCTCTGCGAATCTGAAGCAGCTGGGAGTTTACCAATGCTGCCTTTAGATTGATACCCCCTCCTCTTTGAATCTGATCCTTTCACTCTTTTTAGATCCTTGTTGTAAAATGTAGCTTTCTATAGTGGCTCCTTATTTTTAATCTTATTTCAAATGATTTTTAAATGTTTTTATTAGGTATTAATCTAAAGTAAACTGAGATTATATTATTTTGAATGTTAAAGGTATATTTTTATCTCTTATTAGAAAATAAGTCAAACATTTTTTTATATGGTGAAAATAAAGTCAAACAATATAGTATGGATTTGTCCCCTCCCAATCAAAAATTGTATGGATTTGTCCCCTTTGAAGTTCATTTTTAATTATTAAATTAGAAAAATAAGAGTTATATTGTTAAGTAGAAAACAACATATTTTTATAAATTTAATATCCAATTATGCACTTCTTATTAGTTTTTATTTAGCTTAAATGAGATTTATCTTGGAAATTTTTATACAACAAATGTTAATGATTAATTCAAATGTATTATAAATCAGAAGTGGTTCCGTTACTTTTTAACTCAAATCGAAATTTTAGTCTTCAACTCAAAACAGTTTATGGGCGGGTTGGAGGGGCTGTGGATCTGTGTCTTTAGTTTTTGTTTAAAATTTAAATTATTATAATTTTCTGTTTTCTTTTTTGTTATTGTGCCCTGTGTGGCCAAATAAATGGAGACTGGATCGCTGGCGGACGATGCAGTGCTGATATTCAAGTGGTCCTGCCTTTCCCAGCTGTGAATGACGGGACGATGTGCTCAAGCTAGAGGCGAAGTGGAGCGGCGGACTCCTGTTTAATCATGTTTATTTTTTCTTGTCTGTTCTGTTCCCAGCTGATTAACTTGTCCCAACTTTAAGTCTCGATTTGCCGTTGTCTTTGTAATTCACAGTTTTAATAAAAAAAAAACTCAAAACAGTTTATATAACAAACTAGAAAAAAGAGGATCTAGAACAGACATATATTTTTGTAAAAAATGTAATATATAAAAAATACATTAAAATTGATTTTTCAATCATGTAAAATAGATAAAACACAATAAAAGGAAAATTAAAATTAATGAGTAGCAGGTGAACAAGGGGCGACACAGGTGACTGCAGCACGAAGCAACCTAGTTTTCAGCGATCGGTAAACTTCGCGGCTGCAAAGTCGAATCGAAACTTGCACATGGATCAGGCCAGGAATCCGCAACAGCGGCCAGTCGAGGCTAGAGCCAGACGCGGGGAGGGTGCGGATGTAGCCCCCTATTTCACTGTGTTTTTGGGCTTTGTTGCTATTTTTCTGATGGTATGAGGCTCGTTGTTGATGCAATTTTCTTGTTGGGTTTCGATCTCTGAATGTGTTTGTCGGGTTTGCTTTTCTGGGAAAACAGTTTTTCTTCTTTAGGGGTTGGACTGATTGTTTGACTTTTTAGGGTTTTCATGTAGAAAGAATGGATCTTGATGTACTCTTTAGTGCTTGATTTGCTTAAAATTGTTAGTTCGTGGTGATGGCGTGCACTAGATGTTGTTCTAGAGCGTGAGATTGCTGAGTTGAAATTTTAAGTTGGAGAAATGGCAAGGATTCTAAATGTATGGCCTTCTCTTCTGCTTCAGCTAACTTTTGATTTTCTGAGTATGTAGCTGTCCGAATAAGTAAGAATCTGTGAGTGTGTAAAGGATGTGACTCGTGGCATACACTTGATCAGTTGGAGATTGTTATCGTTGTGCTTGCTATCATTACTTTATACTTTACTATATTCAAGTACTAGTCTTGTTATATTGTTGTGTTGCCTCATCATATTTTCAAGCGTTATAATTATATGCTTATTGATTGGTAGGTTCTTATTCCATCAACATCAGCATCAGCAGGAAAAGGTGGATTTTCCATTCTGCACCAAGTTCCCGAAGGTCATGTTGGGGTCTATTGGAGGGGAGGCGCCCTGCTGAATACAATTACTGATCCAGGTTTGCTCTATGCACTTCTTTTTCAACAAGTCCTTGTTGATCCGCAGCTGATTATTGTATATATTTCATGGATTCCAGGGTTTCATTTGAAGCTTCCATTTATCACCCAGTTTGAGCCAATTCAAGTGACACTTCAGACAGATCAGGTGAAATTACATTTTGCTTTTTAAAATAGAAAACCGAAAGCCTGTGACTTGTTTCAAGTTTTGGAGATAATTAAATGCTTCCGGGTCAGATTGTAACATCTATTCTTTGAAATACAGGTGAAGGATGTGCCATGTGGAACAAAGGGAGGTGTCATGATCAACTTCGAGAGAATCGAGGCGAGGATATAAATCTAAGTTATTGTACTAAATTGGTGGTGCAGTTCTTTGTTGTTTATCATCACTGAATTTATCAATGGTTCAGGTTGTGAATCGGCTTCGTAAGGACTATGTGTATGACACGCTGCTAAATTATGGCGTGCACTATGACAATACATGGATATATGATAAAATCCATCACGAGATCAATCAGTTTTGCAGCTCTCATTCACTTCAACAAGTGTACATTGATATGTTTGATCAGGTGAGATTATGATCAATGCAGTTAACGGCTTTTAAAGAATGATGCTTGAGCATTTTAACGACCTTTCCTTTGTTGGCCTTGTTGTGTGATATCTATAGTATGTTCATCATCACATGTTTTACAATATAATGCCACTTGTTATTTAAAGATCTGTAAATATCTAATTGATTCACATTGATCGTATTGTTAATTATTTGATAGTGTAATCAGTAATCTGTACGTATTTTCATTTTTATTCTCAGATTGATGAGAAGATGAAAGATGCTCTCCAGGGGGATTGCACTAGGTATGCCCCTGGTATCGAAATAATCAGCGTTCGTGTCACTAAGCCAACAATCCCTCCTAGTATAAGAAGAAACTTTGAGCAAATGGAGGAAGAACGTACTAAGGTTAATACTCGATTTGTCTGACAGATAACGAACCTTACGACATAAACTGATTCCGACCGAGATAGTTTCTTTGGTTAGAAACTCTTGTGTTGGCTGAATGGCATTAACAACTGTTCTCCTATTCTAATGATGAGTCGTGATATTTAGTTTAATAACTGTCGACGGGATTATCATTGCCCGTCCCGTATTATTTATACAGGTCTTAATCGCCATAGAGAAACAAAGAGTTGTGGAGAAGGAGGCCGAGACTCAGAAGAAAATGGCAATAAGTGAAGCTGAGAAGAATGCAAATGTTAGCAAGATCCTCATGGAGCAGAAGTTGATGGAGAAGGACAGTGCCCGTCAGTCTGAAGAGATTGAAAATCTTATGTACTTGGCACGTGAGAAAAGTTTGGCTGATGCGAATTTCTACAGGTGATCTAATAACGTCATCTCGAGGCTACATTGCTATTTCTCTGCACAGCTTTACTTGTCAGATGGAAGAAATAACTCAAATGTATTTGTTTTTGTTCCAGGGTCATGAAGGAGGCAGAAGCTAATCAGCTTAAGCTCACTCCTCAGTTTCTCGAGCTCAAGTTCATTGAATCCATTGCAAACAACTCCAAAATTTTCTTTGGCAACAAGGTCTTCTCTTTTATTTGTTCGTCTCTTCTCATCTACTTTTCTTTCAAGAAAACCGTATTGAAGTAATTGTATCTGTTTCGTTGCAGCTACCTAACATGATATTGGATCAAAGGCTGCTGGGCAACTTCCTACAAAAGACGGCTGGCAGCACAGGAATCTCAGATGAGTGAAACTGTATCTGAACAACAACAAACACGCCCCAATAATGAATTGTTACAAACATGCAACAGTTGAATGGCGGGCAGTAGCTTGATTAAAGGACAGAGACTATGAGTAACACTTTTTTGTGTGATGAGAATGAGTAACACTTTGGATGAGTTAATTCTACCATTTCTACTGTTTGATGTACCATTTCAAAGCGAGCTACTGATATCTAATAATTTAAATAGTTAATAATGTCAAATCACAAAATAAATTCATAATGATAAAAATAAATCGCTAGAAGGAGGGGTCGAACCTCCGACCTTGTGGTTAACAGCCACACGCTCTAACCAACTGAGCTATTCCAGCGTACCTATTTAATGAAAATGTTTTAGCAATTTAGAAAGGCTACACAATTCAATTTGTCAACCCAGATTTGAGTTGCCCGGTTGTGAAAGCGAAGCCAGCGATCGTTAATGGCGCATCGAGTCGGAATCTGGCGACGGGCAGCATCAGCAGCTGTGGCCGCCATCTCAACCCGAACATTCTCGTCCAGTGCCGAAATCCCCACTCTCTACTCATTCCTCCGACCATCAATTTTCGCCTTACATCAACCACAGCAGCCAGCCAAAACATCTCCTCAACCCCAACGTGTGTCGCCGCCCAAACCCCTCACCCAAGACCAGCTCTCCATCTTGGAATCCTCCCTGCAACTCGCCATTGATAATCGTAGCGGCGATGATGCGTGGAAGGCGTTCAAGGCGATCACTTGCAGCGGGGCGTATCCAAGTAAGCACCTTTTCGATGCTTTGATTCGATGCTTGTGTTCGATTGGGGATAAACATAGTTTGAAACGTGCGTTTGCTGCTTCGGTGTATGTGGTGGAGCGGAAGGGTTTAGGGTTGGTGGAGGTGGGGTTGATTAGGGTTTTGTTGGAGAGTTTAAATTTGGCTGGGGGTGCAGCTGCTGCTTTTGCTTTGGTGAAATGTTTGTTCAAAAACAGGGTTTTTGTTCCGTTTGGGGTTTGGGGTGATGTGTTGATTGATTTGAGTAGGAAGAGTGGAGAGTTTGCTGCGTTTTTAGGGGTTTTTGAGGAGAGTTGTAGGGTTGGGTTGGAGGAGGAGATGCGGTTTGTGATTCCGGATTTGTGGGCATGTAATGCTGCGTTGGAGGGCTGTTGTAGGGAGCTTGAGTCGGTGGAAGGCGCGGAGAAGGTGGTGGAGTTGATGACAATGATGAATGTGCGTCCGGATGAGTTGAGTTTTGGGTGGCTCGGGTATTTGTATGCGTTAAAAGGGATGCAGGAGAATGTTAACCAGTTGGAAACGTTGATGAGCGGGTTTGGGTTTAATGATCGGAGGTTGTTTCATAACAAGTTGATTAGTGGGTATGTGAAGGCGAATAATTTGGAATCTGTTTCAGCCATGATGTTGCACAGTTTAGGACACTACGGAGGGGTTGATTCAATGTTTGGTGATGAAACTTACGCGGAGGTCGTGAATGGGTTTGTCAGGGAGAAGTGTATGAAGGGGTTGTCAAAGTTGATTGTTGAAGCGCAGAAGTTGGAACCTGAGTCTTTGGCTGCTGAGAGATCAATTGGGTATGGTATTGTAAATGCTTGTGTTAATCTCGGGTGGTTAGATAAAGCGCATACTATACTCGATGAAATGAATGCTCACGGCGCATCTGTTGGTGTTGGAGTATATGTGTCTATAGTGAGGGCTTATTGCAAAGAGAATAGAACAGCTGAAGCTGCCCAATTAGTAACGGACATCAACAGCTCAGGGATCCAGCTTGATGTTGGCACGTATGATACTTTAATAGACGCATCCATGTCTGGCCAAGATTTTCAGTCTGCATTTTCCGTTTTTAGAGACATGAGAGAATCAAGGGTGCAGGATTTGAAAGGTAGCTATTTAACTATAATGACTGGTTTAACTGAGAATCATCGGCCTGAACTAATGGCAGCGTTTCTTGACGAGGTTGTTTCGGACCCCAGGATTGAAGTCGGAACTCATGACTGGAACTCAATTATTCATGCCTTTTGTAAGGCCGGAAGGTTAGAAGATGCAAGGAGAACTTTCAGAAGAATGATATTCTTACGATTTGAACCAAATGAACAGACGTATTTGTCCCTCATAAATGGGTATACAACGGCAGAGAAATATTTTAGTGTTTTGATGTTGTGGAATGAGCTCAAAAGAAAGTTGTCATCTGACGCCGACAAAGGAATCAAATTTGAGCAGAGTTTGTTTGATGCGTTTCTGTATGCTTTGGTTAAAGGTGGCTTCTTCGATGCGGTGATGCAGGTTGTCGAGAAATCTCAAGAGATGAAAATATTTGTAGATAAATGGCGTTATAAGCAAGCATTCATGGAGACACATAAGAAGCTTAGAGTTGCAAAGGTTAGAAAAAGGAACTTCAGGAAAATGGAAGCGCTTATTGCTTTCAAAAATTGGGCTGGCCTGAATGCTTGACTTCAACAGCCTTTTTTTTTTTTTTTGATAGGGGCTTGGGTTAAATTAGTTAGTATCTGCCCTGTTAGTGAAGGAATGGGGACTTGAACCCGCGCTTTCGAAAGCAACGGGGGAGCACCTGACCACCCAGGCTACTCTCTTTGCCCGACTTCAACAGCCTTTTGATATTGTTTTTTGTTCCATCTCCGGACATGCAAAGTCTCCTTAAATATCTCCAAACAATTGATTTGGGCGAGGTTAGTCATTGAAAGTTGTCTATATATTCTCTTAGCGAGGCCTATATGTAGTCATCCTTAATGGTTTTGTCAAATGCATTTTCTCATTAAGAGTGTTCTAATACTTTTAAATATTTTATCAGGCTACTTGTGGAACGAGACATGGAGGATAAAAGTTCAATCTGGTAGAAGAATTGGAGGTACTTTGGCTATGCATTTTCACTTTTTATATTTAATGCTGTATATTTTCCACCAATCAAAAAGTGCTCATTTTTTAGAACCTTTGCATGTTGCTTGTCGACTTTTATGTTAACTTTTTAAGCCTTGTCAAGTACGTACTGTACACTAAACTTTGTTGTTTAATCACTACTGTTTAGGACATTGGAGCTCCATATCATCTAACAGACACATTTGAATTCAAACCACCTGGATCTAGTTGTTGCTCATGCCCAGTCAAAAATCACTACTTTGCATTATCGAATGGTGTGCGAAGTATAAGCTCTGATATACCGGTACAACTGCTTTCTCGTTCACTTTGCAGTGATCCTTCTTATGATGACATTGGTCTTCCTCGCCCAGAAATTAAACTACAGAAATAAAATTCACTTCATCCATATGTTCTTTGAGACCGATTTGAGATTACCTCGTTGTCAAAGCTGGGATCATCGTTTACATCTCTACAAGTTGTGGCAACACAAGAGTCAATCCACTGTGAATCTCAAAATTTGGTGCAGCTGCATGTTCTCCCATTACCAGATTTACAAGTTGTGGGATTGAAGATTCCTATTATGACACCAGCCGTGGGAGTGGGTTCAGGACGTCTGTGATCTTGTTTTCTTCAGCTATTGAGCCTTGGAGCTTCATACAGCTCAGGCACAAATCTAATGAAATTTGTTACAGCGAAACCCGAAATAGTCAATCATAATATTACCATGTTTATTCAGATTACATGTATCACCCCATTTTAATTGAAATTTTATGATTAACATTTAGCTTATGTCAAGAATACGAATCCAAATTCTTATTAAATCTGAGATTGTTAACCAAACAAAACAATCTTGTCATGGATGCGTGTTGCAATGTGACATGGATGGATTTTGAAAAGTTGGTGTTGATGTATAATTATTAGCCGTTGGATTGAAAAGTTAAGATGAAGCCACGTCGACAATCTCAGCCACCGGTCTACAAATTGCGAGCAGTCATGTGTTGACGGAGTGATGCAGTAATTGACCGGTTGGCGGGTCCCACTCCACCACCACCGGCGGTCCCACCAATTGGAAAAATACACAAACCCAAACAAAACAATGACAGTAAATGCGATGGAAAATTAAAAAAACAAAGACTTTTTAATGTCCCAACAACGGACGCTGCTTCTTCTGGGAATTAAAGAGGGAGGAGGAACAAGACGAAGCGTACGCGTTTTGTTGATGTGATTTCCGGCCACACACACACACACACAACCGCAAGATCGAGTCTTGGAGTCAGATTTGACGACCCAGTTAGGGTTTGTGGACGAAAGTTTCGATTTCTGCTGGAAAGGTTTGGTCTTTAAGGGTTTAATTTAATTTTAAGATGAAATGGGGATGTGGGTTTTGCAGAAGAACCCTACTATGGATTCATTTTCTTGTTTGGGTGTTGTGTTGTTCTGGTTCGATTTCGTCGCTTGAGGGTGACAGGGAAGTGCTCTTGGAGCTCAAGAGCTTGGTTTCTGATCCAACTGGGACTTTAGCCAGTTGGGATGTTGGGAGCAGATTGAGTCACTGTTCTTGGCATGGAGTTTCCTGCAATTCCAAATCTAGGGTTTCTGAGATCAGGTTGGTTGGTGGTGAAGGAGGTGGGAACGATTCAGAAGTTGTTTCTTGTTCTGCTGGATTTCCATTTCATGGATTTGGAACTAGGAGAAATTGTTCAATTGGGTATGGGAAATTAGCTGGCAAATTGTCATCTAGAGTTGGTGAGCTTGATCAATTAAGGGTTTTGTCACTCCCATTTAATCAATTTGATGGCGAAATCCCTAATGAGGTTTGGGGTTTGGAGAATTTGGAGGTGCTTGATCTAGAAGGGAATATGTTCACGGGAGAATTCCCAGAGAAGTTTTCAGGTTTGAGAAAATTGAGGGTTTTGAATCTGAGGTTTAATAGATTTTCGGGGCAGGTTCCGTTGGTGACGAACTTTAAGTTTATGAGGGTGTTGGATTTGGCTGGTAATGAGCTTGATAAAATGGTTCCGGAGTTCGTTAACAGTTATGGAAATGGCTGTCAGTATCTTGAGTATCTTGATTTATCAGGAAATGCTTTGAATGGGGTCATTCCACTCAGTTTGGGGAAATGTCGACTGTTAAGAACGGTGTTACTGTTTTCGAATAACTTCACCGGTACCATTCCGAAGGAGTTTGGTTGGCTTAGGAGCCTTGAGGTTCTAGATGTTTCGAGGAACAGTCTCAACGGCTTTATCCCAGTGGAACTTGGCAATTGTGCTCTTTTGTCAGTTCTTGTTCTTTCCAATTCATTGGATCCGTTTGTCAGCTGGAGATTGGCACATGGGCAGGCTAAATTGAGTGCTTATGCTAATGAGAATAACTACTACCAAGGCTCGATTCCGTCTAAAGTTGCAGTATTGCCAAAGCTCAAGATGGTTTGGGCCCCATGTGCAAAGCTTGACGGCAAGCTACCACAGATTTGGGGCAGCAGCTTGGAAGTATTGAACTTAGCCGATAATCAACTTGTTGGTGAAATTACAGGGGTGTTTACTGGATGCAAAAAACTCTATCATCTCAATTTGAGCTCGAATAAGCTTATCGGTACACTAGATGGGAACCTTCACGTTCCTTGTATGACTGTATTTGAGGTCAGCGCCAATCTCATGTCTGGAGGTATACCCCATTTTGGAAACAATAAGTGCAAGTTTCCTCCACCAATCACCGTTGCACATCACAAACAATGGACCGATCTCCCCTTAGCGTATCTGTCCTCTTCGGCTTTGCAAACTGGCTACAAAGCACATTATCAATTTTTTGGCTCCAACTTTGTCATCATACACAACTTCAGCAGTAACAACTTCACTGGTCCAATCCCTCAGCTTCCAGTTCCATGCCAAGTGTTGAGGAAAGATGTAACTTATGCATTTCTTGCTGCCAAAAACAGTTTAACCGGAGGATTGCCGAGATACATGGCTGTGGACTTGGGTTCATTGAATGGTCTGATTATTGATTTGAGCAACAATTTGTTATCTGATGAAATACCTTCTAACATTGGTGCTATATACAAATCGCTGAAATTATTGGATGTATCGAATAATATGATATCCGGGTCAATACCTCAAAGTCTTGGTGAAATGGATTGTCTCGAGCTGCTGGACCTGAGTGGAAATAAGCTTCAGGGTCGTATTCCTGATGCTGTTGGTCGCTTGAAGAATATCTTATCTATATCCTTGTCCACCAATGACCTCTCTGGCGCCATTCCGACAAGCTTTGGGAAATTGCTATCCCTTAAAGTACTGAAGCTTTCGTCGAATTTTTTGTCTGGCAGGATTCCAGAAAGTTTATCGAGCTTGCGCAACTTGACGACTCTTCAGCTGGATAACAACCAGCTCTCGGGTGATATTCCTTCCGGGCTTGTGGATATGGCATCACTGACGTTATTTAATGTTTCTCTTAATAACTTATCAAGACCAGTGATAGTGAAAACTGATGAAAACCAGTCGGCCTTCTCGCGGCGTGCTGTTTTGCTTAGTGGCAGCGAAACAGATTCGCTAAATTATACTTCTGAAAGCGATACTGATGAGATGGGTACGGGGAGCAGCAGGTTGAATTCTATTGAAATTGCTTCTATAGTGTCAGCATCAGCCATTGTTTCAGTTCTGCTTGCGCTTATCATACTATTCATCTACACGAGGAAATGGGCTCCAGATTCGAGAGTTCAGGTTTCGGTGCCCAGGGAGATCACTCTTTTCACTGACATTGGTGCACCTCTCACCTTTGACAAGATTTCGAACTCAACAGCAAATTTCAACGCAAGTAACTGCATTGGTAACGGAGGCTTTGGCGCGACTTACAGGGCTGAGATAGCTCCTGGTGTTGTAGTAGCTGTGAAAAGGCTGTCAGTGGGGAGATTTCATGGTGTTCAGCAGTTCCATGCGGAGATCAAGACTCTGGAGCGAGTGCGGCATCCCAATCTGGTGACCTTAATTGGTTATCATGCCAGCGAAACAGAAATGTTTCTGATATACAATTACTTACCAGGGGGTAATCTAGCAAAGTTTATCCAAGAACGAAATGAGAAAGCCACGGATTGGAAAATTCTTCACAAGATTGCGCTGGACATAGCCCAAGCGCTGGCATATCTCCACGACCAGTGTGTCCCCCGCGTCCTTCACCGTGATGTCAAGCCAAGCAACATACTCCTGGACAACGAACTCAATGCTTATTTATCAGACTTTGGACTGTCGAGGCTACTGGGCACCTCGGAAACCCATGCAACAACAGGAGTAGCAGGAACATTTGGGTATTTAGCACCAGAATATGCCATGACTTGCCGTGTGTCAGACAAGGCTGATGTGTACAGCTACGGCATTGTCCTTCTGGAGCTTCTTTCAGATAAAAAAACGCTGGACCCATCGTTCTCGGCCCACGAGAATGGCTTCACGATAGTGTCATGGGCGTCTATGTTATTACGAGAAGGACGCGCCAAGGATGTGTTCAACCCGAGGCTTTGGGAAACTGGACCGCATAAAAAGCTAGTGGACACACTCCATTTGGCTGTGAGATGCACAGTAGAGACACTGTCAGTGAGACCGACGATGAGGCAAGTGGCTCAGCAGCTGAAACAACTCCAGCCTCGGGGGCAAGGTAACTAAGGGGGTTGGTGTAGGATAGAGAGGATGGAATGGATATATGCTGCAATCTGTATATTCGTATGGTCAGTAGAGTAGTAGAGTCTTTTGTATTGTCATCCCTGTTTGTGTCGAACCAGTTTCCTGATTTCCATTGGTTTATATATATGTGTAAAAATGTCACATTTTCTCAGTATGGATTGTTTGACAGGTTTTCTGTTTTTTTTTTTTTGACCTTCCAGGCAGTTGGGACTACGATTTGTTGTCGTTTGTTAGCTTCATATTCAATGTTGTTGTTTATTTTTATTTGTAGAGTTGTTTTCTGAACTTTGTACTTCGTGTTATATCAAAAAAAAAATGTGTTATTTGAAAAATTGGCAGTCATTTAATATCTCTATTGCTTCGGACCATTTAAAGATCTTCTTTGCCTGGCCCAATTAAAATAGGCCCGGCCCAAAATCGTCAAGCATGTAAACAAACGGGTTATTAACCCATTTGCTCCTATTTCAAACTCTAAACATCCAAATGCTCCTCTTGAAATTCAAATAACCAGAATGCTCCTTTTTGTAATATTATCGGTTTCTCCAAAACCGGGAATGTCAATTTGTAATATTCCCGGTTTCCCTCATATTGGGAACATAAAAAAGGATTACGTGGCCGGGTCTAGGGCATGCGTGAACGAAACGTGGATGAACGAAGGGGCATGTTTTGATATATTCCCGGTTTTGGAGGAATCGGGAATATAAAAAAAGGAGCATTTATTTATTTGAGTTTAAAGAGGGGCAAATCAGTGTTGTGAGTTTGAAAGAGGGGCACAATGGTGAATAACCCTAAACAAACGAACAAGCAAACCGAAGAAGGGGTGTGGGTTTTTGGTTGAACGATGGAGAGCAGTAATGAAGAAGACGGGGAGTGGAAAGCGGAGGAGGCTATAGGAGGTAACTCTGAGGCGGTTGAAGCGCTCAGAGAGCTCATTGTGCTTCCTTTTAAGAACCCTGCCAAGGCCCGAAAACTGGGCTTTCAGGTGCCTCTCCTTCCTTTTTGTTTCTAAACATTTCAATTTCAGGGTTTGTCTGAATTGGTTTGTAAAAGATGTCAACTTTGTGTGTGAGTCGGTTATGATTGGCTACGGGGTGTTGATTTTGAGCTTTCGTTTTGCAGTGGAAACATGGCTTGCTGCTGTATGGCCCCCCTGGTACTGGAAAGGTACAAGTACCAGTCAAGTTGTGTAGATTAGGGTATCTTTTGATGTCCAGGTTTATTTGGATATGAAACTAACATCTATTCATTCTACTTGCTGAAATTATTAACATCATAAATTTCAAAATATGGCAGCTTGAAATATTACCCAAAAAAAAAAGAGATGTGGAAATTGGGAAATTTTTTACTCTTCTTTTTTAGGAGTGGATTGAGGTTATGTGAATTTATTTAGTTTCATGATCTTGTATGCCAGACAAGCTTGGTTCGAGCTTTTGTTCGTGAAAGTGGAGCTCACTTGACTGTTCTCAAGTATGTTCTCTAGCATTTTTGTGTATCTTTTCATTTAAGCTAGATGCGACCATGTTCCCTGGTTTGTATCAAAGAATGAAATGAATTGAATTTGACACTTATTTGCCTTTGGATCCTGTCATGCCTTTGATTACTGCTGTGTTATTTATTGCAGTCCGCATTCTGTTTACCAAGCAGTTTCCGGAGAAAGTGAAAGAGTACTTCGAGAGGCTTTTGCAAAAGCAGCGTCTTATGCAAAGTTGGGAAAGCCATCAGTCATATTTATAGATGAGATAGATGCTTTATGCCCCCGTCGGGATGTTAGGTATTCAATACCAGACAAATGCAAAACGCCTATTGATCATTTAATGTAGCATCTCCTCTCTTGTATGTCATTATATATTTTGTTATGACTGTTGCAGGAAAGAGCAGAGCACTCTTGTATCAACTCAACTTTTAATGTTGATGGACTCCTATGCCCCCTCTGCAAAGTCTGTTCCAAAGGTTGTTGTTATTGGTTCCACTAACAGGTTACGTCTCTTTCTCAGGCCATGTCCCGTACGCTTCAATATTATTTGGGTTTATTAATATGCCTTTCCTCAAGTTTTGTTATCTCAAGTCTTTCGATATTATTTGTGGGGATTCGAACCTTCACGGATTTGTATAACCATTAACCACACATATTTAGCTGTTCAAATTCCTGATACTTTTCTCTCGCAAAAATTGGTAATAATATTTATTTATTTCAAAGGTTGGATGCCATCGACCCCGCATTAAGGAGGCCAGGGCGACTCGACAAGGAAGTTGAAGTCTCACCACCTACAGAAGAGGAGCGGTTTAAGATTCTCAGCGTGAGTCAGAAACTATCTTATCGTATTAGGTAGAAGAATTGAGAGGCATCTCCGGTTATTTTGCTTAGCCTTACTAATTTGATAATATGTCTTCAGTTATACGCTAAAAAGGTTCCACTGGATCCACTTGTTGACCTGCGTGCAATAGCTGCTTCTTGCAATGGCTATGTCGGGGCTGATTTGGAATCCCTGTGCACTGAGGCTGTCAAGTTAGCAGATAAAAGGGTGTCAGATATAGGCGATAGTGTCCTGTCTGTCACATCAGACGATTGGGATCAAGCCAAATTGATAGTTGGCCCTAGCATAACAAGGGGTGTTACTGTTGAAATTCCCAAGGTTTCATGGGATGATATTGGAGGCCTGCAGGATTTGAAGGTTCATTTCCAACAAAAAATTTTGACCCTATTTGATTTCTTTAACGAATGCTTATTGAGGTTAACTTGTTGACAGAAAAAGCTAGTCCGAGCAGTTGAATGGCCCATCAAACACGCTGATGCATTAGAAAAATTGGGTGTATCCCCTATTCGAGGAATCCTTCTACATGGGCCTCCAGGATGCTCAAAGACCACACTAGCTAAAGCTGCAGCTCATGCTGCTCAGGCCTCATTTTTCTCCTTGTGGTTGGTCTCCTAAACCTCTTCGCTGTAAACTTCGTGGATTGCCTCAAATTCTTTCTATGATAAAATGCCAAGTTCTAATTCAATTTTGTGCCAGTGGTGCAGACTTATTTTCAATGTATGTGGGAGAGGGTGAAGCTCTTCTGCGTAATACCTTCCGAAGAGCTTCAATGGCAGCTCCAAGCATAATCTTCTTTGACGAGGCTGATGTGGTTGCCGGAAAAAGGTATGTCTATCGATCCACATGGCAAGATTCAGAAATCACTCGATAAGCATGATTAAACATCTTTAGGTTGCAACTTAACATGTATTTAGACAAGCTTTTCCATATATGATTAGGTTTGCTAAGTGCATAAGTACAATGCTACTACCAAGGAAGATCAACGGATCTTGGCGTCATTGTAACCCTATTTTTCATCTTTGACAGAGGTGACAGTTCAAGCAACAGCAGTATAGTCGGGGAGAGATTGTTGTCTACATTGCTCACGGAGATGGATGGCTTAGAACAGGCTAAGGTAAATCTTTCAACATAATTATATATATACAACTATCATTTCTTTTATTTTGGTTCTGAACCCATTGAAAGACAAAATAAAGCGGGCATCCTAGCTATTTGCTCTACACTTGTATGTAAAGTTGGTCGGGCTTTGTCTGCAGGGGATTCTCGTGCTTGCTGCAACCAACCGTCCTCATGCTATTGATGCAGCATTAATGCGACCTGGACGTTTTGATCTGGTATGTAGTGACTAATGGGCAGATAGATTCACAAAGTAGCCAACGTCCATCTGTGGATTTAACTTCAGCTTGTGTCCATCTGTGGGGTTTAAGTGGAGTGTCATAATACAAATTAAGTTACAGACTATTTAGCTGAGCATGGAATAGTATTTTTCACATTTTTATCTGATTACAGGTGCTGTATGTGCCGCCACCAGATAGAGAAGCTCGATATGAAATACTTAAAGTTCACACAAGCAAAATGGCACTAGCAGACGATGTTGATCTGCATCAGATAGCTGAAGACACAGATCGTTTTACAGGAGCTGAACTTGTGGGATTATGTAAAGAAGCCGGGATAGTTGCTATGAGAGAAGATATGTCCGGCACTATTGTGCGGAATCGCCACATACAATATGCGAAAAACTCACTGCGGGCACCAGCTCTTACTCAAGAGGATATCCTCTCATACTCGGCCTTCTCCCAGAACCCCTCACTAGAATCATCTACACCTCATCAGCGCAACAAGAGTCTCTTAACACCAGCGAATGCCATGATACTAGGTGTTGTGAGCTCCTTAGTTTTCATGGCTACCATTTTATTTAAGCAGGCTGATCAGATCCAAACTATAGCTACCACCTAAAGCATTTTTGTTTATTAGTATATTCAGATAGTAGGCATTTTTGAAGTGTTGTAGAATTTCAGCTGAGAACTTGTTTTTAGCGTGCATCAACATCTAGCACAAAAAAGCTATCAAGTTGAGCTTTAAGCTTGTATCTCAAAGTTGCAAATTGTGCAATTTCACGTACAGTTATATAATATTTTCCAGTCCTAGCTCAACAAGATGATACCTTTTAGCAACAAAAGCTCTTATACAGTGTCTAAAGATGCATTTGGAAAATTATTCCAATACATGCAGGTATTGTGATTTCTAAGCTTCCATTACTTGAACATTATACACCGTCTTCATAAAAAGAAAAAAGAATAGTGTATACACCGTCACAAAATCGCCTCATTCATCCACTTCTCAGCTAAAGTTGAACGACATCTGACATGGGATGTATGATTTATGGTCTGTCTAAGGGGCAGATGCTAAATACCAACAGAACATCAATTAAACCTCAACTAGCTAACAAGGTCAAACTCCTCTTCGTGCTCGTGCTCTTTCACCTTTTCGCTCAACAATGTTATACCAACTACAGCCGGGTCTGGTACTTCCAGCTCTTCAGGGTCATCTCTTGTTCGATACTCTGTTTCCGTGACTGACCTTATGCCATTGGGATCAGGTTCAACCTCGTCGTCTTCACTATCTTCATCTGCAGGGAAGCCTCGTATTCTGGCCTGACACCACTGGTCTATGACACCACAATCTATAGCATATTTAATCGTGTGTTCTATATACGCTTTATCAGTGATCAAGTCTGGCTGCACCGTAAGCATTCTCAGCAGCGCTGGCAAAAAAAATTCACAAGTATCCATGAGCTTGAAAAGTTAAATAGAGGAACAAAAATAAAATTGTAATAATGCCTCGAGCTTACCTGCAACAATGCCATCTCCTGAAGCAGACATGTCCGAGGTAAATGGAGTAAGAGGAGGATCCTCCATTCCGCGAAGAAACCCTTCATGTTCTTTCGTGTAGTAGTGGATCTTTGATGTCCCATTTGTTACAAACAGGACCTTCAGATTTTCATGCCACAGTTGCGAGACTATGTCGCGATCATAATGGACAAATTTTGACCTGTCGTTATCTTTGGTATCGAATTTCTCATTTGGCGTGATTCCACAGAGAAACTCTAGTTCTTGCTTTGTAACCTCGACGATGTCAGCAAGATTCCAGGCTTGCTGGATTAACTCCTTTGTTTCCTTGCTAGATTGCCACAACGGCATTGGTAAGTTAACATCGTAGAATATTACCCCTCCTAATTTTTTTGAGGTCTTGATAGCTTCCAATGCTGTTGATCTCATGTTCTTTTCAAGTAGAGACGTTGAGTTGAAGTAAAACATCTTTGCCTGCACAAAAGCGCTAAAGTTAGACAGATCAACAAAATGGAGTACAATGCATACGCCGAGAATTTCTTTAACTGAACATTAGTGTTTAGTGTTCACCTCCTTCAAAACATCTATATTGATTTCATGCTTTGTTAAGGAGTCTTCTGCGCACGGTTTAGCACAAGTCATCCGCAACCCGCCCCTTTTACTGATTTTCATCAGTGATATTGCCGTAGCTCGTTTGCTATCGATTCGTACTGATCTTGTCCTGACGTTATTTGAATTCATAAACCAAAGCATAGACTGACCATAATCGTCATCTCCAAGTTTCCCCATGAAAGCAACTTTGCCACCCAAACTGGCAAGAGCTATTGCAACACTGCCCGAGGATGACCCGGGAGCTCTAACAAACCTTTCAGGTGCCCATCTTGAATCCCTCATCCGCTCATGAATTTCATGGTCTATAAGCCTGTTGGCTGGCCTCCCTGACGGTACAAAAGCATGTTGTGCCGCACCAAAACAGCAAACTAGAGGAGGCCATCCGTACAAGTGGCTGAGATCGTCTCCTTCATTTACAACTGGTTCCAACTCCTCATCAGCCTTTTCGTCAACAGTTTTAACTACGGATTCCTCATCACTTAGTTTGGGCAAGTTCCTTACATCTTCTACTTCGTCCACTTTCTTCTTTGACTTCCTACCTCTCTTCTCCTTCTTTACAACCTTCTCTTCTTCCAAAACATCAACCTCTTGGGTAGCTGAAATTCACACCACAATTATAATCAACTTACACATGCCATATCGCTTGGTTGCATTTATTGATAAACAAGAATCAAATCAAACTGTACCTTTTAACCGTGGACGTCCACGGGTCTTCTTGACATCCTTCTTATTCACAGCCGAAATGATACCTTCTTCCACCACTTCATCACTATCCGATACCAATTCAGTATCACTATCTAACACCAATGGTGCTACCACTTTCTTCCTTCCTCGCTTTACAGGCTGTTTATCGGAAGCTGTAGTCTTTACCACATTGATTTCGGCTGATGACTCAGTGGCCTTTTTCCTAGGAGCAGCTCTGAGAACCCATTGATTTGGATAGACAGGATCCTGAACTTTCACTATGCTCGCCGATGGATAAAATGGCCATGACGAATGCCACCTGAATCATCCATCATACACAGAATTTTCAACATCAGCTGCTGCTTAAAAACTACCTAAAAAGACAGCTCATCAAACAACGCCAACGCAACAAAGCGAACCAAGTTTTGTCCAAACTTAAAATGGATCTTGCAGAAGACACAAATACAAACATTTGTGAAGAAGCAACATTTAACCAAAAAAAAATTAATATTTGTGTCCCAAAACAGTTGTCAAAATTTCAAAGCCATAAATTCACGCAAGCATAAAGATAGAAACTTTATGCATTTTACAACCAGTTTCAGATACCCAAATCATGAATTGAGTAATCTGAATCCGGATAAGGCCACAAGAGAAGTGCTCAAAGGCAGTACACGCAAAGAGGTTGAAAGGAAGAGAGATGGATAGAGCGCAAACCTGGGCAGCGAAAGAAACTGCGTGAAAGTGAGAGAAGCCATCAATGGAGGTTCAAAAACCTCACCGAGTTGCTGCAAAATCCGAAATTGGCCCAGTCGGTGAAGGGTTTAAGAGCTGAAATTTTAGGCAGTTTAATAAAGCATTATCTGGAAAAATTAAAAGCTGCTCTTTTTCATCTCATTTCACAAACCAAGGGTACGTACTAGTGTAAACTTAGAGACTAATGTTGTAATAAGTACATACTTTGTACACCAGATAAAATTGAAAATGGATCCGATGCGAGGCACAAGCTGAACATCTTTCCGCCGTACTCTTCTCTTCTCGTTTCCTTCCGATCATCAAGTCCGACTTCACGGTCCATCTCCGGCGATCAGAAATCCGATTGGAACTTCTCACCAAACGTGGCCCGTTTAATCTCATTTATAGGTTTCACTGGCCAAGTGACGCGGAAGGTAGGTGGTGTAACTTCTTTCTCTCGTTCTGGCTCTGGCTCTTTTGGTGATTGTGCCTCCAATTTGGGTTTGTAGGGTTGTTAAAATGGTTGGTTTGTGATTAGTGATGGATGATTTTTAGATGTGCTTGATGTTATTGAATGTTTTCGATTGGTAGTGCCGCAAATTAGGATTTTCAGATTTTGATGTGTGATGTTTTAGTTTTTGTTTCTATGTATATGATTCCGTCATCTGATGGAGAGATGAGGAATTAAAATGGTTATTGATTAGGGTTTGTATTGAATTCTTGTAGCTTGGATTGTAATGTGGAGTTGAGATATGAATGTGGTTGCCTTCTCGGCCAGAAGCGCTTCAGCGATTGCAAATAGGCCCATTAAAGGTAAAGCTTTCTTGTGGTTTATGTATTTACTCTTAATACTATTTTATGACTATAATGCAAGCATCTGAAGCGTCTCTATCGTCGGCCATATGTCTTGTTAGTAAAAGGTGTCATTGCATGCTGTGAAATTGTGTGAACATTTTGGGGAAGCTATTTCTTATAGTTTAGTGGCATTTTCTTGCAGGAAGTTACTTTCGCTTGTTTTGTGCTGTCACGGATGATATTGTGGAAGTGTGTTCACAAGAGCAAGAAGTAGTGATTGCTTTAGGGAGCAATGTAGGGGATAGGGTTCGTAATTTCGATGAAGCCTTACAGCTCATGAAAACTTCAGGCATACAGGTCACAAGACATGGTTGTTTGTATGAGACAGCGCCTGCGTACGTAACTGATCAGCCTCACTTCCTGAACTCTGCGGTGAGGGGTGTGACGAAACATGGACCTCATGAGTTGCTAAGGGTGCTCAAGAAAATTGAGAAGGACTTGGGTCGTACTAATGGGATTAGGTATGGTCCAAGACCGATAGACTTGGATATTTTGTTCTACGGGAAGTTCAGAATTAATTCTGACTCGCTCATCGTCCCCCACGATAAAATTTGGGAGCGGCCATTTGTTATGGCCCCTTTGATGGACTTAATAGGAACTGAGGCTGAAAGTGATGCAGTTGTTGGGTGGCATTCACTTTCACGACTTTCGGGGGGTCTGTTTGAAAGGTGGGAGAAGCTCGGAGGTGAATCCCTTGTTGGTAAAGAAGGAATGGAGCGGGTTTTACCCACTGGAAGTCGCTTGTGGGATTGGTCTCAAAGAACTTCCGTGATGGGCGTCCTTAATATCACACCAGACAGTTTTAGTGACGGGGGCAAGTTCCAAACAGTTGATGCTGCCCGATTTCAAGTTCAGAAGATGTTATCAGAAGGTGCAGATATCATTGATCTCGGAGCACAGTCCAGTCGCCCAAAGGCCACTTTCATAACTCCTGAAGAAGAATTAGATAGGCTAATCCCAGTCCTGGAAGCTGTCCTTGAGTTGCCTGAAATCGAAGGCAAACTTATATCAGTTGATACATTTCACTCGGAAGTCGCTTCAGAGGCAGTTAAGAAAGGAGCTGATATAATAAATGATATATCTGCGGGAACACTAGACTCGAAAATGCACAGCGTTGTGGCAAGCCTGAAGGTACCATACATTGCAATGCACATGAGAGGCAATCCATCAACTATGCAAAGCAGGGAAAACCTTCAGTATGATGATGTTTGTAAGCAAGTTGCTGAGGAATTATCTTCACATATTAGTGATGCTGAACTATATGGCATCCCTGTTTGGAGGATAATTACTGATCCTGGACTTGGATTTTCCAAGAACACTGTACAAAATCTTGAAGTTCTTGCAGGGATAAGAGACATCCGCTCACAGATAGCCAGAAAAAACTTAGGATTATCGCACTGTCCAATGTTAGTGGGGCCATCCAGGAAGAGATTCTTGGGTGAAATATGTGAACGTGAGTCTGCAGCCGATAGAGACCCTGCAACCATTGCGTGCGTCACTACTGCAGTTCTGGGTGGTGCTGGTATTGTAAGAGTCCACAATGTTAGAGATAATGTGGATGCCGTTAAGGTTTGTGATGCCATGAAAGCCCGTCAACTCCCCGGAGTTTAAAAATTGCAATACACATCGTAGTCATGGGCAAATCTACAATTTTGGGATGTAGTCTCCTCGAATATCATCTGCTGAGATAGTTGATCAAAAATTTTTAAGATGTAATTAACCCAATTTGCTAAACTTGGTAACCTGACTGTTTTCAGAGTGATTTATATCTTTTGAAATCTGTATATTGTCATGATTTCGCTTTCAAGAAAAAACACACATCTTAACATCTGAGCAGGATAAAAGGACTCATCTATAGCTTCTTCAGCCTGAACGGCTACATGTTATAACACTTTTTAAAAAAAATTAATTTTATAACATAATAGTTCCTATAATTGGTACTGTAAATCATTTGACCCAGGCCCACCTTCTGTTTAAAAAAGTGTTGGAACTTGGAAGTAACAATTGTTTCTGCTAAATGCCTAAATCTCAATGCTTCATATGCATCTGCCACTAAGCTTTTTGAATTTAAAAGAACATGATGATTCACAGTTTCGATGGAGGCGATCAGTTCACAACAGCAACCTTATAGTCTCTCGCCTTAATTCAACACACAACACTACAGGTCCGAAACTAGCCTTGTACGATGAGAACATTTGACAAGCTTGAAATGGAGTTTTTCAGTGTATCAGGCTTGAGAGCCATTGCTTTGTTTTAATACTTCTGCTTCAGCTCTGGCCATGGGGTCATCCTTAGATTGTACATCATCATCTTTCTCTCCTTCACGCTCTTGAGCCAGTTTCTTCCTATGCAACTCTTCTGCAGCATCCATTGCTGCTTTGTTCTCTGCTTGCATACGTTTCATTTCCTCCTCTTGTTGCTGGCGCTCAAACCACGTATCAGCATCTGCCCAAACTGCAAAATAAAATTTTCTTTCGTTCAGCGAGAGATCCTTTTCGTAATAATCACAAAATCATTAACACGGTTGCACACAAAGAAGATTATCATCGTGTTTACCAGTAAAAACACTAGTGGATCATCAGAGAACACCCAAAATATAATACTCCGTACTGACTGAAAATTCCTGCCTCAAATCCACAGTTATCAAGAAAATTGCATGCATATATGAAGCCAAGAACAAAGAGAAGTGTTCTCTCATTTCCATATGTCGAATTAGGCTTGCAATTCCAAACACACTGATTACTTGCAGTAACTACCATAGTGTTTTAAGAAAAAAGGTACATAATAAGCAAATGAACAACCATAGGCAGCATGCTCGCTGTATAAAATTTTGTCGCAGTCTCTCGAAATTGATTAGAACCCTAGAATTCGAAAAAGATAAAAACAAGCTGATGTACATAGGCCATTAGGATAAAAAAACATCCAATCATCAGGCACTAAACCCAAACCCCCAACCTCATTGAAACTACAAGTACAAGCAAGCGGAAACTTGCGCTACTAAAAAAAAATCCTTCTTCAATTGAGCTGGCACTAATGCGAAATCTTGTATACTCTAATTCATGAAAATAAAAAGAAAATTAACATTAAAATATTATAACCAGGAGCGGATTTTTTTTTTGTTGAGAAATAGGGTTTATCAACAAAGCAGTGAAATTTCGGCATAAGAATCTCACTTGGTTGAGCAGCCCATCCCTGCTCTCCACCCTTGATTTTCTCCGGCAGCGCATAGTTAACAGTCAGCACGCGTCCGTAAAGCTCAGCTCCGTCCATATTATCCATGGCAGCCGCCGCATCTTCCTTCTCGAGAAACGTAACGAATCCAAAGGACCTATGCTTGTTGGTGGCCAAATCGAGCGGCGTCTTGACATCCTTAATGTCTCCGAAGGGTATGAATGCTGCGTGGAGTATGGACTCGTTCACTTCCTCCGCCAAACCACCTGACATAGAACGACATCGATTCAATACAAAGAGTTGCACTTTACAGGTGTGAAGATGTTTTGATGATGTTGGTTGTGGCTTACCGACGTAGAGCGTTGTCTTCTGCACCGGCAGATTCATCGCCGATCTGCAATTGCTTCGATTTTCAGCTCATGTAGAAGATTAGTGTTTTTTAGGCTGAAGAGTGAAGACGATGGATGTATTTTTGGGCCTTTTGGGCCGGTTCGATTTCTCATTAATTTAAAAAATAAAATAAAAATTAAAGATATAATTCTGTGTCCCATCGCACCAAATTCACCAAAATTGGAAACCACTCAAGGGCTGCCACTCTCATCTTTCTTGTACCAAATCTTTGCAACAAAAAATCCAACTACGATATGGTAGAGGGGGTTGGATGTGATCGATCTAACTCTCCAAAATGAGACCACTAAATTGGATGTGATCGATCTAACTCTCCAAAATGAGACGATTAAAATGGGAAACTTGAAAGAGATTTGTGAAGCCCTTAAGAGTCACTGTCAACATCATTTCACATAAATGTTGCACTCTTGAATTTGATGTGGATTCAAATTCAAGACTGCAATATTTATGTGAAATGAGGTTGACATAACTCTCACAACATTATTGAATGTGGATTCAAATTCAAGACTGCAGCATTTATGTGAAATGAGGTTGACAACTCGTAAGGATTTCACAAATCTCTTTCAAGTTTTCCAATTTAGTCTCATTTAAATTGCTTTCAACAAACATGATTCCTCATTGACAGCTCCTTTGCTTCAACTTTTCAGCACTCTTTTCAAAAAAAAATGTTAAACGATATGATCAGAAATATAAAAATTGTTTCAGTTAAATTGGATGACTTTATATTCACAAATCTATTGGACTAGGCCTCACCCTCACTCCATCAAATTTATGCATGTCACGGTTACCTCATTAGATCAGCACCATCGATTAATAATATATTTTAGGTAATAGTTATTTACTTTTTGGTAATATTTTGATAATCCATATGTATGTATAATTACTTGAGTTAGAATAACGTACAAAGTTGATTTTTTTTGGTACAAAATACATTAATCATAGCTTTTGATTTTATGATTTGAATGGATAAGATTAATCTTGATTTTTTGTGTTATTCTTGGTGACGCACTATAAAATGAAACTGACGAACTATGTCGTCTTTTTCATTTTTCGGCTCAAAAAGTGACGAACTATAAAATAAAGTGACGAACTATAAATTGATTTTGATGAATTTTATATTTTATACCAAAAATTAACTTTATATCTAATCTTTACCCATACTTTGTAATTTAATATTTTAGTTTCATCTTGGTAAGGTATGGATATTTATTTTTATTTTTATTTTGATATAAGATATGTATATTTATTAGTGGGGATGAAATTACAAAAAAACTACCAAATTAACAAAATTTGTATAGTAAAAAACTTGGGGGATAGCGGATACTAATTACCGTAATTGAGCTCCTCCCCACACCACCTTCGATACATTTCCTCACTGAAAAAAAAAAACCGACCTTGAAATCTATCCAATGGCGAACTCAACCGCAGCTCCGGCATTGAAGGACGAACTCGACATCGTCATTCCAACGATCCGAAACCTCGATTTCCTCAAGATGTGGAGGCCGTTCTTTCAGCCGTATCATCTGATCATCGTTCAGGACGGCGACCCGAAAAAGACGATCAAGGTGCCGGAAGGATTCGATTACGAGTTGTACAATCGGGATGATATTGATCGGATCTTGGGAGATAAGGCTTCGTGTATTTCGTATAAGGACTCGGCTTGTCGATGCTTTGGGTACATGGTCTCCAAGAAGAAGTATATTTACACTATTGACGATGATTGCTTTGTAAGAATCTGTTAAACTCATTCTTTGATCGGTTTTTGGATATTTATTTAGTCTATTTTTGGTTTCTAATATGTTGAGTTAGATTTGGATTATATATTTTGTTCATTTCGAGGCCTAATGTTGTTATGGTTAGATTTGATACTGGTGTCTGGCAAGTGTTTGATGAAAGTCCCGTGCATACTAAATGGTATATTAGATGATATTGATGAGTTGGAGGATTGGCTGAATTGATGCGATATATTTTAGCAAGTACTAGATTGGACTAATTTTTTAAGTTACCACATTTAGCAGTAAACTTTTGAACATTGTAATCATTGGGGGAATGAATACAGTGATCTGGATTTCAAGTTTGTTGATAGTGTGATTTAGGATTAAAATCTAGCAGGTGTTTGATCAAAATTTTGTACTTTGTTAATGCCAAGTTAGTTAGTAAGGATCAGACTGTTAGAATCTATTAGTTTGAGTTTTTGTTTCAGATTTTTTTGGTGGTTGGGGAAGGAGAATGAGAATCAATGTGCCTATGTGTTTATTCATGTGGGGCTAGAATAAGAGTCTAGGAAACAAATTGTGTCTGACTTTCTTTCTGATGAAAAACAAGTGTTTTATTTGTGTTTGGTGATGTGAAGGTGGCTAAGGACCCTTCTGCGAAAGAGATTAATGTGCTTGAACAGCACATCAAGAACTTGTTGTGTCCATCCACTCCAAACTTTTTCAACACTTTGTATGATCCTTATAGAGAAGGTGCAGACTTTGTGCGTGGGTATCCTTTCGGCCTTCGTGAGGGTGTTCCCACTGCTGTTTCTCATGGGCTGTGGCTAAACATTCCTGACTATGATGCACCAACCCAGCTTGTCAAGCCTCTTGAGAGAAATACAAGGTACATTCTTCAAAACACATTACTGAAAGTAAGGAATTGTATACTACCATGCAATTTATTGAATTGGTAGTAACATACTACTATGTCCGGCTATGTGGTAATATGCATCACTTTCAGGTATGTTGATGCTGTTATGACTATACCTACTGGAACTCTCTTTCCTATGTGCGGCATGAATCTGGCTTTTGACCGTGACCTCATTGGCCCTGCTATGTACTTTGGCTTGATGGGTGATGGCCAGCCAATTGGTCGCTACGACGACATGTGGG
This sequence comes from Rhodiola kirilowii, assembly GCA_033675215.1. NCBI lineage: Eukaryota > Viridiplantae > Streptophyta > Magnoliopsida > Saxifragales > Crassulaceae > Rhodiola > Rhodiola kirilowii. Next base: position 1,042,077 of record CM066194.1, read on the forward strand.
CTGGCTGGTGTGTGAAGGTATACTTTTACATATGCTTCTTAATTGTTGATCTTATTTTGCACCTCTAACAACTTTCGCATGGAAAATCCTGATTTAACCTTCTAAAATCATTGCAGGTTATATGTGATCATCTGGGACTCGGTGTCAAGACTGGTCTGCCGTACATATGGCACAGCAAAGCAAGCAACCCCTTTGTAAACCTTAAAAAAGAATACAATGGCATCTACTGGCAAGAGGAGCTGATACCATTCTTTAAATCTGCAAAACTTCCTAAAGAATGCACCACTGTCCAGCAATGCTACCTGGAGCTCTCAAAGCAAGTCAAAGCCAAGCTTTCCAACCTCCACCCATACTTCGGAAAACTAGCTGATGCAATGGTCACTTGGATTTCTGCCTGGGATCAGCTCAACGCCCCTGGCTCTGCTGCTGTCAAACCATCCAAAACCAGTTCCAAGTGAACAAAAGCAAAAATTATGATTTAGTAGTTCATTTTAAGTTCTCCAACACCATCTACAGAGCCTTGTCTTTCTTACTAAATCAAATGCATTACATTCATTCAATATGAAATTTGTTCATACATCCAGTGTTCATAAATGAGCCTTGCCATGTCTTTCTTACTAAAACTTTTACATCATATTGCATTCAATCAATACAAAATTTATGCAAAGCAGTCTGATGCAGTTCACTGCAAGGTACCAGAACGAGCTATTTGTCGTTCTGTAATGGAAAAAAACGGTTAAAATTCGCCGTTGCAGGGGATCGAACCCGGGTTACAGGCGGGAATACTTACCACAACTGAATATTGACTTCCAAGTTATAGTAAAACATAGTCCATGAATATGAAATTGAAGGTGAACATTTTGATTCCAATGTTAACAATTGTGTCTTGTTTCGGTATATATCGCAACTTCAATATGATCAGAAACCCGGGGCCAAAGAGATAAGATAAGTACATACAGTGAAATGCATGCATCATGCAGTGAGAGAAAGTAGGGAGTAGTCATGTCCAGTTACTCAAACAAGGTAGAAAGAAGAGGCGAGTGTAGATCTAATGATCATGCCCCGATCCGTTATAAACCCTAAACTACACTAAATTGGGTCTCTCATCATCAATCACAGTCCAGGCTTCAAATTAATGACCTGTTCTTCATTTTGGGGAATCTTATGCATGCGGCCAGTACCTTTTGGCTACTACTCCATCTTATGTATATGTAAATGTAAATATAGGTTATTAATTGGAATGGGCAAATATGAGGGCGTGGCCATGGCCATGGCTACTACAGTATAATAGTATGAAGAAAGACAGAGGGAGAAATGCGTTGGGAAAGTCGACTTACACTAGCAAAGAAGCTTGTATTGGACAAGGAATACCAAGCATGTATGGCAAAGCAAACCATGCCAATAAAGACATATTTCTGTGTGACATCCCATCACACCAAATTCACAAAATTGGAAACCACTCAAGGGCTGCCACTCTCATCTTTCTTATACCAAATCTTTGCAACAAAAAATCCAACTATGATATGGTAGAGGGTGTTGGATGTGATCGATCTAACTCTCCAAAATGAGACTATAATGGGAAAGAGACTTGTGAAGCCTTCAAGAGTCACTGTCTCATTTCACATAAATGTTACAGTCTAGCTTGAATTTGAATCCACATTCAATAATGTTGTGTTGAGGCCAACACAACATTATTGAATGTGGATTCAAATTCAAGACTGCAACATTTATGTGAAATGAGGTTGAGAGTGACTCTCATAACATTATTGAATTTGGATTCAAATTCAAGACTGCAATATTTATGTGAAATAAGGCCAACACAACATTATAATGTGAATTTAAATTCATTAAAATTGACATGACTCTTGAGGGCTTGACAAGTCTCTTTCAAGTTTCCCCATTTAGTCTCATTTAAATTGCTTCCAACAAACATGATACCTCATTGACAACTCCTTTGCTTCAACTTTTCAGCACTCTTTTGTATTGTTCTTTGTGACTTTGAAGTTTGAATACCATTATGTTATGCATGCCACACTTTTTTTTTTGGGATATAGATCCCCATTTATAGTACTTGTAAGTGTTCCGTCATTTCAAGAGTTTTCTAGCTAGGGTTAAAGTTCATTGTTCGCCCATAAACCATCCAACATTTATAAATTGTCATCCAATCGAGCCGCAGTCCTTTTTAGGATTCAGGTTCATGCATTGTTTGTGCCACATCACGTCAAATCATATGCAACAAAAATACGTAAATATAAATTGTAGCTAGAGTCAAATATCCTTCCTTGATTAATCTATTGAAAGGACGTTTGAAGAAAGCATCTGACGACCTTAAACGTGAGTTAAAGCATCTGACGACTAATATAAGTAATTATATATGTCTTTAAGTCATAAACATGTCAACAATAATATTGAGTAGATTAAAAATACTATATTAATCTCTACATCACATGACACAGTTAACAATGCATGCTAGCCTAAAAATGTACTTCAAGCATACATATAAGCTACGTAGGACATATCAGTCTCTCAAACTAATACTCATTTCATTCACATCCCTAGCCTATATGTAGTGTAGGTCAGAAAAAAAGTTCGTTAATTAGGAGTAATTGACAAGAACAAATACAATTTAATTTAACCTTGTACTTCAAGAATAGTAAGAATATGTCTCTCCTGTTGTTGTTTGTTGACGCTGCCACCCTCAATTATGGTCATGAACACATGAAGACTGAAGTTAAAATAGGATTGAAGATTCTGTGTACCAAACACTGTCCATCCAAATCTTTTGAATTTTAACCATTGATATATATGGACTGTAAAATGATCATGAACATGATGAAGATGAGGTGAATATGTTCATATGAGGATCTTTGTGGAGTACATGATGCAATAAAGACCCATTTTAGCTCTCCCCAGATCTTCTTTTTGAACCCTTCCTAACTCTATGTACTATTTCAACCCATCATTGTTTGTTTGATTGATCGTCATTATCTCTTAGTTTATCAGTCACAGTAAAAATTGGTTTTAGGTTGTTCATCCCAATGCTATCTCTCCTTTAATTTCTCTTTACTCTTTAATTATAAATATGTGTGTGTGGGCGATCCTCACAAAGAGAAAAACCTTAAGTACTTTCTGTTTGTCCCCCCCTTGCACCAACCCTTCATCTCTATATAACTCTCTAGAGAAGATGTCAAGAGGCTCATCTCCTACTTCACCACCATCTTTCAATCTATCCATGAACTTTGAAGATACTCAAGGAACTGATCCCATGGAAAACCTAGTCCCTCCTCCATCCGACCATTTTTGCTACGTCCGGTGCAACTTCTGCAGCACCGTTCTTGCTGTAAGCACACCTGCTTTAACATAACACAATCATGAAATTTTATTTGTTAGTGAGACGATGTCAAACTCGATATATCTTAACATTTTTCATGCGATTCATGGCAAAATTCAGGTTGCTATACCATGCAAGAGATTGATGGAGACAGTGACAGTGAAATGTGGTCATTGCAGCAATCTCTCATTTCTCAGCACCAGGCCACCTCTCCAAGGCCAGTGTCTTGACCATCACCAGCTTAGTACTCAGGTTGTGCTTTTATCATTTTTGCCCTAAATTTATCTGAGATATAAAATATCACAAATTACATAGCACATGTATGATTTATCTTCTGTAGCCCTTAACGGAACTTGTTAATGGAGTAATATACATCTGCTAGCTCTAAGATATGATATACTGCATATATAGATCAACGCATGTATAGTGTTCTTGTTAATTACTTTCATCTCTAACAATAATTTTGCTGCAAATTTTAATTAGGGGTTTTGCCCTCCTGAACTGAAGAAAGGACCATCTCCCTCCTCTTCCTCCTCCACTTCAAGTGAGCCTGTATCTCCAAAAGCCCCATTTGTTGTGAAACGTAAGCTGCTTAATTATATATATATATATATATATACATTAATCGGTAGAAATAATAATGATCCTCTCTCTTTCAACGTTTTAATCAGTTTTCTTGTATTTTATATGGCCTTAATTATATATATGTTCCTCCATGATCAGCGCCCGAAAAGAAACATAGGCTTCCCTCTGCTTACAACCGCTTCATGAAGTGAGCTACAAACCCTCACCCAATATCTTTAAGTTTTATCTTAATAAACTGATCATGTTGAAGATGGCACTCTAATTAAGGAGTTTGTGCTCATTTTTGTTATGCTTTGTGTGTCTTTGTAGAGAGGAGATTCAGCGCATTAAGGCTGCTAACCCGGAAATTCCTCACCGTGAAGCCTTCAGCACTGCTGCTAAAAACGTGAGCAGTCTCATCTATTTTCAGATAGATTTTGATACACAGTTTCAGCATGCATGTATGAATACTTTAATTAGGGGACACTGATGTGATATTATGCATTGTAATTAATACAGTGGGCTAGGTATGTCCCTAATTCACCAAGCACGTCTAACACCGAGGGCAACAACAATGTAAGTGTGATCCAACATCAGTCATATGAATATGATTTTCCTTTCATAAAACAGCTGTTTAGTATGTCATCATATGTGTCCGTAAAACAATATTTGATGATGTTTTTTTCATATTCTCAGGGGTTAGATTTTGCAGGGATGAAATACTACATGTGATGTCATGTTACAAAGATTATCAGAAGATTGTTGCTTTTCGATTCGTCTTTGTTTTTCTAGCATTTAGGGCTTTATAATGTGTGTTTTTTATGTTGATTCATGAATCTGTATCGTGCAACCTATTTAGTATTAGATCGAATCAAGTCATGCACACTGTTATGTTTGTTGTAAGGCATATGTGTTATCGATCAGTTGCATTTTGGACATGAATTAAGTTTATTATTATCGGTACAATATATGAATATCAAGTGATTAGAAAGAAAAAAAATATGGTGCGCATTATTATTGTGGATTATATAATGACAGAGATCACAGCTAGGTCATCAACTATTTTCTAGCTTTGATGTTGTTCATGTTGGTAGTAGTCTGATGGACAGGCAGTTCACCAGCTTGACCTCGCAAGTCATGATTCTGAAGCTCAAAAAGATCAGAGCTTGAATCGCTCTCCCCACCATCATCTTCCTCTTTCACTTTTTTCAAACCCTTCACACTGTAAGAAACAACCCCTTTTCTGATCTTAAGTTCCTGATCAAACCATGTTAGAGCTGGCCATCTGCTTCCACCAGCCTCGAGGGTTTCTGCATCTAGCAGATCACTTTTCTTACTGCTAGCACTCGAGTAACTTCTCAAGTCTCTGTAACCAGGCTTTGTATGAGCTGATTTTGGTGTTGGGGTTGGTCTCGTGTGGGAAGTGTAAGTTGGACATGAGCGAACTGATGTTGTTTCAGCCACATCTGCGCATCGCGCAAGGCTCATGCTACTGCTCCTGCTGCTCTTTTTATCATCTTCAAATAACCGTGGCTTATTCTTTTTGGGCTTTGACAGCACCAGCAGATTAGTTTGATTCAATAGAGAGTGCAAGTAGGTAGCAAGCTTCGCACCTGGTGAGCCAGGCTGAAGCTTCTTGATCTTCTTATTCTTCTTCTTTGGCTCTTCCAGCTGATCATTATGCCGCACTAGATTTATCGAGTGCCTCCTCATTGAAAAGATCAAGTTGTTCATCCTCCTGAATATAATCCGCATAGTTGAGGGCACCTTCCTGATGCCTGAGTAATAGCTTGACGCCTGAAAGACATCAATCTCAAATGAATCACGCCTGATCTCATATTGATCTTTCGTCTGCTTGATGTAAAAATTGGTCTTCAATGGGGTGTAACACCTTGTACTAACACTAGTTGACATTCTAGCTAGTTTATAATTAGTAGCTAGCTAGGTAGGTAGTAGAGCCAGCTGTGAAGTAAAGCAAGGTCTCTCGTTTTGCTTTGATATACATAAGAGCACTCTAAACTTGAAGCGCTATATATATAAATGGTTAAGCAGCAGATGAAGTTTTGAACGTAGATCTTGAGAGATGTTGTGCTAGCGACAAAAATGCATGCAACAATCACTGGCCTAGGGGCACATGTGCTTAGCAAAGTGTGGGGGAGCATAAGAGCTGGAGTGCTGCAAAATCTTGTGCGCATGCAGCCCTAGTTGGTTGACGTATTTAATTAGGTTACAAAAACAACTGTGTGAATGAATGAAAACATGTATGTTACAATTGGAGCGGTTTTGAGATTTCCCGGCCGTCTCATCATAACTTAATTAGTCTCTTCCACAAGTTGATATGAAGCCCCCATTCTGTGATCACATAACCCACACAACCTTATCGAAGTGAGCATGTGGTGAAGTTGTGGCAGCAGGAGACAGAAGAAAACCACCACCATGTGGGGGAAGGGTCAGTAGTGTCTTGAACGGCTCAAACAAGGGAATTGTGACATTACTTCTATACTAGCTAGCTAGCTAGCTAGATAGATAGGTCCATTGTTTTCAATGTTTTGGATGAGAGAGAGGGAGAGGAGAGAGAGAGAGGAGAGGAGAGAGAGAGAGAGAGAGAGAGAGAGAGAGAGAGAGAGAGAGAGAGAGAGAGAGAGAGAGAGAGAGAGAGAGAGAGAGAGAGAGAGAGAGAGAGAGAGAGAGAGAGAGAGAGAGAGAGAGAGAGAGAGAGAGAGAGAGAGAGAGAGAGAGAGAGAGAGAGAGAGAGAGAGAGAGAGAGAGAGAGAGAGAGAGAGAGAGAGAGAGAGAGAGTTGCGTTCACGATTTCATGTCATTTGGTGGCATTGCAGAGTACTGTATTATATATAAAAGGTATTTAATGTCTTTGTCGACCAAGTTTGTCATGGACCCAAAAAGCCTGATTAAACGGATACGTACTGGCATATACCGTCCCATAATTACCTTTTGTGTCCTTATCAAAAAATAATAATAATAATTACCTTTTGTGTCTTATAAGTATCTATAAATATTGACTGTTGAGACTATAAAAGTTTATACACACTGTTTGTACATTAAATACAGTAGTAATTAAATTTTGAAAGTCATAACCGGAAGTTTAAACAAAAGTTTCAATCTCTTTTTGCCACCTACTAATGGGCTGGGTATCTTTTATTTCTTGATAGAGCTGGGTATTAATTAATATCTTTAATTGAGGGCCGGCAGCACCTTATTTAGTGTTAGGTTTAGGGCGTTAGAGTACGTACTAGTCGTAACTGTTAGTACATTGGGCCTAATCGATTTTTGGCCCATATTACAACAAACCCAAAGCCATGATGCCCAAAGTATATATTGCTAGCTATCTATAAAGCTTTAACAAAACCAGTAAGCGAAAAGGTACCCTCCCTTTTACTATGACATCCGTAGTAAAAGAGCAATGAAAAATAAGTAAAAATAGTATTTTTTTTAAATAAAAGTTATGTATTAAGCAGAGCTAAAAACAATGAGTAAAATTGATCGTTGTTCTATATATTTTAATGCACTAAAGGCATCCACAACAAGGGGAGCAATAAGCAATAATAGAGAGACTTTATTGCTTTATGAACAAAAAAAGCAAAAAACAATGCTTGATAGGTGAGCAATAATGGAGAGAGTGTGAGATAGGAAAGCAATAAGTGAGACTCATATATATTTATAAAGAAAAACAAAAGGAAATTACATTTTGTTGGTTTTGAAAGAACTAAAAATCAGAAATGTCATAAAATGAACGTTAGATGGACAAAAAATTTAAAATTTAAAATTTAAAATTTAAAATTTAAAATTTAAAATTTAAAATTTAAAATTTAAAATTTAAAATTTAAAATTTAAAAAATCAGAAAAATTAAAGAATCTTGGGACAAAACAAAAAATGAAATAATATAAGTGATAATTTTGAATAATTGAATGGTTATGAGTATAGTTTTTTGCTCTTTGCTCTCTTTCTGCGTTAAAATATATAGAGCAAAGAGTCATTTTTGCTCATTACTTTTAACTCTGCTTTCCTACATGACTTTTATGAGAAAATGCTATTTTTACTTATTGCTCATTGCTCACTTACTACGGATGCCCTAAAAGAGCAAAGAGCTATGAGCAAAAATAACATACTCTCTATATTTTATTATGAAGCAATTTAAACAAAAAGCAATACTCATAACCATTCAATTATCCGGCATTATCACTTCTATTATATCTTTTTTTGTCTCAATATTCTTTAATTTTTCTGATTTTTATTTTAAAATATTTTATTTTTATTTTTTGAATTTGAATAGTTTAATGTCCTTTGAATAGTTGAATGTCCGTCTAACGTTCATTTTATGACATTTTTTATTTTTATTTTTTTCAAAATCAATAAAAAGTAGGTTTTATTCTCTCTATCTTGATATATGCATGCGGGACCCACTTATTGATTTCTTTTCCGATACCCTCTTCATTATTACCTATCAAACATTGTTTTTTGCTTCTTCTTTTTTCTCACCTGCTGCATGAGAACAATAAACAATAAAGTCTCTCTATTATTGCTTATTGCTCTCATTGATGTGGATGCCCATTGAATAAAACCCTAGAAAGAAAAGTTTTTGAGGGTTTATCTCTTATATTTTACAAGAAAAAATAACTTGGTTTTTTTTTCTCTCTGTCTCATCAATTAAAATTGCGCTCTAATTAACCCCCATCAGTTTTCGAAATGCTTATAATTAGCTTTGGCATCTCAACTTTGTGGACGGGAAAGACCACGGAGAAGAGAAGTATTGTACAAAAGAGGAGTAGTAGCGTGTTGTTGTCACCATTATTGATGCATTTGCTCTAGTGGAAATCGCATTATCATGTGATGCGAAATGGAAACATAATGAAAATGATTGATTTTGGCAAAAGAAGTGTGAGAACAAGTACTACTCTTCTTAATTAATGTTACGTACAATTATGAATTCTCAAACTAATTTTGCTAATTACTGTACATTACAAATTTTGCTCTATACATTACAATGTACATGACGATAGTCTTATCATCTAGTATATATTTATTGACATTGGATTCAAAATCATTTGGTACATCTTTTCACTTTTGAAACGCCAAATTGTGAGAAAATAGTATTATTTGGGGGAGTCGAAACTCGAACGTATATGAGCCGTCAACGAAAGGCAGTGTGTCTCTTGTTTATTAATGCTGCAGTCTGCTTCAATTTTCAAGTTTCAATACATAAGACTAGTTAGACTAGTTATAATAGAGGTGTGAAAAATAAATTAAATAGTTGAATGGGTTTAATGGGGTGTTAAAGTGAGGTGTATTAAATTGTGTTGAAAAAATTAAACATGTTAAATGGGTGGTGATGGGTGTTGAATGGATTTAATGGGATGTTGAATGAGTGTAATTGTGCTTTTATTTTTATTTTTTCTCATCCTAGTTATTTGGAGTCAATTATTTCATAGTAGTAAATTTTTTTTATACCAAAGTTTATCATTTTTTGTACTATATAAATAGAGACTTGTTTCATTTGATTTGGTCACAGAAAAAAAAACGTCTTTTATTAGTTGAATGGTTGTTAGAAGGGTATTGAATTTTATTAAACAAAACCATTTGTAGAATGTAAAAGTTGAATGGTTGTTGAATTATTAGGTGGAAAATAGAGAAAATGACGTGGAGTGTTTAGAAGTTAAAAAATAGGGCGTTGAATTCGTCAATCATTGTAGATAGTCTAATAACAACACTTGTATAGTCTAATACTTATGTGACGCGTAATCCCTCAACGTACCTTTAATCGAAATATTTGGGGAATAAACCTTAAAGTTCAGTGAAGAAGAAGATATCAAAATCCGATCTCGCAATCTTCAATCGAACGACTTAAACATTATATTCTAGACCCTTCTGTTGCCCATCTTAATTAGTGCTGTTTTAAGTAATTTGTGGTTCAAACATGGTTCATAAGGGATTAGCAGATTTAATCTTGGTCCATTGAACCGAACCCACCGGTTCGTTACACAGATAAATCAATCGACGAGGACATAGAGGAGAGAGAATGTCAGTGAAGAAGAAGATATCAAAATCCGATCTCGTTAACCTGAGACCTTACTCGGGTTATTCGAACCTCAACATGGCCTGAATCTTGTCGGCGTTCACCACTCGTCCTCGTCGGCTATAGTGAGTTGTTGATGCGGTGGAGGAGGAGTCTTACTGGACGAAACAGTGCGAGTTGAACGCGGAACGGTGTTTCGTGTTCGGTTGGTTGGCTTCGACTTGTGGTTGTTAATAAGTCTTCCGGCCGTTACTGGATTTGGCTATACGCGGTTTGAGTATTTATTCAAAGCTTGGATTTTTAACTCGTTCCGAATCTACTAATTTGGTGATCTGGTGAGTTGACTTGAGTTGCTTCATTTCTGCGTTTCTATTATATTTCGTTAGATGCATCTGATTGATATCTTTTAAAATATGAAATTGGTTGGAGTTTATGATTGCATAGATTTGAACTTTGGCATAAGGTATGGTGGATTGGTCTAGCAGAGACGCAAGGTAATTCTTTGGTCTTCTGGGATTGTAGTGAAATTTTAGAGGTGTTGAAAAATCTGTTTGATTTTTGTTTGTGCGACTTATCAGCATATTGATACATATTGGGTGCACCATCATTAGTTGATTTGTGAATTCGTAGTTTGAGTTTGCTTGCTTGATTGTATCTTATTTAATTGGGAAATGGTGTTTTGGATTTGAAACTGCAGGTTTGTCTTGGTTCCCAGAATCATCAAATGGCCTTTGAAAGCAAGTAGATTTCAGTTATTTGTCCGGGTGGAGACTAAGTGTTGTGAGCTGTTGACTTTTGGTTTTGGCGCAAAGAGGTGGACTTTAGTCTGTTTCAGTTTTCTGGGCATATTGGTTTATGTCTTGTAACTTTGACAGTCCTGTGCAAACTCAAATGGCTGTGTCAATCTTCAAGAGTCCATTAAGAGGTGACTATCATGGAAGCAAAGGGATGGAGGGGAAGGCCGCGGGGAGAAGGCGTGTCTTTGTGCAAACTGAAACTGGATGTGTGTTGGGGATGGAGTTGGATCGCAGTGACAATGCGCACACTGTAAAGAGGAGGTTGCAACTCGCACTGAATGTGTCGACGGAGGAAAGTTCATTGACATTTGGAGACTTGGTGCTTAACAATGATCTTAGTGCTGTGAGACACGATGCACCTTTACTACTGACGAGGAATCACATGCATAGAAGCTCTTCGACTCCGTGTCTGTCACCTTCTGGGAAGGATATCCAGAGTAGGGACCGAAGTGAGCCTATTGAGATTCTGGGTCAATCTCATTATTTTGATCGAATGAGGCCAGTGGTTAAGGGCATTGTGAAGGGAATGAAAAGAGGGGTTGAGCCGCTACCAGTTCATAGTGGGCTTGGTGGCGCCTACTACTTCAGGAACGCCAGGGGTGAGAGCGTTGCAATTGTCAAGCCAACTGATGAGGAACCCTTTGCGCCTAATAATCCCAAAGGCTTTGTAGGCAAAGCTCTTGGTCAGCCGGGGCTCAAGCGTTCAGTTCGAGTTGGGGAAACTGGGTTTAGAGAGGTTGCAGCATATCTCCTCGACTATGAGCATTTTGCAAACGTGCCTCCAACTGCACTTGTTAAGATCACACACTCTATATTCAATGTCAATGATGGAGTGAATGGGAACAAGAAAAATACCAAGAACCAGGTCAGCAAGATAGCTTCCATGCAGCAGTTCATACACCATGATTTTGATGCTAGTGATTACGGCACGTCCAGCTTTCCGGTTTCTGCTGTGCATCGTATTGGAATATTAGATATTAGGATTTTTAACACAGACAGACATGCAGGGAATCTCCTGGTCAGAAAGGTTGATAAAGCTGGGAGCTTTGGTCAAGTGGAGCTCATTCCAATAGATCATGGCCTTTGCCTGCCGGAAAATTTAGAAGATCCTTATTTTGAGTGGATTCATTGGCCTCAAGCATCGATCCCTTTCTCGGAAGATGAGATTGAGTACATTAGGAATCTTGATCCAGCAAGGGACGCTGAAATGCTGCAAAGAGAGCTTCCCATGATTCGTGATGCTTGCCTCCGTGTTTTGGTTCTTTGTACTATCTTTCTCAAGGAGGCTGTTTCCTTTGGGCTTTGCCTGGCTGAAATTGGTGAAATGATGAGCAGAGAATTCCGCAGTGGGGAAGAGGAACCTAGTGAGCTTGAAAAAGTGTGCATTGAGGCTAGGAGACTGACAGCCGAGAGAGGACTCACATCTCCTAAAAACCTTCCTAAAGCCTTTCTAGGGTATGATGAGTTCTTGTTTGATTTGGATTGTGAAGAAGTAGAAATAGAAACAGACTTCGAACCAAAAGTTGGTTTCGCTGACTTCACGACAAGGACACCATTTCCTTTTGGGATGCCGAATGGATTTGGTAGAAGGCCCCTCTTCAAACTCGAGGAAAATATTGAGGAGGATGATGATGACAATGAGCAAGAAGTGAAAGATACATCTTCTGAACTCCCAGCTCCTAAAAGAGTCCCATCTTTTTCTAAGCTGTCGGTGTCGATGAAGAACACTAGCTTAGATGAGAAGGCTAAGAAGTTCCTAGTAGCCAAGCCGTCAAATGCTTTTCTTACCAACTCATCTTCTGGCCACTGGAGTGCAAATGAGCAGCTCCCAGCTAGTCCAAACTTTGTTAAGCTAGCTGACATGAATGAGGAAGGCTGGGCTGTGTTTCTTGAGAAGTTCCAGGAGCTTCTTTGCCCCGCGCTTGCCGAGCGCAAGGCAATGACTTGTGTGCAGAGGCAGAGGCTCGGAACTTCTTGCAAGTTTTGAGATACTTAAACCATGATCTATCAGAAGGAAAGATTGGTCAATCCATGGAGCAATGGTTTCATGTTTGGACTAATTGCCTTAATTGGTTTGTGAGTTTTTTGTTTGCTGCTTTTACTTGTATTTTCACCTGGTTCGTCTGTCTGGCTCCCGGAAGTTGTAGGTGTGTAAATATTCTTTGAAGAAGCAAACATGACATGAGCTTCTGCAAAGTCGCTTGCTTCTGTAAGTTGTATTTGATGTAATGCCCACTTCTCAGTGGATTGTTAGATAAATAATCTGTAGATTGAACAATGAAAAGAATCTCTCCTTTATACAAAACTCTTTTCTACCACTTGAAACATGTATGGCTTTGTTAATTACTAATTATAAGTGAGCTGTCTGCAAACCCTTTATCTATAGCTGGATGAAAAGATCATCAAGCAATATGTACACTTTATTGTCCCAACTAATAGTAATATGTACACTTCACAATCAATTCTCAAGGCCATCCCTGCCGCTCTTGAGAAGACAATGCAAACAAAAAAACATTGTCAATTCCAGTTCCCACCATGCTGCTAGGATTGAGAAGATGTGTTTTTGTTGTTGTTGATAAGAGATGTAATTATACATCACTTTGTATGGAAAAAAAAGTAGGAGTCTTGATTGATGCAACTACAGTTAGATGTGGCAAATAGGGCGGGCGGGCGGGTTAATGGACGGGTTCTTAATGGACAAGGGTTAATAGGGTTGAACCCTTTAAAACCCTTTTAGCTTAAAGGGTTAAATGGACGGGTTGTTAATGGGTAGAGGGTTAAAGGGTTAAACCCTTCTAACCCTTTAAGAGCCCTTTTAATCATTTGGACTCTTTTAACCATTTTAAACCCTCATATCCCTTTTAACTTTAATCCTTTTAATCTATTTAAGCATTCATAATCCTTTTAACTCATTAAATGGAAAATTAAATAAATTTAAAATCCAATATGTTCTATATCTTTTATTTGTTTATTTGTAAATTTTAAGCACATATGTCCACCCGCATGGAAAAAATTGCGGTCTGGCCTACTTTAACTTGATTCAAAAGATTGAAATTAGAAAAAAGAGAGATTAAAATCGAATCTGTGGAAACCGAATGTGTGAAATGAATGGATTAAAGGTTGATTTTTTTTATTTTTGAAAAATCTTACAGATTCGATTTGAAATTAAGAAACTGAAATATGTAAATTGATATTTTTTTACTTTTTTATATTTACATTTTAGCCCAAAAGTATGTAAATTGAAAATTAAGAAAATCCGGTACTTGATTTGAAATAGACCGATAGTACAAGCGATGTTTTTGAAATTTTTCCTTTTTATATATTTATTATTAATATTAGTTAAAAGGGTTCTTAAAGGGTTAGAGGGTTATCCGGGTAAAAACCCTTAAACCCGTTTATAAAAGGGTTCTTAATGGACAAGGGTTTGTCAACCCTTTTATTAAAAGGGCGGGCTAACGGGCGGATTTTAAAGGGCGGGTAAAGGGCGGGTTGAAGGGTTTATGGTTTATTTGCCACCTCTAACTACAGTAGTTTACAAAGAGATAAAAGTAAAAGATAATGAAGGAGATGGGCGGGCCGCAATGTTCAATGGTGTTTTTTTTTTGTATAGAAGAAAATGATGCACGGTTCACTCTTCACTAAGTAATGGCCATTGGACGAGGTTTCAATCATTCTTTGATTGGTTTCTCAAAACTTGCCATTTTGTAATGCGTAAGTGTCAGAATTCAAGTGGCATTAATGATAGAGGATTGGTGTTTGTCTCAGTGGAGCAAACTCACCAGGAGACTGCGTCCTTCCTTGGTTCTAATCCTCAGGCTGTCAAAAGACACAAAAGCAAATAGATACTACTAACCTAACAAGTCCAGGTCAAAAAAAAAAGTGGCATTAATGATACCCTTTTTAAAATTAAATAAAAAAAAACTTTTGTGATATAAACATTAAAAGTAGTTTGATTAAGCGAAACAAACAGGTATTAACGAAACACTGGTGGCAGCTGTTGGGCTTTGATATTAACTTTTTGAGCCGGCCGCTAAAACACAGCTTCGACTCCCTTGAATGCTTCCCTCGAAACCTTCAATTTCAATCAGCTTGACTCTGCTGTCTGACAGGTTTCCTTGCAGCTGATCTGGATGTGCTGCAAGCTTTGGATGTGTCTGTCCTTTCAAGCTGAGTTTTTGTTGCTCATCTTCTGTCCCAGATCATCATGAAACGGGTTGTGTCTTAAATACCCTAAACGGTAAATACATTCGGTGGTAGGTCAGGATAAGTGACAATTTTGTACAAAGATTGAAAAAAAGATACGTAAAGTAAAGTGTTTGTTTTTACCAAAAGACATTAAGAGCATCCCAGCGCAAGCCCATTTGCTGTCTGGGGACCGTGAAATGGAAATTACTGAGAGATGCGGCGTTGGAGGAAAAAAAAGTGATCAAGCCCACTTTGGTGGCCAAGCCCACTTACTGCAAAAAGTAAAATGTGTGACCACAATCTGTTTTCTTTTTAATTATAAATTAAATATAATATTTTCAATTATAAATTAAATATAATTAAATAGATTTTTTAGTATTGATAGATGAATTTTTCATTTCTCACCTAAAATTAACTTCTCACGGGATCTCAACTCTAATTATGTAATGTATTTCAATTATAAATTAAATATAATATTTTCTTTTAAATTAAATATTTTTTATTTATTTACATTATATTTATTTATTTAAATTAAGTATAATTGTATCAAATAAGATATTTATATCTATATATTATAATTATAAACAAGTATTATTAAAGAAAATAAAGATTCAATAGGACCCACATGTAAGTTGAAATTGGCTTGTGATTGGAGTGACATGATTATTTTTTTTAAAGCCCACTTGATATCTATGTGACACTAAAAAGGATCCACATGTAAGTGGAAATGTGCTTGTGCGTTGGGGATGCTCTAGAGCATCCCCACCATGCTTTTTTGAACCATAGAAAGTGATCATGGGAGTCGGGAGATGATTAAAAAAATCATGCACCCCACCATGATTTTTTTGATCATCAAAAAGATTATCCCATGGTTTTTTCTAAAAAAGATCATCCCATGATCTTTTTTTTTGTGTTTTGATCATGAGAATGAGTCAATCGCAACGCGACACGTGTTCTGTGTAAGAAACAGTACAGTTTTTATTTTGATCTTGCAACGAATATATATTCTAAATTACAAATTAAAAAAATAAAAATAAATACCAATATTCATAATTTTTTGAGCTCTATAAAACGAGATACACTTTGATATATTTTTATTAATCTTAACATTTATGAGCTATAATTTATGTAATGATGAGAGAGATTGATGATAAACTTTTTTAAAATCATGAGTGGGAGGCATGTGATTGAAAAAACTATGATGGATGATTAGATGAGATGGATGGTATGATTTTTTTAATCATGGTGGAGGATGCTCTAATACAGGTTGGGTGGTGAAAGGAGCTACTTTAATTTTGTTCTTGTTTCACAAATATATATATATAAGCTTATTTGTTAAGTATTGTTTACATATGTAACCCCAGTGCAGGGCAATATAAAGTTTTGCTTTGGGCAGCTCAGCACCTTTCAGCCAGAATTGGGTGATCCAAATCAAGCACTTGGAGAGGCATGCTGTTTGTACAGAGCGTATGCATTGCTGTATATGGCGATCCCATTTGTGAATACTGCAAGCCCTATCATGGACATTGACAGCACCTTGTCCTTGTTTGTTGCCACGCCGTTAGGATCCCTACAACGAAATAGTTACTTTACACTCAGATGACTTATAAAACTGCAAGTTAGAAACAGTTTAGGGTGGTGAAGGGCTAAAACTCACTTTAGAGCAATGCAAGCTGGAAATATAAAACCTAGGCAGACTGCAGCAGTTGATCCTGTGAACTGAAAGGCAACCCAGATGTTGGGGATTAAATTTGCTCCTAGGAGAATCAGAAATATGAGAGCAATACTGAGCAATGTGAAACGACGATTGTCTGAAACCAGTGGCCGGGGGGAAGATGGGAAGAGTAAGCCATCTAGATTTAACCGCAGTGGATGGAAAATGATTGGGAAGACTAGCATGAGGTGTAGGACATAGCTAACCCGCACAGCATCATTCAATAGTGAGCTGTAGGGGATCCCAAGGTCTGAATCAAAGTTGGACAGTACATCAGAAAGAGTTGAATCACCAAATAGAAGGAGTCCGAAGAAACTTATCATTATGTACACTATGGAACATAGAGACAACGAGGTTTGAACCACTGGTTGGATTAGTGAAGGCTGCTCTAGCTCATTCTCTATTGTATGAACTGCAACCACACACAACTAGGTTAAACATATACATTTGGTCATTACAGATAAATAAAAGTGCTTGAGCAAGAATTATACATACCATTGTAATGACAGATGTAAGCTGTGACTAGAACAGGAACTACTGTAGACAGATTCCAGACTGATGCCAAATTAGTAATATCAGGAAGCCACCTTGGCATTGTTAGAGTTCCACTAGCTAGCTTGACAGCAGTAATTCCAGCAGTGATAGCAAGGAAAACTAAGGCCAAGGCCACGGCAAGCGCGGATGTGAATCTCAACGAATCTGCATCAAAAGAAATGACTTGTATATTAAAAGAAGAAAAAAAAACCTCAACATACCTTCACAAGAACATCCATTCCTATGATGGGAGGTGAGGACCAAGAGTGGGCTTTCGAATCCTAAAGATGTATACTTATCTAAGAGTTAGATTAATACCTATTCGTTTAAAGGAAGCCATGGGAGCAAACACAGCCAGCGTTGCCACAAGAAGAACAACAATTCTGCCACTCCACCAGTGCTCCCCAAACCACTCTTCCAACACTCCAGCATGGCGAATCCCACTCAATGTTGTTCCGGAAAGCACATCACCTATTCAATAAAACAAAACAATGCAGCACATAACAAACCTAAGTCAAATCGATCCCAAAACAGTGGAAACAGATCCAAAAAATCAACCAGTCTTCACCACAAAATCAACAGGATAAACCTCCAAATCGAAACATTTCATTAACAAAAATGAGCAAGAGAAAGTCCCAAAGAACTCACCAATGATAATCATATAAACAATTAGAATCCCAACATTATTAACCAACACACAAATCTGCAACAACATCTTCCCAAAACCACCAAAAGCATCCTCCATCACGCCCCCATAAGACACCTTCTTCCCAGCTTTACTAAACCTCAACAGCATCTCAATCGAAGCCTCACTCAAAACCCCAACAACCACAACCAACCCCACACCGACCCCAACTCCCAAAACCTTCATCGCTGCCGGCAAGGCCATAATCCCAGCACCAATAATCGTCGTGGACAGATTAAACACAGCCCCAATAAACGAAGCTCCATTGAATTCACCGCCTCCTTCATCACTCAGTTTCGGTAAAAGTGGCGCCTTTTCATTCTCCACGAACCGTCTCTTGCTTTTGGACGACACCCTCGGCTTCTTTTTCTGATTATGGTCCGCTGGTACGATCGTCATCGATGAAAGATTCAAACTTGGATCGAATTGGGGGTTTCAGATGAAGCCTGAGATGAGTTATGTTATGAAATGAAATGATGATAAAGATGAGAGGTTTTTCAACGACCGTAGATTAATTATCTGGAGTGTAAGTTCAGAAGGAATTTGGATTGAGCAGACAGCAAAAGTTGCAATCACAAAGATTTAATCTGAAACCTTTTTGAGATTCCGTGTCAGATTTGTGGTCCGACCAACCAAACGCGGCTACACGTTCGCCAAACATCGCTATCAGCTTTTTGCTGCTTTGTCCTCTCAAGGGCCGATAGTATCTTAAACTTAAAGCTAATCATCATCAATTGATACTAAGGCCACAAAGCCCATTAGAAAAGTAGCCCAGCCCACATCTTCAAGACCCCAACTGACGAAACCCTAATTCCCAATTTCTATAAAATCAAAGAAGCCCTTTACATCTCTAATCACTCCTCCAAATGACATTCAGTCCAGCGCCGCAGCTGGTCCCCTCAGAAATCCTAATCCAAATAATTTGGCCATATCAATTCAAATTTTGCTTACCTTTACCCATTTCGGATCCCAACTTTTGCTTACCCATTTCGGATCTGAGCAACATGATGAGTTTAATTGATTCTGAAATAATGAATTCATGTCGAAATCTAGCCTTCAAAGTTCTCTGATTGCTCTTCCTTTATCAGATCCAATTTTCAAAATATCAACTTCTTGACATACTCTTGTCGGAGGCACCTGTAATCATAACCTGCGATGCTTTGAATGCTGCAGAATTATACGAGCATGGTGCTATAGATATTTACCAATGCGTTGCCTCTTGAAATATGTATTTTGGTTGCTTGCGTCATAAGTAACTGAATTTGTTTTTAAAGAGGACATATTCCAGTTAAATTTTTTTGTAAATGTGGATGAGTTTTTGCAAAATACTAATTATTATGGTTATGGCCCTGAAATGAATTTGTTTTCAACTAAATACTCATTTTATAAAATTATAAAAATAAAAGTTAAAAACTAGCAAAGATAAAAACATTATTATTGAGAGATAATTTGGCATATCCCACACTTTGAACAAATTATTTGGAATATACCATCTAACCAAAATTTATTTAGATTTTGCCACAAATCATCCATTAGCGATTTGTTACAAAGTCAAACTTATTGCTAACGAAAATTATACGCGGCATCCACGTGGGAGCTAAGAATAATAGCGGTTTTTGGTTCCTACGTGTCATGCCACATAAGCATCAAATTTGACTCCACCACAAACCGCTAACCTCATTAGCGGTTTGTGGCAAAACCCAAATAAACTTTGGTAGAGTGTCATTTTCCCAACAATTTGCTCAAAGTGTGATATATGCCAAATTATCTCTATTATTATACCGAAAAATAAGGAATCAGATCCAATAAATCCGAACTATAAACAGCCTATCATAATCAACAAGATAAACCTTTGGAGCTTGAAGTCCAAATTGTATCTCTTTGACAAGTTAAATTCTTGACTAATATTCCTCTACTTTTATCAGATGATTTGATTCGTTTTTCGACATTTTCATTGACATTTAATCCTCTTCTTGGCCTTGTAGGCAATGTTCAAAAGAAAACTCTAGGCGGGAATCGGGCGGACTGGGTCCCGAAAAGACTAATCGGGGATTAATCGGGGTCTAGGCGGGGATTAATCGGTTTCGAATTTTTTTAATATTTTTAAATATATATACAAAATATATTATACTCCGTATAGTGTTGTATCAATATTACTTTAATTTGAAATTAATACTTGAAAGGATAGTTTAATATAGTAGTTTCAAATATGAGTCATAAACTTCTAAACTTAAAGAATTTAAAATTTTATAAATGGTATTATGCCTGATTTATTGTATGTTATAAGGTAATGTGCCAAATTGGGCCATTTTAAATTAAAACAGCCGAATAAAAAAATATATTAAATAAACAAGACAATGATCGCCTAGACGGAACAAATCGGAACTGATTCAAGAAAACGACCGCCTAGGTGCCGCCTAGGCGGCCCTTTTCTTGAACACTGCTTGTAGGTGTAAAATTGCATTCCACCTCAGTGGGAGCCTCAAAGATAAAGTTTCAGCAAAAAGATGAAGTTTCGAAGCAAAAGATGGAGTTTCGGGCAAAATAGGGCATACCGACCTTTATGGCTTATTTTGCATGCCCAGATCGCATACGGTGTCCGAATGGGTTAATTTATAGTTTGATGGAAAACTTACTCAAAGGGCTACAACTCTTCAGTTTACGCTAAGACCAAATTCGGCCGTTAAGACTGCCAAAAATCTGCCAGAAGTTTACTGTCTCTCCAAGTTCGCCCGAGCTCCACCAAGCTTGCCCGAGCTCTGCACTTATAACCAATCTGCCATGCAGAGCTCGCCCGGGTCATCTCGCTCTCATCATCACGGCGCCTTAAAGCTCGCCCGAGCTCGGTGGAGCTCGCTCGAGCCTCACCTCAAAGCTTGAATTTTTTTATCTTTGGCTATAAATAGAAGAGAAAAAGAGGGTTTTAAAAAGACTTGAATCTGGTTTTTAGGAAGGAATCGAGGGGTTTCTAGAGAGAAAAGGACCAAGGTTTCAAAGGGAGGATCATCCATTGAAGATTGAAGAAACCAAGGGTGGAAGAAGATCATCTACGCTAGATTGGTTCTTTCTTTCCTTGTATTTTCATCTTTTATGTACTCATACACTTGTGTTTGTTTATGAACATGATTTGTGAGTAGTTCTTTGTATTCTAGGGTCATATGGACCTTATATGTGTAAAGACTCCTTATCTATTAATGCTAGAATAACATGTTTTGGTGATTGTGGTTTACTTTGATTGAATACTCAAACTGTGCACTCTAGGTGTTTGAGAAAATGTCTAAGTGTATGATTTTGGTATATGACTTGAGTTGAGCACTCTAGGTGTTTGAGAAATGCCTAGATGATTAATTTCTATGGTTCTTTGGTCAAGTAATCGAGAGGTGGACGCCAAAGTACCTAGATATCGAGTCATTAAGGAATCCTACGTTAAGTAACCGAGAGGTGGACGCCAAAAGTTCTTGAAAGTAAGTAAATCACCATTGTTAGGTGGTGTTCACTAGCGTGACCCATCCTAGCATTGAGATAGGCTAGAACTTCATCTCCTCATAAGGATCGATTATGCAATGAGAGTTGATAATCGAGAGATATGAGTAGGACGCGAGTCAAATATATCGAGAGATTGAGACTCGCGTGTATAAGGTATATCTTCCTCAAGCCGTTCCTCAAGCTGGAGAGGGAACCGAGAGATGGAATCCGACTTGATAGATATACATGCTTTAATCTAATTATCTAAGACAAGTATCTTGCATGAAATTGAACTCTTGGAGTCTAAAAACATATATGAGTGAAATAGTTCCTAGAGTACACCTTTAGCCTTAATACTGATATTATCTCTAGATTCCTGAAGTAGTTTTTATTGTTTAACTCCACCAAACCCAACCTTTCGCAATTAGGACAGACAAATCGAAACACAATTGAATAGTGCTCATAAGTTTAGACTTGCTCTTTGGACGACCCGCTACTTACCGGCCTTAAAAATTGTTTTTGAATAGTATTTACATTCTCAATCACATCGATTGAAGTGTAGAAATATTGCAACGATCCCTCTTCCAGAAAAAACAAGTATTTTTATCCAATTTTTTAAATTAAATATTAATAAATTTACTGCAACAGTAACTGCAAAGACGGTCATAAATCAAAATCATGAATGAGATTATATATAATATATATGTCAATTTCCGGATACCAGGATAAATGTAAATGGTTAGTTTAATTTTCGTGCGGTGACAGGACAAAGTGATGTGGTCTAGTGGTAAGCGCATCTATCCAGCAGATATGTGGCTCGGCTTCAAGTGCCTCTACTATTGTTGGTCACAGCTTACAGTTGTTCTGTTATTGAGAACTAAGGAGGCTTTTTTGCAATTTTCTCAAACTTTAGGGGATGGATTTTGAATTTGATCTTATCACTTGCTTGAATATCGAGCGTTCAGTTTTGCTCGACTACCAGTTCACGTAACCTCCTAATATGTCGAAATCAAGAGTGTTTAGAATTCGAAGTTTTGATAACAAACAGTCACTCTTCCTGGAAACCCCAAATCTTTTGATCCATCTGAGTCGGCCTCCATTTCGCGAAGTCCCCAACTTTCGCTCAAGTTCAGGTACTTCCGAGCTTTAATTTTGTATTATGAAATTTGATTGATATTTTGTTTAGCTTCGTGGATATGTTTCAAATGGGGTATTCAAATTTGGTGGATGATGTTGTTTGTTATCGATTTTATTTTTCGGATGTTTAATTTGATCAGATTTTTGCTGAAATGAGTTGTTGGTAGCTTGGTGTTAGTTTAAGATTTCAGTACTCAAGGTCCTGTTGTCTTTGATGTCGAAGATTCATAGATATGTTTGAGAAATTGTTCTGTTGGTTCACATTAAATTAGTTTTTAACACAACTTGTTTGCTGCGCATATTGATCTTTGATTCATTGAATCTTCTGATGATTTGGATAATATTACTGGGATATGGTAGCTAGGTGTACTGTAGTAGATATTTGAATATGAATCATTTACTGTTGTATGCAACTTTAAATTTACAAAATATTATTTGTTCGTTATGTTGATGTCCCCCCCTGCATTTAATTTGACTTCATGATATCTTGTGTTCTCATATCATCTGTATGTGTCCACCTCCATTGTGTTTGTGATTAGATGATCGGTTACATTTTGCAGACGTTTGAATGGCTCCCCTAACAAGAATAGGTCTTGCTGGCTTGGGTGTCATGGGTCAAAATCTGGCCCTTAACATTGCTGAGAAAGGATTCCTTATTTCCGTCTACAACCGCACTTCTGATAAGGTTGAGGAAACAGTTCAAAGAGCCAAAGAAGAAGGAGATCTCCCTGTTTTTGGATTTAACGATCCTGCATCGTTTGTTAAATCAATCCAATCCCCACGTGTCATCATACTTCTAATTAAAGCTGGGCCACCAGTTGACGTCACCATCGAGTGTCTTGTGCCGCACTTGGAGAAAGGAGACTGTGTCGTGGATGGTGGAAATGAATGGTATGAAAACACAGAGAGGAGAGAAAAAGAGTTAGCTCAGCAGGGTCTGCTCTACCTTGGAATGGGAGTTTCAGGAGGTGAAGAGGGCGCCAGAAATGGACCCTCTATGATGCCTGGAGGCTCATACGAGGCATTCAAGTATATCGAAGATATCCTTTTGAAAGTTGCTGCTCAAGTTGATAGCGGTTCTTGTGTGACATATATTGGTAAAGGAGGATCGGGTAACTATGTTAAGATGGTTCACAACGGGATCGAGTACGGTGACATGCAGCTTATTTCAGAAGCTTATGATGTACTTAAATCTGTTGGGAAGCTCAGTAATGAAGAACTACACGAGGTATTCTCGGAGTGGAACAATGGTGAATTGTTGAGCTTTCTGATCGAGATTACTGCTGATATCTTCTCCATCAAAGATGACAAGGGTGGTGAAGGGCACTTGGTTGATAAGGTTTTGGATAAAAGTGGAATGAAAGGTACCGGAAAGTGGACTGTACAACAAGCCGCTGATTTGTCCATTGCTGCCCCGACTATAGCATCCTCTCTTGACTCGAGGTTCATCAGCGAGTTAAAAGTGGAAAGAGTTGAAGCTTCCAAGGTGTTCTCGTCGTCATCCAGTGTCTTTTGTAATGGCACGACAAAAGTCAATAAGAAGGCTCTGATTGACGATGTTAGACAAGCATTGTACGCTTCAAAGATCTGCAGTTACGCTCAGGGCATGAATCTAATTCGAGCGAAGAGCATTGAACAAGGGTGGAACCTTGTTCTCGGGGAACTTGCTAGGATCTGGAAAGGAGGTTGTATCATTCGAGCAATATTCCTAGACCGCATCAAGCAGGCGTATGATAGGAACCCAGATCTGGCCAATCTACTCGTGGACCCAGAATTTGCCAAGGAAATACTGGAGAGGCATGCTGCGTGGAGGAAGGTCGTGTGCCTTGCTGTTAAATCGGGCATTAGCATCCCTGGAATGTCATCCAGTCTTGCTTATTTTGACTCATACAGAAGGGATAGACTACCAGCTAACTTAGTACAAGCTCAAAGAGACTACTTTGGCGCACACACTTACGAGAGGACTGACATTCCTGGATCCTTCCACACCGAATGGTTCAAGATGGCTAGGCAGAATGCAAGATGAAGTGCCTGGCTCTTCTCCTCGATTTTATTTTATTTTATTTTTGAAATAAGTGCCTAGACTAGTGTTTATGCCCTTAGAACTTCATGCCAATTTTTTATTCAATGCATCATATTATGGTCTGAACTTTACAAGGTTGAATCATGTCCATGTTATTCTGTTTCTAATTATATGTATTTTTGTACAATTGATCCTTTGTCTTTTGAAAAAGCTTGTAGTTATTTCTGCACTTTTTTGCATATGATATGATACATCGCTTGCGCATGAGACGAGGTATCATATTGTGTGAGTTGCCAGCTAAAATCCATTTTTATCCATGATGTTGAGGCATTGGCCTCACAAGTTTTTGATGATTGACAAACCGGTTTAATGGTTTACGAGAGTTTCTGTTAGTCAGGAACCTACTGGAGCAATCAAGGACGTGATGCTGGAATCCAGTACCTGCGGAAGTCTCCGAGTAATCAAGAACCAGAGTATGGGTCAAGTCAACGAAGCGGTTGAACAGTTGAGGTCAACAAGAGCAGTTGAAGTCAAGGCAGTTGGCAGTGGGAGTCAAGGCAGTTGGCAGTGGCAGTTGGCACGTCCCCACTACAAGTCAAGGAGATCATGGGTTGGCAGTTGCAAGCCATGATCTGTGGCAGTTACCTGACGGTTGCTGAAGAACCTACATAAGGAAGATCATCTCTTCAGAACCGTGCGCGCATCCACATACACTCGAGAGCTTTCCAAGTGAGAATATCAAGCAAGCTGTGCAAGGTGATATTCGTGTGATCAAGCTGTTCTTGATCGGTGCCGGAAAGTGAAGGACGTGCCAAGACTACGAAGACGTCGACGAGACGGTCAGGGAAGTAGTCAGATTGCTTGTGTAAATCTGAGTTAGATTTATACTGAATAGGCAAAAGTTTTGTACCATTGAGTGTACAGTTTAAATAGTAATAAAAGCTATTTAAAGCTTATTCCGCTGTGTAATTAATTAGAGTAATTACCTGCATACTAAGTTAGGTTCCTAACAGTCCCGAACTTAGTTAAAGTCTCTGACTATTTGAACTTAAGTCTTTGACTATCTAACCACGATCCTAACATTTGGTATCAAAGCCGCAGGGTTCTAGATTTTTGGTTAGAATTGCAGGAATGTCAGGAGATTCAATCTCAAATCCTCCAAAGCTCAAGCCGGGCGAGTATGAGACTTGGGCGACCAGATTTGAAGCCCACGTCATGGCGTATGACGGGGAGGTCTGGCAGATTATTGAACAGGGTCAACAGTATGTCTACATGGAAGGAAGTGCAACAGAACTCAAGCCAAGAGTCATGTACACCACGGAGGACTACAAGAAACTCGAGAAGAATGCAAGGGCATTGCGGGTTCTTCACAACGCTCTGGAACCTGGAGATCTGAAGAAGGTCATTCAGTACAAGGATCCAAGCGACATCTGGGACTCTCTAAAGAAGATATATGAAGGGTCGAAGGACGTGAAGAGAAACAGAATCTTGGCGGTTCAAACAGAGTTCAATAAACTGAGACAAGTGAAG
Source organism: Rhodiola kirilowii (assembly GCA_033675215.1). Lineage (NCBI taxonomy): Eukaryota > Viridiplantae > Streptophyta > Magnoliopsida > Saxifragales > Crassulaceae > Rhodiola > Rhodiola kirilowii. Next base: position 1,068,074 of record CM066194.1, read on the forward strand.
AACGAGCCACTGCACGAGTACCACTCCAGATTCCAAGACTGTCTGGGGACACTCAACAACCTTGGGAGAAGGTACAAGAACTGGGAGATTACCCATAGGTTCATGCAGGGGTTGAGTCCAGAATGGGACGACATCTCAAGGACATTGGCTGCTTTGCCGAGCACCAAGGAGAGCTCATTGGAAGAACTTGTTGCTGCTCTGGTCAGTAACAAAACCATTGATGATGTTAAAATGGAGAGTCGAGAACCTCAGAAGGCTGCTCGACAAGTTGCATTAGTTGGAGAAAATTCCAGATACCGGAAGTTCAAAGGAAAAGACTTCGGCAGAAACAAAGGAAAGGAATCCTCACGGACTGAGGAACGTGAAGTAATGTCAAAGGCCCACAGAGTCACTGATGACAAGAACTCAGGCCGGAAGTCCAGCAACAAAAACAACCAGAAGGACGTGGAATGTTTTTACTGCAAAAAGAAAGGTCATTACAGGAAGGACTGCTATAAACTGAAAAATGATGAGGCTCGGGCTGAGCAGAATGAGAAGAAGGATGACAAAGGTAAGAAAGCCATGTTCGCCTGGGGAGACTCGGACGAAGACAACAACATGGGTGATCTGAGAAGAAATGTGTGTCTGATGGCTAAAGGAAGTACATCAGAATCAGAGACGCTGTCGTCCACCTCCTCATCTAAGAAGACGTACTCCAATGATTCACATTCAGGTTACTACTCTCGATCTCAGTGCATTGCAATGATCAAGAAACTGGTTCTCAAGGCTGAGGAACTGAATGGAATTGTGACTGATCAAGACAAACAGATGAAGTCGATGTTTGAGGAAAATCATCAACTGTCCTTAAAAGTTAGGAGACTAGAGAAGGCAGAAGGTAAAAGGGTTGTTGGCTCGGATGATCAGTTCTATGACTCTCCGAAAGGAAAGGAGAAGCAGAAGTCGAAGACCAAGTCAGGTCTCGGATATGGGGAAGTGACCATTGCCAAACCTGTGCACAGACAGATTCAACAGAGTCCTACTCCCAAACAGAAGGTTGTTTTAGATAATAGCAAAACCTATGGAAAGGGGTTTCACATCTGGGAGAAACTCAATCGGAAGAAAAGTCCTATTCCAATTGACTTCGGGAAACAGAAAAAGAAGGTCTCCGAGTCAACGGACATAGACTTCAGGAAGCAAAAGGTCTGCTTCTACTGTGGGAAGGAGGGACACAGTCAGAGAAACTGTAAAGGATGGAAAAACACTTCGAAGAAATCGCCAGGGAAGTCAAGCTCCAAGTCTGGAACTTCCTCAGAAGTCCAGAGCAGAAGGAAAGCTGGAGCAGGGAATGACTCGTCAAGTTCCAGAGTGGTTAAGGATGTATCTCACTCACTGGCAGTTTCAAAAATTCATGCTTCTAATATTAAATCTTCATCTCAACCCAAAAAGGCTAAGCTTGTTTGGGTTCCTAAAACCTGATTGTTTATGTGCAGGTCGAGAGAGGAACAAGTTCATGGCTTATAGATAGTGCATGCTCAGGTCATATGACCGGGAAGATGAACCAGTTCTCCTCTCTACGACATCATTCTGGTGGCTCCATAACTTTCGGAAATGAAAGTAAGTGTCAGGTCATCGGATCAGGTAAGGTACAGTTATCACGTAAGGTAAGTGTTGATAATGTGAGTTTTGTTCATGGGTTGAAGTTTAATCTGTTAAGCGTTTCACAGTTGTGCCGTGGAGGTAAAAACAAGGTGGTTTTTACAGCTGATGATTGCTCTATTGAGTGTGTCTCCACAGGTCAGGTTCTTCTACGTGGGAGATGTGCTGACAGAGTTTATTTTGTGGATTCGTCATTTGATCCAGAAGAATACTTATGTCTGTCGTCCAGAGCTGATGAAACCGAGATGTGGCATCGTCGGTTGGGACACGTAAACTTCAGATTGTTGAAAAGGTTGCAGAATCAGAACTTGGTAATTGGATTACCAAAGATCAGTGAGGTACCTGATCATGTCTGCAGTGCTTGCACGCAAGGAAAGCAGTCTAGAGGATCCTTCCACTCAAAGAATGCAATCAGTACGTCAAGAGCATTTGACTTAGTACACATGGATTTGTGTGGACCGATGAGAGTTCAGTCACGACAAGGTAATCGATATGTGTACGTGTTAGTTGATGATTATTCTAGATATACGTGGGTGATCTTCATCAGGTCAAAGGACGAAGTCTTTGAGTGCTTCAAGACGTGGGTGAAACTCGCTGAAAGAAAATTCAGTCTCAAGGTGAAGAGTATCAGATCGGATCATGGTACTGAGTTCGAGAATGGACAGTTTACAGAGTTCTGCAGTGATCAAGGAATTGATCACAATTTCTCAGCGCCGAGGACTCCACAGCAAAACGGGGTAGTTGAGAGGAAGAATCGAACTCTGGAGGACATGACCAGAACGATGCTGATAGAAAGCAGGTTGGCAAGAAGTTTCTGGGCAGAGGCAATGAATTCAGCCTGCTATGTCCTCAACCGTTGTTATCTGAGGCCTACTCTCAATAAGACTCCGTACGAGTTGCTGAATGGTCGGACACCTAACATCTCGCATCTTCGAGTTTTTGGCAGTAAGTGCTACATCCACAACAACGGGAAAAATCAGCTAGGGAAGTTTGATCCAAGAAGTGATGAAGGAATTTTCGTAGGATATGCCCTGCATAGTAAGGCCTACAAAGTATTCAATAAGAGGACCAAGCTGATTGAGGAAAGCGTACATGTCATCTTCGATGAAGAATCCATGGGAAAGGATTCTGGACATGTTCCTGATGTTCAGGTTGCTGATAATGATGAAGGATTTGAGCTAATTCGTCCGAGGGATGATCCAACAGCAGATGTTCCAGAGAATCTGGAAACACCTGGACAAGATGTTCCAGATAATCTGGAAATACCTGAGCAAGTCAATGTGCAAGTTCCTGAGATCGCGGAACCAGAGCAGGAAGCTGAAGGAAACGAACAAGTTCATGAAGTTGCTGAGGCTGATGATGAACCCGAGGAAAACCAAGAGACTCAAGAAGTCACTGAGTTAAGGAGAAGTACTCGAGTCAGGCGGCCGAGTAGCACACTTCGCGATTTCGTCTGTTATGCTGCTGTTCAGGGGGAAACCGTCATGAATGCCTTCGTGTCGTTGATTGAGCCAAAGACAATCCAAGAAGGACTGAAAGACTCAGACTGGATTCAAGCAATGCAAGATGAGTTGCATCAGTTTGAGAGGAATAAGGTTTGGAGACTTGTTCCTAGGCCAGAAAAATGTAAGGTCATTGGCACCCGCTGGATCCTGAAGAACAAGCTGAATCCCAAGGGAGAAGTGGTCAGGAACAAGGCCAGACTTGTGGTGAAAGGATACTCACAGCAGGAAGGCATTGACTATGAAGAGACCTTCGCGCCTGTGGCAAGACTAGAGGCTATCAGGTTGTTGATAGCGTACTCAGTGCAGCTTGGCTTTAAGCTTCATCAAATGGATGTCAAAACGGCGTTTCTGAATGGATATCTCAAGGAGGAAATATTCGTGGAACAACCTCCGGGATTTGAGGATCCAGATCGTCAGGACTGGGTGTATGTCCTTGACAAGGCCGTCTATGGTTTAAAACAAGCACCAACGGCGTGGTACGAGCGCCTGTCGGAATACCTGCTGGCTCACGGATATGAGCGAGGTAAGGTAGATAAGACTTTATTTGTCTTGAGGACTAATAAACACCTACTTATTGTGCAGGTATATGTGGATGACATAGTCTTCGGATCCACAAGTGACGAGCTTGTGAAGTCTTTCACAAAACTCATGGAGAACGAGTTCGAAATGAGCATGGTAGGGGAGCTGACCTTCTTTCTTGGTATTCAAGTTAGGCAGCTGGAGAATGGTACGGAGATTTCACAACAGAAGTACCTGAGTGAAGTCGTGAAGAAGTACGGATTGGGATGTTCCAAGCATGTGAACACTCCGAGCTCTCCGAACGAGTCCCTGGTGAAGGATGATGGATCACCGAAGACAGATGCAACGATCTATCGAGGGATGATAGGTTCGTTACTTTATTTGACTGCCTCAAGACCTGACATCATGTTTAGTGTCTGTCAGTGTGCCAGGTTCCAGGCCGAACCAAGAGAGTCGCACGTAAAGGCAGTGAAGCGCATACTCAGATACCTGAAGGGTACGGAGAAGTTGGTCCTGTGGTATCCAAGGGTGAAGTCCCTCAGACTGGAAGGCTTCACAGACGCAGACTTTGCGGGAGATAGGACTGACAGAAAGTCCACGTCTGGAATGGCTCAATTCCTTGGGTCCTGCTTAGTCTCCTGGGGATCAAAGAAGCAGAACTCAGTGGCATTATCAACTGCAGAAGCGGAGTACATTGCAGCAGCAGCGTGTTGTGCTCAGATACTTTGGCTTCGGAATCAGCTAAGTGATTTTGATTTACATTTTGATCAAGTTCCAATTTTCTGTGACAATACTAGTGCGATTAGTATTGCTAAAAACCCTGTTCAACACGGTAAGTCTAAGCATATAGAAATAAAGCATCATTTTCTTAGAGACTGTGTAGAAAAGGAACTTGTCACCATTAACTTCTGCAGAAGTGAAGATCAGATAGCCGATATATTTACCAAGTCTCTACACAAGGACGTTTTTGAAAAGCTCAGGATGGAACTTGGATTGATGAGCCCACAGTGAGGTACTTCTAAACTTCTCTCAATGATTGACTAGAAGATAGAATATTCAACATGCACAGCAGTCAATTACATGAGCGAATATTTGAAGTTTCTGAGTAGCTGGTAATGTGCGTGATATTACTTCATTGCTAAATCTGATATAGTACATGCTTTGCTGAACACTTCATTCCTTGATGCCTGACATAGCTTCCGGATCTTGTTGCCAATTACCCCATGAAGGAAGTTATGAGACCACCTGTCCTAATATATACCATATGAGCTTGATGACATATTCAATACAATTGCTGGACATGATTGATTATATATATGTGTGTGCTTGAGTGTTGAATTGTGGTGATTTTAATCTATATACCCTTATGGTAAGCCGACCCACCACAATGTCCCTTGCGTTAAATCCGTAGTCAAGGAACTGGTCTGGTATTCTCTCAGTCAAGATTGAAGTCTCTGTGACTAAAGAACTCTTCGAGGTATCTGATGGATGAAGGTAGTGGGTGACAGCAGTTATGAGATAAGACAGTTCAGAACTTTATGCCTTGGAAGTCGGACAGTTTTCTCGCAGATACGCGGATAAGAAGTTATTGCAGATTTCAACGGGATTCTGTTTTTAAAAGAGATTTCAAGTCCGTCCGTCTCTCACCACTCTCTACTGCGAAAAGGAAACCTTAAATTCGAAAAATCATAATCTCTAAAGTCGGCGAAAAATTCACTGTCAAGTTCCGATGGCTTCCAACTCAAACAGCAGCATCGTCGACGCCTCAGAAAATCAGTTGGTGACACTTATCATCCTGGGAGTTCGATACACTGTCCCAAAAGAGGTAGCCGAGCTACTCAAGCCAAGTAAGTCGAATCTCCAAGTTTCAATCAATCATAAATCTGTAAGGTTTATTGACTTCTGTGCTGGGATGTGGAGTGTTGGTGAACGGGATAGAGTAGATATCTCTGAATTTGTTGGTGATGTGGAAGCCGATAGTGTGATAGAAGAGGTAAAGGAAGGTGGTTGCATGTGTGGTCCGGGTCTGGTTGGTGCAGAAGAAGAGGAAGTTGAAATCATAGATGAAGTCCCAATGAGGAACCCAGAAGGGGTTGAAGAATCATGCGATTCCGAATATTGGAACAATGAAATAGATGGTTTTGAACCCTCTGTTGGCGAGGAAATATCTGCTGCAAATAAGGTGTTGGAAAACCTTGTGGATATGGGCAAGATTGCCCAGTTCAACAAATCTGAAGGTTCAGATGGTGTGGACTGTGAGGTAGTAGAATCATCTCTAAATGTCTCCAAAAGGCCAAAGAAAGCCTTACCTCTGAGGATTCTACCTCCTAGGGGAGCTGAGAAGAGAAAGCTGGCTGTCAAAGAGGAAACCGCCCATGTGCCCCCTGCAAAGAAGCCTAAGAAGTCGGTTTCTGGAAAACAAATTCTGATGGAGATGGAATGCTCAGAAGAGTTTCTGAATAGAGAAGACTTGACTGAGGTGCTTGATTTGCTGAAAGCTCAAGGGTGGGAGAAAATATGTGACAAGCAGGATTTCGTATGTCCTGAAGCAGTGGAAGACTTCTACAAAAATCTGAAGTTAACTAATGGCAGTGTATCAACACTTGCAGTGAACTTCAGGGGAAAGAAATTCACGTTGTCAAGCACTGAGCTAGCAGAGATATTGGGGCTGAAGCATGAAGGATTCGATTACTATTGCACATCTAGTGTATGGCCGAAGGAATTTGGAGTGAAGAAGGATTTGGTGAAAAGAATCTGTAAACTGGAATCAGCTGAGAAAGGCTTGGGGTTAAGCACTCAGTTCATGGATCCGACAGTCAAGATCCTGCATAGATTGCTAGTGAGCAACTTCATGCAAAGGGGAGTAAAGCCCTCGTATGTTCAACATCAGGACTTGCTGGTTTTGGATAGGATGCTGAGGGGAGAAAAGGTCAACTTACCCAAGTTGATTATACACCAGTTGGATCATCTGAAGACCCTGACTCAGATCGGATATTCAAGGGTGATAAAGAAGGTCCTTCAGAAACACAACCTGTATGAAGTACTCTCTGATGTAGAGGAGCAGATTGTGAAGACCTTTTATCCAGAAGTCTTCAGGAAGATGCATTTGGTCAAAGACGATGTGGAAGGATGGATCAAGGCTCCTGTTCAAAAACCCAAGAAGAAAGCCAAACCAGTTCTGCAGCAGATTGAAGAAGAGGATGAGGATGAGACTGAAGATTATAGCCATGAGAAGTGGGATCTTCTGGAGAAAGGGATTTCGGATATGAGAAGAGACCTGAAGACTCTGACAGCAGAAGTCAAGGATATGAAGGATGCAATGATCGAAGTGCAGGATGCACTTCTCCTTCTCGCTGAAAGGACATGAAGTTCTTCAGTTCCAGGGGTGATCTCCTTTTGACTATGAGAATGCCGTGATTAGTTCCGGTTACGAGATTTCCCATTCCTTGCCATCCCATCTCGCTATCTCTTTTTATTGTCTATGAGTGTTAAACACTGTGTTCACTCTGCTTGCTATGGCTATCTAGTTTATCTTTGAAGTTATATGCATGCCATTACTAACTTCACTGAATTTCAGAATTTCACTCATGTCTTTGAATGCTGAGTATATTGACTAACTCTTCTTTGATGATGTCAAAAGGGGGAAGGGTAGAAGTATCACCTGAGGGGGAATACAATCTGACGTGACGTTCCCGAGTAAAAATGACTAGAAATACCTATGCATAAGTATGACTTAATAGGATGTTTATAAAGTTTCTGAGTGTGCAGGGACTTAGGGGGAATATGTTCCCAAGGAGAATAGGTTCTCAATCCATGCTGTGTGCATGTTTTACATCTATTAAGTGCATCTTCGGTATTTATCTCCTAAGGGTTTGTCATCATCAAAAAGGGGGAAATTGTTGAGGCATTGGCCTCACAAGTTTTTGATGATTGACAAACCGGTTTAATGGTTTACGAGAGTTTCTGTTAGTCAGGAACCTACTGGAGCAATCAAGGACGTGATGCTGGAATCCAGTACCTGCGGAAGTCTCCGAGTAATCAAGAACCAGAGTATGGGTCAAGTCAACGAAGCGGTTGAACAGTTGAGGTCAACAAGAGCAGTTGAAGTCAAGGCAGTTGGCAGTGGGAGTCAAGGCAGTTGGCAGTGGCAGTTGGCACGTCCCCACTACAAGTCAAGGAGATCATGGGTTGGCAGTTGCAAGCCATGATCTGTGGCAGTTACCTGACGGTTGCTGAAGAACCTACATAAGGAAGATCATCTCTTCAGAACCGTGCGCGCATCCACATACACTCGAGAGCTTTCCAAGTGAGAATATCAAGCAAGCTGTGCAAGGTGATATTCGTGTGATCAAGCTGTTCTTGATCGGTGCCGGAAAGTGAAGGACGTGCCAAGACTACGAAGACGTCGACGAGACGGTCAGGGAAGTAGTCAGATTGCTTGTGTAAATCTGAGTTAGATTTATACTGAATAGGCAAAAGTTTTGTACCATTGAGTGTACAGTTTAAATAGTAATAAAAGCTATTTAAAGCTTATTCCGCTGTGTAATTAATTAGAGTAATTACCTGCATACTAAGTTAGGTTCCTAACAGTCCCGAACTTAGTTAAAGTCTCTGACTATTTGAACTTAAGTCTTTGACTATCTAACCACGATCCTAACACATGAGCATGTGGTGGCTGTGCTGGAATATGAAAAATCTCCTTTCTCTACCTTTATTTATATGATACTACTCTCTGCTGCAGGCATTTTGTTCATGGTTCCCCCTTTCAAACTTCTTTCTGCTGTCTCATGCCCATTTTGAGCAGCAGGTGCTGACGACTTTTGAAGTTTCCTACTGAATTTGGATGCTTTTACTACTAACATCGCAAATACCAAAATTTCCTTGTTCTTTTGTCAATAGGGTAGTGGCCTGTTGGTTAAAGAGTTCATTCAAAAATGGTTGGATACTTACACACTGGGTTCGAATTATATGGTCACTAATTTTCTTCCAAACTTGACCTGTGCTTTAAGCGGCGGATATATATAACAAATGATTTCAGGATCTGAACGATATACTAGATGATATGTATTGTATCGCTATAGTCATTCATCAAAGCAAAAAAAATTTCCTTGTTCTTCTTTGCAAATAGTACTTCAATTTGATGTTATACAAATCGTAAAGATGTGCAAACTTTGAGGACGCAAATGTAATATAAAAACTAGCAAACAGAAAACATAATTCTCGATACTAACGAACATTTGATTTTAAACCACAAATAAATAATCAGAATAATTTAATCAATGCGATATATAAATTAACTTAAATATTCTGCGCTCATACATTGATGAGTTTTTAGTGCGCACGGCACACCAACTTTGCATCAAAGCCGAACTCGCCAGAGGTCAATGAAGCAGATTCAGATCCAATAGCGTCGCCGGCCGTCTTCTCTGAGTGCCAATTTTTTCGGGTGTTCAAATCTTAATGGGTCTGATTGACAGCTTCAAAACTGGCGTTTGGGAGCATGAGAGCTATCCGGCTTATGAGGATTACGCAGTTCTTCCCCTATTCGCGCTCTTCTTCCCCTCAGTTCGCTTCTTGCTAGATAGATTCGTCTTTGAGGTACTCCCATCGAAGCTTTTTTGTATTGTTATCGATTCATCGTTGGAGGTTTGATTTTTTGTCTTTTGAATCTGCTGCTGGCTTGCCAGTTATCACTGTTGGAAATTTATCTGGATTTTTAGTGGTTTTTTGGGTTTCGATAATCAACCTGTTTTGGCTGATAGTTTGTCGTTGAATTTATCTGGTGTGTGTGGTACAAAAATTTGATTTTTTTTTTTTGGTTATCGGTTTTGTGGATTTGGAGCAGTGTCGGATTTAAAATACTTCATGTGTCTATATTGTTTTTGTTTTTTTTACCTGGGTGATGATTATATATTAAGGTTTTCTCTTGTATGAGGTGGGCTCAGATCGATATGAATGAGGAAGATTGTACGAATTGATGATTGTTGGTGGCTTTACTTCAAAATGCAATAATTGACTTTGTACTCAGTTTTTTTTACACAAGATGATATTTTGTCAGAGAATTTTAATGTATGAGACTTGAAGAATTACACGCTTTGGTGAGCTGTGGCTGAGAGAAGATTTCGAGGTTGAGAGTAGAAAATGTTGCTCAGTTGAGTAGATGTATCACAACTCACAATTGGGTGTGGCCTTGTGCGTGCTATTGTGTGTCTAGTAGAGAGGTCAATTGTTGGTTGACCGGAGATTTATTCATGTTGCAGAAACTGGGAAGGCGGATGATCTTTGGGAAGGGGCATGCAAAGCTTGACATGAAAACAGATGAGCGGCAGAAGAAACTGAATAAGTTCAAGGAGTCTGCTTGGAAATTTGTATATTACACTTCGGCCGAGATCCTAGCGCTATCTGTCACATACAATGAGCCTTGGTTTACAAACACAAAGAATTTTTGGATAGGACCTGGAGATCAAACATGGCCAGACCAAAAGATGAAGTGAGCATTATTCTGTGCTTCATTTCAAAGATGTCCATAAATTTGTATATTAAGAAGATTACTATGTTATGTTTCCTTGACTTTGCAGGTTAAAATTGAAAGCCGTATACATGTTTGCAGGCGGATTCTACGCATATTCCATATTTGCTTTGATATTTTGGGAAACAAGGCGCTCAGACTTTGGTGTGTCCATGGGTCATCATGTCGCAACTGTTGTTCTCATCGTGCTGTCTTACATATATAGGCAAGTCTCTTGGTGTTGTCTCGGTTATTTGTTCTTTTCTTTTATACGATGCTTACTACAAAAAAACGTTAATTTAAATCAATAAAACCCGTAAGGAATGAATATGGTGCGGTCTTCATAGTTCATACTTGGATATGTTTTTCATGTCTGGTTAAATTTCGCAGCTTCATTTTCATTGTTTAGGTTTGCTCGTGTTGGGTCAGTGGTTTTGGCTATTCACGATGCAAGTGATGTATTTTTGGAGATAGGGAAGATGTCCAAGTACAGTGGAGCGGAAGGACTCGCTAGTGTGGCGTTCATTTTCTTTGTTGTGTCCTGGTTGTTACTTCGTCTTATCTACTTCCCATTCTGGGTCCTCTGGAGTACAAGGTCAGTAACAAGTTACATCACTGATTAGCTGGTCTGTTTTGAAATAATTGTTGCTAAAGTGATGGGGTGTTTGATTTTATTCGAGCTCCGTAGATAGTAAATAGTATATACTGCCCAACGACCTCACAGTGTGATGGAGCTTGAATTGACTTTTGTCATGTTTTTTGGCAGCTATGAGGTTTTACTGACACTTGACAGAGCTAAACACGAATTCGATGGACCAATTTACTACTACACGTTTAATACACTTCTATACTGCTTATTTGTTCTTCATGTCTACTGGTGGGTATTAATATATAGAATGCTCATCAAACAAATCCAGGCGAAAGGCAAGCTCAGTGACGACGTTAGATCAGGTAAATCATGCTATACGTCAGGTTTGCGAATCAGCTTTCTGGTGCTAAAATTGCATGGTTATATAATCTTAATCCTTTCCTTTGTTGATCTCACAATGCAGATTCCGACAGTGACAATGATCATGAAGATTGAAAATATATTAAATCGTCCGAAGGTCAGCCAAACTTGAAAATAAAAAGAAGAAAAATTCAAAATACCTTTCAATGAAATGCCTGATCCTCAAACATCTGTTCTGCAGATAAAATAGATAGCTATATTCTTCACTCTCCACGCTTTCTGACTGCACATACATGTCTGGGTCGCAGTAAAAGTTCCCCATAATTTCTTAAACAAATGGAAGCCTGCAAGCGAATATCAGTATCAAAGAAGCGTCTCAGCATTCTTGATTCCAAAGATTCTTGTCTTTCAACATTTCCTGTTCATTCAACTTATGTAAATTCTTCCTGAGAAGCAGAATGACATAATTCTAATTTTACAAAATTCCGGTGTAAATTCGAATATATTCGTGCTATAGGGCCATTACATGTAAAAGATAATAGTTTGATGGATGTTCTGTAATTAAATGAAAATAATTACGTATATATTTTATTTAGTACTTGCTAATGTGTATATCACTGAACTATGGGGGCTGGAGTGAAATTAACAGGTTCTTGTATCCACCATTTTATTTTTACCGGAAGCCAGCTGAAATGAAACCCTCTCCAACTTTTTCCAACGCACCGACTGGACCAAATGTGTTTCTTGAAATCTGCGGCATTCCGACACTAATCTGATCAACTGCGATCCGTAAGCGTATGTTTTCTCATCTGTTAAACCCTGTCTGACCAGTAAAGTTATGATGATTTTGAGCCGCGATAAAAAATTTAGAGAACCCGTTTTTATGCATCCGGGGTGTAATTTTCCGGGCATGAAGTGATTGGAAGCTGTTCGCTATCTTTTTATTTAATGATTGAATTTGTTGTGTACTAGGATTTGAGTAGATCATTTGAATAAAATATTTAATCAGGTTTTATTTTGAATTGGCTTTTGGCTGGCCTTTGATCTGATATTGGAGAAGTTGATGTTTGGTAGTTGTTGTAGATCTTTCATGATAAAGAAAAACCTCCTCATGAAAGTTTTTATTTTTAAAAATAGAGGGTTTTTTTGTCATGCTTGCTAGTCCCTGAATTTAAAGTTAGTGTGTTTCAGTTCTGGAGAAGGCAGTTGATGTATGTATGATTGGTTTCCAGGTGGGAGATGCCGTGGGGTACTGAGCTCCAGAGTTGGTTGTAAAAGTTGAGAATGAACTTGAAGATGGGTGATGATTTATTAAGTGATTTGCCTCACAGCATAATCGAGAGCATTTTGATGCGAATGCCAATTCGTGATGCAGTAAAGACATCCGTGTTGTCTAGTAAATGGAGGTACAGGTGGACTAAGATTACACATCTTGTTTTTGATGATAATATGCTGGGTATTGATAAGGATCCGGAGGAGCTGGAGCTGGAAGACATTGAAAAATTTATCACTCACACTCTTTTACTTCATAAAGGCCCAATCCACAGATTTCAGCTCTCGGTTTCAGTCTTGCAGACTTGCCCTGATATAGATCAGTGGATTCTGTATTTGTCGAGAAATGGGGTTAAAGAACTGATTCTTGACCTGGAAGAGGGTGACTGGTGGCGGGTACCTTCTTGTTTATTCAAATGTGGGAAATTAGTTCATTTGGAGCTTCACCGTTGTGAAATTTACCTGCCTAATAATTTTAAAGGCTTCTCGTTCCTCAAGAGTCTTAGTTTGTATGAGATTGTCAGTCCGCCAGAAGCAACTGAATTCCTTATATCTAGTTGCCCCCTCCTCGAGACTCTCTCTTTGTCATATATCGATAATTTGGAACTGCATATCGAAGCGCCAATGCTGAAGTACTTGACTCTTGAAGGTGAATTCAAAGACATAATTCTTGTGAACACTCCACTTCTGGTGTCAGTCAATGTCTGTATGTATATGAACGAAGATTTCACTGAGCACTTGGAGCTGGATCGCCGAAGCATTTTTGACAAGTTTCTTGGCGCAATGCCTCTTTTAGAGAGCCTCTTTGGACATGTTTATTTTACAAGGGTATGCCTTCCTCTCCTGCTTATTTACCAAGTTAAAAGTGGTCACATTTTTTGTTTAGGGCTATTCGTGATCATTGACTTGCATTTGTAACTTAGTTTGCTTTTCCATCTATTCAAGTACCTGAGTATAGGTCATGACTTAGCGCGGTTACCAATCACCTTCAACAACCTAAAGACTGTTGAGCTGTATCAAGTCAGCTTTGAAGATGTCAAAGAAATAGAAGTTATCATTCGATTGCTCTTCAGTTCACCAGTCTTACACACGCTTACAGTCTCAGTAAGTCTGAATTCCATGAGCATACATAGAGTTCAAACAAGTGATTGGTTGCAAAAAGTTTCAGTCTCTCACCTCTTATGATTTGGTCTAGGTTTCGACTAGTTCATGCGTCTCAGAATCTGTTGAGAGAGTTGACTGGGACAAGGAACAAAGTGTTGCTGACGGCAATCTTGAACATCTGCGGCATGTGAAACTCGAGCTAGCCCACTTACCTAATGAGTTGTTGTTTGTCCAGTTTCTACTGGAACGATCCCCTGTGCTCGAGACATTGAAGATATCAGCGTGTGGTGTAGCTGCCAAAGCAGTACGAGAGAAAATGCTGATTGATTTGCTGAGGTTCAGGCGTGCTTCAACTCGAGCAGAAATCATAATTTTGGAAGAACGGAAGATGTGATTAGAATTCCCCATTTTACAGTTTTACTATAAGACATGAACATGACTAGTCCTCTTCTTATGAAATTCTCTCCCCAAGTATTTTTATTTTATTTTTTTATATATCAAAAACAATATTTCAATTAAAAAAGTTTTATTGTGGACTGTAATAAAGATGAAGCATTTGAAAGATAAACGACGCCGTTGGCGAAGGGAACTCAGAGAGTTTAAGCTTGCTGTTGCGTTGCTGGGACTTGGGGAGGCATCGATGGCGGGCGACTCTTTATCGCCGCTCGATGACGTTGGCATTCAAAATCAACGCAAGGATCCAGACGTGTCGACTGATTCGGGTTTGACTCCGCTGTCTTCTTCTGCTTCCAGAGCGATCGACTTTCTCACACTATGTCGATCCCTCAAGGTAATTTTTGCTTTGATTTGGATTCAGTCGATAAAATCAAGATGATATTCTGTTTGGAGTGATGTTGTTTGCGTTTTGTTTTGGGCTGATGTTGAGGATGACGAGTCGAGAGTTGATTAGGGTTCCGAGCAAGATCCATTTTTTTAAACATAAATTAATCGATTGATCTCAATGTTATATGGAATTAATGCATCAATGGAGTGTAGTTGGTTTTGGGAATGTGGGAAAGTTTGAGTGCAGTTGAAGGTTCTTGTGGGAAAGCTCTAATATGTATGTTTGCCATGAGCCCATACTACACTTGCCTTTTTAGTGTGTTGTAGGAGGTTTCCTATTTGTATGAAATGAGATTTTAGTAGTAGCTCGAGCAAAGGTGATACTCGCTAGCGTCTTTGCTCCCCTTAATATTAAAGCATGATGGTGAGGGTTTTTTTTTGTCTTGAGAACTTAGAGAGCGTTGATTCGGATGTGTGTCATGCCTGTGTTTTTATCATGCAGACTACAAAAAGAACGGGTTGGATCAATAATGGAATAAAGGGTCCTGAGTCTATTGCTGACCATATGTATCGGATGGGTTTGATGTCCCTGATTGTCGGTGATCTTCCTGCTGTAGACAGGGAAAGGTTGGTTTACGATGATTTGTTTGTTTGTGTAATCTATTTTTAGGTTTTTGATGAAGCTCTACCATCGCTTGACCTTTTTATATGGCGTGGTTTTTTGTTTTGTTTTCCAGGTGTATTAAGATGGCAATCGTTCATGATATTGCAGAAGGTATATCATGTCAAGCCTTTTTTTTAATATAAAATGCAGTCTAGTAGTTATAACTTGTAAATAGATATCCTTGGTAGCTTTCGTTACTGTAAGTTGTATCCGAACATTCTTTGTAAACTGTAACTAAATATTTTTTGTAAGTTGTTACTCAATATTTTGTGTATATTGTAACTCGATATTTTCTGTGAATTGTACCAACTATTTTTTTTGTATGTTTTAACAAAAAGTTTTTACAAATTGATAGCTATTGTGGGAGACATAGCACCTTCTGACGGCATCTCAAAGGAGGAAAAAAGCAGGAGAGAAGAGGCAGCTTTGGAAGAAATGTGTAAGGTTCTCGGTGAAGGAACAAGATGTATGTACTAGAATCAATGACTTTGAATAAATGTACTAGAACAAGAGGTATGTACTAACACTCATATCATATTGTTACATATGTCAGCTGAAGAGATCAAAGAGCTCTGGCGGGAATACGAAGATAACTCATCCAAGGAGGCTAATCTTGTCAAGGATTTTGACAAAGTATGTTGCTTTTATGAAACGCAGTGTTTTTTTTTGCTTCGTCTTCAGTCTTTGTTCTTCATTATCACATCTAAGCGGCCAACAGTAATTTTGTGACTTTTGTCTGAATGTTTAACTGTTTCAAACTCCTTATTATGTCGTTTTGCATTCAGGTGGAAATGATTTTGCAAGCGCTCGAATATGAAAAGGGTAAATTTGTATACCCTGAATCTGAAAATTTTGCACCTGCTTCCAATGTTTGTACGTGTTTTTGCACTGTTTCAGCTCCTGGAACATAAGACGTTTAGCGATGTTTTACTTGTATGCTCGCTAACTAAATTGTATTTTTGACACAGAGCAAGGCAAGGTGTTGGACAGCTTCTTCCAGTCAACGGCTGGTAAGCATTTCCATATTCATCTCTTCAACAATCTGACTCATAAAATTACTTTGAGCTTCATTCTCTCTGGCCCTGCTGTAATGAATTTATAATCTTCAGGCAAATTCCAAACAGATGTAGGAAAGGCATGGGCAACTGAAGTGAATGCTAGAAGAACGTCAAGGTCATTTACATCCAGTTTAGCAACCATCAATAAAATAACCAAATAGCTTCCTCTTCTGAAGTCTGTACTTTTGTTCTTGCATGCAGCACCCAAAATAAGTAAGCATCTTTCAAGATGTGGTAGGAAGAATCACGTATCCCGTGCTGCACTCATTGTTGATCGATGCAGCAAACTCATCCTTGACCCTTCTGCAAGAAGCATTGTCAACACTTGTTCTTAACATGGATCAAGGATGATATTCATTACAGGATATTGTAGCCACCAACTTTTCTGGGGTTTCAAATTCCAATATTAGCCTCTTTTTTTTTCCTGCAATGCAAAAGATTTGGTTTTTCAGCCTTCAAATAAACCAGTAAAGAAGACGATCTCTCTCCGAAGCATTTTAACAAACAATTTCCATTCAAACCAATTCCCTTTCTCCGCTCCTGGAAATGGCAGTCACTCCCTCCTCCCATTGCGTCCACCACCTGAACCGCGTCCTCCCCCACCACTCATCCCTCTCGTTCCTCAACCGGTCTTCCATAAAGTCCGTTACCTTCTTCGATTCGCCGTCTGCTGCGAGGCTCGTTTCGGTCCGCGGCGCTAAGTCGGATCAGAACGATGTGTCGTTGATTAAGGATGAAGTGACTCAGGCGGATTCGGGTTCTTCGGCCTCGTCTTCGTCTGCTGCCTATGCGATCAATTTCTTGACGCTGTGCCATAGCCTCAAGGTGAGAACTTTCGGATCTTTTTGTCGGGTTTTGGATCTGGGATTGATGCGGATTGAGAATTTGGAAATCCTGATTAGTCGTTGTCACTTGCATTTTTTGTGGTGAGATTGTAAAGATGAGAAATGTTTGTCCTTACAGGTTTGGCATTGAAACTTTTGTCTGTTGAAGTTTGATTTGATTTTTTTTTCTTCTTTTTTTGCTGTCTAGTTTCGGTAGTATTTCTGGGATGTTAGACTCTGCTTGTTTTTGCTCTGGAATGATGCAAGTTTGTGTGCTAACTTGCTGCGAAGATGATTAAAATATCCTGTTTATCTGCACAGACTACAAAGAGGAAGGGTTGGATCAATCATGGCATAAAGGGTCCTGAGTCGATTGCTGATCATATGTATCGTATGGCTCTAATGTCGCTGATTGCTGGTGATATGCCTGGCGTGAACAGGGAAAGGTTCGAGGTTCATGAGTTACCACAATGCATGATTTCAGACGTTCGAGTTCCAGTTTGCTGGATTTTCATTTATCTTTTGGAATTCATGTTCTTAAGTGGATCATTACGCTAGAAATTTCGACTTCATCTAGTACTGACTTGCCCACTCAAAAGTGGTTTTGCTAAGTCCCTTTGGGCTAGATAGCCTTTGTCTGTGGCCTATTAGTTATTGGATAAACCTGATGGTGTCTTTGGCCACAATTGATTGTTCTTGATAATGCTTAGTTCTAAAATTTCTTTCCTTCTTCTGGGGAGACCTTATGAGTTATGACATTCGTTTTATTGTTTGCATAGGTGCATCAAGATAGCGATAGTTCATGACATTGCTGAAGGTAAATTTTAATTCTCCTCTCATAAATGGTGGAGAGGGTATAGGAGATGATAGCTATTGGTAGCATAATCCATTCTGTTTTTTACTGTCGCAAGATTGCTTAATTAGTTTATTTTTGCATTAAGAGAAATATCTGTTTTATAGCTATAGTTGGAGACATAACGCCATCCGATGGTGTCCCAAAGGAGGAAAAGAGCAGAAGAGAGCAGGCTGCTTTGAAAGAAATGTGCAAAGTTCTTGGTGGCGGGATGAGGGGTAGATTATTAAAATCCATGTCTTGTTAAGTGACTTTTATGTTTGGATCAACTTAATAGTTTTAACATCATGGTGACTGTGACCATCTGCAGCTGAAGAGATTCAAGAGTTGTGGCGAGAATACGAAGACAATGCTTCCAACGAGGCTAAACTGGTCAAAGACTTTGATAAAGTGAGCTCCATCCTCACTATAGTGTCCTTATCTAAGCTCACTCAGTGCACACTGCGCACCATATCCCTCTGTCTGTTCTTCTAAATTTATGATGCTATTTAAATATGCACCTCTTGTGATCATTACATCCAGGTGGAAATGATTTTGCAAGCTCTGGAGTATGAAATGGGTAAGACCTCAGTTTTACCCATTACAACGACTTTATGCATATCACAGCTTTTACCTAGTTCAATGAAATTTGCATAAAAGTTTTCTGGATCCCCGTTCCTTGTTTCTGTAAATAAAAAGCCCACTTGTGGGATCAACAACATTGATAAAGTCCTGATACCATGTACTTGCTTTGCCAAAGCTTAACAAATCTATTTCTTCATAGAACACGGGAAGGTATTGGATGAATTTTTCCAGTCAACGGCAGGTAAACACACTCACTCATTCGTCGCATTGAAATCAGTTGTTACTTGGCTCTTCTACTGAAATGAAGCTTCAATGGTCAATGCAGGTAAATTCCAGACAGATATCGGGAAAAAATGGGCAGCTGAAGTCAATTCAAGAAGAAGCACAAGACTTGCGGCAGACAACAGCCTCAGCAACTGATCTCTGATTCCATCATATCAAAACCATATAGGTTATATACCATTCAGGAGTTGCAACCATCTTTTGTATCTCATAAGACTTATCACCTTGTTGTTTTGGTTTCCGGTTACCAACTTCCAATACATTTTGTTTTAGTTTTTCATCTTCAAGGTAGTACCTGGACCAGATATGTCCATGTCATCATCCACGTGGCACAATAAAATCATAAGTGCCATCATCAATTCAGCAACTTTAGCTGAATTCAGAAGCATTCATAACCATACAAGAAATTTCCTTGTTGCATTTAAATTTGTAGTATTAAATTTGTTTGATTTTAGTATTGTCTTCTTCCTCCACCGGCATGGACTCTTTGAACACATGTTACCTTGAAGATAGATAGATGATGATGACATCTACTCATCAAGTTCAAAACGGAGCTTTCTTTGTCCCAGCAATGCCTGTCCTCCAGCATTTCCACATTCTATTTTTGACTCACAAAATGACATGATGAGTGACTCACTAATCACTATGTATGGCGCATGAATTGAACCTCACGGTATCTTGCAATATACCAAAACAAAACCAGACAGAAAGAGCTTGTTAAGGTCCACCCACTACTCATTCACCACCCTACTAATCACAATCTTATCATCACACAAACACCAAAGTTATTAACTTTATGCTAAAAGATGAAGACTTCATATCTAAATCTGACACCAAAATGTATAATTTACTTCACATTCATGTGAATAAATATTGTGCATTTTTATGTGGGTATGGTGTAAAGAAAGCAAGCTACACACAACACATGATTGTAAAAGCTAAGAGACTCATTCAATCCTATTCCTATGGTTTTTTTTATTGTTTTTATTTGTAGTTGGGTTATTTAAGATATGATTTTGACTTTGAATGAAAGCAAAACCGGAGTTTGAACTGAATGAGATTGAGATCATATATAATTCTAAAGTCTGTTAACATCAAATGTTTTTCATTTGCATATTTTCAAGGATGGAAAAATGAAAAAGAAAAATCGAAATCACAGGATTTCTCGAGTCACTTTCTATTTGCTGTTAACGCGTAGCCACCAAACTGGAGCGGAAGATTCAGAAGCCAAGATAGATTTGGAGGTGAGAATTCATTCTGGTGAGAGAGATTGAGTATTAAATTGTTTAGGTTTACGCTTTTTTTATTTTATATATATATATATATATATTATTAGATGGAATCAGTTCTGGTGAAAAGGCGTGACCTTTTATGTGTTCGGAGAATCAGTGACTGAATTTCAATAATAAACTGGGGTTTGTTTTGTTTTGGAAACAGGTTTGGTTGGTTTATGGCTGGATTGGGGTCTGTTGATACTGACTGAAATTGGGTTGATGTCGCCCGCACGGTAAAGTGATTTCAGTTTTCAGTTGTGATGTGGATGTGGCATCAAATGTGTTAGAATAATCTGGATACCACATTCACGAGTGAGCTTTTGGTAAATGTGAATTGTTTGAGGCTTCTGAGGGTTTTGATTTTAAGTTTGGACCTGGTTTATAGCTCTTCCGAAGGTCCTGGTGTCGCTTTTTTTTTTATAGATCGTGTCGAATTCAGTGTGGATTGAAGGTATAGGATTTAAATGTCAATAATGGCTCCGTCACCTTCAGCTGTGCCACCAGCATCCATCAGTGATCCTCCCCCGCCACCGGTGACCCTTTCTCCAACATCACCCCAGCCAAATGTAGATGTTCCTCCCCCTCTAACACCTTCTGCCCTGCCTCCAGCTTCTCAATCATCTCCTCCAGTGATTACTACTCCGCCACCGGCATCCACTCAGGCACCGCCTCCTCGAGCTCCACCGCCAATTAAACCTGCATCGTCTCCTCCACCCTTACCTGTTCCTCCAACACCAAGTACTTTGCCTCCAAAACCATCAGATACTCCCAAAATTTCAACACCGCCTCCTTCTGACCCTCCTTCCTTACCTCCACCTTCTCCTCCAATAACCCCACCACCTTCTCCTCCAATAACCCCACCACCTTCTCTACCTCCACCTCATACGACCCCGCCCCCTTCCCTACCTCCACCTGCATCAGAACCACCAAAAAGTCCCCCTCCACCGCCGGCTCCTACACCCCCAAAGGCCTCCCCACCTGTTCCATCTGCGAACCCTCCTGCTGAATCTCCACCTCCAAAATCCGATCCTCATAGTTCTCCTCCGCCACCAGGAAAGATCCCTCCTATAACTTCCTCCCCCCCTCCTCCTCCCCGTAGGCCACCGTCTAGAAATTCACCACCTCCTCCTGAAAATATACCACCAACCAAATCACCCCCATCTCCTAGGTCCACTCTTCCCCCGCCTCAGCCATCACCTTCTCAACCAAATTCGTCATCTCCACCACTCATTCCCCTGGTAGCCCCACCTCATTCAGCTATCTCACCGCCATCCTCAAAATTTGCCCCTAACACAAAGTCAAACTCCAGTAAGAATGGTGGTACGAATGAAGCAGTTGTAGCAGGTATCAGTGTGAGCGCTGGGATAATAGTGCTTAGTCTCATCATATTCATGGTTTGGTGCGTGATCAAGCGAAAGAAGGAAGCCTCACTCAATGGTCGCTACATAAAGCCATCGCCATATGGATCCTCCCGCAGAGCAGGTACATCATTTACTACCATCATGTATCTGATAAATATCATCCATTCCGTGCATTGTATATGTGAGTCTTGATATGTATAACTTGGGAATGCCTTTTTGAATCTGTCATTCGTATTACTTATTGTTTGTACATAATGTCGAATCCATGAAAACGGTAATCTAGAAGGCACAATTTTATCTTCTTCTTCAGACTCTACCTCGAAGGTGAATTCTTCGGCACCTCTCAATCGAAGTGGTTCTGGAAGTGGTTTTGATTATTCACTAAGAGAGCCTGGAGGATTACGCCATTCAAGGTCGTGGTTTGCTTATGAAGAACTTGTAGTTGCCACAGATGGATTTTCACCTGACAATCTTCTTGGTGAAGGAGGCTTTGGTTATGTTTACAAAGGTTTTCTGCGGGATGGTATGGTCATTGCAGTTAAGCAATTGAAGATTGGTGGTGGGCAGGGCGAGAGAGAGTTCAAAGCTGAAGTAGAAACTATTAGTCGCATACATCATCGTCACTTGGTCTCCCTGGTGGGCTATTGCGTCGCTGACAGCAGAAGATTACTTGTCTATGAATATGTGTCAAACAATACACTTTATTTTCATCTTCATGGTAAAGTTTAATATTTAGTAACAAAGTAACTATCTGAAGGAATCAACGTTCCCGTGTTTAACATGGATCTCTTCTGCGTTGTAGGGGAAGGTCGCCCCCCTATAAATTGGGCAACGCGTGTTAAGGTGGCAGCTGGAGCTGCTCGCGGGATAGCATATCTACACGAAGATTGTAAGTAATTTTCTTGTGTTGTCTTATTTCGTCTATTTCTAGGCGTGTAACCATTTACCAAATCTTGCTAGGCCATCCTCGAATTATTCATCGAGACATTAAATCTTCCAACATTCTTCTCAATGACAATTTTGATGCACGGGTATGTTAAATTTGACCAACTCAAGATTCCTTTTTTTTTTTAAATTTGAACTTCTCACTTTTACAAACATCTTGGTCTTGTTTGATATCAGGTATCAGATTTTGGGCTAGCAAAGCTAGCTCTTGATGCGAACACTCATGTAACAACACGAGTTATGGGCACCTTCGGGTGCGACCCGTCATTGATTTTTCAAATTATTAATTTGTTTGATTTTTTGCTGACTGAACAATGTTTTATTACATCAACAATGAGCTGAATATTTTTTTAACTTGTGTTCCAGATATATGGCTCCTGAATATGCATCGAGCGGAAAACTAACAGAGAAATCTGATGTATATTCATTCGGGGTCGTGCTTCTTGAATTGATTACTGGACGAAAGCCAGTTGATGGATCTCAGCCCTTGGGTGACGAAAGTCTTGTTGAATGGGTAAGCTTTAAACAGCCAATTTTGAAATTTGATGCTCAAACAAATTCATAGATTTCAAATCTTGTTGAAGCATTTCTCTTCGGGTTCATCAAATCTAACACATAGAGAATGGCTATGGTTCAGGCACGGCCTTTGCTCAGCCATGCAATTGAAACAGCAGAATTTGGATCACTAGTAGATCCTAGACTGGAAAATAACTATGTCGATGCTGAAGTGTTCAGAATGATTGAAGCTGCAGCAGCATGTGTTAGACATTCAGCTACTAAACGGCCTAGAATGGGACAGGTAAACTAAAATCATTCTTCATTGTCATGTTAGCTTTCCACATTTATCAGTTTCATTTTCATTAAACTAGAGATCATGGCAATTCACAGGTCGTGAGAGCGTTCGATTCCATTTTGCCTTGGGATATAACAAACGGAATGCAAATGGGCCAGAGCGAGGTTTATAATTCGGCAGAACAGTCTGCAGAAATCAGACTATTCCGAAAGATGGCATTCGGTTCTCAAAATTACAGCACAGATTATTTTAGCAGCGATAACAGTCAAGTTCATGATGAACTAGTACAAATTGAAAGCAGATCACACTCCCATCTCCACAGTGAAAATACTACACATATTTTGGAGCGTGACAATCAGATTACTGAACAAGATCCTCCTCATCTTGGTTCCTGAGCTTCAAACCAGCTCAGACTTGTTCCAATTTTTGGAGCTTCAAATTTTGATTTTTTTTTTTTGTTCAGTAAGTTTTATTGTTTTACTTGTATCATATTGAAGAAAAAAAAGAGAGGAAAATTTAGTCTCTGGATATCTTGACTTGATAAGCCCGTCATCATGTTAAATGTTAATAAGTACTCTCTTCCCTAATTTCAAATTAATATTAGTTGTCACTAAAACAATAAACTTTTGTTTTGATACTGCAAACGCAGTTATAAACTAAGAAGAGGGGTTACAACAAACCAGATAGAAATGATACATTAGGGCAATTATCAAGGTTTGTCCATTGTCAACCCGAATGTAAGGAATGTTTCGCCAGTTGGTCAACAATTATGATTGGAGGCTTTATGTCTTATCGCATAAAGCCTCCAATCATAGTGAAGGTCAAGCAACGAAATTCACTTCTTGTACCACCCTTTTAGCTGTGTGCTATCCTTCGCCTTGATATTCAGTTGGTGCACTGCTGAAGAGCAATCCGATTCGAAAATAATACACTTATGATGTATATTTTCTCCTAGCTGCAGTGCTTCACATATTGCGCGACATTCGCAATCTAGGACTGAATCTCATGAAGAAACAGTCATGGCTCGTATGACAATCACCTGACCCAAATAAAATTTACGCTGTATAATTCATATCTTCTACTATTAATTTTCAATAAAAATATATTATTAGTTTAAAAATTCAGTTTATACTTTTTCCCTATAAAAAAAATTTATAATAACAAGAAGCCCTAACTTCCCCAGTATCATCACATTCACATCACAAACAAATAAACCATCTTCTTCTCAGAAATTCCTCAACCTTTCAAACCCTCGAACATATTGATCACCTTTTGTTTATCATCCAAAACTCCCTTTTCTCTGCGGCATTATTGGATTTGGGGTTGTGCCGTGTGGTACAATTCAGAGTGAGAGTTTCCGTTTTTGAATTTTTATTTTTATTTTTAGGGTGAGTGATGGCCGCCGAGGGTTCTAGATCGGGGTCGGCCCCTGAATCGTACATCGGGAGCTTGATTAGTTTGACGTCGAAGAGTGAGATGAGATATGAAGGTGTTTTGTATAACATCAATACCGAAGAGTCCAGTATCGGACTACGAAATGGTAATTCTTTCTTCTTCTTCTTTTTCTGTTGAATTTAACTCTGAATTGGTGACGAAAGGTGGAGGTTCGGATGTGAACTATTCTGGGGATGATGATGAATTGTTTCGGCTGTTCTTGTAATCTCTTATGTATTGCTTTGTTCAAGCTCATGAATAAGTTTGTCCTGAGGATTTCTTTGAAAGTCATTTTCCGTGTTTGAAATTTTTGCCAATGTTACATGATTAATGATATCCTGCTGGATAAAAAGGTTTGGGGAATTCCAAGTTTCATGGCAAGTTCAAAGCGCTGGTTCTTTCAGTTTAATATTTAGTTAATAGTTTTTCTTTTATTCAACTTCGATGCAGTAAGATCTTTTGGAACTGAGGGAAGAAAGAAAGATGGTCCACAAGTTCCTCCTAGCGAAAGAGTGTACGAGTACATACTATTCCGTGGAAGCGACATTAAGGTCTGTTCTCATGTTCTAGATTTGTGACTGATAGGGCTATCAAGTAATCACATAGTTTGTTACAAATATTCAATAGTTTTATTTTCAATCATAAAGACCTAAAACAAGTAAAATGCAGGCCTTACAGCTTTATACACTCTGATCAATTCATTTTATACATGCAGGATTTACAAGTGAAATCCTCTCCTGCCGCGCAGACTTCCCCACCTGTAAACATTGATCCAGCTATTATTCAGGTTGTTTAGTAAACCATGTTTGTTAAATTATACTATGAAATTGGTATACTGGCTTCTAAATTGTGATTAAAAAAATGGCAGTCACAGCATCAACATCCAGCTCTGGAATCTATGACCCTGCCTAATACTGTTGTCAGTTCCACAACAGATACAAGTTTGCAAACTTTGCATCATGGGTCCAGCATTCAGAATGGTGTTCCTTTGAATCAACCAGGGGGAAGTGTAGGGCCATGGGGACTTTCTCCGTCAAGTTCCAATGGTAGTGGAATTGGTATGTCGATGTACTGGCAAGGGTATTATGCATCTCCAAGTGAGCAACCTTCTATTCAGTCTCAGCAACTATTAATGCGACCTCCCGGCTTGTCAGTGCCTCCTTTGGTACAACATCAGATACCTCCTCTGCTACAACATCAGATGCCTCCTTCTCTACAACAGCAGATGCCACCTTCTCTGCAACAGCGTATGCCTTTTTCTCTACAGCAGCCGATGACTCCTCAACACTCGGAGATGCCTTCTTCTCTTCAGCAGCACGTAACTTCTTCTCTTCAGCCGCAAATGCCTCCGTCGCTCCAGCAACAATTTCATTCCCTTCAGCAGCAGATTTCTCCTCTCCAGCAGCACGTAACTTCTTCTCTTCAGCCGCAACCGCAAATGCATCCGTCGCTCCAGCAACAATTTCGTTCCCTTCAGCAGCAGATTTCTCCTCTCCAGCAGCACGTAACTTCTTCTCTTCAGCCGCAACCGCAACCGCAAATGCCTCCGTCGCTCCACCAACAGTTGCCTCCCCTTCAGCAGCAGATGCCTTCTTCTTTACAGTCGTTGTATTACCCCAGTTTGAGCGTACCAATCGGAAGCTCAAATTTACCCGCTGCACCATCACTGTTTACATCTGGAACTAGTTCGGGTATTTTAACCTCAACTTCTTCGTCAGCCGCAACTTTTCCATCAAGTTTACCATCAACTTTTCCTTTACTCCCGGTTACTAGTTTAGCACTAGATGCAGTATGCAGTTCGATCTCTGTTAAGTCTCCTATCGCTGCTCCACTTTCTGCAAATAAAACTCCAGTTACTGGCTTGTCGCCAGCATCATCTTATTTAAGCAGTGGTTTGGATGGAACTGCCGCTTTACAATCGTTGCCCAGCAAACATATTACAACTACTAGCCCAACACCACAGCAGAATGTGAATGTGCCTCAATCAGTGCCCTCTGGTGTTAGGGCAGCCAATGCAGTCTCACCGCAAGCACCTGGACCAGCTCTGTTAACCCCAGGTCAGTTGTTGAAGTCCTTGTCAATCTATTCAGTGCCATCCTCGCAAACAGTTCATAAAGGAGTAGAAGCAGTTCAAGTATCATCCTCACAAGTTACAGAACCCCTGGCTTATGTTGAACCAGAAGTGAAGCCGCCTATTTTACCATCGCCTACACCTTCAAGGCCTCATTATAAGGTACTGTTATGATTTGATCATCACACTCATTGTATTTTTGGATCCCTGTTTGAGAATAATTTGAATATTTTGTTCATGTTTATTTCAATGCTTATAGCCAAATGGGGCCCCAATCCAGACTTACCATGGATACCGGGGACGTGGAAGAGGGAGAGGAAGAATGGTAATTTCTCTAACCTGATATCATTTGTCAATAGGGTATGTCTTTGGTGATGACTATGATGATAACTATTTAGCTACCCTGTTGCTCGAGCTTTTTGTGGGTCTTCATTGATAGTCACTCTTATCTGCTTGCTCAAATGTTATTTTAACACTCGACTCTTTTTTAATCCTTTTCAGTTCAATCATGAACATGAATGCGTAAATAATCTCTCGATCAGATGCTTTCAGCTGATAAAAATATCAATTAGGATTTTCAAACTGATGTAGAAACTCTTTTAGCAGTAAGGATAATGAAAAGTTAATTCCAAGATGGAGGACTATAAAGCTGCATTGTTTATTCTTGCAAGGAATTAACCCTAGAAATTTTAGACTTGAAGCTTGTCCCATCGAGTTCTATACTTAAGCATGAAAGAGATTGGTTAGATTAATATGTCGCTCTAATCAAATGGAGGGTGTCCTATGTCTTCTTACAGAATTCACGACGCCCAACGACAACTTTCAGTGAAGAATTTGATTTTACTGCTATGAATGAGAAATTTAAAAAGGATGAAGTTTGGGGCCATCTTGGAAAGAGCAGCAAAGCACATGATCAGGAGGATGGAAAACATATTGATGAGGAATTCTCTCAATATGAAGAATTTGATTTGCCGAAGATTGATATCAAGGTACTTTGTTGGACGATGGCACTGATATGATTTTTGGTTAAGGACGTAAGGTTGAAAGGGATCATCCTTTATAGTTGTGATAATCGCCTGCCTTTCTTTACTACAGCCTGTTTATAATAAGGATGACTTCTTTGATTCACTGTCATCCAACGCACAAGATCAGGAATCAAACCACGGGAGGCATAGGTATTCTGAGCAAAAGAAAATTGACACTGAGGTAAAACATCGAACCCTGTCAAATAATTACAAGTGAATCATTTCTTTTACTTAAAGCATATTGTATTTAATTCCCGTATTGCCGTGTCTTTTAGTGATTGTGTTTAAATGATAACAGACATTTGGCGAGTTGTCAAGGTATCATGGTGGAAGAGGTAGTCGCAGCAGTGGCGGTCACTATCGAGGTTCTTTATTTGGAAGAGGCTACTATGGGAGAGGAGGATATGGCTATGGAAGGGGCAGGGGCCGAGGGGGCCCCAATCGAGTTTCCTAGGCCATGCATTGTCAGTAAATGGTGGTATTATTATGCTAAAAATAAATAATTGCTAGGCCAAAATCTTGATGTGTATTGGCCTTAAATAAGAATGACAAGCATTGCAGACCTGTTTTTTCGTCAGACTATCTTATGAAAGATGGTTTCCAAATTCACGCTTATTACTGGCATTTTCTATATGATAGATGTTACATTATAGTTTTTGATGTTGGAATAAGAGAGACTGGTCGAGTGTTTACTTGCAGGTAGCAACCAAGACCTTCCTTGGCGCAAGTGAAGGCCTACGACCATGAAGCAGAGCCCAGTTGTCAAAGAACATGACATCACCTTTCTCCCACTTAACCTGTATGCTCTCTTCCTCTATAATCTCCTCACATCTCTTGACCAGGTCCTTTGCTATCTCAGTCCCATCAGCCATTGTGGCGCTGCTGTGCTCTTTACCATACATCCCCACCAATGTGTTGAACCACATTTTCCTGCCTTCAAAAACTTTTGTCAGAGACCTTGGCCCGAGTATGGTCTTTGCAGCCCCATTCTCCATCCACTCGATGTCCATTCCTAAAGCCTTGGCCCTGCAACAACGAAAAAAAGAAAGAAAGAGAAGGAGGCAACCTCTCTGAGACAACAACACAGACAGGGTTCAATGATGTTTGTTGATCGATTGGGCTACCTTTTCTCAGCTTCGGACCGGTCAGAGGTGAGGAAAGCATCCTCCCAGCCTCTGCCTCGCATGGAGGACCTGTCGCTGTTACTAAGAGCAATGAAGGTGTACCTTAGACCCTTATCCTCCAGCTCAGCCACAGCTTCCGGGAACTCCTTCACCATCTTCTCAGTGACCTTAAAGCTTGGCACAAATGGAGTCTCCCCACCTCCTGGTGGTGGCTCTTCACAGTAAAGCACAACCTTTTTTGGAAATTCCTTAAACTGTGAACAGCTAAAAAAGCATCAGACAAGCGGATGGATGATTACAGTAGTACAGCATATAGCTAGTGCAAGCAAGAGCCTGAGAACTTACCAGAACCATTTCATGGTGGTAGTAAATGAACTCGGAGAGTGGACCTTCATTGGCCGTGAAGACCCTCTTATGAATATGCGTCCTGGGAGCAGGGCCGACATACCTAATATCCTCCCAGCCACAAGTCTCGACCACATCATTGAAATCCACTGCAGTTTTCAGGTCAAATCCTCTGAGCAGAACAGCACTATGTTTAGTAATCAGCTGATCAAACCAGTCCTTGTTGTTGTTGATAGCCAACAGCAGCGAGTCCAAGTCGGAACTTTCAGAGTTTATTGGCTCCAGAAGCAGCGGCATCACCACCCCATCCACCTCCTTCTGGCCCTCACACTTACCCACTTTGAAGCTCTTCTTGCTCTCCTCCATCTTTTTGTTTAACAGCAGGATCGACTTGCCTGTTTAAACAGATACAGACAACTTATATATAGCTCTTGACACCTGAAATCAAAATATTGGCCTAATCGTCACTTATGTTGGAATCGACGCAACCCAAGTTCAACATGATTCCAAGTTTGTCTTATATGTTTAAACTTCATCATCATCGATTAGGTGGACACAACCTGATGTCTTTCTTGTGAAACGAGAATCTACTGTTGCAATTTGTGGATGGCCGGTGAATCCAATTACATCACATTGCAGGTTATTAATTGTACTTCCACAAGATGTCCATGCTGTGCCTTAAATCATTGACATGGCCTGCTATGCTCTCAGCAAGATGGAAACAAATACATCATGTTATTATAATTACAAGCAGGTCAACTCCTTCTGCTCAATCAGTCTCTTATTTGTTTGTTAGAATAATGAATGCTTCAATGGGTTTGAGAGTTGGAATTTGTATGAATAACATTTACATTGGATTTTTAATCCGATCGACCTGATATTGTCTGTGGTATTTGATTTGTGTGGATATGATGAGTAAAAAGTATATGGAACAAAATGTATAACAGAGCAGAGTTGCCTGTTTCCTTTCCTCGATCCATCTGCTATTAGACCAACCAATCTATCTATATATACTACTTTAAGTAAATGTAATCTTAGATGAATCAAGTCAAGTTTCCTTTTAAGTCCTAATCAATTTAAGTTCAATTGAATATTGATACTCTTAAATGGAAATATGCAAGACACACAATTTACGTGGTTCGGCGCGCTGTCCCTACTTCACGTGTGCCTTTAGGGTAGGAGGCGATGATCAATCCACTAGTATGAAACGTTTGGTACAATTCTACACCAAGAACCCTAATTCAATTCAATATGACCTAAACTCAATCTAGCTAAGCTAAGACCGAATTGACAAACACTGAAGACAATAGATAAGGACGAAATCTTCCCTGAGACGAACTCAGTAAACATCAATCAGACCAACGACTTTGGACGACCTCTGGTGGTGAAGAACACCTCCGACACCAGCTCCGATAAGGCAATCAGTGAGATAGCACTGCACACGCCTTAATCGAGACTTGGAGAAGACTCAACGAGGCTTCGAATATCGACTGTGATTATTGATTGCTCCAAGAATCGCCTAGTCTCTCGTGATTGCTCTGAATATTTTCGAATATCCCTAGTTCCCAAATTCAACTCACTTTTATTCTCCAGGAAGAAGACGCTTGGAACAACGTCGCTCAGCTCGAACTCGAATCAGCATGCGCCAGGACGAAACGACGCAACTTCATTTGACCTCCAAATATCCCGCTTCTTAAAAAATGCTTTCGTCCCACTTACACTTCGAATCTCAGTCTCACACCAGCTCAAAACGACACCGTTTGAGTTGACCTGAACTCCAAACAGATGCTCAGAACGCTGATCATCCTCCAACCTTCACAGGCTTCAATCTGGGTATTCATGGCCATCAATGAACATGCAAACACAACTGACATAGCCTACTACATATGTTCTAGATGATCATGACTCAAACCAATCCAAAGGAGTCCCAAGATGGACTTGACTCTAAGTCTAAAACTCTAGGACTCTAAGGGCAAGTGTGCAGCAAAAAACCTTTACAAATGCCCTCCTGATGCAGACTTGTACTAAAGCTAAACTGGCCATGGGGAGCCAGTATCTATTATACCAGTGGATTAAGATCATCACCTTTGCCCCTTTCTCAGGCACCATCCTCCTCTCAAGTGACATCTTCAATGTGTAGAAACTCCCTCCAAAACACAAACTTTTGGGAAGGCACAATTTTCGTGTCAAAGTCAGCAGGGTTAGTTTCACCAGTTATTTTTGTAACCACAACAACTCCATTTTCAATTTTATCTCTTATGATACCTCACATCAATGTGTTTAGTTCTTTCATGATAGACTGGGTCCTTACACAAATACAAGGCACTTTGGCTATCAATATTCATTGTAGGAATGTATGTTGAGTTCTGAATTTGCCCTAAAATCCTTTGAAGCCAAATGGCTTCTTTTATGGCTTCCACAACTACAATGTACTCAACTTTAGTGGATGATAAAGCAACAATTGATTGTTGCTTAGATTTCCAACTTATGCAATTTTCAGCCCATGTAAAATACAGGGATGTGGTGGATTTTCTTGTGTCTTTATTGCTTGCATATTCTGAATATATATAACCCTTTAGTTCTACTTTATCCTCATGTTTCTTATAGACTAAGCCAAGGTTCTTAGTCCCAACTATGTACTTGAGCAAGTACTTCATGGGAAGCCAGTGAGTATTCAGTATTCTCAGGATTTGACATTAATCTATTGAAAATACTAACTGCAAATGTCAAGTCAGGCCTGGTACAAAGCATGACATACATAACTGAACATACATCTATGTCATAGGGGATATCTTTCATTTTTAGTTTTTCTGATCCAGATGAAGGGCAGTAAGCCTAAGACAAAACCAAGTGCCCTCTTAAGGGGTTAGGTGTGGTTTTATAGTTATTCATTGAGAATTTATCTAGGACTTTAGTTATATAATCAACTTGTGACAAATACATAGTTCCTAGTTTTCTATTTCTCAGAATTTTAAATCGTAAGATCTTTTGAGCAGCCCCTAAATATTTCATGTCAAAGTGTTTTTTTAACTCAGATTTCAAGTTAGCTATGATGGTCTTACAAATTTGATATTAAGAGAATATCATCAACATAGAGCAAAACATAAATCACCAAGTCAGATTTCATAGGTTTGAAGTATAAGCATGTATCATATTTACTCCTTGCAACACCCAAAGACAGTATACAAGCATCAAACTTTATTCCAAAGTCTATGGGATTGTTTAAGGCCATAAATAGATCTCTGCAGTAAGCATACATGTTCAAGGCAATTTTTATATATGAAACCTATATGCTGCTTCATGTAAATTGTTTCTTTTAAGTCTCCATGAAGGAAATCAGTTTTAACATCCATTTACTCTAATTCAACACAACTGTCATAGCTAACAATTAGCTCATTGTTTTATATTTAACAACAAGGGTAAAGATCTCATTGCAATCAATTTCTAATTTTTGAGTAAATCCTTTAGATACAAGTCTAGCTTTATATTTAGGAGGATCATTCACACTATTTCCCTCTTTTATTCTGAAGATCCATTTACAAAATAATATTCCAGCATGCTCAGGTTTCTTAACCAATGTCCATGTTTTATTAGCATACATAGAGTGTATTTCTTCATGCATATCAATTTTCCAATCATTTGATTACTTACAAGTTATGGCTTGTTGGTAAGTTTCAGGAATTTCATGCTTTACAATTTCAGCAGCAGTCAAAGCAAGCTCAACAATATTCAGGGAATTCTCAAGCAAACTAGCATCAAAACTATTATCAGTTTCAACAAGACTAGCATATTTCTTGTTAGTAAATTATCTCCTAGGTTCTGATCTATCTCTACGAAGCACATAATTCCTTAGTGATTGACTAGGCATATAAGGCACAATAACAGCAGAGATAATAGGAGAAGCTTGAGAATGACTTACTTCCCCACCTGATTGGTGATGTTGTTGATCTGGTAGTTCAGTTTGAGCTATTGCTTGCTCCTCAATCTAGTTTGCTAGTTCCTCATTTGCATTTTCTAGTTCCTCAGTGCCAGCAAGTGGTTGGGTTTCCTCTTGTTGGTCCAGTGACTGGTCTCCATATGCCTCCCCGCCTTGATGAATATCATCTTATCTGAATAGAAAATTAGGGAAAAAGAAGATGGTCACACCTTCAGGCTCATTAGTAGAGCTTAGTTTAGACTTAAAGAAGCAATCATTCTCATTGCAAGTTACATCTCTTGCAACCACAACCTTATAACCATCTAGCTGAATAAGAAAATTTTTATATCCTTTCACACCATCAGGGTAAGTAAGCAAAACACGTTATCTGCCTAGGATTTAATTTTCCGTAAAAGGTTTTTTTACGTATACAGTGCATCCAAAGGGTCTAAGGTGTTCTAAGTTAGGTGATCTGTCGGTCCACATTTCTTGGGATGTTTTAAAGTCAATGACAGAACTAGGTGATCTATTGATTAGGTAAGCAACCGTTATTACTGCTTCACGCCACATGGAAGGTTTAAGGTCATCACTAATAAGCATACATCTACCTTTTTCAAGTAGAGTTCTATTCATTCTTTCAGCTGTTCCATTTTGTAGAGGTGTGTAAGGGACTGTTAAATGTCTATTAATTCCATTTGAACTACAAAACTCACTCAAAACCTTGTTACAAAATTCTAGTCCATTATCAGTCCATATGCCTTTTAGTTTGAGGTCTATATGATTTTCTACCATTGTTTTCCAGGTTTTAAAACTTTGAAGGCTTCATCTTTAGTTTTAAGTAAGAAACCCAGACCTTGCTAGAAATTTGGTTAATTAAGGATATGAAATAATTTCTGCCTCCAACTGTGGACACTTAAGCAGGGTTCCAAAGGTCCGAATGAACATACTCAAGGGTCCTTGCTGCAATGAAAGTTGAGGACTTAGTATTAATCTTGGTTTTCTTCCCCAAAATGCAATTTTTATAGAATTTAAGGTCTTAAAGTTTGTCTTTGATTAGTCCAATTTTCACTGAAGGAGATAGACCTTTATTGTCTATATGTCCAAGCCTACAATTTAGGCCCTGTTCACTTTGACTTGAATTTTTGACTTATAAGTCACTATAAGTTAATATCAGTTAAGATCATTTCAGTTAAGTTACTATCAGTTAAGTTAAGTTTCAGTTAACTATTCATCACACCATCATACTATTCATCATAACATCATCATCATACTATTCATCATACCATCATACTATTCATCATACCATCATCATCATACTATTCATCATCATACTGTCATACTATTCATCATACCATCATCATCATCATACCATCACACTATTCATCATACCATCACACTATTCATCATACCATAACCATCATCATCATACTATTCATCATACCATCATCATCATCATCATCATACTATTCATCATACCATCATCATCACACTATTCATCATCATCATACTATTCATCATACCATCACACTATTCATCATCATACCATCATCATCACACTATTCATCATACTATGCATCATACCATCACACTATTCATCATCATACCATCATCATCATCATTATACCATCATCATCACACTATTCATCATACCATCATCATCATCATCATCATACCATCATACTATTCATCATACCATCATCATACCATTATCATCATCACACTATTCATCATAACATCATCATACTATTCATCATCATCATACTATCATACTATTCATCATACCATCATCATCATACTATCATACTATTCATCATACCATCATCATCATAATATTATACTATTCATCATACCATCACCATCACCATCATCATCATACCATCATACTATTCATGATCATCATCATACTATTCATCATACCATCATCATCATAATATTACTATTCATCATCATAAAATTACTATTCATCACCATCATCACCCCATCATTATCATCAGTATATTACTATTCATCATCATAAAATTACTATTCATCATCATCACAACCATCATCCTCATCATAATATTACTATTCATCATCATAATATTACTATTCATCATCATCATCATATTACTATTTATCATCATCATCACAACCATCACCATCATAAAATTACTATTTATCATCATCATAATATTACTGTTCATCATAAGTTAACTTAACTTTATAAGTTAACATAAGTTTCAGTTAAGTTAATATAAGTTAATATCAGTTAAGATCAGCCACTATAAGTTAAGATCAGTTAAGATCATTTAAGATAAGTTAATATCAGTTAAGATCAATTAAGTTAAGTTAACTTTCAGTCAAAGTGGACGCACCCTTAGTCAATGACCCAGATTTATCTTCTTCTTTTTTCTTGAAAAGATGATGATTATCATTGATCAAAACTGATGTACAACCAACGGCAAACACAAAACATGACCACTACTAGATTTATCTTGGTTCTTTATCTTGGTTCTTAGTGAAGTTAATATTTTCAGGTGCAAAAACAACATGCTAAAAACCTTCCTTGATGCAACTTTTAATTAGGACTATGCCATCCTTAATTATTTTCATCACACCATTATGAGTTACTATATGAGAGCCTTGTTTGTCAAATATTTTTATCTGGAGTTCGTTTAGGTTTGTTATGGAATTTCATGTTTATGTGTGATTTCTTAGCCTGTTCTTGGCTGTTGTTCACTTTGGACTTTGGAGGGACCGATTCGGAAATTGACTCCGTAAAGGAAGCAAATCAATCTCATGGACTGAATTATAATTTGAAATATCCGATACGATCTTTAAAATAACATTCAAACTTTAAGGATCAAATTTAAACGGGCTACTTATGGACTCAATTAAAGAATACATAAAAGTTCAAAATAGGCAGTGAAATGTGAATCATTCTTCTTTCTGCAGAAATCAAAGGAGTGGTTTTCATGGGCGCGACGACGATCGGCGAAGTTTGATCGAACGCCCACGATTATCCCGGCGGATACGGAGATTTTACGGTGAGGAACCGGTCGAAGAAGCGTCAATTCGACATTTATCGCAGGCGCCGAGTGATCGGAGGCTTGAATTGGAGTCGATCGGAAGTTGGACGCGTTCTTTTTTCCGAAAGGCGATGGCTGAGAAGCAGTTGATAATAACTGTTGAGGGAACTGCCGCGCTAGGACCGTTCTGGAAAAGTATCGTTACTGATTATCTGGAGAAAATTATAAGGTGTGTGTTGGTGCGATGATTGATGATTTTGATTGTGCTATGAGGTGTCGGTTTACTGATTTGATTTTAGGGTTTTTTTTTTGGATTGATTGTCATGTTACATTATCAGTTAAATGATGAACAATGCTTTGAGATTTCAAAGTTTGGTGTCCATTCTTGTTTTTTCTGCCTAATGGGGGACATTTTTAAGTTTGGTGTAGTGGTTTGCTTGTTTTTTCTGACTAATGGGGGAAATTTTTAAGTTTGGTGTAGTGGTAGTTATGCTTATCATTTTGTTTTAGATTTTCGAATTCTATCTGTTATAACTGGGAGGGGTTTGGGACAGTTTTGTGTGTATATGAATTTGGAGGTGAGGACAATGCAGGTAGTGTTGCTGTTCCTATTCGGATTAGTTAAGGACTTGATTCCGGAACACCAAACTAAAGCAAGGTTACTTGCCTGATTCGGTATTTTGGTTTTATTCTTTTTGTAATGTTCACTAAGATAGGCTGACTACCTAAAAAATTTGGTTTCTTTTGTAATATTTCTGTAAGTCATTATCTGTGCCAATTTTGCAGGTCTTTTGTTGGGAATGAAGTGCCTGGACTGGTATATTGCCGCTCGAATTTTTGTTGTTGTTTTATGTGTTATTAACTTATTATTAGGTAGCTGATGTGACAGTGGCCTATTACCGGTGTTCAGCGTTAGATACTTGCACTACTCAAAAGTTTTTGTCTTGCATACTCGACTTAAAAGTTCTTGTTTGGCATTCAGAATGCATCCTCTTCAAATTTGGAGCTTGCCTTGGTCATGTTCAATGCCCATGGTTCTTATTCTGGTATGATCCTTTACCCTACCTCCTTGACCATTTATTCTTGCATCTAGAAAAGTAAGACTTTGAGCTAGTCAAATGCAAGCTCAAAAGAAGCTCTTTGC
The DNA here is from genome assembly GCA_033675215.1 of Rhodiola kirilowii. NCBI lineage: Eukaryota > Viridiplantae > Streptophyta > Magnoliopsida > Saxifragales > Crassulaceae > Rhodiola > Rhodiola kirilowii. The sequence continues at coordinate 1,105,034 of CM066194.1, forward strand.
CATAGAATAGGTTCCGTTGTTCTCCATTAAGCTAAGCACACACATTTTCTAGCTCGAACATTTGCATAAGTATGGCTCACTATACTAGCTAGTATCCTTTATCTGGTATGGGCTCCTGTAGACCACCATGTATAATACATAACTGTGTAACTGATGTCATGTCAGAGTTCTTGCAACAGTTAAGTGGGGTTTTTTTTATAGATTTAATTGCCTTCATTCAGGTTGCTTAGTACAACGAAGTGGCTGGACAAAAGTCGTGGATACATTCTTAGAGTGGTTGTATGCTATACCCATTGGTGGTGGAGGCTTTAATAATGTTGCTGTAGCTGAAGGACTTTCAGAAGCTCTAATGGTGAATATTGGTGATACATGTTTTTATTCATATGCATTCTGTCCTTGTTTTCACTTCCATATGTATGAATGCCCTATTGTGTTGTGGTTTATTGTAACTGTTTCTTCTTTTTGAGCTGAGCATATGACATATCATGTAGTCTATTTTGAGGGTCATCACCCTCCCCTTTTTAATGCTCTTGTGTGATGGACATGTTGCAGATGTTTTCTCTTCCATCTCCAAATGCTGGACAAAACCAGCAAAATATGGATGTAATCAAACATTGCATTCTTGTTGCTGCAAGTGACCCCTATCCATTGCCTACACCTGTCTACAAACCTCAATTACAAAATCCAGAGAAAGTTGAAAATATTGAAGGACAGCCCGAAAGTCGTCTTTCTGATGCTGAGTCAGTTGCCAAATCGTATGCCATGGTACTAAATAGATGCCATTATTTCCTTCTTTTTTATAATAAAGAATGAACTTTCTGATAAATTTTGGGCTATTGATTTTGTGCAGTGTTCTATTTCGTTATCGGTAATCTGTCCTAAGCAGCTTCCAAAATTGAGGGTAATATATAATGCGGTAATGGAACATCTTTGTAACTCTACTTACATTTGTCCTGGTTGAATCTGTCCTTTTCACTAATTATACAATTGCAATAGCTTAATAATATCATTGATGTTTATGCATGTCATATATAGTACACGTCATATGCTGCTTTCTGCAGTACAGATAGCAACTACTTAGCATCTATAATGTCTTACAACCAGTTAAATTCTCATGCTTATTTCGGAGCCTGTATACTGGTTTCCTTAATGTGATATCATGCTCCTCTTACATGGGCATTGTATTATGCTCTATTATGTCTCGCATGCAATAACTGATCTGCACTTTTATAGGATTTTCTCAACCATTACAATTTTATACATTTCTAAAGACACCTAATTTTGATCATATAGGGAAAACGGAATCCGCATGCAGCTGACACACATGTTGACAGTGTTAAAAACACCCATCATCTTGTTCTCATTTCTGATAGCTTCAAAGAGGCCCGTTCAGCCTTAAACCGTTCTGGAACAACTAATTTGATATCAAATAATCAGAGTCCTGTAAAAGTTGACACAGCTGCAATTCCTCCAGTATCCAGGCCATCTACAAATTCTGTTCCACCAGGTTTGGATTGAAGTGTTGATCCTTCTGAATTGCTTATTTGGGAAATTAGTAGAAATTTTCTGTTGGTTCAAAGTGTCAACAAAACCATAAGTGAGAGTCATCCTAATGCTTTGCACTGCATATTGAGCCTTCCAATTCTGTAGACAGTTCTCATGTTAGAATAGTAATGTGTGAAAAATGGTAGTGGGGTTATTGAGTGCGAGTAACAGTTATGAAATTATTCCGTGCGTGTCGAGATGTTGTACCAGCGGTTTGTTGAACAACTAGCTGAACTACTTATGCAGAGTAATATGATAAGTAACTACGTGCAAAAAATTAAATACGGACACACGAATTGATACCCAGTTCGGCGTTAACGAGCCTACGTCTGGGGGCTTATCCCAAGCCTGGTGGAAAGCAATTCATTATATTGAGTTTAGAGTACAACGGTCTTACGTTTGCAGACTCCCTCTCAAACGGCCTACTCTCTAGCACACCAGTAAGTTGCGATCTAAGCTCCCCTTAGATCAGAGATCGCTCTCTCAGTACACCTGATCTTCTCCCGAAGATCGCAGTCCTCTCCCGAATACTTAGCATCAACAAGCTTCAGTACGTGCGTCTTCAACTCATGCAACAGTTAGTCTCGAACAATACCTTGAACAGACTGATACCAGCGCCTTGAGCTCCTTGACAGTGAAGAACTTCAACGGAGTAATGAGCTCAAAGCCGATCAAGTGTATGCGTGTATTTTCCTTCTCAAATTGATCATCGAATTGAGAACCCCAGCTATTTATTTATAGGTGGCTAGATATCTTTCCAAATCCGGTTAGGAATTCCAATTCTAACCGCCCTTATCTTAGAGTATATTCAGCACGCTTTTAGGAAATTCCCTAAAGCTTAGCACCGCCTCTTCTAGATATCTTTAACCGTATCTCTCCAAGATTCTTTGTGAATCATATCTTCTAGTGCAAATATCTTTCCTAAATCTTCTCAACTGTCTTTGGTCACCGCCTTTCTTTGATTTAGAAATACTCGGATTAGGTGGCCTTGACCTGTGTCATTCTTGGTCCACGCCTGAAGTCTCCATGGTCTTGAACAGCTTCTTATCGGAGGGCTTGAACATCTTGAAAATGTTTTGCCAAAACGTATGCCACACTATTCTAGAACTAACAAATTAGATCAAGGTATTTTGAACCTATATACAAAATTCTTATTGGGTACATTTTCAATCATCTTAAAACAAAATACTATTTGTGAAGCTAAGGCGAAATATACTTCATTTAGAAGTTCATTTCACAGGAAATTCCTATGCTTAGTATGAAATCAGAATTTTTGATTTTTGGAAGTATTGATGTGAGACAAGTGTAATTTCTAGTTCTGGGTTTCTTTTTAAGATAAGACTACCGCATGTATGTTCGCATTTTATCAGAATGCACTGACATTAGAAAAATGGCATAATTTTTAACGTGATAGCACCTCTATAGCTCAAACTGTCAGTAATATTTGTTTTTTTCTTCATGCAAATAAAAATTTGTTAGTTCATTGTTTTGTAATCAATCTAACTGACTTCAGTGATTGTTATTCTCAGTGAACGGAATGAATGGATCTATATTGAGCCGGCAACCAATTGCTGTCCCTAATCTCTCAGCCACCGTCAAAGTTGTAAGAATTGAGTCTTTTTTTCTATTTTTATTACAGTGCATATATACCATTTATGTTTGCAAACATAAAAAAGAAAAGACAGACGATTCAATCTCTTTATATACTGTAAAATGACTGACAAAATTTTAACATCATGTTCAGGAGCCTAGCACAGGACATATGGCATCCGTACCATTTCCAAATGCGTCTACTGTTTCGCGTCCCATAGTATCCCAAGCAGTCGCAAGCTTACAGAATCCGTCTATTCCTGTATCTCAGGAGATGATTACTGGTGGAGATGGTGCGCAAGAAGTAAAACCTGTTGTTAGCAGCATGTCCCTACCAATGCGTCCAATGGGTCTTGCAAATGTCAAAATTTTGAACGAAATTTCTCAGGCACGACAAGTGATGAACTCCGCATCCTTAACAGGAGTTTCTTCAATCGGGTTGTCATCTATGGGTCAAACTCCTGTAGCCATGCACATGTCAAATATGATATCCAGTGGCATGTCATCTTCTATACCTAGTAGTCAAAACATTTTTTCAGCTGGACAATCTGCTATCACATCAATGGGTGGTTTAGGAAGTATGGCAGGGAGTGCACCAGTTATTCTAAACACCGTTGCCGGGTCAATAAATTCAGCAACCTCTAACATGCCTGGAAATCCAAACCCAGGTCTCTTGCAGCCATTAGGTAGTAATCTTCAGGGAGGTGTTACTATGAGTCAATCAGTTTCTGGCATCAGTCAAGGAAATGCCTCTAGCCCACAAACAGGACAGAGTGGAAACAACATGAACCAAACTATGAACGGCCTAGGCTCATCAATGGTGCCTCCTGGAAACAACCAAATGATGCCCAATCCAAACATGCCTCAGTTGGCACAGTCTGGTATGCAATCTATCGGCGCAAATAACAATTCGACAGCCAATTTGCATTCTGGACAACAGACATCAAATGCTCTACAACCTGCTCAATCCAAATATGTTAAAGTATGGGAGGTACTTTTCACAGTTCCTTCTTTCTTTTCTGTTCCACATTTAGTGTACTCAATATTTTGTGGAAGTTAACCAGTATACTTGGATACTAATTAATACTATAGAATTTTCTTTTGGGTAAGATGTGTAGTTCACTAGTGTGTGGTTTCCAGAAAATTTATAATAGATTAATACACTATTGAAGGTTAAGTGCCACTAGAATGATATGCAGCTCCTTTTGCTCTTGTGTGCAGGGAAATTTGCAGGGACAGAGACAAGGGCAGCCTGTTTTCATCACCAGTCTGGAGGTATGAGAAATCATGAGGATCCTACCACTACCATGTCAGTTGGAACACAATTGCAAGTGTTTATTTGATCAGCCACCATCTCTTCTGGCATCTCGATATGTGTATTCACTCATGCCTATATTTCTTTACTGCCTAAATATGTTGTGATGTGATGAGATGTGAATGCAATTTTTTATATGTATTTTGTTTTAATGTTATTACCAGCTATTGGTTCCATGCTGACTTTTGTGTGTGTGTGTGTGTGTGTGTGTGCAGGGCTATAGAAGTGCATCCGCCCCTGAAAAGTGAATATTTGCCCGCTCAAGCATGCAGTTTACATAATAGATTTTTATTTCTACACTTGAAATTAATTCTTTAATTTTATTTGATCATGCCAGCCTTGCAGAAAACTGGCCAAATACAATGCAAATAGTGCGGCTCATATCACAGGATCACATGAATAATAAGTACATTTCTCAGTAGCCACTGCTGAATTTTTCATCAACATTATTTCACTAACTAGTCACTCATTTTGTTTTACATAATATTTCTTCAATCTACAGACAGTATGTTGGAAAGGCAGACTTTCTAGTATTCCGGGCAATGCATTCACATGGATTTCTTGGTCAACTGCAAGAGAAGAAGCTTGTAAGTGGTTTAGAGTAGAGTGACAGTTCATATTTCCAAAAGAAACTATAATGTTAGTATCTGAACTTTGTAATGATATGCTGGGGGTTTCCTATCTTACAGTGTGCTGTCATCCAACTAGTTTCACAAACGCTTCTGCTCTCAGTTTCTGACAAAGCATGCCGCTTGATAGGCATGCTCTTCCCCGGGGTAAGTAAAACTTGAACAAATTTGTACATTACAAACAAGTGTATTAGGATAGGAGACAACATGTTAAACAGTTTCTAGTCTAAAATAACATCTCAACTTAAGGTTTATGGGCCTTGGAAATCATACTAGTTTGTATGTAAATTAATGTAACAGAGAAGAGAGATTAGAAGATAATTATAAATTTCTGGTATTAGGATATGGTTGTATTCAAACCTCAGCAAATGCCCTCTCAACAACAGAATCCACAACTCCAGCAGCAAAACCCTCAGCAACTCCAAGCACAACCTCAACAGCAGCAACATATGGTTGGAAGTGCAATGAACTAAGGGTCGTATGTCCAAGGTCCTTCGCGACCTCAGCTAGCAGCAACCCAGGGCCAACAGCAGGTGACATCCCAGGTCGCGTCAAACATGCAGCAGGGACCTGGAGCAGAAGGCTTCATGAGTTAGGAAGGAAGCATTGTAGACATGACACAAGTTTTGGGCTAGTGCAATTCATCAACAACATATATTTATGCTTTTGGTTAGCGTTCATTGTGAGTGTGCAAAATCAGAAAATATTCCATACACTCCCCCATTCTTCAACAACATTCATAATCTGAATGTGAACCAAAATTCAAGACAAGAGGTGGTGAATTTCAGACCTGTAAACGGTGACGTTTCAACCACTCTACCATGCGATTCCTTATCGTCGGATGCGCACATTTTCAAATCCGGAGAAGAAAACGACGAACATCGATCGACTGGTGAGACTGCAAAGAGTTCGCCGAATCAACCAGGTCTCTTGACATCTTCCTCTTCCTCCGCGTAATTTTCTTCTTTTGTTGAAACCTGGAATTGATCGATTTTGGCTTGGAACTTCTGCGCTTGTCTACAAAGATGATTTTGTCTCGGATTGTAAATTTACATATTCATGTATTTTGTGTGATCTTCTTCATAGTCGTGGTTTTGGGATGAAAAGTGAGGTGTCATGATCAGTTGTCTTTGGAATGAACGCTGAGGTCATCCACATGGGGGAGCTACCAGTAAGTGAAAATTATAACCAAATCCTTTTTGAATAGAATATCCCAAAGAATGAGGTTATGTACCATTTTTGCAGCTAGGGAAACTGATGGGCAGCAACATCCGGTTGTACCAGAAACAGCAGAACAACAATGTGTCATAGAAAACCCAGTTTCGAAGCACCAAAGAATACCATTATGATACAAGCCTGGTATTATATTTTTATTTTTACAGCTTTTGGCCGGATCCTTGAAGCAATCAAAGAGGCTGGTGGTCCAGTGTCCCATTGGGACTGGGTTGGGTTGGTCGAGGGACGAGGTGATGCAAAAGAGATATGAGATCTCATCTCATTGTGGAGGTAGTCATACTAAGGTACCTTAAAGAACATGACGAGAGCAGATCAGTATATTTATACATGAGTTGAGTCTTGTCCTACATGCTTTGGGTTTTCTCATGTTCACTTTGTTTTATTATTGTGTTTGTCAAACTCAAACAATGAGCTCAAGTATTATAGAATAGAACACAAGGGACGAGTTAGAAGAAAATGTTGATTGATTTGTACAAGGTTTTTGTTGCTGCTTTCTACTTGTTTTGGATTTTCATATAAAAACATATAACTTGTAGGAACAGTTTCTAGATAACCGCTACTCATTCAGTTGTGGGTAACTACTTTGCAGTTACACACCCAAGATAAAGATGATGCCCACATTGCTTGATGATGATGGCCAACAACAGCAATCCTCCTCTTCCCATTCATCATGGTGATCATTTTTACTCTCCTGTTCCTTGGTCATCCGGCCTCTGCGACTGTCTCAGCGACATCAGCACTTGTAAGTGAAAGATCAACTATATATACCAAACTAAGTGTGAGGTTGCAAAACTGGTCTTTTGGTTCTCAACTATTTATGTATGCATATGCAGGTTGTTTGACGTGCTGGTGTCCTTGTATCACATTCGGACGTGTTGCAGAAATGGCTGACCGAGGATCCACTCGTATGTTAAAAGACATTATATATTGCTTTGTTTGCAAAAACATCGATCTTTGGCTTTTGCATGCATATTATAATGATAGAATATGTCTTTGTGATGTTCAGCATGCGGAGTGAGTGGTGCTCTATACACACTGATATGTTGCTTGACGGGCTGTTCGTGTATGTATTCATGCTTCTACCGGTCCAAATTGCGTGGGCAGTATTTCATGGAGGAAACGCCTTGTGCTGATTGCTGTGTCCATTTATGCTGCGAGGGTTGCGCTCTATGTCAGGAGTACAGAGAGCTCAAGAACCGTGGAATGAATATGTCCATAGGATGGCATGGGAACATGGAGAGGCAAAGGCGGATTTGCGCATTGGCGGCACCGCCACAAGAAGACAAATTAGGAATGCATCGGTAGGTTTGAGACCTAATGGAGGAATCAAATCAATATTAATGTACGCTACGCACGCACTAGTTGTAAATAAGATCTCGTGTTCTGTATTTATCAATTAATGTATGTAAGCCATTTAACAACATATATCATATGTGTATTAGAAATGTCATGGCACATGGAGAGAGAAGGGGAAACGATCTCAACTAAACCCTATTATTGATCATTGTTTGTGCATTCCTGATGGTCAAGCACTGCATGCAGGGCTGATTTTGCATATGAGGGATCTTGTCGTCATAAAACAAGTTTAATGTGATTGCTACAAAGACCCTAAACAAGGTTTAAAAAGTGCGAGACTTATAAAGATCTCCCTTCTTTATTTTGATTTTTGATTTTTATTTTTAGACCCCACACCAAATACATCCTTATGAAAAGCGAACAAATTTTTTTTTTACCTCCTAATGGTATTTAATACGCTGTAATTATTAGACCATTAATACGCTGTAATTAGACCACACTCACATTGAACTTGTATTATGGTGACACAAGAAGATTTATAGAATGAGTAAAATGTAAATTTTTCGGTAAACCATCAATGAAGTAAATCGATAGTAAGAGACTTTAAAGCATGTTGAAAATGTGTGATACTTCCTCTCATACTATTTTCGAAGTAAATATAATGACTTATCTTTGTTAATTAAGTTTTTTAATTTTAGACCCCAACTGTGTATGTACATCCTAACTAGGGGTCGGCAATGGACATGGTTAGGGTAACCCTTACCCTAATGGGCAGGGTATGACCATTTTTTCGTGACCCAATGAACAGTACAAGGCAGGGTAAGGGCAGGGTAGAGTAGTTTTTCTATGCCCGTAGGGTACTTATGGGCATGGTAAAATTAGGGTAAGGTAGGGTAGGGTCGGGTAGGATAGGGTCCGATAGGATAAATTTAAGCATACTTTGAGAAAAAACTTATAATATGAATGAAAAAAGTAAGGTAAGACAGGACATGATAGGGTAGGAGGGCAGGATAGGATTCCTAACCATTTTTAATAATCTGGAATTATGCTACAATCACAATGAACTTGTATTATGGTAACAAACGAAGATTTACAGTATCCGTAGAGTTGTCGTATTCCTCGTTCAGAACAAGTTTGAAATTTTTTTTAGTACACGATCAATGAAGTAAATCGATCCGAAATACCCTTAAGCATGTCAAAAATATACGATACTTCCACTCATACTATTTTCTAAGTAAATATAATGATTTACCTTTGCTAATTAGGTTTTTTATAATTTTTGCCCCCTACAAAAATCGAATAATTTTGTCTAATTTTTATTTTACTCTCTAATCGTCTTTAATACTCAGTAATTACACTAAAATCGCACTGAAATCGTATTATGATGACAAAAGAAGATTTATAGTATCAACATAGTTGTATTCGTCGTTCAGAACGAGTTCAAAAGTAAGTTTTCCGGTACACGATTAATAAAGTAAATCGATAGTGTGAGACCCTTAAGCATGTCGATAATGTGTCATACTTCCACTCATAGTATTTTCTAAGTAAATATAATGATTTACCTTTGTTAATTATGTTATTTTTGCCCCCCCACCAAATCTGTGGATGTACCCCAACGAAAATCGAATAATTTTGTCTAAATTTTATTTTACTCCTTAATCGTCTTTAATACTCAGAAATTACACTACAATCGCAATGAACCAGGATTATGACGACAAAAGAAGATTTATAGTATCAACAAAGTCGTATTGGTCGTTCAGAACGAGTTCAAAAGTAAGTTTTCCGGTACACGATCCATAAAGTAAATCGATAGTGTGAGACCCTTAAGCATGTCGATAATGTGCGATACTTCCACCCATACTATTTTCTAAGTAAATATAATGATTTACCTTCGTTAATTAGGTTTTTTATTTTTGTCGCCACCACCAAATCTGTGGATGTACCCCTAAGAAAATCGAATAATTTTGTCTAATTTTTATTTTACTCCCTAATCGTCTTTAATACTCAGTAATTACACTACAATCGTAATGAACTCGGACTATGATGACAAAAGAAGATTTATAGTATCAATAGAGTCGTATTCGTCGTTCAGAACGAGTTCAAAAGTAAGTTTTCTGGTACATGATCCATAAAGTAAATCGATAGCGTGAGACCCTTAAGCATATCGATAATGTGTGATACTTCGACCCATACTATTTTCTAAGTAAATATAATGATGTACCTTCGTTAATTAGGTTTTTTTATTTTTGCCCATACCACCAAATCTGTGGATGTACCCCTACAAAAATCGAATAATTTTGTCTAATTATTATTTTACTCCATAATCGTCTTTAACACTCAGTAATTACACTACAATGAACTGAGCACGTATTATGAAGACAAAAGAAGATTTATTGTATCAAAAGAGTGGGATTCGTCGATCAGAACGAGTTCAAAAGAAAGTTTTCCCGTACACGATCAATAAAGTAAATTGATAATGTGAGACCCTTAAGCATGTCGATAATGTGCGATACTTCCACCCATACTATTTTCTAATTATATATAATCATTTACCTTCGTTAATTTGGTTTTTTTATTATTTTAGCACCCCACCAAAACTGTGGATCCCCTACGAAAATCGAATAATTTTGTCTAATTTTTATATTACTTCCTAATCATCTTTAATACTCAGTAATTGCACTATAATGGCACTGAACTCGTATTATGATGACAAAAGAAGATTTATAGTATCAACAGATTCGTATTCATCGTTCAGATTAAGTTCAAAAGTAAGTTTTCCGGTACACGATCAATAAAGTAAATCGATAGTGTGAGACTCTTAAGTCTTTCGAAAATGTGATAGACTTACACGACTATTATTTTCTAAGTAGATATCATTATTTAGCTTCACTAATTATGTTTTTTTATTTTTTGCCCCAATAACCAAATCTGTGGATGTACCCTTACGAAAATCGAATAATTTTGTCTAATTTTTATTTTACTCCCTAATCGTCTTAAATATTTAGTAATTACACTAGAATCGCACTGAACTCGTATTATGACGACAAAAGAAGATTTATAGTATCAACAGAGTCGTATTCATCTTCAGAACGAGTTCAAAAGTAAGTTTTCCGCTACACGATCAATAAAATAAATCGATAGTGTAAGACCCTTAAGCATGTCGATAATGTGCGATACTTCCACCCATTCTATTTTCTATGTGAATATAATGATTTACCTTCGTTAATTAGGATTTTTTTATTTTTGCCCCCACCACCAAATCTGTGGATGTACCCTTACAAAAATCGAATAATTTTGTCTAATTTTGTTTAACTCGCTAATCATCTTTCATACTCAGTAATTACACTACAATCGCAATGAACTCGGATTATGATGACCAAAGAAGATTTATAGTATCAACAGAGTCGTATTGGTCGTTCAGGACGAGTTCAAAAGTAAGTTTTCCGGTACACAATCCATAAAGTAAATCGATAGTGTGAGACCCTTAAGCATGTCGATAATGTGCGATACTTCCACCTACACTATTTTCTAAGTAAATATAATGATTTACTTTCGTTAATTAGGATTTTTTATTTTTGCCCCCACTACCGAATCTGTGGATGTACCCCTATGAAAATCGAATAATTTGGCCTATTTTTTATTTTACTCCCTAATCGTCTTTAATACTCAGTAATTACACTACAATCGTAATGAACTTAGACTATGATGACAAGAGAAGATGTATAGTATCAACAAAGTCGTATTCGTCGTTCAGAACGATTTCAAAAGTAAATTTTCTGGTTCATGATCCATAAAGTAAATCGATAGCGTGAGACCCTTAAGTATGTCGATAATGCGCGATCCTTCCACCCATACTATTTTCTAAGTAAATATAATAATTTACCTTCATTAATTAGTTTTTTTTATTTTTTTCCCCACCACCAAATCTGTGGATGTACCCCTATGAAAATTGAATAATTTTGTCTACTTTTTATTTTACTCCCTAATCGTCTTTAACACTCAGTAATTACACTACAATCGAACAGAACCCTATTATGATGACAAAATAAGATTTATAGTATCAACGGAGTGGGAGTCGTTAATCAGAACGAGTTCAAAAGAAAGTTTTCCGTTACACGATCAATAAAGTAAATCGATAGTGTGAGACCCTTAAGCATGTCGATAATGTGCGATACTTCCACCTATACTATTTTCTAATTAAATATAATCATTTACCTTCGTTAATTAAGTTTTTTTTATATTTTCCCCACCACCAAATTTGTGGATGTACCCCTACGAAAATCGAATAATTTTGTCTAATTTTTATTTTACTCTCTAATCATCTTTAATACTCAGTAATTATACTACAATGGTACTGAACTCGTATTATGATGACAAAAGAAGATTTATAGTACCAACAGAGTCGTATTCGTTGTTCAGAACAAGTTCAAAAGTAAGTTTTCCGGTACACGATCAATAAGGTAAATCGATAGTGTGAGACCCTTAAGTCTTTCAAAATTGTGCTAGACTTATACCACTACTACTTTCTAATTAGATATAATTATTTAGCTTCGCTAGTTATGTTTTTTTATTTTTTGCCCCAACAACCAAATCTGTGGATGTACCCCTACGAAAATCAAATAATTTTGTCTAATTTTTATTTTACTCCCTAATCATCTTTAATATTCAGTAATTACACTAGAATCGCACTTAACTCGTATTATGACGACAAAAGAAGATTTATAGTATCAATAGAGTCGTATTTGTCGTTCATAACGAGTTCAAAAGTAAGTTTTTCGGTACACGATCAATAAAGTAAATCTATAGTGTGAAACCCTTAAGCATGTCGATAATGTGTGATTTTTCCACCCATGCCATTTTCTAAGTAAATATAATGATTTACGTTTGTTAATTAGGTTTTTTCATTTTTGCCCCCCACCACCAAATCTGTGGATGTACCCCCTACGAAAATCGAATAATTTTGTCTAATTTTTGTTTTACTCCCTAATCGTCTATAATACTCACTAATTACACAACAATCTAACTAACTCGTATTATTATGAAAAAAGAATATTTATAGTATCAACAGAGTCGTATTCGTCGTACAGAACGAGTTCAAAAGTAAGTTTTCCGCTACACGATCAATATAGTAAATCGATAGTGTGAGACCCTTAAGCATGTCGATAATGTGCGATATTTCCACCCATTCTATATTCTAAGTGAATATAATGATTTACCTTCGTTCATTAGGACTTTTTTCATTTTTTCCCCCAACCACCAAATCTGTGGATGTACCCCTACGAAAATTGAATAATTTTGTCTAATTTTTGTTTTACTCCCTAATCATCTATAATACTCACTAATTACACTACAATCTCACTGAACTCATATTATTATGAAAAAGAATATTTATAGTATCAACAGAGTCGTATTCATCGTTTAGAACGAGTTCAAAAGTAAGTTTTCCGCTACACGATCAATAAAGTAAATCGATAGTGTGAGACCCTTAAGCATGTCTATAATGAGATATATTTCCACCCATTCTATTTTCTAAGTGAATAAAATGGTTTACCTTCGTTCATTATGACTTTTTTTATTTTTGGCCCTACCACCAAATTTGTGGATGTACCCCTACGAAAATCGAATAATTTTGTCAAATTTTTGTTTCACTCCTTAATCGTCTTTAATACTCACAAATTACACTACAATCATACTGAACTCGTATTATGATGAAAAAAAAGAAGATTTATAGTATCACCAGAGTCATATTCGTCGTTCAGAACGAGTTCAAAAGTAAGTTTTCTGGTACATGATCCATAAAGTAAACCGATAGCGTGAGACCCTTAAGCATGTCGATAATGTGTGATACTTCCACCCATACTATTTTCTACGTAAATATAATGATTTACCTTCGTTAATTAGGTTTTTTATTTTTGCCCCCACCACCAAATCTGTGGATGTACGTACCCTTACGAAAATCGAATAATTTTGTCTAATTTTAATTTTACTCCCAAATTGTCTTTAACACTAAGTAATTACACTACAATCAAACTGAGCTCGTATTATGATGACAAAAGAAGATTTATAGTATCAACAGAGTGGGATTCGTCGATCAAAACGAGTTCAAAAGTAAGTTTTCCGCTACACAATCAATAAAGTAAATCGATAGTATGAGACCTTTAAGCATGTCGATAATGTGCGATACTTCCACCCACACTATTTTCTAAGTAAATATAATGATTTACCTTTGTTAATTAGGATTTTTTTTATTTTTGCCCCCACCACCAAATCTGTGGATATGAAAATCGAATAATTTTGTCTAATTTTTATTTTTCTCCATAATGGTCTTTAATACTCAGTAATTACACTACAATCGTAATGAACTCGGACTATGATGACAAAAGTAGATTTATAGTATCAAAAGAGTCGTATTCGTCGTTCAAAACGAGTTCAAAAGTAAGTTTTCAGGTACACGATCCATAAAGTAAATCGATAGCGTGAGACTCTTAAGCATGTCGATAATGTGCGATACTTCCACCCATACTATTTTCTAAGTAAATATAACGATTTACCTTCGTTAATTAGGTTTTTTTATTTTTTTCCCCCACCACCAAATCTGTGGATGTGCCCCTACGAAAATCGAATCATTTTGCCTAATTTTTGTTTTACTCCCTAATCATGTTTAATACTCACTAATTACACTACAATCTAACTAAATTCGTATTAGGATGAAATAAAGAATATTTATAGTATCAACAGAGTCGTATTCGTCGTACAGAACGAGTTCAAAAGTATGTTTCCCGCTACACGATCAATAAAGTAAATCGATAGTGTAAGACCCTTAAACATGTCGATAATGTGCGATACTTCCACCCGTTCTATTTTCTAAGTGAATATAATGCTTTACCTCCGTTAATTAGGATTTTTTTATTTTTGCCCCCACCACCAAATCTGTGGATGTACCCCTACGAAAATCGAATAATTTTGTCTAATTTTTATTTTACTCCCTAATCGTCTTTCATACTCTGTAATTACACTACAATCGCAATGAACTCATGTTATGATGGCCAAAGAAGATTTATAGTATCAACAGAGTCATATTCGTCGTTCATAACGAGTTTAACAATAAGTTTTCCGGTACACGATCAATAAAGTAAATCGATAGTGTGAGACCCTTAAGCATGTCGATAATGTGTGATACTTCCATCCATACTATTTTCTAAGTAAATATAATGATTTACCTTCGTTAATTAGGTTTTTTTATTTTTGCCCCCACCACTAAATTTGTGGATGTACCCTACGAAAATCGAATAATTTTGTTTCATTTTTATTTTACTCCCTAATCGTCTTTAATACTCATTAATTACTCTACAATGGCACTGAACTCATATTATTATGACGAAAGAAGCTTTATAGTATCAACCGAGTCGTATTCGTCGTTCAGAACAAGTTCGAAAGTAAGTTTTCCGATACACTATCAGTAAAGTAAATCGATAGTGTGAGACCCTTAAGCATGTCGATAATGTGCGATTCTTCCACACATGCCACTTTCTAAGTAAATATAATGATTTACCTTCGTTAATTAGGTTTTTTAATTTTTGCCCCCACCACCAAATCTGTGGATGCCCCTACGAAAATCGAAAATTTTTGTTTTACTCCCTAATCGTGCTTAATACTCACTAATTATACTACAATCTCACTAAACTCGTATTATGATGAAAAAAGAATATTTATTGTATCAACAAAGTTGTATTCGTCGTACAGAACGATTTCAAAAGTAAGTTTTCTGATACACGATCAATAAAGTAAATCGATAGTGTAAGACTCTTAAGCATGTCGATAATGTGCGATACTTCGACCCATTCTATTTTCTAAGTGAATATAATGATTTACCTTCATTAATTAGGATTTTTTAATTTTTGCCCCCACCACCAGATCTGTGGATGATTTTTTTTATTTTTGCCCCGATCACCAAATCCGTGGATATACCCCTACGAAAATCGAATAATTTTGTCTAATTTTTTTCTTCTCCATATTTACCATTAATAATCAAAAATTAAACTACAATCGCAATGAACTCGGATTATCATGACAAAAGAAGATTTATAGTATCAACAGTGTCGTATTCGTCGTTAAGAACGAGTTCAAAAGTAAGTTTTCCGATACACGATCAATAAAGTAAATCGATAATGTGAGACCCTTAAGCATGTCGATAATGTGCGATTCTTCCACCCATCCCTACGAAAATTGAATAATTTTGTCTAATATTTGTTTTAATCCCTAATCGTCTGTAATACTCAGTAATTACACTACAATCGCACTGAACTCGTATTATGGTGACAAAAGAAGATTTAAAGTATCAACTAAGTCGTATTCATCGTTCAGAACGAGTTCAAAAGTAAGTTTTCCAGTACACGATCAATAAAGTAAATCGATAGTGTGAGACTCTTAAGCATGTCAATAATGTGCGATACTTCCACCCGTACTATTTTTTTCCCTACCACCAAATCTTTGGATGTACCCCTCCGAAAATCGAATAATTTTGTCTAATTTTTATTTTACTCCCTAATCGTCTTTTATACTCATTAATTACACTACAATCGCACTGAACTCGTATTATCATGACAAAAGAAGATTTATAGCATCAACAGAGTCGTATTCGTCATTCAGAACGAGTTCAAAAGTAAGTTTTGGTCACGATCAGTAAAGTAAATCAATAGCGTGACACCCTTAAATCTGTCGAAAATGTGCTAGACTTACACAACTACTATTTTCTAAGTAGATATAATAATTTAGCTTCTCTAGTTATGTTTTTATAGTTTTGGCCCCAATAACCAACTCTGTGGATGTACCACTACGAAAATAGAATAATTTTGTCTAATTTTTATTTTACTCCCTAATCGTCATTAATACTCAGTAATTACACTACAATTGCACTGAACTCGTATTATGACGATAAAAGAAGATTTATAGTATCAACAGTGTCATATTCGTCTTTCAGAACGAATTCAAAAGTAAGTTTTCACGTACACAATCAATAAAGTGAATCGATAGTGTGAGACCCTTAAGCATGTCGATAATGTGCGATACTTCCACCCATATTATTTTCTAAGTAAATATAATGATTTACCTTCGTTAGTTAGGTTTATTTTATTTTTGCCTCCCACCACCGAATCTGTGGATGTACCCCTACGAAAATCGAATAATTTTGTCTAATTTTTTTTACTCCCTAATCGTCTTTAATACTCAGTAATTACCCTACTATCGCACTGAATTCGTATTATGATGACAAAAAAAGATTTATAGTATCAACATAGTCGTATTTGTCGTTCAGAACGAGTTCAAAAGTAAATTTTCCGGTACACGGTCAATAAAGTTAATCGATAGTGTGAGACCCTTAAGTCTGTTAAAAATGTGCTAGACTTACACCACTACTATTTTCTAAGTAGATATAATAGATTAGCTTCGCTAGTTATGTTTTTTTATTTTTGCCCCAACAATTAAATCTGTGGATGTACCCCTACGAAAATCGAATAGTTGTGTCTAATATTTATTTTACTCCCGAATTGTCTTTAATACTAAGTAATTAAACAACAATCGCACTGAACTCGTATTATGATGACAAAAGAAGATTTATAGTATCAACAGAGTCGTATTCGTCGTTCAAAACGAGTTCAAAAGTAAATTTTCAAGTACATGATCCATAAAGTAAATCGATAGTGTGAAACCATTAAGCATGTCCCTAGCCATGTTTAATACTCTGTAATTAGGCTACAATCACATTAAAATTTTATTATGATGATAAAAGAATATTTCGTGTGTCAGTATAATCGGATTTGCCTTTCAGAACGATTTCGAAAGTAAATTTTTCGATACAAGATCAATGAAGTAAATTGATAGTGATGGACCCTTAAGAATGTCGAAAACGTGCGATACCTCCACACATACTATTTTGTAAGTATCTGACCCAGCCGCCCGGATCAGCCTTGAATCTAGAAGCATCGGATGCCTACAGGCAAATGGCTTTGCCTCACGCACCAATCGGGACCATCCTAGGTGCAACCTTGTGTACTCCATAAAGTGTGAAAATATACATGTAGCATGTATGGTATGCATATCAGACATGGATATAATGTGATACAAGAACTTGGGAGTTTTGGGCAGCTTTCGCTAGTGGAGGCACTAAGGAGCAGGTTTTGGTGCACAAAGGTACGTGTTGGCCATGCCCCTTTCAGATACTAAACAAGTCTGGAACACTGGAAAAAAAAACCAAGTCATCAAGAACTTCATCCTTACTGGATGATAGCTTTACTTTAGCATAAGCATCCTCCTTCATATGCCAAGTTCGTGGTCCCTTTAGGGCAAATCTTGTATAAAAAAATAATACTTGTAAGAACCAAAAATCTTAAACAAAATCCAAATGAAAAAACTGAACTTGCAAAAAGTTAATTACTTGTAGGTAGGTAGGTATATATGCCATGAAGGTGTACAAAACGAATAGAGAATTTTAGCTTCTCAAGTGCAAGAGCTTCAGCAAAGCATACCAAATACCAGTCGCTTCCTTGGATTTGGGCAGCACAGATTCAGCCACAGGCTCTTTGAAGTTAGCTACCTGGCTAAGCTCCTTGTAAGAGTCGACAAGGTACTGTAGCCTTGCAACAAACTCTATTAATAGAGACGAGAATGTTGCTAGTGATAAGGAGCTGGCACTCTCATATGTTTTAGACTCCTTTTCGTTGACTGGGGTGTCTGTGGAGAATGAGACCTGAGAAGGCCAAGCTGGGATGTTGTTGTTCCGCATAAACATGCTGTCTGTGGAGGTTTCCTGTGGATTGAAGCCTCTCATTGTTGGAGTGTCGCCCATGTCTAGGACGGTTTGGCTTAGGGATGTGAAGACAAAGTCGTTGGTGCTGGTGTCTTTGCGCTCGAGGAAGGCTGTTGGGTCGTCTGTGGGCGGAGGTGGTCGTTGGTGGGCATCCCAGCTTTGGCTGTTCACTAGGATGTAAGATTTCCTGTCTATTTTCAACTGCAAATCCTCAGCTGCATCATGAATCTCTATCAGCAAGTCTTCAGGGTTTAATTGTTCCATTTTCTCTAACTTGGTTCCCAGCTCGCGTAGCACTTTGGCCCCTGCAGTGCCGACTCTTTGAAGCTCGTGACTGAACACTTGTCGCTTATCTGGTGGTGCCTGAAAACATTTTAAACCTATCATAAATGCGAGGCTTTGAGTAAGGACTAATAAGACAACCAATACAAAGAGACAGGTTTTTTTTTAACACCTGAATCTCTGAGAGTATACAACCATGCATGGCCATGACCATGAGCGCACAATGCCTCAAGGCGCCACTGACTTTGACGTAATTTTTCCAAGGGTAGCTGAATGTTCTATAAGGGCCGTGAGGCGGCTCCCATATGGCAAAGGATAACTGTATGTTTGAATTGAAGCAGTTAGGAACCTTATGATGATCTGAAAGAAAGGTAGCTGTATGTACAAAACTTGTCTTTCAAAGCATACCAAACTGTCCTCTTGGCTGGCAGATTGAACAGCTGATCTGTAGCCACTGTACAGTGGATCCTCCGTATGTTGATAGGTCAATATTTTCGAAGGGATTCTTTCATACTCCACACATTGAAGATATCCATTGACACAGCCTAACCAAATGTCCACAAAATATTAACACATTACATAACAGGTATCAGAGACAAACGATGATACCTACCTTCCAGTGAAGTAGCTACTCCCCTGAAGTTCTTCACCACCAATTTGTGCAGATCCTCGCCCGCCCAAATGGGGAAAATGCACAGATTAATGATCAAGCACATAGTAAAGCCGATCAAGATGAGTAATAGCCTATAAAAAGCTGTCCTGAAAAATGTTGTTTTTGATGAGTTGCCGGATACCATGACTATGCTATATGTCATGAGGAAAACTCGAAATCCATATTCATATGGCAGCATTGCAGGATACAATTTCAAATAACTTGCGCCGGATCCTGAAACAAAATCAGCCAACAATGAATAGAAAATATCAAAACGTAGTTCAATGCTGCTGTTACATGGGTATATGTTGGATAAATTATGTTAAGCAAACCCAATAAACACACAATTAAGGATGATATTGCTGTGACTGTGACTGTGACTGTGACCTGCTAGGAATATGCTGAATATCATGATAGGTTCCTTGAAAGCCCCACTAAGAACTCCAAGCTCGGCAAAGCCTAGAGCCAGTCCTCCTGCAGTAACAGTTCCTAGAGCTCGATTCAACCCTTTGCTAAGAGTTGCTCCTGCAAATGCAAACACATACAATCTAATCCAGTTATTGATAAATATGATGTAGAGTATGCGTGTAACTTTCATACCTACACTGAATTCGAAAACGACCACAACTGTGATCATTCCCCATACAGCATAGGAGCTGATACTAGGCAGCAGCGTCTTCAAGAAGACGTTGAGATAAATGAGGGAAAGAGCACTGCCCATTTTGACGGCAAAGATTACTTTTCGAGGATCAGAGTGACCCATTTCATAAAGCTTAACAGCCACAACATGCAGCCCATTCCAGGATTTGATCACTCCATCAGACATCCATCTGAAACACCAGCACTTGACTCTATCATCATTGCTTGTTGTGGTACCAAGTCCTAGCTCGGAGTACCCTTTTCTGGATAAAAGCCTTTCCTTGCTCTTTTCCAAGAAACTGTGCCTGAATGATCCGGTTCGAGGTCCCATCTATGATGCTGGAAAGAATGAACTCAAAATAACAGAAGGAGCACACTTAAAAGTGATAGGCTGAGCTGTTTCCAATTGGTCTGCGAGGATGTATTAATTATGAGACCTAGATGAAGGAATGGAAATAAAGAAAGCATAAGCATACAAAGATAAGGTGAAAAATAGAATGCAGTGATAAGTAGCAAGTAGGTAAGACTAGTAGAAAAGGACATGTGGAAGAGTAAGATTCAGAAATGAAGCCAATCTGAGTCTGAGATATACGCAGTGATTTCATTGCAACACATGTTCCCAGGGAAGAATCTGTGTAAGTAAACTGAAGCATTGTTCTTGATTAGTTAAATACTGGAGGAATATACTTGGGAACCTTACATGTACGTTTGATGATATTAAAGTAAACACAAAGTAAAAATCAAAGAATCACCCAATGGATATAATAATATATAAGGAGATAAGAAAGGAATTAGGTACCCATCTGCCAGTCCAGTCTTCACCACAAATGTCATATTCAGAAACTCCACGAGGATCAACTTCACAATCACTCAACTTATTACACATATGGCACCCGTCTTCCTCGATAATACTACTCCAGATAAGATTAATTTCCCATAGACAACGATTGAAACAAGCCGGATTCACATGACTTGAGCATGAGAATTGAGAAAGCTTAGCTAGTAGGCCATCTTTTTTGTTGGAAACTCCTCTGTTGCTTGAAGAGCTACTCGTGACGTACCCTACCAAGACTTGGACAGGCAAGGATGAAGTTCCAATCATTGCACATGCTTGATAAGTAACTTCCTCCGCGAACCAGAGACTAGCCTACATCGCAATGAACCAGAAACCGGCGGAGCGAGCACAGCCAAAGCAAAGAGGCCCCTGCTGAGCGACGCCACATGACTTTGCCCCATGTTATGAACGTGGGGATCTACGTGTATGGCGTGACTGAGTACCACTGGTCGACAATCATTCAGGTTTTGGCACTAAAATAGTGAATAAGATGTCGTGTATGACTTGCTAAAGCCAGCTGGGCTACATAGACCATTCCGGGTCGTCACTGCACATCAACAGGCGTAGTGACACTTCATGAATCTAGGATACATTATGGAAATAAAACTCACTGCCATCACTTTACCATTACACCAATACTTAAACAACTGTGGACAAGTAAAAAATTGTTACAAGACGCTACCGCCATATCCAAGTCATCTGCCCAAAGTTTTACTGCTGCAAGATTGGGTCTTCATTGCCCTTCTATTCAACTCCTCACACCGCCATTCACCCTGATGATTGTGAAAATTGGCCGCACTCTGGGAAGAATAGTCAAATACCTGTCTATACAAGATAGATAGCAGACAACTAACAATTGGGCATCCAGGCAGCCTAACATCTAGTGCAGCATGCATAAAACTGCACACGACCCAGCTGCAAAATCACTAGGCATAAAAGAATAAAGATCAGAATCAACCAAATACAAGCTTTATTAATTGATATGCCATTCAAAGTTTACAACCACCACAATAATTCCAGCAGAGGGAGTACATGTTCATCATAAAGTTTGTAGACAACACTGGCTATAACGCCATTTCACATTCAGCATCTTCAACAAAACAACAGCCACCTCTCATAAGATACACTTACAACATACAACCACAAGCGAGACCACCCAAACATGAGAAGTTTTCATCTAACAAAAGCCACACAAATCTTCCAATTGACATGTCACACAGAAGAAGATGTATGATAATGATTGACAGCTCCAAATATCCCTAAGCTTACTGTGCTGATTACTATATGCTTGACCATACATTTTTGCATTTCTGTATAGAGAAAGATATATCAAAAAATGATCCGTTGACACACGGACTACAACTTTATTAAAAATAAAATAAAAAAAATAAAACACACTATCTACAGCTGTAATATGCTTCGGAATTAGGATAATTATGAAATGTTACAAACGAGTCCATGTTATAGAAAAACGCTATCACAAAGGTGAGTAGGCAGCCATATACCACGTAAAAGCAGAAGAACATTATACGCACGTTACATAATTCTGCTCTAAACTGGCCAAATTAACAATGTCCCACCCTACTCAGCTCTCTCATATTAATACAGCCTAGTAATCTATATTGCATCTATCACAGTACATAAAGCAGAAGGAATAGAAAGAAAATAAAAACAACAAATATAGCTAACCGTAGAAATAGTCTAACGCACCCCCTCATACCATCAAGGCTAAGTATCTATATCCCAACCAACCCATTTCTGCATGCATCTTACTGATGATAACAGATAGTCAGTAGTACAGTACATAGAGTGAATACAGACTTCATACTAAACCTTGCATCAAACTGAACCATTTAGTTAGTTAAGAAAGGTAGAATGATGATTAGGAATGTAATTAAATAGTATGCCTTCCCCAGGTTAATTTTTCTTATTAATATCTTCTCTTGCTCATACTTAAATCTTACATGAATCAGTGATAAACCTGATAGTACCATCCAGTTCAGGCTTAGATGATGCGCCAAGGGAGGAAGAAAGCACCTACAATTATTTAAAGTGCTGAATACAAATTAGCTAATAAACAATAACATCTTTTAACAGAGAAGTCCACTCAAAAGAAAAAAAAACATCAGATAGAAAGTTTACTCACGAATTTTGTGTATCACCAACTCTGAAGCATTGCACCCCCACCTCAAGTGCTCCCAATTGGGTCATGGAATATGTAAGACAACCCGATTAGATACACTACATCAGTAAAGGATCAAATAATAGTGCATCACACAATGAACAAAAAATAAGACTGAAAGCACTCTCTGGTACGCAAATACCATTTTTCATATATACAACCATGAAAAAAGGTGTGCGCTAGACAGCACTAGACATTGTCATGTTCACTAATCAAAAACCGGTTTCAGGCCTATTAGAGCAATTATATGAGTGGCTCGAGTGTACTCAAAAGTCAATTAAATCGTACTGGTACCCACAAAACACCCACTGATCAGCTTGATACAGATTACAACTTCTGATCAAAATCGACAAAAACTAAAAAACAGTAAGAACACACAACAGTCTCCTAATTAGCTGACCAAGGTACCTTCTCCCAGTGCCTTTTTAAAGCATCTAAGCACTGATGTGTAGCCATAATGCCTGGCAGATGTCCTGAACAGAAGATAATATTAGGCTCCCTTATCCAGAAATTGTAGCTGTTGTAAGAGTGTAAATTGTTCTTATATAAGGCACTGCGCTTCCAATATCAATGAATAGCAGTTATAAATAACAGAAAAGAAGTAAAGGAAACTCCAGAGAATAATAATTAGAGCCTATAACATGTTAAAAGAGAGAATCCTTATATATTTGTAGAATTATCCATGAGAAACAGAAAGGATCAGCAGAGTGAGAAAAACATAAAAATAGTAGCCAATACGGATTACAACAGAAGGGTAAGTGCTTCGAAAACAGCAATGCTGTCACTTGCCAGTGATGAAAGGATGTGCTAAGGCTTGTGACACGGTCATCCTTTTATCTGGATCCAGCATGAATATTTTATCCAACATATCTTTGAAATTAGTTAACATCTTTGGGTCTTCCCCAGCAGAACCAGTTATTATGCTTCCTATATCTTTTGGTTTGATGTTCATCATCACCCTCTTTATGGTCTGCAGTCAACAGACGATCGGAAGTCAGTATGAAGACGATAACTTAAAACACGTCAGAACTGGCAGTTTAGACTTACTTTCTTAGAGACTGGATCATCTTCCAAAGAAAGGAAGTTCAAATCTTGATCAAAATGCTGTTCGGTGAAAGCTCCCTATATACAAATAGAGCCAATAAATGAAATATAGTGGCCAGAGGACCCCAAAGCTCCAAGTGCTAAAGCTCACACATTATGAGATACACAGGATGAGTACAAACTACAAACTTTTCATCATGTTTTGAGAAGTATACTTGTCAACACAATGAGCTCTACCACAAAATCTCGCGATGTGTTTGATTAGAAAACTATTGAAGAGAACTAACCTTCCTAAGCATCTTCTTGGGAAAAGGGCCCTTCAACTCCAAATGCAGCCGTAGCATATCATTATTGGTTGCACCTGGAAAAAGAACTTTTCCCGTATAAAGCTCATACAAACAGCATCCAATAGACCATATATCCACAGGGTGGTCATACGGCAACCCAAGAACTGCAGCAAAAATAGTGCCCAATGATAAGTAGAGCACAATAATTACTGTCCATCAATCTGCATATATAGGAGGAAGATCAATGAGTATGACACTTACTTATCTCAGGAGCTCGATAAAAGCGACTGACAAGATACGGAGTTATTTCATTCTTTCCAGCAAACATAGCATTGCCAAAATCACAGAGCTTCAGAACATTTTTACTTCCATTTACCTGACAGTCGAGAAGGGGTAAACATAAAACTGAGCTTTCAAGTTTTTGTAAGTAAAGCTGCAGCTACAAAGTTAGTATCCGGAAATTAAAGGTACTCACCAGCATGTTATCCGGCTTAATGTCACAGTGGAGAACACCACAATTCCTAAGATGCTTCAGCGCAATGAGGAGTTGTTTCGCATACGCTCTAACAGCAGTTAATTTTAGACCAATATTACGACCAAACTTCTTCAGTACCTCTCGCAAATTCATATGAAGAGATTCGAATACTAAACATAAATGATTGCGGTACTTGAAGCTTGAAAGGAATCTGACACAATGGCGCCTGTCCTCTGGATCTGCACCAACCAACTTCTTCAATATAATCAGCTCAGATTGCCCAGCCTTGAACCTACAGAATACAAGAAGATTAAAATCATGACAATCAAGATCACATAATACAGTATATGTTACGTTAACAACAGCTAACATCAAAAGACAAGGGAAATCATGAGCTCACATTGTCTCATTATTGCGGATGATCTTTATCGCCACTTCTTCAGGTTCACCATTTCCTGCCTTGAGATCTTTTGCACGAACAACTGATGAAAATACCCCTTTCCCATGAGCAGCCGTTATTTCGTATCTACCATCAAGCAACTCCCCAAATCTATAGCCTGCACCAGTGTATTCAAGTAAGCAAATGAAAATATTTGTTGAGAAAGAGGAAATGGTGTCATGTATCTTCACAACATTCCAGAGTGAGCACTGTTTCAATAAAAGAATGGGTACAAAATAAGCAGGTCACAAATGGTCAGCAAAATCAAACAGATATCAGAACCTGCATTACTCAGATTTCAGACTGGGGATGGATTCAAATATCTATACTAAAATGATTATTATTTAATGTTTCATAGTATGGAGCCTTCCTCAGAACGTATTTACTACATTAGCTGCACACAACTTGGAACCATATTATGGTGATGACTTGGTTAACAAAAAAACTTAAATCACTTACTATAATAACCCTCAGCATCATCCCAGTTGTCATGAAGACCACTCCTTTCAACTGGCAAGCCGTCTCTTTTTCCCTGTAAATGACAGGATGAGAAGACTGAGTAAAAGGAGGCAAACATACTAAAAAAATGGAAACCAATCAAGAACATGAACTGAAAAACCTTTGTACTCGGAAATGAACTGGGCTAAAATGCTTACTGTAAAGCAAATTTATCAAAATAGACAGAATACTGAAGGAGCATTTCTAAAGAGGAAACAGAGTATAATCAGCAACTTACAGACTTTCGTACTCCAGTTGGGGTCTCCCCAAAAATATCATCACAGAACATGTCATCAGATCTCTCACTCTGTATTAGAGAAAGAAGTTACTCATTCAATGCTAATGCTCAGTCTCAAGGGCACAAAACTATGTAAAACCTAGCTACCACATTGAATATGAAGTATAGTAAACAAGCACATATCCGGATGATGAGGCCAGTACGTGTAACAGAAGTACATGTAAAGATACTAGCTGCTTTACTTGTGATCAATAAATGTTAGGCTAGCAATTGGATTGCATTATACATGTCAACGTGAAAGTAGCATAAGAGATTGCAAGCTGGATTGCAGTCAGATAATCATATGTACACGTAAAGATATGACATTAGAATGTATAGTTTAGCTACTGGATAGTCCATTTAGCTGACCCACCTTCGGGGTACCCTCTCCTAGCCCTCTGGTACCAGTGTGTTCTGCAGCAGAACCCCCATTCTCAACTGGTGACTTGGCCACAGCAAAGGAAGAGTCGGGCTTATCATCTGCTACCTCATAGGGTGAAATCAACACTTCTGTTTGCAGACTTGAGAGCTTTTCCTGGTCATTATCTGATCAAAACATAAAAATGAACAATCTTTTAGGCAAAGGTAACTCTCGATAATACGTGAAGCATTAGGTAAAAAGAAAACCAATCAAAAAGGATTAAAAAATCTTATGGTGGGGTCTGCAACATTACTAGCTGACTATCATTTGTAATTGACATATATAACTGATCTATAGGTGGCAACCTTTTTGAATATCAACTGACAGGGGATTTGCTTGGTCCTGTAATTTCATATTTTTGTACTTTTCGAGAATTGCTTGTCGCCTTCTCCTGCTCTCCTCCTTGATCCTATTAACATCATCCTCTTCTTCTTCCGCAAGTTGTAGTGAAATTTTTTCTTGATATTCTTCTTGTTCCTCTTCCTCTCTTCAAAGCCAGGGCATCAAACATTAGCAATAAGAAGATTAATAAGAAAGTAAATAAGCATGAACTAAAACTAACAAAGACAATTTGAGCATGTGATACCTTTTACGTGCATCTTCAGACCCTCCAAAAGAATTAGTAGAACGATGAGGTCTAGAAGTGTCTTCAGCTTTGGTTCTATCTTGATTGTTGTTGTATGAGTTGCCATCTCGCTTGTATTCAGATTGCCTATGTCGTTTACCTGAGCCGCCATCGTACTTATGCTGCCTGGCAAGATGATGATCCTCGGAGTCCCGATATCTGTCCCTGGATCTATCCAGTCCATTTTCCCTCTCTCTATAAGAACCCTCTCGGTCTCGTCTTCGTTCCCTGGCCCGGTCATTACTAGGGTGCCTCACCCTTTCCTTTTCCCCATCTTGCTCGGTTGACCGGTCTTTGCTCTTACCTACTTTATCATTTCCTTCCTTTCTCCGATCCCTCGACCTATCCAAGCTACGCTCCCTTTCTCTTCCCCTATCCCTATCCCTGGCCCTCTCCGCGCCACGCTCCCTTTCTTTCTCCCTCTCTCTTTCCTTGATCCTGTATCGATCCCTTTCTCTTTCCATATGCATGTCCACAAACTCTGCATCTTTGTGTCTGTCCCGCTCCAAAGTCCTGCTTGTGATCTTATCATTTTCCATATGTAGGTTCATGTCTATTTCTTTTTCTCGCCCTCTTCCATGTTTCTTTTCCCTTTCCCTAATCGTCTCCGGCTCCCTTTCGTGCACAACCCTTCCGTACTCATCCCATTCCACTTGTCTGTCTTGATCTTTGTTGCTTCCCCGACTTTTTTCTTTCTCTTGCTCTCTAGTCCTGCTCCTTATTTTATCCTTTTCACTAATCGCATCCCTGTTGCTGCCTCTTTCCCTCTCATGTCCACAATCTCTATTCATATCCTCAGTATCCCGATCTCTGTGGCAGATCTCTTTTAGGTACTTTTTATCCCATATATTGGTAGGACTACCGTAACTGACACTAGGTTCTCTTTCCTCATCTCTTTCTCTATCTCTGGTAGCATGACCATGTTCGGAATGATCAAGCCGGAAACTCATCTTATTGCGAGAATCATATGCATATTTTCTATTGATTTTATGATTATTATCCTGAAGTTGTGTTACCTTCAAAGTGTCTGCATCTTCTACATCACTTCTTGATTGAGAGCCTGACCTGTCAATAGAATAATATGACCCTGATCTTTTGCTGGGACTGAGTTCACCAGGCCTTCTACTTAGGTAAGGAGAACGAATGGATCTCTTATAAGTATCTTCACTGTTGTCAGATATTGACACAACATCCATACCATTAACACCATCGCCCAAGCCCGTCTGATCAATTTCCGGTACATTGTTTATTTGTATTGCATCACTATCCCTCCTACCCATTTTACCTCGTAGAGCACCAGTGGAATCAGGGCTATCGACTGTGTCTACGCTTGACACACCCTGCCAAGAATGTGAATACCTTATCAGTTCACATATCACACTACATTCCAAGATCTGATTGTGAAAACTCAAGAGCCAAGTCATTTGATTCAAGAAAACAATGAAGCTAGCAAATTTTTGAAAATATTATAACTTTGATCAGATCTAGTAAATGCATCAGTCCCACTCCATATCTTCACCACCCATAAACACATTAACAGACAACAATCTGAAAACAAAATTTAAGAACTTTCATCTGTCAACAGTAAATAGACATGTCACCTCAAGCCAACCACATCATCAGAGCTACACCAAGTTCAAATAATCGAGACGAGGGTATCTTCCTTTATTCTTCTTCTCTCCAATCACAACTCTGCAAACTAGATAATAGACCCTAACTTCCACCCAGAGGAATCTCAAACTATCAGAAACCAAAGTTAATAAACGGAAAAAAGAAACAGAAAAACAAGTACAGAAGAGAACCGACCAGATGATTCGCCACTTTCTCACCATCCTCCTCAACTATCTCCCCTTCCTCCATATCATCATGTTGTTTTTTCAACTCCGACGCCATAGCCGGAAAATCATCAACCAACATATCCATCACATCATCCATCCGCTTCTCCTCATCCGGATACTTACTTCGGTGATGGTGCTTGTGCTTCCTCCGCTTCGTCGTCTCTTCCGCCTCCCCGTCACTCGTTAGATGGTGCTTCTTTGGCGAATCGGTAATCATTCCTCAGTCGCTCCCTAAGGAATTTCAAGAATCGCTGAATCTAGGGTTACGTTGGATTTCGCAGGCGATGGGATTTCTAGATCCGTGAAAGGTTTGGACTTTGGAGATGTCGCGTTTGCCGTTGAGTGTGTTCACCGCACGTGACTCACACGTGTCGAGAATGTAACATTGAGATTTTTTCGTTTTTTTTTGAACTTTTTCTTTCCTTCTATTAGCACGAATATGAGGCTGTCCGATTGAGCTGAAATTTATGTTAGTTGAATTTAATTTATCTTATATTAGTTGAATTTAATTTATTTTAGTTTAGCTGAATTTAGTTTAATTTAAATTAGTTTAGCTGAATTTAATTTATTTTAGTTTAACTTATAGTTTATACCAATTACCAACTTAACATTACATCATCATCATGCATCATGCATCATCATCATGCATCATCATCACGCATCATGCATCATCATCATGCATCATCATCACGCATCATCATCATCATCATCATCATCATCATCATCATCATCATCATCATCATCATCATCATCATCATCATCATCATCATCATCATCATCATCATCATCATCATCATCATCATCATCATCATGCATCATCATATATAGTAATATAGATATAGTCAGAGTCATGTAAGGCCTTTCTTGAAGCTGGGAATTGTACATGGTATTTTGGAGAAGAAAAAAAAATCTAAAAGAAATACAAATAAACTATGGCAAATTGGACAATTTTTTCTTTTGTCATGTAAGATAATCACAAGTATATATGTCGCATATTTTTTGAAGGATGCAGGTTAGTTGTACCATTCCTGAACAGCATAGGGGTTGTACTGGTCTCTTGGTTCACCAATCTCCTCCTCTATATCTAGAATTGCGACCCGGCGCTTCATTTTCTTGCTAATCTTTATAGCTATGTCGGATGGCCTGAACCTCCCGCAGACGCTCACTTGGTAGTGCGGCTTGTCTATCATGTGTGTCTCAATTTCTAAGACATGGAGCGGAAGATGATCAGATTGATGTTACAACAAGTAGAGATTTTATTTATATAAAAAAAGTGAAACCTTTCATGTTGAGGATGATCCTTCGGAGCTTTCTGCAGCAAGCATTGCAGTCTATGTTCAGCCTCATCACCATGCAACATACCTGAGGGAGATGAGAAATTTAGAATTAATTTCTTAATGATAAACTATGTATGATAGTTGGAAGCAGGACTTGCCTTAGCTGACATGACAAGAATTAAAGCAGTGTTTAGTAGCTTAATACGATGTGATTTCAGAATTATAAAGCTACTTGATCCATGATAAGGACTCCAGATGGAATCAGATTCAGAAGAACATCTCAAGGCCTTGGTTTTAGTATGCTCATCATGTTAAGCTACCTTTTACCTTGCTTTTAAGCAGCAACTTTCTTGCACCAAGATGGATTCTTTGGAATCAAACAGCTTATGTGACTCTCAAGCCTCCATGATGATAAAGTTCAACAATAGTCAATAGTATTTTTTTTACTAGCAAGTGTGGCATCATATATATATTTTACTTTCTTTCATCAATAAGCTAGCTCTTTTAAAAATACAAACCGTTCATTTCTTGAAACCACGTCGTTTATCCATTTGGGACACTGAAAATCTGCAATGAGAACGATTTGGTAAACCTGCAGAGCTATAAGAGATGAGATGTAATGTAATAGGATTTATAAATTTAGATAGCCAAAAACAAAATGCAATTTGTTGAGACCTGGACAAGAGATGTAGAAGCAGAGTACAGACACACAAAGGAAAAGAGAAGGCGGAAGTGCTCTTTGCACCTTCATGTTAATAAAGATGCTTCCTCATTTTCAGAGGAATAAATAATTGCACATAGATAAGTACTTACAAAGATTGAACCCTGTCACTGTATTTTCCTCCTCATCGTTCAAGTCATCTGAAGCTAAGTTGGGCTGAGCTTCAGCCTTCATGTATGATTTATTCCTGCAAGTGTACCACAACATGTGTCTTACTGGCTCTGCTGTTTTTATGCACTTTCAAGCAAAAGTTACCTACTGCTATAGTGAAGTCAAAACATAATCTGAAATACCAACCCACATTTGCTACTTTATCATTAAGCAAATGAGTTGACAAAAAAAATACATTATCCAGACAATTCAATAGAAAAAAAACCTCTCGGGAACTCATTGGAAAAATTACTAACACGCTCAAGTAACAGTCCACTTAGTACGCAAAGCCTAACAAAACATGAAATGAGCATTTCTTAAAGCTGTATCTGATTGGATTTTGTGAGATAAGATTATACAAGTTACACCAACTGCAGATCCAGGATTGCAAACCTGCTATTACTGCAAGCAAAACTGCTGAGGGCTACAGATGCCGCCAAAATGATAACCATATAACAACTAGCGGCATAAATTACAGATGCAGCTCGCAAATTATGTACTCGGAGAACTGTACTAAAAAAAATTCACCTTGACATAACTAAGTTCGATAATAGAGTCACCGAGCTGTGGATTGAATCATCTACGTATTTGCAGTTCTCATGATCAATCTTCATTGTTATCGGCATATGGAAGTTAGTGTTGCACCTAAATTCAGTTGATCTTCTCTTACTCTCGAGAGGGATAGAACTCGCACCACCACGCTTCCTTTTCCGAGAGGACTTCCATCTAAGCTGAACAAAGGAATCATCCTTCAACAGATCTGGAATAGTATCCGGTTCATTGCCATTCTCATGTGCAGGCTCTAGTACGCTGGAGGGAGATGATGCATTGCTCACCACTTGCTTCTTGTCCAATACATAACTTTGTTTCTGCTTTTCATCAAGGTGACTTGGTCGAGTAGACTCAAAGCTAGATAGTATTTGAGGAACAAGATCTGGTCGTTCTCTAACTTGTTTCCACGCATTGGCCAACCATTCTTGAGACTGACGTAACTGTCCACGAACACATGTCACTTCTTGCTTCTCTCCTGTAAATATAAAAGAAAAAAATAGTTCACGATGTGAGAAAAATATCTGGAACAGATATCAAATAAGGTTTGCTTTGTATGATATACATTCTTTATGCGAAAATGTAACTTCTGCCAACCTGGTAAGAAGACATGAAACTTGTCTTCAGATGCCTTATGAACAATTATGCCTTCCCACCAGCCATCATGCAACCACACATCGACTATATCCCCAATATTAACCGCCCATGAAACTTTTCCTTTGCTAATATAAGGAGCCGGGCGTAATGTACTCCTTCTACAACTCCAAATACCTAACTGGCAAGGATTGGCAATCCTGGATGCCAGAACCCATTCCTGTAGAATGCAAATAATTAAAATGTAAGACTTCACCTCAATCAAAAAGCTTGCAAAAGAAATTACAAAAAATGGTACCTCTAGATTGACAGTTTCATCTTTTGCGTCTATAATATCTTGATATCGAATTTTCACTTTGTCTTTGTGCTTCTTTATTATTGAAGCTTTGAACCAACATCCCCGGATTCCACTGTCTTGGGAGAGCACTTCTACAAGAGAACCAGGCACAAAATTTTGAGGGTGATTTTGTTTAAAGATTTCATCTCTAGGAATAGGGCACTCATTCAGTTTACACAATTCTGGATTGTCTTTAGCCAACTCTCCCTCATTGATTTGTTTCAAGCCCAAATTCCTGTTTCTCAAACGACGAGTCCTCTTTTTTGGCATCGGATCACTTGACAGTTCATTAGTTTGTTGCTGTTGGGAATCATCCGAACGTGTTGACTTGACATGAATCTTCATATACATATATCTGAGAATGTCCTGTTGCCAGTAACCTCTCACTTGCGTAACATCAAAAGGTTTGATTAGACCATCATCATATTCACTCTGGCAAACGTATGGTTTCAATTGGCTATCAGGGAAAGTAATTAAATGCTTCTCAAAATGTTGAGGACTGAGGATAGTTGCTAATCCATCTACACACTCAATGCTGAGGTCTTGATGGCAAGAAGAAAAGAAAATTTCACAGTCATGGAAATCATAAGCCAGAGAAGCGCCGATCTCGTCAATTTTGTGAAACCATCTTACTACAACCATCTTACTATTTCGTGAATTTTCATACAAGTCCTCCAAGTAGGCAATAAGTCGTTTGCCTTCTTCAGCCAACACATAAATGAAACTGTGCACCTAGAAGAAATCAGGGCGTGAAACCTCAATGAGTTACAATTGAATGAACAAGTATGCACATTGATGTTTGAGGAAGGCAACCAACTGTGATGTATATTCAAATGCATCCAAAAATACTCACAGATATTTCAATTCCATTGCGGCAGAAGGATTGATAGTGATTCCTCCTTTTCCGGCAGGTCCATGGAGATCCTACCCAAACAACTTCTTTAGATGTGTTGCTCAAGCTTCTATATTGATTGTCCTGTGAGTGAACCAATAGAACTAAGCATGCAGATGGATAATCATAGGGGGGGGTGACACTTTTATGAACCAATGGGCACATACAGTAACAGCCTCATCATCTAAATCGCATGCAGGCTTGACATCAGAAGAACTTCCTGCCTTAGGCGCTGATTCATCCTTATCATTACCTACAAAAATACACGTATTCAAATAATTAATAAGCAATGCTGGACTGCTGGTGGCAGAAGTCAGCATGGGCAGTCAATGAATTTTAATAAAAATGAAAACTACTTAGGAAGCATAAATCACTTGTCACAGCATGAAAAATAAGAAATGGAGAAAACACAAAAGAATCACCACAGTATCTCTACATATATCAAGTCAAACATCATTACTAAATGTAAAACAAACTCGGCCTGCCACAGTAGATATAGATTATGCAACCATATGTTCTGGAAGTTCTGAACCAGCTCTTAAGAAACTGAAATCTAAAGTCCTGCAACCAAGACCATAGTCAGTAACCAAAGTTTTGCGCCACATCACTTGAAGTGGGATTATTATCAAATAGAGCTGAAACTTGACAGTGATCAAAGAAGCATATAGCCACTTCATAACATTTAGGGTCTTGAAATCAGAAGGATAATCGAGCAGGATAGACTAGCTCACACTCGCTACATGGCGCGCATAGAATAGTGTATTTATAGCATATAAAACTCATTTAAGCAAGATTCAAAAGGGACCATTCAGTATTCACTACTAGAAACCCAAATTCAAGCTGATGATAAAAGAACAATCAGGTCTACACTAAAGAGACCCTTTTTAAGCTAATGCATTTACATTTATGCAACAAATTTTTAGCAAATACCAAAAAGTTCAAAACAATAACCATGAATCAGACAGATCTGCCCCCACCCACCTACAAATCTTAAGAATTCAATAAGAACTAAAATTTTCCAAAACAACACAAGAATAAAGAGCTTCGTACAGGCAAAAAGGTGAGGTCGTCAGTTTGGGGCAAACAACCCAAAAACTTCCGTATAGCATACAGAAAGAAATTTAATTATGGAGACACTTTTGAGTGGTTTGCATATTGTCAGAAAATAACATAAAAAATGTGATCTAATTGTATAAAATATCGATAGCTCTAGAATTGGCTAAGCAATTCCGAAAAAATCAAAGATGATCGAGAAGATATGGAAAAAACACGGGAAAAAAACTGACTCAATCAGATTACCGAAGCAATACCTGAGACAACCGAATTCAGGCAGTTAACGACGTCATCACGAGATGTCAGCCTCAACATCGATCCATCCAACATCGACGCCAACACGGACCCATCACAAACCGAATACACAAACGCCATATGCCTCGAGCTCTTCTCCCTCCCAATCACAACCAGATCTGAACTCCGATTCCGCCTCTTCAAATAAAAATGAGCTTCCTTTCTGGCTCTCTCCCCCAACGCAAAAACCTCCTCCCACGAAACAAATTCACTCGCCGGCGCCATTTCCGCTGCCGATTGATTCATCGCACCTGGCCAGGGCCTAAAAACGAATATCAAAAGTCAAAACTTCGGAAACTGCACTCTCTGCCACCGCCGCCGCCGCCGCCGTTGCGACCGTTTCCGTCAGCCTTTCCGGCGAAATTCTCAATTATCAATTTCTCTCTCCTGCCTGTGTAGGTGTGCATTTAAAGAGGGGCGGATTTGAAATAGCTAGGGTTTGCATAGGATTTGGGGTGGACGGTTGAGATTTCGTCTTGGGATAATGAGATTCAATTTATTGGGATAATGAAATTGAAAAATGATTAGATAGAAAGTTGATTTTTTTGATATAAAATATAAATTTATCATATATCTTGTGATTAAATTCTGATTTTTGGTATTTTTTGTAGCGAACTATAAAATGAAACTGTTCGAAAAGTGACGAATTATTGATTCATTTTGACGAACTTTATATTTTGTATCAAAATTCAATTTTACACCTAATTTTAACCCAAATTTAAAAATGAAATACATTAACTTTTAATTTTTCAGTGGACCGATACGATCAGAACTTCGCAGGCTGATACGATAATAGTACTAGAATGGGGGTTATTTTGCACTTAATGAGTTGGGTTTCTGTAAATACAAAACCGCCCTCTGATAAGCGATGCGATGACATGGAAACGGTGCCGTTGGGTTGGGATCACGTATTGGGTTTGTGAGAAGGATTTGCGCGTGAATGACGGCGGATGCCATTTTGAATTGAAAGTTGACTTTGCTAAGTCAATATGCCAGCTGGAAATTTAATTAACTTTTGGAATGCGTGGTAATTTAAAGCAAATAAATATAAAATTGACTAAATGAAAATTAAATTTTCTGTGCTATGTTCTACCTACATGCTTCATCCTCTTATTTTTCAAATACTTCAACACAATCAAATCAAATTGAAATAAAATTTTTTTGATGAAAAAGGTACGATAGAACGATGCATAACATTTCAATGCATAGTACATATATATAAATCCTTGAGACTTTCTATCTCTCGATAGGATCTCGCAGTCATTGGTACATATATCGGTATCTTGAAGCACAGCCCAGGTCCGACACTTTTTACAATGGATCCGTGCATATTTACCCTTGAATCATTGGTACATTCTTCAACATTTGGAGCACATGCCGCATCATCAGACACCTTTACCATTGCAAGACATAACACCTACGAAGCATCCACACGCGAGGCGGGACGAGGAAAGCATCCACGCGCGAGCGAGACAAGAAAAAGGAAGAAGAAGAAAATCTCACAAAATTGTGAGAAAATTAGTGACCCCATGACTCGAACCCGGGGTGTAAGGAATCATGTTGATATGAAATTATGATTAAAAATCAATGCGCTCGATTGAGAACCCTTAAAATTTTGAGAACTTGAGAATCCAAATCTCACTATTAGATCATGATGCATTTTTGAATCTCCATGAGACATATGTCCAAAAAACAAAGTAAAAAAGGTGGTTTTAACTTTGCATTAAATGAATCTTGAAAAATGCACATGTGACACGTATCACCACCAAAATGCATCTTGCATTTTGGAAGGTGAAGTTTGGGGTCTCAAGTTTTCGAAAAAATAAAGGATTCTTAATTGAGCACTCTCCTATTGGTAAGTATATGTGTATAATTTTAAAAATTACAAAAATAATAAATTATATAAACAGACGTAATTAATATAAAGTTGAGGAGATTATCCATCATCATCTAAAAAGGCTTAAACATGGTTTAAAAGTTGATCTCAGTATCATTAACAACTTGTTTGGGCTGAAGTTGAATAGGCTTGAGATTGTATAACATTGCGCAGGCAAGGTAGTAAAGCAGGTTGACAATCTGAAGAGCAGTTATCAACCAGTAGAAATATTCGAGCTTGCCTTTGTTAAGATTCCTGTTGGGCAGCCAGTTAGACCCATGTGGCCCACCACTCAACTTATGCACTAAGGTAACCAGAAGCGTGCTGACATAGTTCCCCATGGAGATGGAAGTCCAGAACAAAGCCGTGGCGGTGCTTCTCATGCTCTCCGGAGCTTGGTCGTAGAAGAACTCCAAATGGCCTATTGACATGAACGCTTCAGCTATCCCATGCAGACTGTACTGTGGGACTAGCCAGAAGACAGAGATGGGTAGGGTTAAGTTATGAGGGTTTTCAATGAGGTTGTGAGCTGAGGCCACTTGCTTGCGCTTGATTTCCACTAGGCCAGCGACTAGGGTGGCCAGGATTGAGATGCTGAAACCGATTCCCATTCGTTGGAGGAATGTGATTCCCCTGTCTAAACCGGTGAGTTTTCTGGCTAAGGGGATGAAGAGGCGGTCGTAGAAGATAATGGTGGCTAGCATGGATGTGTAAGTGAAGACTGACATTGAGGCTGCTGGGATTTCGAATGAGTTTGAAAGGCGTCTGTTCATGGTCTTGGCTTGTTGTAATGAGAATGTGCCTTGTTGGGCATACGCTGTGATAAGGAGGATACCTGATGCCCATATTGGCCCCATACGGATGATGCACTTGAGCTCCTCGACGCGGTGGACCGTGTTTAGTCGCCACAAGTTAGGCGACTTGGTGTCATCATCCTCGGTCACCACTGCAGCCTTGTCAAGAAACCTAATATATGCATATTACATATCTTTAATTACTTTCAGGCGTACATATGCATATCAAATATAATAAAAAGAGAGTATATATATATATACTTGAGCTGGTTGGAGTGAAGAAGCTTCCCGCCACTAGAAATGGGGCCATCAAGTTCATCATTCTCATACAAGCTGCAGCATTTCATGTCCAAATTACGCTTATTGAAGGCGGCTATACAGACTTGGATCAATCGAGTAAAAGGACTCCCAACCGGATCCAAATTCCTATAAAGAGGGTACCCTAATATAAATACTATCACCGATATGAACATAAACACGGTTGGGATTCCGAGACCCCAACCCCATCCAACGTAATCTTGGACATACACCAGGACAGTCACCGCTAATAAAATCGACACTCCCATACTGAAGTAGTACCAGTTGAAGTACTTCCAAATCCAACTCTTTTGTTTCGGGTCTGACTCGTCAAACTGGTCAGCCCCAAATGCCACGGCACAGGGGCGAATACCTCCTGCCCCTATAGCCGTTAACAGTAGAGATCCGTAAAGGATTGCTAACTGCCCAGAGTCGGCTTGCTGGCACACACTGATATTGTTATTGCCACAAGCTGGTGGCCTTAGTTGGGGTAGCACAGCTGATACTGTCAAGCAAACCATGCCCTGTGCACAAATTATTAATTAACGTCAAACAACACATTAAGGCTCTAGCAGCTCCTATAACAACAACAACAACAACAACAACAACACATTAATTACTAGTAGTATATATACGTACGATTTGGTAGATGATGGAGGCGACCGTAATGGTCCAAAACTTGCCGGCAAAGGCATCGGCTATGAAAGCTCCGAGTAAGGGAGTCAAGCTAGCAGTGCCACCAAAGTTGGTGAGGGTATTGGCAGCTTGAGTTAGAGGCATGTTCAGCTCGTTTGTCAAGTAGGTAATCATATTAGCTCCAAACCCAACCACAGCCAATTTTTCAGCTACATCATTCCCTAATTAATATATATAAACACACCATTATTCCAATTAGCTAGTTT
The DNA here is from genome assembly GCA_033675215.1 of Rhodiola kirilowii. Taxonomy (NCBI): domain Eukaryota; kingdom Viridiplantae; phylum Streptophyta; class Magnoliopsida; order Saxifragales; family Crassulaceae; genus Rhodiola; species Rhodiola kirilowii. The sequence continues at coordinate 1,143,679 of CM066194.1, forward strand.
GGATATATATAAAATTATTCAAATCAAAGAACAACTGATGATTCATGTCAAAGTATATTATTGAATCATCTTGAACTGAAAAATAGTCGAAAAAAAGAAATTAAAGCTCTAGCTCTCACCCAAGATGAAGGGCATTGTTAGGAGACCACCCTTGAGTCTTCTCTTTGTTAGGACGACGTTTTTGCTATTTTCCCCCACCTCCATCTCCATGGTCCCCATATCTTGAGATCTCTATCTTTCTCCAGCTCCAAATCTCATACATACTACTACTCTTCTAGCAGTACCTCATTTATAGACCTTACAATGTTACATCATATCCAAAACATAAGCTGTAGCCACACAATACTTATTATCTACTACAGGCCGGGGTCACATGAATCACCTTGTTTGATCACATCTAGCTAGCTAGCTATGATAGATTTACAACTGTCTTATCAAAATAAAAAAAAAAGATTTACAACAGCATACAAAGACAAATTGCTTTGCTACTTTCACCTTTTTCCCTAACAAGCTTGTTCTCTTGTGCTCATTATTGTTATAACATAAGGAAAGGATATGCAAGCAGATTTGGCTTATATGCATAATATCCACTCAGCAGAATTAGTATATACTCCGTATATATATTGTGTTACTGTTTCCCTAGGACTTGATTAGGTATAATATAAAAGAAAACAATCATGGTCGATTTTAATAATTTATCTGTGGGAACACCATTTCATAAAATCATGGTCTCTGGGTTACAAATAGCCAATATATGGATCATATCTCAAATAATAAATATCTTTTGTCTTATAATAATAATGCTATTTTTTGTGAAGCTAGTTTAATGGAACAAAAATGAAGATGGTAGGCATCCAAGTGTGAAGCTCAATTATTTTCTTGCGGGTTGTCTAGTAGTGAATGTCTATGAAGTAGATATATACTAGATACTAGATAGTGAGGAGCACACCCACATATGCATATGGTTAGGATTATGTTTGTTAATAATGACAAAAAGATACGTATTACTCTTTTTCTTAAATTACCTACAAACCTAAAATTAATCATTGTTCTACTCAAACTCGTGACAAGAATAATAACTTATACTTTCTCCTAGGTTGATTTAATTAGCATCCTTAATCAACCCCATCGCCCTACAACCTCAATCACGAGACTAAGAGCATCCTCAACCATGATGAAAAAAACATGTCATCCATCTCTCTCATCTAATCATTCCTCATAACCAAATCAATCATATGTATCCCACTCATGACTAATTTTTTTATCATTCCTCTCTCTCTCTCATGCTTTTCATATACATATTTGTAATTTTTATCCATATCAATTTTTATTTAACATACAATATAAAATTTAAAATATTAATGTAAATAAATGAATAGTAAATAACTTAATATTTAAATATATAAGATAATTTTTAAAAATATTTGTTTTGAAAAGTGTATCAAACTATAGGAATATGGGTAAATTTTATAGAGCTTAAAAATTTATAATATTTGATATATTATATATATTTTATTACTTCTTATTTTTTAAGATATAATGGTTACAAAATAAAATGTTAGATACTAAAACTGTCACATGTTCGATTTCTATTGGTAGAAGGTATATATTGTGGGATCCAAGTCTCATGATCAAATCCATTTTTTGATCATGAGATGATCTTTTTTAGACTTTGTCATGGGATGATCAAAACTATGATAAAAAAGATCATGGTGAAATGCTCTAAAGATATAATTTGGGGAAATAATTGGAGTAATTCTTCTTACAAAATCTAACAACCAATCTTGGGTTACAAAATATCTCAAAAAAAATCTTAGGTTACAAAAAATGTCACAAAACAGTATGGAGTTTTTCACAATCAACCTAAGGAATTTATGGGACAAAAAAAAATAAGATTAAAAAAAGAAAGATTAATGATTAAATGTTGGTGTATGAATAGGGATCGGTAAAGGGCGGGCCGGGTAAGCCCTAGCCCTATCGAGCTGAGTAAGGCTTTTGGTGAGTCATAGCCCTTTACACATTAGGGTCGGGTCGGGTTGGGCCGGACCTTGAGAAAATTCATCAGCTCTAAATCGTTATCGGCCCTTCGTTTCATAGGGGTTTTCGGGCTAGGGTCGGGCTAATTTCGGCCATAAACGAATGACTAATTAATCGATAAATAATTCTTTAAACGCAAATACTACTAGTTTGGACGTGTGAGATTTAATGGATGTGAAAAATACATTCTTTTTATATCAAGAACGTTCTTAAATCAATAAATATACAATTTTCAATCGGACTCGTATTTCGGACCGTGCCGAATAATCTAAGCCTTAGCCCAACCCTAAACCCTTCGGATCGGACCATAATATGGCTTGCGTAGGGCTAGGACTAGGACCGGACTCGGAGCACCCCAAAGCTTATTTCGTCCGAGGGCCAAATACCGACCCCTAGACTATGGAATGGTTTGTTTGTTATGTAAGGCAGTAAGACATGTGAAGTCACACAACCTTGGTATGTACATGTGAGAGTCTCAGACAGTTGAGATTTCATGGTTGATAGATCGAATGACGTTGGAGATGACGCATATATTTTTGTAGGTTTCCAAGGGGGCAAGGATGTCACCACACCTGTCCCAAGTCCCTTGTCACACTCAGCTAAAACAGATCCCACATATCAATAATTGCAGCTGGAGATGATCATGTCCAAAGACACCCAATCCCACCTCGCCTCACTGGCCTTGTCCTTGTTTTGACAGAAAAATAAAATTGACACCATATGGGCGTTGAAGTGACTCATCTTTAATCATTGACAGTGTGTCATTTCAATGATCTGTTCGGGCCTGGCGGCTTGAGACCCCTTAGTCCTTGCACTTAACTTTACTTACATTAACTAAAGGTAAATTTAAGTGCTACTGGGAAGCTGCAGTGCACCTGCTTTTGGATTACAAATCTTTCTGAAGCTCACGTAATGCCTTAATGTGGCTTGTAATGTTTTGTAGTGAACAAGGTATAGATTAGACTGCATGTGAGGAATGTCTTTTATTTTATTTTTTTTTGGAAAAAGTCGTCCACTTCTAGAGCCAAACTGAAGTGACTGTAAATCCTGGCATGGGTGAAAAAAAAAAGTGAGTTAAGATAGATGTTCACATAGATTAGGTGAGGTGACACTCATGAATGCGGTAAAAAAAACACGACGAGGTTCCACATGGCGCTGGCCCTGTGAGCAGTGGCGGATCCAGGACTCGACCGATGGGGGGCAAACTTTGTGATGGGGTCCCAAAAATTTTTTTTTTGATGAATAAGGCTATAGGTTGTATTCGGAAATTTTTTTCCTATATATATATTCCTCATATTTGATGATATAAGTTATTTTCTAGTAAAATATCAAAGTTTGAATTCATATAAAGTTCATTACCGATCTAACTTTGAGAGGTCATAGAAGACACGTCGATTACCCTATAAGATCGAGATATATATCATTGGAGAGATAATTTGACGGCCTACAACTCTTCAATTGATATCAAGATATCAATCAGACGTTTAAGCAACCAAAAATATCAGTAAAGTAAGAACGCATAACAAGTATACATAGTCAATCACATGCAACCTTAACAACTTTAACATATAACAGGTAGACTGAGCACCACTTGAGAAATCAATCACCTTGCGCATGAAGCTGACAATAAGGGCTACAACTTCTATACTTACATCTAGGCACAAGTCTAATGTTAAGGTGACTGAAAACTAAGTCGAAACATGACATATGTTTGAAGTCCGCTAATGATTAGCCAACTTTTTGAAGCTCATAAAGACATCATCCGGTGTCCGTTGAAGATGATCTATGTATTGATAGAAAGCTAATTGAATTTTCTATAACTTTCATGTTTAATGCAAGATGAATTTCGGAGGTTAAGCTGATAAAAACAACGATCAAAGATAGACAATTAGTTGAAATTTGCCGAAATTGGGGGGATTCGAGCCAATCTTCTGAAGCTCATAAAGGCATCATCTGGTGTCCGTTGAACATGATCTATATATGTATAGAAAGCTAACAGAATGTTCTATAACTTTCATGTTTACTTAAAGATGAAATTTGAGGTTAAGCTATTAAAAACAGTGACCAAAACTAGATGTTTGATTGAAGTTTGCCGAAATCAAGGTGGTCCGAGCCAACTTTCGGAAGCTCATAGAGGCGTCATGCATTGTCCGTTGAAGATGATCTATATATGGATAGAAAGCTAATTGAATGTTCTATAACTTTCATGTTTAATCCGAGATGAATTTAAAAGGTTAATCTTAGCAAAATAGCAACCGAAGATAGGTGTTTAATCAAAAATTTCAAAAAAAAAAATTGTTCAAAAGCGAGCGAACGTGGGGGCGAGCGAGCGAACGTGGGGGCGAGCGAACGAACGTGGGGGCGAACCAAGAGGCGGGGGGCAGATAAGGCATCAGATTGAACCAAAAACAGGAGATTTTCCGACGAACGTGGGGGCGACCGGTGGAGCACTTCTCTCAGGAGCCTGGAGAAAAAGAACCAGATAAGAAAGCCTCCCAAGCAGTACTAAATAAAGAGTTCTATTTAATGAAAGATTTACATAATAATATGTTCCAAATGGACAATAGACAAGAAGGTAACATTCCTTTGAATGCCACATCTTTATTTAACACATTTAAACAAAACATGTTATTCTTCACTCTCTAGTATCAGATCATAATTAGAGATATATCCAGTAATTGTTCAAGTTTCAGGTTTAAATAATATTCAGACGCCAAGTCATAATTCATACACATGTTCCCTAATCCCTATTATGCAATGCATTTAACTTCTTCAAAACCTGTGAGCCCCAGGCATAGCTCTATGCCGTTCACATATTAGTCAAAGGAGTTTACTCGTAGAAAGCAATAATGTATGCTCATTGATAGCGCTAAAACATATGCATTTTAGGCAACCTCTATGCTTATTGTTTCGATCATTTTATTACGATTTCACTTGCTATTTGATGCTTTGTGGTTCATTTTAGGCAAATTACAGAGTTTAAGCTGAGAACACAAGTGAGTAGCATTTTGGAGCAAAACCGAGCAGTTTCGGAGCAAAATATGATGTTTCGGAGCCAAACCGAGCAATATTGACTTTTGCACCTTGTTTTGGACGCCCAAGGCTCATACGGTGTCCGATTTGGTCGATTCAAAGCTTGTTGGAAAGCTAATTCAAAGGACTACAACTTTGTAGTTTACACCAAGATCAGATTCGGATGGTAAGAGGCTCTGAGGGTCCGAATCGGCCGGCTCAAATTCGTGCACACATGTTGGATAGTTAGTGTTAGCAGTCTGTCAGACGGAAGTCACTAAGTGTGTTTCCGTCTGATGGTCAGACAGCAGCGGAAATATTTATGCAGGAAATTTAATGACTGAAAATAATTACGCACGAATATAGAGTGGAAACCTTATCACAACAATGATAAGGAAAAACCACTACCTTTCAGATTGCTCTGAAAGGATTTGCGAAACCGATTACTTTATATTCTGATATACTTGTAGGTTTTACAAACTAGGTCTACTATCGAGACTCTATTTGATGACCTCTACTCAATCCGAAAAGTAATCGTTTCGTTACTCAAACCTCCGTGTGTGCTACTTCAGCAACCTTGCTCCTGGAATCCAGTCGCTCCGTTCTTCCCAAGAGAACGCCACGCCTCAGTGCGTGTAATGCCGGCGGTGTTGCTTCTTGTATGCAAGAGCTTGTAACTCTATAAACAGCTGCGCTTTTCTGCTCAATTCTCGCCGACGTGCGTGCACTTGTCTTCAGTGCTTTTCAACTTAAGCCTATGCTTTTTTTGCTCAATATCACGCACACCTTCATTTGTGCTCTCAACTGCCTTATATAGAATGGAGGCTCATACTTCCCGTTTGGCTTTCAATCTGCTTCATGAAGCAATTAACTCCTCTTAACTTCATCCGTTAATTGCTTTCTTTATTCACTAGTGTAATGCCCGTTGCCTCTTCACTTGTTGTCTTGAATGCCTCTTCAATTGGCTTTCCAAATTGATATTACTTCAAACGGCTTGCATCACTATTTATGTCTTGAGTATAAATGCTTTCCTTAATAGCTAATCAATCTCTTGACTTTCTTTCCATAAGTGATTGCTAATCAAACGGCTCTTCCATCAGCATTTACTCTTGCAATTACATCTTCAATCAGCATTCATATCCCTCATTTACTCTGCCGATTTAATTGATGGAAATATACTTCAATTTGCAATTACTCCGGCCTCTTTAATCTCATTTCTTCGGCCTCTTCAATTGCTTCTCATCAGCTTCTTCAAGTGCATTACTCGTCTTGATTAATTCTGCCGTTACTATTTGGTCCCTAAATGGACAGCTCTTCAAGTGATTTAGTCAATGGATTTCTGCACACTAATCAACCATATTAATTAAGTGTTTGTATCATCAAAACAAGGTTCCAACAACACATCTCAGCCGACCAGCTCAAAGGGTCCGAGAGTTGGAGTCCCATGAAGCTCATCTCAGCCGGCCAGCTCAACCCAAAGCCAATTTTCCAGCCGGCCAGCTCAAACCCTCAGAAAGTTTAAGTCCTCCGGAGCAATCTCAGCCGGCCAGCTCAACTTCAGGCCAAATTCTCAGCTGGCCGGCTCAACCGTCATGAACAGTAATTTCAGAAATCTCCAAAAATCGTTTTGGGCTTTCTTTGGCCTCTTTTTCGATGCTTATAAAAGGAAAGATGACCAGAATGGAAAGGGGGGGCGATTTTTGGAGAGGGCACCTAGGGTTTTGGAGCACGAAAAATTGAAGATTTCTAGAGAGAACAAGCCATCAACAACACAAGGATTGGATCATCTTTTGTTCTTAGTGCTCCATATTGGTTCTATTTTTCTAAACTCCCTTTTTCATATGGGTCTTTGCACTTTTATTGTTGATTTTGTTTGTGAACTCACCATGAGTGAGTAGTGACTTTGATTGGGGATTATGGATCCCCTAGACATGTTTGTGATGATGTAAATACCATGGATGATAATGTTGAATGAGTTTGCATATGAATCTTCTTCATTTGAACTAAATGTTTAGAGTTGCCCATAAGGTGTTTGTGAAATGTCCTCAATGGGAACTTAGCTTGATCTCATGTTTGATGTAGCTCACGTTGATCAATATGCCTTCAATGAAATGAAATGAATGAAGGAGCATTAGAGTCTTTGTGTTACATGGCGATACCTAAATTCTAATGAGAATGGCTTGAACTTAACAAGAATGTGTTTATCTAGTCAATAGAGCGCGAGTGTGAGACTAGACATGCATGTTCTATAGGGCCAATAGAGCGCGAGTGTGAGGTCCTATGCGAGATGTAACCTCTTCATCCTAAGTTGTAGCGCGAGTTGAACTTGGCTTGAATGTTGCATGGCTAAATTCTACTCTTGTGCATGTAAATTCATCATTGGCATCCAATATCATTGTCACAATAATTGTCTAGGTGGGGAAGTAATCCCTAGTCATCTTTTAATCGATTGTTTACTTGTTTCATTGTCTAAAATCTCCTTTGGATAGTAAAATCTTGCTATCAACCTCTTAAGAGGAACAAACCCCCCCAACCCATAGACTTTCCGAACTTAATCGTTAGCACCATTAGTTTAATCACCTATCTTTTGGGTACGACCTCGGATTTCACGAGTCAATATAAATTGTTTTGATTAATCGTGACTAGCAATAGTATTTGAATTCTATTCGAATAATTACGCTAAATTACAACCGATCAAATGGCGCCGTTGCCGGGGATAGGTTAATTAACTAGGTGCTAGTAGATTTTTTTAGTTTGTCTATTCTTGTAAATATTTTTCTTTCTCTTTTACTTGTATATTCTTTTTTTCTCATATCCCTTACTAACTTTGTTAATCTTGTTTTGCGAGGATGGATCACTATGACCAACAAGTCATGCACGATGAAGATTATTATGAAGATTTTTCCAATTATGCGATAAAAGATCAAATTAGTGATTTGGAAAAGAAAGTGGATAGCATGATGAGTATGGTTAAGGCTTGGGTTGACAAAAGGAAGTATGAAGACAATGAAGATTATTATGAAGATGATCAACCAAATGCCCATTGTGAAGACTATTGGATGAACAATCAAAGCCAACAAGTCTATTCTAATGAGGGATACTATCAAGAGGAAGAGCACATGAATTCTTATTATCAGGAGCATGGTCATCCGACAAGTTATTACACTCCAAATTGGGATGATGGCCAACGCTTTGAAGTAGAACCCTCCTACCCGCCACACCCTCAACCTTCTCAACCATCAAATGTGCCCTCCGGTTTTGAAGCCATGTTTGCCACATTCCTTGAAAACCAAAAGGAGATGGATGCTCGCATGGATAAGCTTCAAGCTAAGATGGCACAACAAGCAATTGATTTTAAGAGCTTGGGTGAGGAAGAGGTGGTCTTCGAAGAAGAAGAAGTCCTTGAATCTAATGTCTTAAGAGAAGAATGGGATCAAGAAAGGGAGGATGAACTTTGGAGAGTCGGCACCGTATCTCATTACAACCAAAGGGATGATGAATCTTGTAACGAAGAAGAGATGGAATGCAAAAGTGAAGCATCCTTCACCATTAGCACATCTCAAGATCATTTAGATGAGAACACACAAGAACTCAACATCCCATGGACGCTCTCCAATGAGGAATTCTTCAAAGATGATGCCTCGTGCATAGAAGAAACATCCTTGGTCAATGAAGAAGAACTCACCCCTCCCACTATAGAAGAGCCGAAATATGAATCCCAAATTCTTCTTGATGAGGATAAGATAGAGGAAGAGCCTATGGAGAGAAAAGGATCTCGGGGGTATGAAGACTTTGTTGAGGTTTTCATGGAGCAAATTGAAGGGCATCCTCGCATGCAAGAAGAACAAAGTCTAATAAGGGATATTGAGGAGTGGGCACCCATGGACGTCAATGATAAACTCAAGGAAGGGATGCCCATCATTCTCGAGACAAGTTATGAAGACCCCTTCTTCACTACGAAGTCTCGAGATAAGTTTTGGAGCTTCTTGTCATATTTTCCAAGATTATTCGGAAAAAGCTCCCATGGCCCCTTAATTTTTAAGGGATCTTCATATTTGAAGGGGTCAACTTCTCAAAGAAAAGTCCATTGTAGGCTCGATGGGAGGAAATTCAAATGAGATTTGAAAGTGGTTTGACATGATCAAGTGCAAAGCCCCGCTTGAGGAGGGATCTTAGCAAAAGACTCCTCAAGCGTGCTTCTTATCTCTTAAGAGGAGAATCGGCTCCGTCTTAGCCAAGACGTTAAACTAGACTTGTGAGTGTCTTTCCCATGTTCCTCAAAATGTCTATGTTGATTGGATTTCCATTTGCCTCGATGATTGAGCTATTCATGTGAAACAGTGAAAATTTGAACTATGAATGTGTGTGTGCATATATTTGATGATTGATGGGGGTTTGGGGCGTCCATATGAAGGTGTGCTTGATGGATTGGATGTTTTAATAGGACATAAGTGTGGAGTGTTGGTCTATGTTTGACATTGTCTTGACTACATGAGATGTTTGTGTTTGCTTGATATGCCTTCATGTTTAAAATCCAATCAACTTACTTTTAAGGGAAAACACTTACACTACCGCACAATTCATCCAAAAATTTCAAATTATAAATGAAAACAAAAAGTCTAGGCAAGGCTACATTTTCGAATAATTTCATATCTAAATTCAACTAGTCGTGCATGATTTCACTTGATTGATCTTTTAGATGACTAATGGATTGGATTGTTGACTTTCATTCTTGAGGATCAAAGCATATACTAGCACTTCTTTATCTTTTATTCTAAGCTTTTTCTTGATGAGACTAGAGAGTTGATCTTTAAAAGCATAAAATCGAAAAAAATATAATTTTAAAACTCTTGCATGCCACGATTGCCTTTAGGTGACCTTAGTGACCTTGCTTATCTTGTGGATTTGTCTTGTTGGTTTGTCATATTCCATTTTTAACACTTAGTCCTTTGTCAAAGTTCTAAGTGTGGGGTCAAAAGAAGGCAAGGAGAAAAGAAAAAAAAGAAAAAAAATGAAATAAGCCCCAAGTTCCTTCCTTATGATTTATCACCATTAGGAAGTGAATTTAAAGAAGTATGTGCTAAGCGCCGAGGGTTAGGAAGGTAAGTTCCCCCTCGAAAGTGCTTAGTACGGCCAAAGGCCATTCTTCCCCCTTAATGTTGCACTTAGACTTGACAATCGGCTATTCCACCATTCTCTAGCATGAAAACCAATGAGACAATTGATACTTCCTAGCAAGAATTCACTAAGGGACGAACCTCGTATTCTTTTATACTTAGGCATGATATGACTTGCAAGTATATACAAAAACTTTAATGTTGGGGCTCCTCTTCTCTTATGACTAAGTGACCTTTGCGTCCTAGGCTTGAGAATGAGTTCAAAGCTCACAAGCCAATGGACTAACCTCCTTGCTAGCATTGGTGAGTGATCCAACAAGATTTCTTTGCGACTAATAGATTGTTTTCTTGAAGTCACTGATATAGAAAATGACTAGAATCCTTGATTAAAGATTTATTAGTCTTTGCTTTGATTTGCTTGAATGTCATAATTCATGAATTTTCACAAGGATTTGAAGAGGTTTCATGTAGTGATTGAAATGCACGTATCTAGTTGAATACATTATGAACTTCATGGAAAACACCTTGCCTAGTACTTTGACAATTGTGAACTTAAAATGCCTAATTGGATGGTTGTTTTCTTTGTGGGATTTGTGAGTAGTCCCGTGTCTGAAAACTCTCAGGAGACTACAACTCCTCCACTAGGGTAGCCTAGGGGTATAAAGGCTTGGTGCATTCGCTAAATGCACTCGTGTTACCTACGAAAGTGGTTAGTTAGAAGTAAGATTTGTTCCTTAGTGTTTTTAGTTAGTTTTCGTGACCATATGGAGTTTCTTTGAACCGATCATGAGTGAGAAAAATGCATTATTATTGTTGATCTCTATGATAAGTTTGCTCGGGACGATCAAATGTTAAGTGTGGGGTGATTTGATAGCGCTAAAGCATATGCATTTTAGGCAACCTCTATGCTTATTGTTTCGATCATTTTATTACGATTTCACTTGCTATTTGATGCTTTGTGGTTCATTTAAGACAAATTACAGAGTTTAAGCTGAGAACACAAGTGAGTAGCATTTTGGAGCAAAACCGAGCAGTTTCGGAGCAAAATATGGTGTTTCGGAGCCAAACCGAGCAATATTGACCTTTGCACCTTGTTTTGGACGCCCAAGGCTCATACGATGTCCGATTATGTCGATTCAAAGCTTGTTGGAAAGCTAATTCAAAGGACTACAACTTTGTAGTTTACACCAAGATCAGATTCGGATGGTAAGAGGCTCTGAGGGTCCGAACCGGCCGGCTCAAATTCGTGCACACATCTCAGCCGGCCAGCTCAAAGGGTCCGAGAGTTGGAGTCCCATGAAGCTCATCTCAGCCGGCCAGCTCAACCCAAAGCCAATTTTCCAGCCGGCCAGCTCAAACCCTCAGAAAGTTTAAGTCCTCCGGAGCAATCTCAGCCGGCCAGCTCAACTTCAGGCCAAATTCTAAGCTGGCCGGCTCAACCGTCATGAACAGTAATTTCAGAAATCTCCAAAAATCATTTTGGGCTTTCTTTGGCCTCTTTTTCGATGCTTATAAAAGGAAAGATGACCAGAATGGAAAGGGGGGGGGGGGGCGATTTTTGGAGAGGGCACCTAGGGTTTTGGAGCACGAAAAATTGAAGATTTCTAGAGAGAACAAGCCATCAACAACACAAGGATTGGATCATCTTTTGTTCTTAGTGCTCCATATTGGTTCTATTTTTCTAAACTCCCTTTTTCATATGGGTCTTTGCACTTTTATTGTTGATTTTGTTTGTGAACTCACCATGAGTGAGTAGTGACTTTGATTGGGGATTATGGATCCCCTAGACATGTTTGTGATGATGTAAATACCATGGATGATAATGTTGAATGAGTTTGCATATGAATCTTCTTCATTTGAACTAAATGTTTAGAGTTGCCCATAAGGTGTTTGTGAAATGTCCTCAATGGGAACTTAGCTTGATCTCATGTTTGATGTAGCTCACGTTGATCAATATGACTTCAATGAAATGAAATGAATGAAGGAGCATTAGAGTCTTTGTGTTACATGGCGACACCTAAATTCGAATGAGAATGACTTGAACTTAACAAGAATGTGTTTATCTAGTCAATAGAGCGCGAGTGTGAGACTAGACATGCATGTTCTATAGGGCCAATAGAGCGCGAGTGTGAGGTCCTATGCGAGATGTAACCTCTTCATCCTAAGTTGTAGCGCGAGTTGAACTTGGCTTGAATGTTGCATGGCTAAATTCTACTCTTGTGCATGTAAATTCATCATTGGCATCTAATATCATTGTCACAATAATTGTCTAGGTGGGGAAGTAATCCCTAGTCATCTTTTAATCGATTGTTTACTTGTTTCATTGTCTAAAATCTCCTTTGGATAGTAAAATCTTGCTATCAACCTCTTAAGAGGAACAAACCCCCCCCCCCAAACCGTAGACTTTCCGAACTTAATCGTTAGCACTATTAGTTTAATCACCTATCTTTTGGGTACGACCTCGGATTTCCCGAGTCAATATAAATTGTTTTGATTAATCGTGACTAGCAATAGTATTTGAATTCTATTCGAATATTTACGCTAAATTACAACCGATCACTCATCGAAAAGAGTAGTTGTGTCCGAATGAAACAGACAAATTATATAGCATTAAATGGAAGCCTAAATATGATTTTGAAAGTAAAAGGTACTACTATAGTACTATATCAAAGAGGTGGTCTTCAGATCAGTATTTCCGTTACACAAGATGTATATCTACTTCTGAGAGTCACCTTAGTTGATGCTGCAGCAGATGTGGTTGATCCTTCACCCGCACTCTTAGCGTCTATATTTCAAAAACAAAAGCATTAAGCACCTAATCCATATATAAAAAAAAAGAAAAAGTCCAAGTCATAGAAATGGATTGATACAAAACCAAGGGTTCAAGTTCCAATGAATATTACCTTAGACAACATGACCACAATAAAATTGTTATCAAGAACTTTGTTCTCCTCTAATGTTGTTCCATCTTTCAAAAAAATTTCCCTGGTGAATGTGCATTAGCTGCGCTGCCGGATACACATCTGCACCTTGAACTTGTTCGATTTTTGTCTTCACATCAACAACCTGCAAAATGTATCACGTGTCAATTGAGAAAATGAAGGAATGTAGTTTCACTTGCAACAGGCTAAATAAAATTGAACTTTTAAGTATTCTCAAGTAGTGCACTATTTATTTCTTCTACGCACAAAAAGCATCAACAACAGCAGATACATTCATCCATCAAGCTTTAATGCACCAAACACTGATTGCAGTAGATCAGAAATCGATTCCAATTGGTACAATCAAAATCAAAACTCCCGAATTCACTCTTTCTCATTGATGTTGCCGACCGGGAAGCATACATAATCAGTAAAACAGTCGTACACAATTACGCCGACGAACATCCAACTCAAGAAGTAAAAAAATGGCAAAACTAATACCTACCTAAAGAATCGACTGTTAAATCCACCGAAATGATCGCGCAACAAGCTAAAACCCTTAAACGAAAATCCCAAAATTTCGATGGGAATGACACACCTTGTCCTCGGGGTTGAAAGTTAGTTCCCTTTGAGCGTCTTGACGAAGACCTTCATTATGAGCCTCCGGCGCCGGCGAAAAGAAGGACAAAGGGCGATTGATGTGTTGAAATCAGACATCAGAGTAGCGAGAGCGAGCGTGTCCGCAGACGCGTTAAGATAGATGGTCTGATTTTATTGGCGCCGAGTGTTTATCTGAATGGGCCCATGTGACTATTAAAGAGACAAAGCGGCCCAATAAGTCGTAAAGCCCAAATACACAGGTACAATTACTGAGAATGATTAAATTATCTAGAACATTAAACTATACATGCGATCCACACGGTGGAATGTTCATAGAAAGCAGTTTCATGGTGATTCATCGTCATCTAGCTCAGTATGTCGGAAAGAATTTTTGTATACAGACTGAGTCGATAGTTTCCTTTTTCTTTTCTAAAAAATTACTATGATAATAATTAATTTACGTGACGACTGACGAGAGACGATCATATCCACTACTATTGATCATGAAAAATAGATAAGGTACATATATTTGGGTGCCTGCCTTCATTAATTAATGGTGTGTGTACTGTGTAGTGTGTTGAGTCTGTCATAAAAGTATTTTTTTTTTTCTAAATAAAAAAAGAAAACTAGTACATAACAGTATTAAGTGCCAAACAAATTATTCAATAACACTAACTTGAAGTGCTTAATATTGGCATTATCATAAAGCGAAGAGCATGAAAAGTCTTTAAGTCCTTAAATTTTTGTAGTACGCAAAATTATAGTAATAAAAAATGGTTTTGTGTAACAGTCTTTAAGCTCCAAACTTTATTGATGGTAACATTACAAAAATCTATATATAAATCCTGTTTTGATCAATATTACTAAATGCAGCTTCCTTGAAATGGGAAAAATGAGGGTGTCTGCATCCGCACCCATCCAGCACCTCCTCAAATGGAGAAGGTGCTCCTGAGCACCTCCTGCACAATCAGCACCTCCTGAATCTGTAATTTATGCACCAGTGAGCACCTCCTTATACTATTTATTTAATAAAATATTATTATTTTAGAGTTTAAAAAATTAATTATAACTTGACAAAATAATCGAGATTTTACATCCCATTTTTACCTAATCAGAAATTTGGATATTCATTGAAAATGAAAATTATAATAAACAAAGTTTAAAATTTACATTAAAACTAAATATTATACATTAAACATACAATAAAATAAGCCCAAGTTGAGCCCAACCCCAAATACAATGCACAATGCAGCACATTCTTTGAAACGTGCTAGGCAAGCACGTCCTCCAGCACGTGTTCGTTTCCCAGCACCTCCTTGAAAACGGTGCATAGCCAAGTATGCCAAATAGGCGCCACATAGGCAACACCTCCTCTACAATATTAACGGGTGCAGATGCCCTAACAGCAGAATCAACCTCCGTTAAACAATGTTTTCCAACACGTTTTCAACGCTCAACTTTTATTAGGTGTAGTTTCTTTGTAAAAACAGATACCTCAGTACACATCATCAATATGCAACAAGACTGTGTGACTTTTTACAATGGCATGTGTCCAAATGGACATAATACTATTTCTTCTACACATCGATCGCATTTGAACTTTCTACATCCAAGCAATTTCCACACGAATTTACATTGCTTTTTTAAAAAAAAAAATATATTCTTAATGATAAGGATTTGTACAACTCAGTTCGATTGGAACAAGATGTAATTTTCCGCCTAGTTTAAAAGTACAACTCATTCCTCCCGATCAGGAACAATCAAAAGTTATATACGGCCAATATAATTTTCATTCATATTTTATATTTGAATTACTTGGGCTAGCTAGATTCTAGAATGAAGAATAGTTTTCATAAAAGAAACAGGATAGTATATAAATTACTTTGGAGCTATCAACTACATGATCCACTTTATTCAAGGGCTCGTTATTCAAGAAAACCGTTGAAAGACGCAGAATCAAAGCCAGAGGCCCTTCAAGTCCGACGTGTAAATGAAGCCTTGCTACAGTAACCCCAGAAACCTGTTGTCGTCTGCTTCCCCCGACCTCCTCCGCTGGCTCTTAGCCTCTTCCCCGCCATAGCTCTCTTGTTTGCTGCTTCCTCCGCCTTATCCTTCCGGTCTGTCTGCCGACCGACTGTGGCTGTGTCGTTGGGCGGTTTGGGGGAATTTGGGTTTGCTTCAGGAGGTTGTGGGCGACGGGTACTGCCTATGGCGGTGGATCTTGGCTGGCAGGGGTGGGGGTCATCTCTTTTTTCGCCGGCTCGACCGGGTGTGGATATGTGGATGTTGTGTGTCCTGCGGCGGCATAAAAGGCTTGGCTGGGCGGTGGCGTTCGCTGGCTGTGGCGTGGATGGCTGGACAGTAGTGATGTGTGCGTCGGTTGGGCTGGCTTAGCCATGGTTAGCGGATGGAAGTCGGCCGGGACTGGGCTGTTGTTGTTTGTTGTTTTTCGGTTGTTCAAAGATGCTGCCGGGGCCGGTTGTAGTGTAGTTTAGGTTACGGTTAATTTTCTTTGTAGTGTTTTTATTCTCAGCCGTTCGCGGACTGAGTTAGTAGTTGTCTTAGTTAAGTTATTTCTCCGGTATCTGGCCAAGGGATTTTAGTGATTGATGAAGTCTGCTAGTCCTTGCTAGTTGAGGTTCAATAAGTTCTGAAGTGGATGGGTTGGAAGCCATTGTAGGCTTGTACTTCCGTTTGATAAAAATGTGCTGGATAGAGTCATTGCAAAGTCGATGTCCTACTCCTGTACGATTTGTAATTCCCATAAAAAAAGGGCTCGTTATCCTTGAATATTCCAAGAAAAGGCCTTTAATAAGAATATCTATATATCAGTTTTTTTAAAGTCAAAACCCAAGAGCCAAGAATATGAAAACACAAAAAATTTCGGAATGTTGTGAAAATTATGGATAGTAAGAGATGGACTAGGGAGAAAGGATGACATTGTATATAGTCAATATGGTGGAGAAATTCAAAGTAATAAGAACATGAACATGTATGAAGGGAAAATGTATAGAGAGGAGTTGTAATGTTTTCATTGATGTTTTGATCTTTACAAATCATCCATTTATATAGGGGTACATGGACACATGAAGAGACATAGAAATTAGGAAAAATACAAAAAGGGGTAGCGAGAACTACCACTCATTTCCAACTTTTTGTCAGAACTATTAAAATTTCCAAAAAGAGGTAGCGAATTACCACATATTTCCAACTTTTTGTCAGAACTACCACTCATTTCTAACTTTTTGTCACAACTATTAAAATTTCCAAAAAGGGGTAGCGAACTACCACTCATTTCCAATTTTTTGTCAGAACTACCACTCATTTCTAACTTTTTGTCACAACTATTAAAATTTTCAAAAAGGGGTAGCGAACTACCACTCATTTCCAATTTTTTGTCAGAACTATTAAAATTTCCAAAAAGGGGTAGCGAACTACCACACATTTCCAATATGGGTAAGACCAATATAATGTAATGGAATTATAAACACCGTTAGCGGTGTTATAACCCAGTATTATTTTTTCCCTTTTTCCAACAATTATTAGATTAGATTACTAGAGTTTTGTGTATGAGTCATTATCATATGATTTGGGAATAATCAGTCCTTTTTAATTACTCATCGAACATACCTTAATAATCCTTTTTGAATTACTTAACACGGCTTCATCTAGCCCATGAGTTGTCCTCGGTTGATTTGGGAATGAAAACGAATTTTCTCTTTTTACAGTTATTAGAATCAAAGGATTATTGTATAATGTGTTAAAGGATTATTTCTCATTGATTAGAATCGAAGGATTATTGTATAATGTGTTAAAGGATTATTTCTCATTGATTAGAATCGAAGGATTATTGTATAACGTGTTAAAGGATTATCCCTCAAATGAAAATTCATTTTCATTCCCAGATAGACCAAGGACAAGTCATGGACTAGATGAAGTCGAATTAAGTAATTCAAATTTCAAAAAGGAATATTAAGGTATGTTCATTGAGTAATTGAAAAGAACTGATTATTTCCAAATCTTATGATAATGATTCATACACAAAATTCTAGTAATCTAATCTAATAATTGTTGGAAAAAGGGAAAAAATAATACGGTTATAGCACCGTTAACAGTGTTTATAATTCCGTTAAATTATATAGGTTTACCCCATTTTGGAAAAAAAATAATTATATAATTTGCACCCATTTTGGAAAAAATTTAAATAGTTCGTACACATTTTGAAAATTTTAATAGTTCTCACAAAAAGTTGGAAATAGGTGGTAGTTCGCTATCTCTTTTTGGAAATTTTAATAGTTCTGACAAAAAATTGGAAATAGGTGGTAGTCCGGTACCCTCTTTTTGTACTTTTCCCTAGAAATTAATGTAAGAAATAAATCTAATCTCTATGAGGCACATGAAGAGCTAAGAGACATGACTATATGAAGAGCTAAAGGTCATCCAACATTGCAATATACATAACACTCCCCCTTTGGATGACTCATATACATATTATGCCTCATTAAAACCTTACTAGGAAAACCCTATGGGAAAAAACCTAGCGAAGGAAAAAGAGTACACAACTGTACATTCCGCATAAATGTGACCTCATTAAAAACATTATTTAGAAAAATCCAAAGAGATAAAACCTAAAATAATTAAAAGAGTGTAATGCGTATTCTCCCCTCAATGTGGCATTTAACATAAATCTCTAAGGTTTCACATGGCGATTTTATAGACCAATTTCTCAATGGGAGTTGTGGGAAGTGCCTTTGTAAACAAATCGGCTAAGTTGTCACAATAACGAATCTGACAAATATCAATCTCTCCATTCTTATGAAATTCATGTGTAAAGAAGAACTTTGGAGAGATGTGCTTTGTTTTATCTCCCTTTAAATAATAATATTTAATTTGAACTATACAAGCAGCATTGTCCTTAAATGTAACAGTAGAGATTTCTTTGTCGCCTGAAAGATCACATGATCCTCTAATATAATGGGTTAAAGACCTCAGCCACATACATTCACGACTTGCTTCATGAAGTGCTCCAATATCACTAAGATATGGTACTTCGGGACCAAGTAGTTCTTCGTCCTTTTCTCGATCACGGAATGGATCTTTTGTCACATTATGTGATCGAACAACCATATGCGAACTCAATGGATGTGATTTATCCATATTAAATCGTTTAAGAACCCTTTCAGTATACGATGACTGATGAACAAAAATGCGCTTTGATAAACGCTCAATTTGTATGTCAAGGCATAATTTAGTTTTGCTCAAATCTTTCATTTCAAATTCACTTTTCAAGCATGCAATCATCTCGGTAAATTCATCTGGGTCCCAATGATATTTAAATCATCAACATAAACCGCGATAATAGAAAATCCGGTTTTTGTCCTTTTAATAAAAACAAATGGGCAAATTGCATTGTTGATGTATCCCTCTTTCAAAAGATATTCACTTAGACGATTGTACCATATTCGACCGGATTGTTTTAATCCATATAATGATCTTTGTAATTTTATTGAGAACATTTCTCGTGGTTTTTAGTTACATGCTTCAGGTAATTTTATTCCTTCGCGAATTTTAATATAAATGTCATTATCAAGTGACCCATATAAATAGGCTGTCACGGCATCCATTAAATGCATTTGGAGTCCTTCTAAGACTGACAGACTCAATAAAAATCTGAATGTTATTGCATCCATGATCGGTGAATATGTCTCTTCATAATTAATGTCTGGTCTTTACGAGAATCCTTGTGCTATAAGTCGTGCTTTATATCTTACGACTTCATTTTTATCATTTTATTTGCACACAAATATCCATTTATAACCAACAGGTTTGACATTCTCGGGTGTCAGGGAATATTTCCCAAAGACTTGGCGTTTTTCTAGTGAATTCAATTCTGCCTCGATGACACTTTTCCATTTGGCCAAACATTTCTTCGTCGGCATTCATTAACCGATCTTCGCGCATGATCCTCATTTTTTTCTGTAATATCTAGCGCCATAGAATAGGCAAATATATTATCCACTGTAATTTCTTTTCTATTCCACTTTTTCCCTAAAATGAAATAATTGATCGAAATTTCGTCATTGTCATCAGTTTCATATATCTCATTATCTTTCAAAGAAGTCTCTTCATGATTCATATCAGTTTTTTAGAATAGTGGTTGATGCATTAATTTGGTTATCTTGAACCTTTCTTTTTCTAGGATTTGTATCCTTAGACGCAATTGGTCTACCACGTTTATGTCGTGCTTTAGACTCAGTTGCCAGTTTACTTCCAATATCATCATCAGGAAGATTTATTTTGCAAGGAGCATTAACAACTGGTAGGTGTGACTTGGTCACTCTCTTGACATTTGTAAATGCATCAGGCAATGTATTTGCAACCTTTTGCAAGTGGATAATCTTTCAAACTTCTAGTTCACATTGATTTGTATGATGATCAAAATGAGACAATGACTCTGTATTCCAAGATATTACTTATCTTTTTCAGACTTTATTTATCTCCCCCTAATGCAGGGACACTTGTCTCATCGAATTAACAGTCGGCAAATCGCGCCTTAAATATGTCACATGTCATAGGTTCCAAAATTTAATAATTGATGCAGATTCAAATCCCACGTAAATCACCAATCTTCTTTGGGTCCCATTTTAGGATGTTCGGCGGAGATATTGGAACATAGACTGCACACCAAAAAACTCTTAAATGAGAGATATTTGGTGCTTGACCACTAACAAGTTGCAAAAGGGAATATTTATTATTTGTAGTTGGCCTTATACGAATTAGTTGCAGCATGCAAATTGCATGTCCCCAAGCAGAGCATGGCAATTTAGATCGCATAAGTAATGGTATAGCTATCAATTTTAGTCTCTTGATACAAGATTCTACTAGATCATTTTGAGTATGAACAAGAGCAACCGGATGTTCGATTATAATTCCAGTTGACATACAATAGTCATTAAAAGACTGAGATGAAATTCTCTTGCATTATCCATACATATTTTCTTAATTGTTTGATCTGGAAATTGCACTCGTAATTTAATAATTTGAGCAAGTGATAGAACCGCTCGTCGTCAAAGCGATTGTGCAAATAAATTTATAATAGTCCGCTACTCGCAACTATACTACTGGGTAGTACTTGGTAAGTAGGGGTCGAACCCAAGGGAACTAGGGGAATAATTGTTCTTCGGGGGGATTACGCAGCGTGGGAGCGTGTTTAAGGTCGGTTGGTTGGTTTTAAAGCTACCAGCTATTTTGATTGATTGATTGGTTGATTGGTTGATTTTAATACTGGAAAGTAAAGTACAGTTTATAATTAACGAGAAATGTTCGGTTTCAGGGGACTTGTATTATATCCTGTTTATCATTGACCATTAGTGAATCATCTAAGTACTCAAACGGTGAATCGAGGCTAGTTACAGCTCAAGACTTGCAACACCGGTTTAAAGCAACTCCTGTTCTATTTCAGTCTAGCGCCAATACCCTAAGGTATGCTAGCCTGGGTGCATCCACCTGATCTCACAGTTACGCTCGACCAGATGGGGTTTAGGATGAGTCGAACTCCTCAGATAGCTTTGCTTGTTACAGCTTCCACTACCTGAGTATGATCACGAATTCCCACAGAAGAGCTTTGCTTGTTACAGCATCCACTCAACCTTGGAAACTCTGACTATATATGGCACATAGAACAAGTTTTGAATACTAAGACTATACACTAAGTTAATAGTCTAAAACATTTTATAATACAAGTGCGCCCCTTAGACCGAACTACAAGTTTAGCTACTATTCATCGCGCTAAACATTATACTAAGGAATTAAAGACAACAGTTAAATAAATACTAAAAATAATACTTACAACCGTTGAAGCGCCAAGGGAGCTTTCCTTTATTTCCAAAGCAAAATTACAACGTTACAAATATTACAACTTCTAGAGAGAGAAGTGAAATTGGATTTTGGTGTGTGTAATGAGGAGGAGGGGCTCCTCCTTTTATAGCCCAAAGGGGAGGAGATGGGTGGTGGAGATGGTGGACATGTGCATTTGATCCAAGGGAGGAGAAGGGAGGAGGAGGAGGAGGTGACATGTGGAGGAATAGTGAAGCCGCCGGCCGGTGGCCCATGGGGGAGGAGCTCCTCCCTTGGCCACCACTTCATCAAGTGGCCGGTCATCCTTGCCCATATGTGAGTTTTATACAGTTTTGTGCAGTCTTTTCACAAAACTGTCAATGTGTTTCTTCCCCGGGCTGTCTTGACTCCACTCCTGATTCTTCTGATTAATTTGTTCTGGTCAATTCAACGTCAGGATCCTTGATATTTCTTCAGTCGGCATATGATCTTGACCTTGGATTGACTTTTGTTATCTTTTCAGCATAAAATCCTCTCCTTAGCGTGTTTTCACTTCAGTCTCTAAAATGCCCTGTGGAAATATATCGGGACTAACACGTAGAAGTTAGATAGACAAACAGTCTAATTAAGGGTGTTTTACTGTGTTTCTGACTCGTATAACTTTGGTCCATCAGATTACCCCCCACTTTTAGTTGTTCGTCCCGAACAATGCTATTAAAGGGCGTAAGTTCTAAATTTGGCTTTGGAATATGAAAATTAGACTGTGGTACTCGATCTATCCTAATTCATGCATTGCTTACTTATTACCAAATTAAACTGTGTAAATAAATAGAAGAAACTTAATACTTGTACCTCCGTGCTGAGATGCAAATTATATTGGATGTCTGGGGAGATAGCCCTTTTTAGGCTCCTGGACTGCAATCTTGGGATCGTCTCTTACTATATGGTTTTCTGGTAGCTTTCTCTAGCTCGTGATTCGATTCGGGTTTCAGTGAGTTGAGCCTTTTTGATTTTCTTCTTTGGCGAGGGACAGCTTTTTTGTTGTAGTGAATCGGCCTTTGGCCTTTGATTTGACTTTTTTGAGTGCTTCACTTTTGCTCGGTTAAAACCTTCACAATTTTGGGCCTTTGGCCTCTTTTGATTTTCTTCTTTGAGTTTTTCGCCTTTTTGTGACTGCTAGTCCATTTTCTCAAGCCTTTTTGGGAGGTCCAATCATCGCCCGCAAGCCTATGGAAATACCTCCCCGCTCCTCTTGTCTTTGTCGTTTTGCGCGGGTCAAGATGAGGGTCGCTCATCTATTTTATCGGCTATTTTGACTAGAGAGAGGACGGTCTGATTCCCGTACTCGCCTTTGCATAGATGCTTCTTGGCGGAGTTGACTTCAATTATTCACTGAAAACCCGAAGTGCAGCCTCCACTGACTTCGAAAACCATATAGTTTGATCTGATCCTTTGATTGCTTGCCAAGCCTCTTTAGGGCAGTTTATATCAACTCCACATCCCTAGTTATCTCAGCATAAAGGACAAATGGAAAGTTACATTCTAAGTTTTTAAACAGTTTGAATTTTCACAAGGTTAATGCATGAATTATGATTTATCTTTTTCACATTCTTAAGTTCATATTTTCAAAAAGATACTATTACTAAAAAAAGAAAAAACAGCTGCATGTTATTTATGTACACAGGTGGTTCTCACCCCCCACTTTTGAACGAAGGCGTGCCTTAGTTCAAAAGTCATGCAAGCTTAAAACTAAATACAGAATTTAAAAGACAGAAATTAAAGTGCGGAAAAGTAAGATAGTGTCGGGTTACCTCCCGACCAGTGCACTTGTTTAACGTCGTTGGCTCGACGATACCTCGTTTGTGGTTCATTGGTTTGGGTCCCATGGGTGGCTGAGGTCAAACTTCTTGATTCCACCGACTTTGATTCTTGCGGTGAGTCTTCCTGATTTTTTAGCAGATGACGGGTATGGGTCCAGTTCTGATGGTATCTCCTTCCAACGTCTCTGAGAAGGCGAGGGACCTTTCACTATCAGCTTTTTGAACTGGGTGTTCTCCTATTTAGGGCTGCCTTGTCCAGTCATGGCGAAAGCGTGCTCCATGTAGGAGTCATTCTGCTCAGGCCCTTTTCCCATTCTCCTTTGAGCTTCTTCTTAGATCGCATAGTTCGCGGCGACATGCTCATTAATTAAGGGGAAAAGTCGGGAAGGCCTCATGAGGCTTGGTTCTGCCTCGTAATGTTGGTTCGTGAAGAACTGGTCGTAGATAGTTTCAGCTGCCTGGGTAATGATAGTCGGGTATGGCTTGGGCAGTTCGTCAGTGGTGTTCTGGACTTCTACTTCGTTGCTTCCGGTGCTTTCCATGTCTGATTCCTCAGATGGTTCGGGAGTCTCTTCTGACGGCTCGGTGGTTTCTTCTTTGTCAGCCTCAGGGTCAGCTTCTTCTATCTGCATTTCCTCGTCAGTGTGGGGAACTCGTCTTGTGGCAGCGGCTAGGCCAGTTATCAGGTACCATATGTCTGCAATGGTGAGGTTTGCGGCAGACCTTCTCATAGCTTCGTTGACTCTTCCCAGCTCTTCGGACCTCATCCCACGAAGAAATTTTTGGAGAAGAATTTTCTTCGTAAATCCATGGTGCGGGCAACTTGAGACGATGGCATCGTAGTTCATGTAGTATTCGTCCAAAGTCTCATCCCGGGATTGTTGAAGGTTCAGGATCTTCTCGCGGGTTTCTTGGCGTAAAGATGGTGGGGAGAATTCTTTCAGGAACGGAACGCAGAGGTCTACGAAACGTTCTGCACTGCAAGCGGTGGATGTGTAGTAGCATATCGTGGCGAAGTCGGTTAGAGAGAATTTAAAGCATTTCAGCTTAAATTCTTCTAACACTTCGTTTTCAGGTTTGATGTTGTGGCAGACTTGGTGGAAGTTTCGGCAGTGCTGTACAGGGTCTTCTCCCTCCGTTCCTCCGAACAAGGGCAGAAATCGCGTTGTCCATGCATGCGTAACGGGTAATGACATAGGAAAAAGAAAGAAAAAGAAAGGGGAGGGAAGAATAGTTATCCGATGACTAGTTCCCCCGGCAACGGCGCCAATTTGACAGAACCGCTCGTCGTCAAAGCGATTGTGCAAATAAATTTATAATAGTCCGCTACTCGCAACTATACTACTGGGTAGTACTTGGTAAGTACGGGTCGAACCCAAGGGAACTAGGGGAATAATTGTTCTTCGGGGGGATTACGCAGCGTGGGAGCGTGTTTAAGGTCGGTTGGTTGGTTTAAAAGCTACCAGCTATTTTGATTGATTGATTGGTTGGTTGATTGATTTTAATACTGGAAAGTAAAGTACATTTTATAATTAACGAGAAATGTTCGGTTTCAGGGGACTTGTATTATATCCTGTTTATCATTGACCATCAGTGAATCATCTAAGTATTCAAACGGTGAATCGAGGCTAGTTACAGCTCAAGACTTGCAACACCGGTTTAAAGCAACTCCTGTTCTATTTCATTCTAGCGCCAATACCCTAAGGTATGCTAGCCTGGGTGCATCCACCTGATCTCACAGTTACGCTCGAACAGATGGGGTTTAGGATGAACTCCTCAGATAGCTTTGCTTGTTACAGCTTCCACTACCTGAGTATGATCACGAATTCCCACAGAAGAGCTTTGCTTGTTACAGCATCCACTCAACCTTGGAAACTCTGACTATATATGGCACATAGAATAAGTTTTGAATACTAAGACTATACACTAAGTTAATAGTCTAAAACATTTTATAATACAAGTGCGCCCCTTAGACCGAACTACAAGTTTAGCTACTATTCATCGCGCTAAACATTATACTAAGGAATTAAAGACAACAGTTAAATAAATACTAAAAATAATACTTACAACCGTTGAAGCGCCAAGGGAGCTTTCCTTTATTTCCAAAGCAAAATTACAACGTTACAAATATTACAACTTCTAGAGAGAGAAGTGAAATTGGATTTTGGTGTGTGTAATGAGGAGGAGGAGCTCCTCCTTTTATAGCCCAAAGGGGAGGAGATGGGTGGTGGAGATGGTGGACATGTGCATTTGATCCAAGGGAGGAGAAGGGAGGAGGAGGAGGAGGTGACAAGTGGAGGAATAGTGAAGCCGCCGGTCCCTCCTCCCATAGCCGCCGGTTGCCGGTGGCCCAAGGGGGAGGAGCTCCTCCCTTGGCCACCACTTCATCAAGTGGCCGGTCATCCTTGCCCATATGTGAGTTTTATACAGTTTTGTGCAGTCTTTTCACAAAACTGTCAATGTGTTTCTTCCCCGGGCTGTCTTGACTCCACTCCTGATTCTTCTGATTAATTTGTTCTGGTCAATTCAACGTCAGCATCCTTGATATTTCTTCAGTCGGCATATGATCCTGACCTTGGATTGACTCTTGTTATCTTTTCAGCATAAAATCCTCTCCTTAGCGTGTTTTCACTTCAGTCTCTAAAATGCCCTGTGGAAATATATCGGGACTAACACGTAGAAGTTAGATAGACAAACAGTCTAATTAAGGGGGTTTTACTGTGTTTCTGACTCGTATAACTTTGGTCCATCAGCAAGCAACCTTGCAAATGCCATATTACGAGTGGATAATAAACAAACATGTGACCAACGGGTCGATGCATCAATAAGTACCATAAAGTACTGAAATGGTCCACTTGATGAGGAAATAGGTCCACATATATCTCCTTGAATCCGTTCTAAAATTGTTGGACATTCAGTCTCAACTTTCAGTATAGATGGTCTTGTAATAAGTTTTCCTTGAAAACAAGCAACACATGAGAGATCCTTGTATAAGAGAATATATTTACTCTTTAATGAATGTCTATGTGAAATTTTAATAATTCTTCGCATCATTATTGAACCCGGATGGCCAAATCTATCATGCCATATAAGAAAGTTTTTCGGTCTATTGAATTTTGGTTTATCACCATATATGATTCAACTGGATTTATGAAAATATAATATAATCCAAAGTTGTGTGATGAAAGTTTTTCCATCACTTTTCTTTCTTCAGAATATTGACGTGATATAAAAATATTCAACGTCATTTTCATTTGTAGTCTCAACATGATAACCATTTCGACGTATATCTTCGAAACACAATAGGTTTCTTTTTGACCTGGTTGAGAACATTGCATCATCAATGATAAATCGTGTACTATTTGGTAACACTATTGGGGCTTTTCCATAGCCTTCAATATGATTTGATGCACCAGATATTGTGTTAACATTAACTTTAGCTAATTTGAGATGCGAAAAATATATTCAATCTCTCATAATTGTATGTGTTGTTGCACTATTGCTAAACATAGCGATAGACCATCATCTTCATCCTAATTTGAATGATAATATTCATGTCTCATCAAAAGACAAATACATCAAAGTATAAATACTTTTATTTGGAAGAGAAATAAAGCATAAAATATGGAAATTCAAATACTTTGAATTTGATATTCATAAGTATGACATCATCTCTTGTGTCGTCTTCCATCACTGATTAATTTATCAATTCTCCATTGACCTCTTTGAAAATATAATCTTTAACATTCAAATGGATGAGATTCATGTAGGTCCAAATGGGTGATATCCTTAGGATAATCACTTGTTCAGTGAAATTTATTTTGACACGTTGTGTTTTCATAGGGATTTGATAAAAATCAAGGTGTTCACTGAACAAGTGAACAAATAAATTTTCTGTTGATTTTATATGTAAATTCAACAGAAAAATGTTAAATTCAACGGAAACAGGCGTTGATAATAAAGCTTTTTCTTGTAGTGTGATTATCCTAAGAATATCACCCATTTGGACCTACATGAACATGTATGAAGGGAATATATATAGAAAGGAATTGTAATGTTTTCATTGATGTATTGATCTTTACAAAGCATCCATTTATATAGAGGTACATGGACATACGGAGAGACATAGAATATAATGTAAGAAATAAATCTAAACTTTATGAGGCATATGAAGAGCTAAGAGACATAGCTATATGAAGAGCTAAAGGACATCCAACATTGCAATATTCATAACACGGAATAATTTTTACAATCTTTTTGATGCAAAATAATTAAAGATAGCAAATACAAACTTCAGATAAGAATAAGATAGATTTTTTTTTTTTGATGCAAAGAATAAGAAAGATTTTGAAGTCAAGACATCTTATATTAAAGTCAAACTAAGTCAAATCCAAATTCAACTCCGTCACAACCCCAATCATTCATTCCGTTACGGGATCGACATTGAGATCCAACACTCCTCCGCCACCACCTGTCTTTTTCTCCGTCTCCTTGTATTTCCCTCCGCCATCAACACCGTTAAAATCCTCCGCAATGAACGATGGCCGCCACCTCTTACCCCTTGCACTCAAACCTTCTCGTCCAAAATACTTAACAGGCCGCCTTATCCTCTGCAAAATAGCGCAGAATTCCTCCACCTCCTCGTCCGTCACCGAGTCAATTGCTGCCACCACCTCCCGCGCCCTTTTCCTCCCGCCTTCCTCGGCGTTCCGACTGGGCTCGGCCATATAGAATTATTGCGCAGTGGATGTGAGAGATTTAAGAATGAGATGGGGAGTTGTGTGATGGCGTTTTATATGGAATGATGGAGTAATAACTTTTTTATGGGATGCTTCGTCGTCTGGGTCTTTTTATTTTTCGGTTGGAGGCCGTTGTGTCATGCCTCTGACCCGTGACTCGAATCTGGTGACGTATGATTGATTTCGTTCTGCTGACGTCAATGACAGCCCCTTTTTATTTTATTTTGATAAAAACAGCCCCTTTTTTTTATATATTAATATTTCACTTTTTCATTCGAATTTTTTTTTTGATAGCATATCGATACAACAATTAGGAACATTATAATGCATATTAGTTTTATCATCAAGAACATATATATTGATCCATGTAGCTCTTAACAAGTCATCTTGATCAAATCCGCAAGCATCTGATATATTTCTCCACTTCTGAAGCGCAAGCCTATGTTCGACATCTTTACCATAAATCCGCACATATCCATCCAAATCATCGGTACATCTTTGACACTTGGGTTCAGGCCACCTTGGGCGCCTTTACAGAATAACACCTCCACGAGGATGGAAGAATACATTACGCGCGAGGCGTGAAGAGGAAGGTCTCCACGTGGGAGGAAGAACATATCACGCGCGAGGCGTAAAGAGGAAGACATCCACGAAAGATGTAGGAAGTATCCACAGGACAAGGAAGAAGAAAAAAAAGAAAAAAGAAAATTAGTGGCCCGGAACTCAAACCCACAAGCCACCATCCCTATTGTCACTTTTTCATTATAATTTGTGTTTTTTAATAAGTTTTAAGTATAAATTATGTGGATATGATCTGTTTGAACTATATAACATAAAAGTAAGATTTAAAATTATCGACACAGTTACCTAAATCAAAAAAAAATTATCGACACAGTTACCTAAATCAAAATAAATTAATAAATTACATATCTAACAAGAATGATGTGATATTGAAATTTGTTATTGTAAAAGATGGTCAAATTGTGTACTAACAAAAGTTGTTGGACAGCATGTTTGAGCCAGTTGGGGCTGCCTTTAGACATGATACAGTATTGACCTTAACAAAAGTCGTTAGGTCCCTCCCACTTGCTGCCTGCAATTGCAAGTCTTTGGTTTAGTTATTAAGAGTAGTTATTTTAGTTTGGTAATCTTGATTTCGGAGCTGAATGGAATCCGAGGATCATTTTGAGTCTTATAATATAAGTCATTAGGTCAATTAGGCCGCAATACATTAGTGGAGCATGAATCGATTAGTATGATTACTCGATTAATGAATGAGTAGGGAGAGTTTAATAAGGAGACCCCCTGCTTGATTAAGGGGACAAGTGTGTCTCTCTCTCTCAGCACGGTATGATTTCATTGGAGTAGGTCATGATAATACAGTCTGATTGGTTGCATATGTATATGTTTAAATTACGAGTATGATAGATGGGTACCACCACCAACGATGAAAGTCCTACTTCAGAGCTGTATGATAAGGAAAACTTCAAAAACACATAAGAGGTTCCGGAAGACATTGTGCTATGCGGTCATTTGGACAATTTGGGAGGAACGAAACAGATGATGTTTTACAAATCAGGAACGATCGATGGAGGAGACAGAGGAATTAATAAAGACTAGGCTAGCCTGGTGGGTAAAGTATCGAAATTCAGGGTCCCCTTACACCATATCAACTATTGAAAGATGCATTGAAGAGGTCATTACTAATTCTTAACAGATTGGGAGAGACAAAAGCGTGGCAGAGGAGGTAAATGAAAGAGTTGGAACAGAAAGATCATAAGAAGAAGTAAAGAGGGAGAGGTAGAAAGGGATACACGGTCAAAAGAGAGCTGCGCTGACGGAGAGAGGGGATGATAGAAGAGACTGAGGAAAAAGTGGAAATGTAATTGTTAGCAAAAATAGTTAAATTAACAAAAGAGTGAAGTGTACCTGGGTTGAGAGCTCATTGATCTTGCAAAAGATCACTTTAATATATCGAGAGAGAAAAGGAATGTGCATCTAAATCCAAAGTGGCAAGTAATTAAAGATAAAAGATAGACTACGGGCGTTTCGAGGGGTTACTCTCCTCCTTGAAATTCCCCAATGATCACATACACAATATTTAAGCGTTTCATAGTGTTAAAATGTCTAAAACCTAGCTTAAACTAAAGTAGACCAATTTTTATGTGAATCTGATGTATGAGGATGAGTAAGATTTAAGTATTAAATCTTTTAGAAATTTCCATATTATTTTTAGCAACTTTATTATTTTAGTTTTAGCAATTTTCTTATTTTATTTTTTAGCAATTTCCCTATTTTATTTCATTTTCTCTATTTATAGCCCGCTTGGGTTGTAGAACTTTTATAGCTTTTATTTTGAATAAAACTTTTCCTTTGCTATTCTTTTCTGGTGGATTCAAGAGTTATCTTTTCTAGTGGATTCCAGAGTTTTCGTTCAAGTTCACGCTTGTGAATTTGATCATCTATCTAGGTCTAGCGCTTGCTATTCCTGTGAGATTTCGAATGTGTCAGGTGGTATCAGAGCAGTCTTTTCCTGTCTCTTTTTAAGCTTAAACAGCCATGGGAGATCAACAGTTGACCAGAGCAGAATTTAAAGGGATTTCAGCAGCTTTTACCACGACTCATATTGTTTTGACCAATCAGATTGCAGCTTTGACGATGAGAGTTGACAACCACAAGAGTAGTCGTAGAGACGGGAGAGAGGAACTAATAGTGTTCCGCGAGGTGCAACAATTATTCAACTATCTTTGCTAATTTGAGTTTGAAAGAGGAAGTTGGACATGGTCATCGACATAATAAGTATGATGATTGTCAAGCGTCTGATATTCCATTGTTTTATGGAAGATGGGAGTGGAAGAGTTTCTGAATTAGCAGGTCGACGTTGTTAAGTATTTCAACGTCATGGGTGTCCCAAAAACATACAAGTTAAGATGGCAGTGATGAGGTTGAAGAGTGTAGCTTCCGTGTGGTGGGACAAGCTCGTTACTCAGAGGCAACGTGAAAGAAACGGCCAGTTAGAACGTGGAGGCGAATGAAACTATTGATGATGGAGCGATTTCTGCCTGAAGATTACGAACAGATCACATTTAAGAAGTACGTCAAATGCGTTCAAGGAAAGAAGATTGTGACGGAGTACCGAAGGGGTGTGTGCAACAAGGGCTTCCGAAAGCGAATCTGAAGACGAAATAGGTTATTGTGGCAACGGAGGCGTTGGAGGAGTTGATGAGATAGTGATGATGAGGATTCTATCTACTAATTTTGAGGAGGAAGGGGAGGAGATTGGGTGAAGAAGGAAGATGTTATTGTGGTAGAGGAGACATTAGAGAAGATTGATGAGCTGGCAATGCTGAGGATAATGTCTGTTGATTCTTGGGAAGAAGGTGAGGAGGATGAGATAACTGGAATTCAGCATAATTCGTGGTTAGTGAATTCAGGTAATTTGATGAGTGTTGTAAAAGAGAAAACAATTCCATATGAAGTGCGCGAGAACATGCAGGATTTTGAAGAGTTGATTGCAAATAAGCTGCCAAATAATTTACCCCCTTCTACAAGATATTCAGCATCTTATTAACAAATCTGGTTTCTAAAAAATCTATTGGTCATTTTTAAATTCCCCACGGATCCTGATGACTCATGAGAAGTCATTTCACTCAGTTTGATGAGTAAGAGTTCGCAGCTTCAAGTGTCGCTGATTGGCAGGGTTCCTATTCTCATTGGAAAGTACTACAGAGAAGATATTAGCCGAACTAAAGATTGGAAAAGGGATCCTAACCTGAAGAAACTTTTTATTCAATTTTTTGGTACGGAGGAAATTATAGTTGTCAAGGCTAGATTGGAGGCTATATGGAAGAATAACAAGGTTGCTGCTCACAAGCGCATGAATGTTAAAGTTTTAAAGGAAGGTGATGATGTTTCCACATAAGGAGTTGTTTCCAGTTGGTACTTACGACAAATTGCAGCCTCACAAACATGCTCCATTCAAGACGGATGAGGTCCTATATTCAGAAGAGAACTCGGGGTCGAGTTCTTTGGAAGTAAAGGAGACTGATGTAGGAGGATGAGAAAGATTAAAGGATTAAATCTTTTAGAAATTTCCAAAATTATTTTTTGCAACTTTCTTATTTTAGTGTTTGCAATTTTCTTATTTTAGTTTTTAATAATTTCCTTATTTTATTTCGTTTTCTCTATTTATAGTCCGCTTGAATTGTAGAACTTTCACATCTTTTATTTTAAATAAAACTTTAGCTTTGCTATTTTTTTCCTGGTGGTTTCCAGAGTTATCTTTTCTGGTGGATTCTAGAGTTTTCGTTCGAGTTCACGCTTGTGAATTTGATCATCTATCTAGGTCGAGCGCTTGCTATTCCTGTGAGATTCCGACTGCGTCAGAATCTATTCTTAGTCAGGCCATTTTCATTAGAACCTCACTTCATCGAGATGTTGATTCACTCTATAACCCTTACTAGCCTTAAAATGTCTTTCTAAGGTAAGAAGAGAAATATGCATGAAAGACTAGTTAACATCAAATCTATGTATTTACTTTTGTAGACACTAGATATGATCATTTTCACTACATCCAAACTATCACTAAGCTCTTTCAGTACTTAGGTCAAGTTTTAAGAATAACATGTTACTTAGGCATTTCATCAAACACTTAGTGACATGTCAAAAATGAAGTACTTGGTGAAAATGAATTCAACACCATTCATTGGGAACAATTGACGATTTCCTTAATGTCCTAGTCTAAGCATCTATATCCTAGAGTTCACCTAGAATATTGATCATTTTCACTATACTAAAACTATTCCATAGCTCTTTTAAGTCATATGTACAAGTTTAGTCTAAGTTGCCACTTAGGCATTTTATCAAACACCTAGAGTGCATATCATTTCATAGCACAAAAGAAAATGAATCAACAATCATCCACATGAATTACAATGTGTTCTCTAACCGGTGATAAGTGGTAGGTGTCCACTAACGACCATTCTTGGCTCGTATATTTGTGATCATTAAGTACCAAGGATGGTTGCAAAACCCTCAAAATACAAGAGCTACTCAAACATCATCATGATAACATGTTTTCAATACATAACAACAAAAGGGGAGGAGAGATGAGTAGAGAAAACTCAAGTGGTAGATGATTCAAGCTTGAGATTCCTTCCTTGATCCTCCCTCTTCTCTCCCCCAAGTTATCGTTTGATGATGTTAAAAATTTCTTGCCTTTTTTCTCACACTTTTTCTCTCTAAAAACCACCTCCCCAAGGTCAAAAACTTCTCTTTCTATTTATAAGCTGGGTTTTGGGGTCCAACCAGTCGGCTGGGACTTGACCCGGTCGATTCGGAATGGCCGAGAGCAACTTTTAACAGTTTAAGGTACGCAGCCGGTTGGTTGGGAGCATGCGAGAGCAATGCTTGACAATGGAGGTGCCTAATTGGTCGGTTGGAATTGATCGGTCGAATTCTTGACCTATTATTCACTTCATTCAATGATGGATTAGGTTTGTTTTCCGGACATTTTTGTTGTCATTTAACCTCTTTTCTAGTGTTTCAGGTCATATATCACATTCCTAATAGTTTTGGATTGATCTGAAGCAAAACAATGCATTTAGTAGAGATTTCGGTAAAAACAGGGCAGATTGACCCTTCAGACTTGTTTTGCACGCACAGATCTCATATGGTGTCCAAATTGCTTGATTCAAAGCTTGTTGGAAAGCTATTTCAAAGGGCTACAACTTTGTAGTTTACGCCAAGATCAAATTCGGAGGTTAAGGCCATGAAAAATTCACCCGAAGTCTTTGCCTTTTTGCATAGCCGTGACTGCCGTGACCACAACACAACATCACGGTAGTCACGGCCCTTTTTTGTCCCAGAGCAGTTTTGGAGCATGACAAGCATGCCGTGACAAGTCTAAATGTCACGGTAGTCACGGCCCTGTCGAAGACAGTTCTAAAAACGATTTTTGGGCTTTTCTGAACTGATTTTTGGGAAGTTTCCTAATATCGTTTTTGGGCTTTTTGGCCTTTTGGAAAGCTATAAATAGAGGGTTGGCTGACTAAAATCAGTGTGGACGAATTGGTGCTGTTATTTTGGAGAAAACAGAGCTTTCAGCGTGAGGATCATCGAGCTAACTTGGAAGAGAAGACCTAACTTGGAAGAGAAGACAGAGCTTTCAGCGTGGACCTAACTTGGAAGAGAAGACAGAGCTTTCAGCGTGAGGATCATCGAGCTACACCGCGTCTTTACGGTTTACTCGTTCCTTTCCTCCTTTACACTGTTTTTGGTTAACTACCATGAAT
The DNA here is from genome assembly GCA_033675215.1 of Rhodiola kirilowii. NCBI lineage: Eukaryota > Viridiplantae > Streptophyta > Magnoliopsida > Saxifragales > Crassulaceae > Rhodiola > Rhodiola kirilowii. The sequence goes on from CM066194.1 coordinate 1,178,054, forward strand.
AGTGAGTAGTCTCCTCAATTCTGGGATCCTACGGATCCCGTGCTATGTAACACTAAGTCTCATGTGATCACTTGAAGTTTATTATTTATGCGATTCGATTATTCAATTTCATTGTGTGCTTAATTTTATCGTTCTATGCAAGTATTTACATCAAAGGGTATGTTTGCATTGGTAGAACGTATTTAGGTTATATGCTGAAAGGTGGATGGGCCCTAAGGATTAATCGGATTGCATGAAATTGATGTTAGGTCATGTTTACATGAACTAATAGGAAAACCTTTTGTTTAATAAATCGAAATCGTTGATAATCCGTGGATGGGCGGCGTTTAACGATTGAGATTAATCTAGACAATGATCCGTGGATGGGCGGCTTGTCTAGTGTTATTTCGGTTATATTCCATATTCGATAGCATGAATAATTAACGTAGAATGATTGCATGATTAGCGGGGTTAGCACGGGTGAAGTATGGATTCTGGAATTATTCCTCTGATAAAAACACAATCTTTATTTTCTGCACGTTTAATTTCTGCTATTTAATTTCTGCAATTTACAAACAAACAAATCTTTTTAATTGGAATAGCTAAATAGGTCACACCGTTTGCTAGTATTCACACGCACTGCTCCTATGATCGACCATTGGCTTACCAATGTTTATAAATTTTGTTTGACTGCAATTTGACCCCTAAAACTCACTTTGACAACTATAAAGGGTTAAAAATACGCGTGTCGGGAATCTCAATCAGAGTTGACTTCTAGGGGCTTTTCGTTGTCTTTAATTCTGAACTAAGTCTTGGCATAAACTAGAGAGTTGTAGCCCTTTGAATTAGTTTTCCAACAAGCTATAGATAAACTAATTTGGACACTGTAAGCGCCCTGGGAATGCAAAATAAGCCGGAAAGGTCAATCTGCCCTATTTTGCCCCAAAACTACTTAATTTGCGTCGAAACTTCAATCTTTCAGAGCATCCGCACCCGTTGGAGCATTTTATCTCCTCGAGAACTTTCTCAAGAAGCAATTTCTTATATGATTCATTGAACAGTAACATCATTTTTGTATGTTCTGTGCAACAATGTCATCCTACAATGAACTTCCTATTACTATTCATGAATAAAAAGTTATTTTTCTTTTGAATTTATTTTTCTCTTCGAAATGCTCTTATGTGAATTATTGATCAATAATGCAAGATTTCTCTTCTCATTGAAACACACCCTCACACACTTCCTTCACTCATCTCAATTTCTTCGATATTCTTGTTAGTCACTCATTTCTATCATTAATTTTTCAATTTCAATGAAGGTTTTTTGCAATCCAGACGAAGAAGGAGAAAAATGAATGAGATGGCTAACTCGTTCGTTATGAATGCCGTCGTTATTGCAACGGCGAGGGATGAAGATGATGTGTCACGCCGTCGGCAACCAAATCGACAAAGGCAAAGGGGATCAAGCATAATCTATTGGAAGACTACTTCGTTGATCGTCCCATTTTCTCCAAAATTGACTTCTGACGATGGTACCGAATGAGCAGCAACCTATTTAATCATATCAAGACCGAGCTTTGCAATCATGATGAATATTGACATCAGTGACGTGATGCGGCTGGAGTACTTGGTCTCCTTCCGGAGCAGAAGATGACTGCTGCTATACGAATGTTGGTATACGGTTCATGTGCTGATCAGTGTGCCGAGCTCACAAGGATGAGCGAATCAACCACCCTAGAGTGCCTGAAGAAGTGGTGTGTTCAACTAGTTGAACGTTACAAACATCGTTATCTACGCTCTCCGAATGCAGTTGACTTAAGCCGACTGTTACAAAGGGCAGAGCAACGAGGATTCCCTTGTATGATTGGAAGCATCGATTGTATGCACTGGGAGTGGAAGAACTGCCCAACATCTTGGCAAGGGGCATATTCAGGTCGTAAAGGTCGCCCAACCATTTTTTAGAGGCAGTACACAGTAGCATCGTACGACACATGGATATGACATAGTTTCATTGGTCCCGGAGCACAAAACGATATCAATGTCTTATATCAATCAGACATTTTTAATCCGCTCCTCGCTGGAATCTGCCCTCATGTGACATAGAAAGTTAACGGGAACACATACGACGCCGGTTATTATTTAGCTGATGAAATTTATCCAAGGTACTTCTCCTTTGTGAAAACAATTCTCAATCCACAAGGTGATCCTGTGAAATTCTTTGCAAAGAAACAAGAGTCGTACCGCAAAGATGTCGAGAGGTGCTTTGGATCTTGCAATCCTGTTAGGCAATCATCCGTCATGCAGGTATATGTCATAGAAAAAATGTTTTGAAAATAATTATGTTGGCTTGCATCATAATGCATAACATAATTGTTGAGGAATAATTTATAAATAATGAGTTTATGGAAGTTGAAGAGGAACATCCACATAATCCTCACAGTGCTTTCACGGTATATGATTGTCCGACACATCAGAATGGTAATCGATATCTTCATGATCCAGTCGAAAGTAGTGCTGGGTTCGGTTCAAAAAACGAACCAAACGAACAAAAACAGAACCGAACCGACTTGTCGGTTTAGTGAAAAATGAAACCGAAACCGAACCGACTTTTCGGTAAACCGACATTCGGTTTCGGTTTGGTTTTACCGACATTGTCGGTTTTTCGGTTTCGGTTCGGTTTTGTCGGTTTTTGTTTGTTCGGTTTGTCGGTTTTTGTCGGTTCGGTTTGTTGGTTTTTGTTGGTTTTTGTTGGTTTTTGTCGGTTTTTGTCGGTTCGATTTGGTTTTACCGACATTCTCAAAATGAAAACCGAAACTGAACCGATATAAATCGGTTCGGTATGATAAACCGAAATTTGGTTCGGTTTGAGGTCGGTTCGGTTTCGGTTCAGTTTCGGTTTAAAAACCCTGCCCAAGTCGGAAGCGCTCAACAGTCAGAAACATTTGGTAATCGCTTGATAACTTTTCAATCTGCATATCTCCACACTGAGTTGCAAAATGATCTGGTGAAACATAATTGGTTTATGGAAACCGGTGAACAGTTATGAACTATGTTATTGTTACCAATATGAAGCTAATTGTTTAAGTTGTGTTGCATTTGAATTTGTGTGTTGTATTTGATTTTGTGTGTTGCATTTCAATTTATTTGTTGTATTTTAATTTGTGTGTTGCATTTGAATTTGTGTGTTGTATTTCAATTTACGTTTGTTGTATTTTCAATTGGTAATGCATAATTGAAAATTCTTGTCATTACATAAATTTAAAAGGAATTGAACTTACATTAATGAAAAGTAAATAATAGAATGGAAATAACATTTAAGGAATTGTAAATACACGAATTAAAATGTCGAATGGTAACAATCTGAATAATCTTCGGAAGCATCTCGGTCATTGCTAGCTTTGTCTTCCACATACTCTCGTAGGATAGCAGCCTTCCTCTTCGATAAATATCTTTTCAACTTTGGAGTCATCGCGTCTGTATTCATTTGCATGATCTTAGTTGCCTCCTCCGTTTTTGCAAGGTTAAAAGCTTGTTGTTGCAATTTCTAGTCATTCTCCATTTGCTTCTGGTTCAAATCGAGAAATTTCTTTTGAGTTTCTGCAATGGTCAACAAAGCTTTATTGGTGAAAGGATTTGCGACTTTCTTACCTTTTCTTATAGCTTCCTTTGCCGCCTTCACTCCGGGTAGCCTAATCGGGCTCGAGGAACTTCCAGGGTTGCTTTCGGGTGTAGAAAATCCGAGTAATTCAAAGGCCAGACTTGGAGGTACTTCATGTGTTTGCACTTCTTCGACTACCGGACTTGCTTGATATGTGTAAGAAGGAGGAGTATTTGCTTCGGTAATTGCAAATGTTCGATGATTTTTTACTTGATCCCAACAATCAAAATGTATGAATGTTTTCTTCTTTTTGGCCACATATAGTACTTGTGCTTTCATTATCTATCAATTAAATATTCAAACTTTAAAATCATAATCAATATATTATAATATAAAAATTTCATTTTACAATTTACGCGAATAATTACCTCATCTTGCAAATTGCATCCCGATTCTGGATTTTTTCTAGCATACAAAATACAAGAGCCCCAAAGAACCAAATTCGGCCTCAGCTTAGCAAAACGTGATTGAAGAGCAGATTGAGACCTAGCATCAGTTGTAATTATTTCATCCGCTCCCATGACCCAACTTGCTTGAAAATCGGTGTGAACTTTTTCCCATAACTTATCAACTTTTTATTTGTTGCCGGAAATTGGATCAACCGATTGACAGCAATAAGTATGCAGAGTTGCTCATCTTCGGACATAGATCAATTGCTAGACATGTTTCAAAATAAATGAGATTGAAAATAAATAGAAAATATGAGAAAGATTATGAGAGGAATGAAAAAGAAATATTGTTGTAAGCAACTTTGATGTGAATTGTTGTTGAAATGAATGAAATATTTATAGCGAATTGTATGTAGATTTTGAATTTATTTTTTTAAATTTTTTTCAGATTTTTTCAAAAAAAATTGAAATATTCCCGTTGGTAAATATTTTATACCATTAGATCAGATTTTTGTTGATATATATTCGTTGGAAATTAATCTGTACCGTTAGATCTGATCTGGATCTGATCTAACGGTTTAAAATACTTGTCTGTTAGGGTTTTTGATATTGAACTTAGGGTTTTGTTTATTGGGCTCGTGAGTTGGGCTGAATTAAACATCCATCACTCTCCCTCACTCGCCGATTCAGTCGCGACAGCTCTATCCCCACTCGTGGAGAACGTTCCCTCAGCCATCCTTGAAAGCACTTCTGCGCGGACGTCCTCGGACGGAAATCCTCCTCCAGCAAGCGAACTCGTCGAGAACTCCATGGCTGCACAACAAATTGAGGTCAAACGTCCCAAAATCCTGTCGAGAACTCCACTGTTGCATATGCCCTCATGCAATCTTGATATTAGGGTCTCGGATTCAATGTGATATCATTTTGTACCTGAAATATGAAAGGCAATGGAGTAAAATGATTTCAAAACACATCGAAAACGTATCAAAACTTTAATAAAATATGGCGAAGAATAAAGCAAAAATCCGACTTATCCGAATCTTTGTTTGTCTTTGAAAATGAAGCAAATTTTGATTCGATTACTTTCCATTGACGCACATCCAATCCACAGTTAGTAGTCAAATTAGACGGGTAAATTACGATATTCATAGACCTTAACCACTCTGGAAGTATTAGGGTGTTGTTTGCTAATTGGGAACAAAGTTATGACTAGCGTAAAAAGCATTTTTGTCGATCTGTTTCAGTGATGAATGAATTTTTGAAACCATATTGTCCAATGACGAAGGCCTAATCGTCCCATGACTCGGAATGAGACCGCCTGTTCTTCATGTTTTTCTTTGGAATGAAACTTATCTCTTCAATTAACTCATTCTCACATTTGTTGTATACGCCTAATTAATCAAGAGAAATATGTTCTCCTTCTCCAAACGAACCCAATTTTCTATATTGGGCGGCTGTAACATATTGATATCAAAGCCCAAATTAATTTTTCTCAATCACAGCCCAAAATTAATTCTTCATTTTTCAATCACAATACTGATCAACAGTAATACAAAATTAGTACTTTTGATAATAAAGATAAGGGAAAAGTACAAAAACATTACCTTAACTATCACCTCATTTCAAATCAAGTACTGAACCATTAAAAGTTCAATTTAATTACTGAACTATCATTTCATTTCAAATCAAGTACTAAACTATCAACAGTTTCAATTTAAGTACCGAACTATCGATTCTTTTCAATTTAAATACCCACTAATCAAAAATCATATTTATTCTTTTGATAATTAGTTTTATCAAGTAAAATAGTAAATGAACTATTATGTGTAATCTTTAACCCGAATAAATAACTAAATGAATATATTTATCTTTAATTTTATCAATTGAGTAATAAAACTTACATAATGACATTATATTTTCAAATGACAAAATCTTCACCTAAATTATACAAGTATGTTGAATAATTTTAATAAAAAATTACAAGCATTTAATTTTGGGTTGTGTGTTTCAATTCAATTATTTGAATTTAACGGATAAATAGTTTTTAATTTAGTAAAGATATTTATATCAATTAAAATATTTGTTAAAATGAATAGTTATTATATAAATAATACCTTAAAGATCATATGAGAATTAGTAATCAATTTGGTGAGAAATGAGAAGTAATAAAAATTCTAAGCTTAAAGAACAAAATTCGTAATGTAAATAAAGCTTAAAGAATCAAAATTCGTAGACATAAAAAACAAAATTCGTAATGTAAAAATAGTAAAACTCAAAGATCAAAAGTCGTAGACTTAAATAACAAAATTCGTAACTTCGGTAATTACATAATACAAATTTACATTAATGCCCTTATAAATATTATATAGCTTTAAGATTTAAAAAAATTCGAAAAATAAGGGTTATTGGATAAAAATATGAATGGTTGTGATTACTGCAAATTTCTCACCAAATTTGTTACTTCTCATGGGATCTCAACCCTACGATTAGTGATAAGTGAACTAAAAATACTCATCATTAAAAATATATAACTTAATAATGTATTACTATTTTTATATATTTTTAATATTCTAAATGTTAAATTAACAATAATAATTTTATGTTTTTGTATTTGAATTGAAAAGAATTGATAGTTCGGTACTTAAATTGAAACTGTTGATAGTTTAGTACTTGATTTGAAATGAGATAATAGTGTTCAGTACTTAAATTGAAACTATTGATAGTTCGGTACTTGAGTTGAAATGACGTGATAGTTCCGGTTATGTTTTTGTACTTTTATATATCGACAAGCAACTGTATTATTAATTTTTATAGTTTACACTTACTATCATATATTTTTTCACTTTGTTTCAGACTTTTAGGCATTTTCGTTAATCTGTATATCAATAAAAATTTTGCGAGGACGCCTTGAATCATAATTGTTTAAGTTTCTTCTTTGATTATAAAATTCAGTTTGTTTAGGAAGTTATTTATTGGTTTAGATATTCTTAGTCAGATTGGGATTGGAAATGTATTTGTTGATAATTATGTAACCAAATATATTTTCAATAAGAATCTCATAATCAGTACCATAAATATAGCCTCATAACCTACTATTTTAGTATACATCACTGATACTCTTAATAAAAAATCCAACTTTTCCTATTAGTGGACGTAACCAACATATTGTTGATGAACCAAATAAGTCTTATGTCCTTTCTTTTCGATTCTAATTTCTTCGTTTACCGAATCACAACACTACGCGCGCTTCCGTCACAACAATTATAAATACAATTTCCATATTTCCAACGCATTTTTGGTTGATCTTATCGAACAAAAATGTAGTAGTAAAAGCAGACTAATCGAATTGATTTTTTAAATAGCTAGTGCATCAGAAATTTAGCGTGATCAAATCTGACATCTTACCCCACCTCTGCACAGAAGCGCAGCCTCACAAAGGGAGGTGTTAATCGCACCCTTCACAAGACAAAAAACTTTGTGGGTCCCATGCCCATTTGATAATTTTACCCCTCTTTACAATCATATTTACATGTTATGCCATTTAATTTTGTATATGTTTTAAAGTTTAATTAAATGCTAATTTAAATTCAATCAAATAATGATTAATATTATAAATTAATTGTACCTAATATAAGTTATTTGTATCATATTTATTTATATTATTATAAATCAAAAAAATTAAAATTAAAATACAACATGTGCCAAATTTTTTAAAAATTATTGTACTTGATTTTTTAAATTTTAATTGAACTTATAATTAGGAGTGAGTGAGTAACTAGTTTTATTTTATTTAGGGCGAATAATAATTTATTTCGTTTAGTTTGGATTTAGGACGAATAATAATTGATTGGATAGCTCAACATTAAATTAGATTCAACAAAACATGCAACGGTGCTAAAAAATATTATCATGTAAATGTGCACGGCGCGGAATGTGGAGAGATCTCTCAAATGACTCTTGAATGTCTCCGAATTGATTTGTCAGCATCTTGTGTATTTTATCAAATGATGTATCTATGGACGACATAGTGTCTCCCAAATACATTTTCAATCTTGCATGTGCACCTTCCGCTCTGAAAGATATATATTATTCTTCATCAGATGAATATACTATAAAATAAAATAAAAATATCATTCAAAATAATAATTTAGGTGTACCTTTGGCTTGAATTGCTTCCCAGATGCATATATGCGTCGATCCATGCTGACACAAACTGTCCTCGATGAGGCTGCAACCATGTCTCCCATAGGTATTTTAGGGCGCGATCAAATCGTTGATACTCTTCGCACATTACGTTCCACTTCTTGTTATAAGACCACTCCGTCGATGAATTTATGAGGGAGTGCCATGATGAAGAAAACTTGTTCCACTCCAGGCCAAGCATGGGTCTACATTTCTTCAGTACACACTGGTTTATGTGCCAAATGCAGAGGATGTGATGCGACGAAGGAAAACATTTTCCTATGGCATTTAAAAGCGCCAAATCTCGATCCGAAACAAATACAGATGGCAATGTCGCCCCTTTTTCAAGCATCAGTCTCTTCAAAATGCTTAATGCCCACTCCAGATTTTCTACCTTCTCATGACTAAGATATGCGAACATAAGGGAGTAAGTTCGCAGTGTGGATGTTATACCCACAACCTCCAGTAGTGGCGAGCGATACTCATTAGTCTTATATGTGGCATCTATAATCAAAACAGATGAGAAATTGACAGCAAGGGCTAGACTCTTTGGATGGAGCCAAAGGATGTCAGTAATTTCATTTGTATCTGGGTCTGTCAAATAATCATGTAGGTATCCTTTTTTGATTAGTTGCTCCAAGACATATTGAACTTGAGTTAGACCACCCCGTTTTGCAGACTTGTTTGCTCTAATCACATTGTAAATGCTCTTACCCCTGTACTGTTTGATGAATCTTTTTGTTTCAGAATACTAAGAATCTCCCGAGGTGCAGTGCTATTAGCCATGTCAAACACAAGTTGTTTCTCCATTGGTTTTAACCTTGACGGGTACTCGTGGCCATCCAAGAACTCTGCTGTCGGATGGTTGTGAATACCACATAGCACCCTCAAACCCCACATGACACCATCTGGAGGAACTGGAATACCTCTTAACTCAAATGGACATTCACATTTCTTGGTTCCGGTATTTCTTATTTGGGATGTCTCTGGTCTGTACTTCCCTCCTCTTTCACATGCAAGAATACACTTCGGCATCTTACCACCAATTTTTTTGCAGAATTTTTAATCACCACTACAATGCCATTTTCCAAACCAACCCTCTTTGCCCAATTTAGCATATCTTCTCTATTTTCAAATATCTGCACAAATGGTGGACATTTATGATGGTTTATTTAATTATGTAAATAAGCATACAATAATGACACTAACATGGTTTGTGGTGAATTCGGATGTATAATCCCGATTCTTGTTGAATATACTTTCCTCACTGCGAGGATCACTCCCGTATGACCAGCTATTTGAAAATCCCGCAAAACTATCATTATCCATGGTAGAGAGATACGGTTGGCTTAAAAAAGTGTGAGTGAGTGACTTGCTACTTATAAGTCTATCCATTATATAGACTACATTATGTACGTTTAAAATTTGAAATCCAAAAAGTTAGTGGGAAATAACAGATTTGACAATACATTACGAAACAAAAATAGACAACTCGCTGCCAAGATTCTATGTCAAAAGCAAATTACACTATTCATAGGTAGTGGACAGAAACAGATTTGACAATACATTACGAAACAAAGATTGACAACTCACTGACTAGATTCTCTGGCAAAAGAAAATTATACTATTCATACATAGTGGACAGAAACAGATTTGACAATACATTACGATAGACAACTCACTGATACATTACGACAAAATAGACAACTCACTGACAAGGTCCATAATTTATTTTTTTGAATTAACAGTAATATCTCATTAATTAATATATATTACATATATTAACTTCTAAATACATGTAAGTTAAAATTATTAACTATAATATATGTAATATATTAATACTAATTTTTAAATATTTGTAAATCATCATTTATAGTATATAATATATATTATATTAATACTAAATTTTAAATATTTTAAAATCATTTGTATATATTAATACGAAATTTTAAATATTTTAAAATCATTTTTTAGAAATTTTAAATATTTTAAAATCATTTTTTATAATATATATAATATATATAATAAATAGAAGGGTAGAATGAGAAATATACCTGGACCCCACATGGGAGTGTGGGAGGGGTGGGGGGTGCGATTAACACCAGGCCTCACAAATCGCACTCACTCATTTCCCGTGCATGTCTGAAATGCGACAAGCCGTTATCGATACATTGCGACACGTGTCCTCTTCCGTTTCGCGCCAACTCCTGATTTGTTCGGTCTGACGGATTAATTTAGAGCGGGAAACCGCGGTACACTGACGTGTGTCTCTGTCTACCGCATTGGCGGGAAATCGTGGGCATGAAGCCGCGTGTCCACTTACTTCCACTGTCTTCACGACTTCACCGTAAGTCTTTTAAATAACTGTAATTAGGGGTGTAAACGAGCCGAGTCGAGCCGAGTATCAGGTTGTTCGTGTTCGGCTCGTTTAGAATTTGACGAGTTCGAGCCAGTGACGGACGCAGGACTGGAAATGTAGTTGGGCAAAAAAAAAAATTCAGAAATTACTTGGGCATATTTGGAAGTTTGTATATAATTTACTGAAATTACACTTCAAATTTGAAAAAAAAAAATTTCAGCCAAAACATATTGGGCTTAAGCCCAATATGCCCCCTACATGGGTACGTCCCTGGTTCGAGCTCGAGCCGAGTATTTTCGAGCATTAAAAATATGTGTTTGAGCTCGGCTCGTTTAATTTTTCACGAGTTCGAGCCGAGCTCGAGCTTTAAACGAGTATTTTAATTAAATTAATTTAATACAATAATTTATTATTAACGAGCTTTAACCGAGCTTTTTACGAGTATTTAACGAACTTCAATCGAACTTCTACTAAAAAAATATTTAAATATATATATATATAATTACCTTACTCGAGCTCATTAACGAGCTTCAAACAATATACGTAAGTTTTAATCGAGTATTTAAACGAATATATAAACGAGCACTTAAACGAATACATAAACGAGCTGTTCGCGAACATAAACGAGTCGAGCACTAGTGGGTTCGTACTCGACTCGTTTAATAAACGAGCTTGAAAGTTATGCTCGTACTTGGCTCGTTTAAGATCGAGCCGAGCTTTAACCGAGCTTTAACCGAGTTTGTTCACAAGCAGCTCGCGAGTGTATCAGCTCATTTACACCCATATTCTCAATAGAAAACAACTAAGCTCATGCTCAACCAACAATCAGCCGTTGAATTGAACCTGTTGAACCAACCTCAATTAAACCTTGACTAATAATTTAATTGATTCCTGATATGTTCAGTTCAGCTGTACATTTTGACATTTAATCATGAAATCCTGGTGGAACAAACATGCATTTTTCTTTAGTCCTTGTTTCGGATACACTCTAAATCCTTATTCATAATCGTGCGATATGTGTTATCTAAAACATATAATGCTAATGTGATATAAATATAAACAAGCATAATAATTTTGGCATTAGCAAGACTGAGAACCCTAAAACGGAGAAGTCAAAAACAACGTACATAGTGGCGGATTCTTGACTCCTGAATAGATGTTAATATGAGAGTGATAAAAAAAAGAGTTAATTTTAAAATATATTTTAATTATTAATAATATAAGTTAAATGAATTGAAGTTAGTAATATGTATGATACTTTAATCTAATAATTTAGTAGTGGAAAAATAAGTTAACTAAGATTAGGATTTAGTAAAACAAATACCTAGTTGTTGTTTCTAGTGGGATTTAGTGGTGCAACATAGGCCATTTGGTAGAGCAGGAACGTAGAACTCCGAAAATTTCAGAAGGGTCCTTGGACTGGACCCCTGACCTACTGTAGTCATGCAAATGTATGGGCAGGACTGATATGTCATGTTTCCATAAACATATTAGTAAGTCTTAAGAGGTATGGGTGGTGCCGTAGTGGCTACTGAGTACTGACTGGATCTTATGGCAGCAAAGTGACCCAAAAAAAAAATCCATTCACGTGACCCTCACATGACTCCACGTACGTATGTGTACTCAGATACGAGCGAGCAGGTATTCTGTACGTATAAAAAAATCCAAAAAGACAGCGAATCTAACGACGACTAGTCGTATGTACGTGTATCTAGAAAAGTTTTATTTTAATATATGACCGGCTTACTTTTAAATTTTAATTTAATGGTTTAATTCAAAATAATATAAACCGGTTCAAACCGACCACTGCCAATCAACTTTATGGAGGGTACGGACAGGGGGACAAAATCGACGGCCAAGAGATATATCGAAGATAAATGACGGATGGATGAGAAGGGTCGGATATTAATTTACGAAAACATTGTCACGTGGCCACCGTGCTCCTCTGCAGAGCAGAGATTTTTTTTTTTTTCTTCTCCCTTTTTATCTTTTGTTTTTGGCTTTATTTTAAGTTAGTTTTAGTAAATTTGAGGATGGGTAGTGATGGATACCACGTTTGTTTTGCAGCAGGCTGCTGTACGGCTACCCACCTCTTTTGTCAGTATTTCTGTTTGGTAGTTTTAGTTATGTTTATTTTCACATTTGCCCCCGATGTATAACAACTGGCAAGCAGCTATATAGACTTTTATAAAAGCATACTCAATGACCATTTGATTTTATCTTCCTTCTTTTTTTTTTTGAAAGGAAGGATTTTATCTTCCTTCTAAAGCCATTATTATCGAGTATGAATACCTATTTTTTTTATGGGACAGCATGAATACCTAATTTGCGAATGGAGAAAAAATAAATTCATATCGAACCTTGCCTTCGGCGTAAGATGAAAAATTGTTTCCACTTGTTAATTTTCCGTACGTGAACAAATTTTTATTTATTTTATATGTTTGGTTAACTTAATAATTTTATTTTTTTAGTTAATTTAATTTAAGTGTGCATAACAATTATAATATGTTGCATTATGATATAATTTTATAATGATCACTTCATTATGATATAATGAAGGGGTTATCGACTCGTGAGTTTTCAAATTAATGAAATATTATGTTTTAACGAATGATTCAAATTCAAGTCGGGATTCGTGCCTGTATAAAGCATGTACTTCAAATGCTCTAAATATATAAATATATTCTAGATATATCTAATGTTTTCCTTTGAATGTAAAGAAAGATATACAGATTCTTTTTTTTTTCCGATAGGGAAAGATATACGACTTTGATTATTACTACAATTTATCAACTTGTGTGAAAATATTTTATTCTTGAAGGGCCTATATAACATAACTTTGAAAGTTCAATTCTAAAAAGAAGGAAATGTTGACCAGGTATGTTGACTTTTCCAGTTGAAGATCATAGTGAATCTCGCCAGATCTGATCCCTACTCAACCACAAACAAAAAAATAAAAAATATAGTGACAACAGTGTCACTCCAGTAATTTCCAACTCCACTCTCACGTCCCAATTCCATCAACGGTGTATACTGTTACACGTCACTTGATATAAAATTTTATTCATTTTCATTTCATCGCGTAAACGGAAAAGTGAGCTCGAGAGCGACGGAACGGAGGGGTGGGTTTTACAGTGAGTGAGGTATTTTACTGAGAGGTATGAAGATGATGTTTTAAAAGTTTAATGGGGAGTTTATTTTATTCTGAGCCCCGAGTATATCGATGCTTGAATTTTGTTTTCTCTTTTTGGTGTATATAATAAGATGGTGGCTTCTGTATTCCATGGAGATCCGCGACTCGGCTCTGCTGCTGGCTCTTCTTTGTTGTTGCTCTTGTCCTCTTTCAAAACATTTTTTTAAAATTTATATTTTTCTGGGGGGTGTGGTGTGGTGTGGTGTAGTGAAAATTCAATAAATAGGGTTCATCTTTCTTTCTTGTTAAACCCTTGAGCAGAAATCCGATAAACCCTCCTCCTGATAACGGATCTTTCATTTCTCATCCCGTGATCCGCTTTGTGTATTTGGATAGCTGCGTTTGGTTTAGTGGATCTCTGGTCTTTGAGAGATTTATGTCGGCTGGTTTGAACTTGAGCACTTTTGCTTGTGTTATTCAGTTTGTATCATCATCGTTTTGCTTTGTGGTTCTCTGCTTGGTGAAGCAGAGTAGTCAGCTGTGTCACTCCTCTGACTCGATGCGTTTGTGGCCTAAAAGGTTCGTTCGTTACATCAAACCCTGGATCTGAGATTTTTATGGATTTCTTTCTTCTTCATTTCTGACTTGTTTATATTTTTCATTAATATTTTTCTGATTTTTTTTTGTTCCAGGAACTCATCTGGTGCTGAGTGCTTTAATGGTTTTCACATAGAACGATTTGTGTATCTTTTACTATTCTTAAGATCCTCCCGAAATACCTGATACAACAGAAATCATACCCCCACCCCCCCCCCCCCCATTGTTTTTTCTTCCCGGTGACTCACCACCGATGTCGATCAACACAAACTTAGCTATGAAATCCGCTTCAGCTGTGTCATCTCCATCAGTTGGAGTTGGTGTACACTTCAGCACCAAGTCAGTGAGGAAAGTGAGGATCATATGCTCAGATCCGTATGCCACTGACTCGTCGGACGATGAGGAGTTTGGATTCAAACAGAGCAAGAGAATTGTGCAGGTGATTCGAATACCCAAACAAGATGCAGGTTGTGGAAGTGAAGTGTCACCTACTAGCTCCGGTCTGTATAGCAACAGCCATCATGTGAGTAAAAGTTTTGCGAAGAGGAGGAGGACAAGGGTAGTGAACAAACATGCAATGAGGAGGCCCACTTCATCAGTGTATAAGGGTGTGAGGCAGCGCAAGTGGGGGAAATGGGCTGCAGAGATTCGTGACCCTTTTAAGGGTGTTAGAGTTTGGCTTGGGACGTATACTACTGCGGAGGATGCTTCCAGGGCTTATAAGAGGAAGGAGCTGGAGTTTCAGGCTCTGGCTGCTATGAACAGTGATAGCAAGTCATATTTGAGTGATAAAAAATCTGCACCTCATGATTCTGAGAGTGGAGTTTCTTTGTCATCATCATCATCTTCAGTTGCCCGGAAGACAACGCAAATTATTCCAATGGAGCCAGAGACTTTTGTGATTGCCAAAGATCCATTGAAGACATCGTTACTTGATCAGGAGATTAGCCTTGGCATGGAATTTGACTCCATGTTCATGGACACTGAGTTCAGCCCGCTATTTGATGACTTTGGAAGTGTGGAGGATTTTGATTTCCTATTCGATGGGGTTGATGATATTTCAAGTAAAGACTTGCCCGACTTTGATATAGACCTGGCGAGTACTGAGCTAGCTTGGATAGAAGAATCTCTCAACATCGCTTGCCCATAAGTTTTGCAGTATAGTATAAAGTATTAGAGGTCGAGTTAAGAACAACTAGTCTCATGAACTTCAATACACAGTTCTTGAGTGAGTGCCTTTTTGCAAGTGAGAGTTATATTTTTGTTTGTTTGAAATGGAGCTTCGAGAGGTTTGGTATTCATGGTGGAAAACTTAAATTCTACAATGCGTTATTATGTTTCCTGAAATGTCCCTGTTGGATATCTTGCCTTGTGATCTTTGTCTTGGCTTGTTGCTTTACCAGCTCATGTGCTTGGTATCTTGATGATGTTGTTTGCAATCTCTTCATGTCTATGTCTTTATCTTCACTTCAGGGGTCTCTTTTCCTCATTGGATTCTACATGAAAGTTGCTCCGCTCTTCTTCTCAACCTTTTCACAGCAAGGAAATTACATGCAGAGGTTGTGGTTAGGTATAAGGCCACATTTGACTTTCATTTCATGTTAGGCAGATGTCTTGTTTTCTCTGATTCATGACTTTCACTAATCAGTCCCACTTTACTAGATCCACATTTACATAAAATTTACTGCGTCTCCAAATATACAAACAGACATTTCATATTTCTTTACTAAAATCAGACAGCTCCAACTTTTGAAGGGTCCCAGCCCATTTGTGTTGTGGGGTTAGTAACCAGGCCGGGCTTATATTGAACCCCGAAAGAAAGTAAAAAATACACATCAACTTGCATCCAACACCTTATGATACTTATCTTCTTCTATTCTCGTTCCTACTTTTAACAACACTTTACTTAGCTGTACCCCAATGAACCACTTGGTCGTACTACGGTTCACACCTCACTTTTTCTACGTTTATGTTTTTACACCCAGAGCCATTTAAATCCGATTAGTGATTGTTGATGAAGAAGAAGAAGAGAAAATGCAGGGAAGACTTGAGAGAAGAATGTTAAGTGATGGGTCCGAGATTAATAGTGATAGTGATGAAATTTGGGGTGGAGATACCAATCAATGTGGTGCTCAAAAAGGAAATCTAGGTGAAATATGGGACCCAATGTCACCAACCAACCCAATGGGGAGTGAGAGTCACATAATGGAACCTCTCCTCATTAATCCAACCAAATCTAGGCTGACTTTTTTCTTCTTCTTGCACACTACATTATCAAAACAAAACCCTGAACACAATCTAGTGACTAGTTAGTTGAGATAATAATAGCAACTCCTACTAGTGTTAAGTGTAGATTTGTATAAGTACACATGAGCTGAGCTCATCCAATATCATACTACTACAACTTAATTAAACCTTTATGATTTGTCATTAAGGCTGTGCCTTTTCAATTTTCAAAGTTGTGAACCCCCCAAAAAACATGGACTTAAAAAAAGAGGAGGCAGTCAAAAAATGGCATTGGGGGGAGGGAGTGGTCACTAGCAGCATGCCAATGAGGCTTGCAAGACAAAATTTGGCCAAGGCCATGTGTGAGTGGTTGAGATTTGTCATAGGGTGTGGGCCAACTTTGAGATCTTCGAATGTGGAAGATTCGTGACTTGGAAAAGTATTAATAACAATTTATTTGAAGGGAGACGCACCATGAAATAGTATATATATAGTCAAGAAATGCCCGGTTGATGGGCGATAAGTATGATTAATAGTGGGTAAGATATTTTATCTTTCTAATGAAAAGGCTAACTGACCCTTTCTCATTCAATTCACTCTACTTTATAGGCTTCTGAGAAACTTCGTTTGGGTCTTTTAATTTAATTCTCACACTTTCTCCCCCATATTTGACAAGTGACTCCTTCTCGTTGGTTTGACGCGAATGACTCCTTTTGTGCCATGTTCAAGGGTTGGCTACATAAGACAAGAGCATGTTGCCTTTTGACGTGACACAAAAAAAGTAGACCCACTTATATCATTGGGCTTCGATCGACTTGGCCCAGAACAAGTTATAACCATTCCATTCCTATGCTAAGAAGTCATGAACAGCTCTAGGATCTTCAGGGAAGTTGCAACTTTGCTCACCCAAATCCCCCACCATCACTTCCATATGTAAAATAGTCGGCAAGCTATACCTAAAAAGAAAGGCACATTCTTTCATATACTAACAATGCGATGAGTTTGAACCGTCGACCTTCCCACTCATTCTTATGAATTGTAACATTTACAAATGACGGTGTAATAGTATGCCGACAATGGATTTACAACACTATGAGGATGACGATAAGGTGAAGCGCCTTGTGGTCTCTCCTAGCGCACTACTAGATGAATGACACATTAATGTTAGGATCTTTGATAATGGGAGAGTAAAGATAGAAGATACTTGAAGGTAAATGGGTATGGAGACATATCTTTCTCGGTCTTTTGGCTAAGATTAAGTGTAGTATCTGTTTTTATCAATTTAATATCTGATATGTGACTCATTGAGTCATACGATATTAAATTAATTTTTATAGAGGTGGGATTCATTACAATAACTTGCTATTGAAATCCCAGCTTCAAAAAAAGAAGAAAAGAAAAAAAAGAAAAATGGTATGGAGACGTTAATGTTCCCATATCCTCTCTCTCTCTCTCTATTGCTACAGTACAATGGACTAGTAGACTGAGATATTTATGAAATAGAATATGCTCATTTTCAAATATCCCAACTACACACATATCTGATGATATATTCTGTCTAACTTCTCACGCTTGAGAGACTATAATATATCTGTATCGGCACTAGCATAAATTAAAGTTATACGGAAAAACACTTCAATTATGATGATGAACGAACATATATACTTTTACCACAGAGTTTCAGATCTGGAAAGTTTAAGGATCGGAGCGTTGGAAAAGAAAAAAAAACCCCGGCTGGAGCGTCAAAAAAGTGGGATATTTTCATCATCGGTTTGAGATATTTAAATCAAGAAATGCACTTTAGTTTTGCAATAGTCTATCATAAATATGGACCACATTGTAAACTATATTTAAAAATCCAAAACCCTCCATGATGGACACAAAGACAAAAAGGAGCCAAAGAATTAGAGAGATGGGGAAGGTCATCCTAAACCTTAATGGGCCCTAAGAAATTAGGGCAACCCAATCAGGAAACAGAGTTTCAGATCAACGTTATGGGTAGCACCAATGGCAATGCAGATAAGGGCAACTCTATTGTTTGTTTGACCCAAAAAGTGCAACTTCCTTCCTAAACCTTCCTATACTATTGTTAAAATCCAAAATTGTCGGCCCCAGCACTATTTGGCTTCTTCTTTTTTCTTTTCTTTTTTTGTTGATAATGAATTGGTACAATAATTCAGAACATTACAATGCAAATAACACCTTACCATCTAGTACATATATATATATATGTATATCTCTGCAGTTCTGGCAAGACATTTTGATCGGATCTGAAATCATTTGGTATATTTTTCTCAACTTCTGAAACGCACGCTAGATTTGACACATTTTTTTCTACTTCAAATCACCGTTACATTCTTCGATATTTGGAGCATGGCAAAAGAAAACTGTTTGGCTTTTCTATTCACGGGAAAAGCACATATGATTTCCGGAAAGATTTGAACCACGGAATTGAAATATCCACCGGTTGGACCGGCGCGGCAAAATCCTAAACCAAATCAGACATTTGGCCTAGTAATATGATATTGGTAGGCCAAATGTCAGGCCAAATGTCTGATTTGGTTTACAATTCTGAATATCCAATCCAAGGACCTATCAGACCAATATAGTTCCAATTGAACCAACTTTACAGGGCCAACGATCCTATTGCTGCTTTGCAATTTGACTTGGGTCCACATATGACACCATACTGCCTTTTCAATTATTCCTCCCTCTAAATAAACAACGAAAGCCCAACAGTCCTCTGCAACTCAGAGATCAGTACCACATCCAATAACTCAGCCTAATCTCCAATCTCTCCGATGACATCCGACGTCAACAAAGTAGCAAGCGTCGTTGGCGGCAAGACAGCGCGCGCATGCGATAGCTGCATACGCAAGCGCGCGCGGTGGTACTGCGCCGCTGACGATGCGTTCCTTTGCCAATCCTGCGACTCATCGGTACACTCCGCCAACCCACTCGCTCGACGACACGAGCGCGTCCGACTCAAATATGCGTCTTTCAAATCCCCTGCTGATGGTCTAATGGAAACTCGCTCCAATCGCGTTCCATCTTGGAACAAACGCAAGGCGAGAACGCCAAGAGGGAATAAGCAACAAAGCAGCAGCAGTATTACAAGTCCAATAACGTCGGATGAGGTTGTGATTAACTCGTTCTACCACGTACCGGAGGCAATGTCGGATGAGACTACGTCGTTTGATGAGCAGCTGGTGTATGGAAGAGTCCCCATTTTTAACTCATTTGCTGGGGAGTTGTGTACTTGTCCGCACTCAGCCGATGAAGGAAACGAGATGTCTATTGGCAATCAGAATAATGCGAGTTTTGGTGAAAATGATATGAAGGGGTACTTTTGTAATGATCTTGGGTTTCTAACATCTGATATGGATTTGGAAGAATTTGCGGCAGCTGATGTGCTTGGAATTGATGGGTTAGGGTTGATGGGGTGCGATATGATGGTTGAGGGATCGATGAGCGGTGGGAGATCATCAGTGAAGGAAGAGGATGAGGAGGTACTGATTGAAATGGCGGCCGAGCAGTTTCAGTACTATGACAATGAGGAGGCAGCTGCTGAGATTATTTTGAATGATTGTGATGTGAAGAAGAGGAAGATTTTGTTGAGGTTGGATTATGATGGTATCCTGTCTGCATGGCCGGATGGGTCGTCGCCATGGACATCGGGCACCCGACCAGATGTTGATCACTCGAATAATGAATGTTGGCCAACTTGCATGGTACGTATGATACATTAATTATTCTCTCTCTACGGTACAAAAATGTTATACACAGAAAAACATGTATATGCATGTGATTAATAAATTTCAAATTGTGCAGGCTGCTACTTGTCAAATTGAGTCCCATCAACAGCGCCATTTGGCCGGACGAATAGGGGATGGTGGGAGGGAGGCGAGAGTATCTCGATACAGAGAGAAGCGAAGGACTCGACTGTTTTCTAAGAAGATCAGATATGAAGTTAGGAAGTTGAATGCCGAGAAGCGGCCTAGAATGAAGGGCAGATTTGTGAAGAGGTCCTGATCCTCAACTCTTTCCTTGCATGTATGCTTAACACATGGAGAAGAACAGTAAGAAGAGACGATGGTAATCTTGTCGAGTTTTTGTGCATAGGAAATATTTTTTTTACTTTGTTGTTGTAAATTTCATATTTCCTTTACTGATGTTCTGTGCCAACTTTTAACTAAGCAGCGCAAGTTACTGGATGAATCATTGACCCAAAGTCCCAAACACAAAGAAAAGTAACGTTGTTATGAATATTAAATAGTACACTTAATCCAAAGGCCAAAATGAGTTTGCCCAGAACAAGACACAAACCTAACTATTAATTAGAGAGTCTAAATCGTGATCGGTCAAATTATTCCAAATCCAAATTACTAACCGACAAACCTCCCGGCTAGATGCGTTTTTGACATTTTGCATACGTGTCGCAATGTAATTGGTAATTTTCTTAATTAGATGTATGTATTCAGAGAGTGAAAAGTGTGTTTGTGGCCAAACATATTTGTCAAAACAACCAACGTTACAAATTACGAAACAGAACATTAAAGATGCCAGGAGAGAGAATTACAATCTTAGATTTGTATCTTCATTTTTTTTTTTTTGATAAGGATTTGTATCTTCATTTGAATACTAGCTAATGTGGAATTTGAAAAGGATTATTTGAATGATTGGATTTCAGATTCTAAGTCGGTTAAATTAATATAAATAATCGCTAATAGAATAGTGAGTGTGCAAGTTTTCAGAGAAGGTAAAAAGAATCAGAATATATATGAGAACCACCATATATCATATATGACAGCAATGAACTAACCGAACATTTCTTTAAATTGAACCGACTAGTTAAGTCATTTGGATGCAAGTACAAATACGTAGTTAGCAAATTGAATTGAACCGAGGACATTGATTGAACACAGTTGCAAATGTTAAAAAGATGAGATCTTTAATTACTGTAAATCCAAAATACTCACGTTTTGATTTTGTCGGAATTACAACAAGGGGGAGGGTTGTGATTAGCAAATCGAAGGCAGAAAAGCAAAACGAGGGTATTTTGGAACAGGAATTAGAGGAGGAAATTAAAAGGAGGCCAGGCTAGCTAGCCAGAAATTATTCATAGTTTGTTAGTTGTGGAGAGGATCTGGGCCGCTTGGGACTCTTCTCTTGCTGTCATTGAAGCCTGCATTATTATTGTTGTTGTTGTAAGAGTGGTGAGAGTAAGCTTCGATTTGGACGCCATTGTTGGGTGTGGTTGAGTGCAAGATTTTCAAGTGTTGCTGATGGATTCTGTGAAGATGTAGCAGTCTGGTTGATGAAGCCGTGTGTTCTGAGAGGATGGAGAACATGACGAGAAGGATGATGATTAGGCTTTTTCCCATGTCTGATTGTCGCCGCCGGTGAGTGGACCTGGTTTGCTCCAGCTCACTAGAGTGGTTGGTATGCGTTGAAGCTCTGAAATCTGTAAAGCATTTTTTGAATTTGGTATGTAAACTTAAAAGGTGTGTGTAAGATGTTTTGGATTGATGTGGTTGTGGGACCCATCTGTATGTGGGAAATAGCAAGGGTTCATTCACTCATGTCATATGATATAAATTTATCATAAAGTTTTTATTTTTATTTTTTATAAACTGCAGGTTGCGGATACAACGACGAAACATAGAGGACTTAGAGTTGGGAAAAACATCAGATGGAAACAGGTCCTACAATAAAACTTACGTGATTTAATAAGAAGACAACTGCTCCGCTTCGCCCTCTCCTGTTTGTTTATACATAGGGGAGAATGCAGAGGAGTCACCAATTGTAAATACTTAATGGTACTTCTAAGCAATTTGTTCTGTCCACCGTAGGAGAATAAGAGTGGCAATTGTGAAATAACTCCGATGAGAAGAAAAAAGAAGGCATTAAGAGACCCTCCTGTTCCTACCCTAGACATTTGAAGATCCTTTTTCAAACCTGTTCCCATTTAGAGTCAAGAGATAGATAAATAGACACATCCCATTGCACTGATCGGGGGCGTTCGTAGTGACTGAGGGGGTCGAAGACCAAGAAGTGAGTTATTTATACCAAGCATTCTTCTTACGGCTAGATCTAATCCCCTGGTCCCTACGGAAAGGAAAAAGAATTGCACGTTCTTCCTTTCACGCCGCATGACAAGCGTATTTTTAACCCTTTATAGTTATCAAGTTATATGTTTTAGGGGACAAATTGTAGTCAAAAATAATTTATAAACCTTAGTAACCCAAGGGTCAATCCAAGGAACAACGTGTGCAAGTACTAGCTAACAAGTGACCTATTTAGCTATTCCGGACAATATAAGGTTTTGGTGTGATGAAAATTGCAGAAATTAATTACAGAAAAATAAAAGGTTTTTCTTGATCAGAGAAAGAATCTCAGGATCAAACTTCACCCGTGTCAATCCCACTAACCATGCAATCATATAGTGTAATTCAATCATGCTATCGAATATGGAAATAAATCAAAATAACACTAGACAAGTCGCTCATCCACGGATCATTGTTTAGATTAATCTCAATTGTTGAACGCCGCCCATCCACAGATTATCAACGATCTCGATTATTTAAGCTTGGGGTTTTTCAGACAATAAAGTCAACTTTCCTATTAATTCATGTACTACCATTGTAGCTACCATGATTGAATATCAGTTTCATACAATCCGATTAATACCTAGGACCCATTCATCTTTTGGTAATTAACCTAAATACGTTTTAGCATGCCAAACATCTCATTCAATGTAAAACTTGCAAGAACGATTAAATTAAGCACGACGAAATTGAATATTTGAATTATGCATTAATGAAAAACGTTCAATTGATCACACGAGGAGTTAGGTACATAGCACGGGATCCGTAAGATCCCGGAATAGAGAAAGCTACTCACTATTCATGGTAACTTAACAAAAAATAGTGTACATAAAGAAATTAAGGACGAGGAAATCGTGTAGACGATGTAGCTCGTTGAATCCTCAATCTCTCGCGATGTTCTCCGTCTTCTTCCCAAGTTAGGGTTCTCTTCTCTTGTCAATCTCGCACGTGCAGAAACCCAACTCCAAACCTTTTATTTATAGCAAAACTAGGTTTCTAATTCTGTTTTTGAGCTTGAATTATCAAATTTCTGACTGCTGACGTCATCAAACGTGTTGCTGATGTCATCACCTCGTCGTCGCACCACGCCTAGCTCTGACATTAGCGTTAACGCTAATGTCTTCATAGGACGCGATCCGCACTAAATTGGCCCCTCTTTTTTGCGCGCCAGTTCCGACTTCGACTCTTGATTTTACCTTCTAAACGACTTCGGCTGCTCTCGGTGTGAACTGGAGAGTTGTAGAAAATTGAGTCAGCTACGCATTGGCATGTATCTAGTATTTTTTTTTATCAATGATCGATTCCCAGCACTCCGTCGAACCTTCGAAGGTCTGATCTGCCATTGTGTTGTTTTTCTTCGAGTCTTGGTCTTAGGCCATGGTTTCGATGGATAGCTGCTTTTAACCTGAAACGCTCAAATAAAGACATCAAATAATGACAATTTGCCAAAAGAAAGAGTGCTATCCTTCATCGTATGGAGCATATAACTAGTCAAAATATCGACTGATCACCGCATGATCACCGCACGAGAACCTTTCACCTTCTCTCCACCCTTGCCCCCATCCTCTTTTCATTCCATACCTCCGCCCGTGTTTCTCTGTCGTTTGTTTCTATCTTTTTAGTTCTTCAATTTGGCAGTGGATGGCTCTGGCCATGACGCTGAGGGATGGATCTGGTATTGGGTGAACTGGGTGGGGCTTACGGCGGTGCAGAGCAGGTTGGATGGGGTTGGTATTTGGTCATTTTTTGGGGTGCTAGCCAGTTGTTGCTTCTCTCTAAGCTTACATGCTTATGAGAGTTTTCTTTCCAGCCGGTTTCGGTCTGGACTTTGCTTCCTCTCCTCCTCTCCATGTCATGGACCATGCGCCGACACGCGTCTACTCTTCTCGGGCAATTTGCTATGTTTGGAGGGACGGATGGGGATCTCGGGGTGTGCCTCTTTCAGTCGAAGTAGTTCTGACTGTTTTGTTGTCTGTTTTCTGTTCACCTTTAGTTCATTTTAGTTGTGATAATTTATCATAAAGTTGGCACCCTCAAAATACAGCCTACCAATAAATGAAATACTATTATATCTTTTCAACTGACCACTGAGAATCAATTAGGTTAATTGATTTGATCATCTAAACGATTCAAGTTTATAATCACAACTTTTATTAAATAAATTATCAGCATTTTATCACATTAGCTACAACATAATCTTATGATTGAAAAGCTAAATATATTATTTTAATCAAATCCACAAATATCTTTCAACTATTCACTCAACAATCCATCCTTTTGACGAACAATGTTGTCTTTAAAAAATGAGGCAAACCAAATTCTTCGTGAGTTGAACAGTTTATAGTCATGAGACCTTTTTTTCTCTGCAAGAGACAATCTGAATTATTAGATTATCTCATTTGAATCGCACGAACAACAACAATAAATATGAAATCATATGCTTTCAGATCAGCTATTTGTCTGTCTTCTAGTTGCTGAAATTTTTCTGTTCAAACGAGGTTTATTGTTCGTGGATCAGTTCTTGATGTTCATGATTTTGAGCAGAACAATGTTAATCAAAACTACGAACATTAGAGGCATATTCATGAACAATCAACACGAACCCAGAAATATAAAGTCTAAACCACGAACATTAATACTGTATATACGGATTTGCGTATTATCGGACATCCGAATTTCAACCACTTATTCAAATTAACTACGAACAATAAAGCATATTCACGGACAACAAACACGAACCTAGAAACACCGCAACATATCTATTGTGCCTTGATCGACGGCGGCTGTGAAACCTAGGGTTGCAGAACAAAAATCGTTGAGAAGAAATATTTTGATCGACAGAATATTTTACTCAATATTTTACATCGTTGAGAAGAGAGATTTCGATCAACAGATTTCGAGAAGAGATTTTCGTGACTTTGGAAAACATAATATTTTACTTGATAGGGTCGGATTTCAATTATGGAACGTAAATGATTTAATGGAACAGATATTAAAAGTTCTAATTTTCTGACAAAATCACACGAATCTGACCTGTGGCAAGAACCATAAAATTTTAACCTTTGAGATTCGAAGAATAATATTTTCGTCAAAAATGTCATTTATAATATAAAATAAATATATAAAAAATTGATAAGAAAACATTACAAATATAAATGTAGTGTTGGGCGCATAAACTAAATATTCAGGAAGTGGTTAATGGGCCTGAAAAGCGTAGATGGCCATATAGATTATCGGGAAACCCAGTAGAGCCCATGACAACACTGAGATTAAAAATGGTTGCATTTGGGCGGTGAAACCAAAAATATTGTAAGACTTTACCATAGCATGCGTCGAAGTTATATATATATATCGTAAGTCTATGTTAATTAGAATAGCCTTCCTATGTAATGCAACATTACATTGTTCTCAAATTTGTATTATTCCAATCCTGGAAGTTGGAAGAAAGTTAAAGTAAAAAAAAAAAAAGGGGTTGAGACTTGAGACGGTGAAGTTGTGTTGCATAAAAGAAAGAAAGAAAGGGCCAAAAGGGGCTGGCATCACACATATGTAACCCTGCTACGGAGTAGTGAGTGTAGTGTAGTGGATGATGAGATAAGATGTGGTTGGTTGCCCAAGATAGAGAAGAAGCTATTTTAATTTATGTCCACTAAAATTCCCATATCGCGGGGTATATAAAAAGAACACATATCAATCTTGTTGAACACAGACAGATCGAGTTGGTTCAAGAATGGCCGCCTCAATGATGTTGCTTCAATTAGCCGAACCCTACCCTTCACCGGCCTCAAGTCCGGGCGGTGCTACTGCTTTCCCAGTCACCCGCAAGCAGCAGGACATCACTTCCATCACCAACAATGGTGGAAGAGTTCAGTGCATGCAGGTAAAAATGCATAACTCACACCAACCATACCATGCATGTTAGAGTTGTACCTCTCTCTCTCTCTCTCTCTCTCATGTTGTGGGATTATTGAATGAATGCAGGTGTGGCCACCCATTGGATTGAAGAAGTACGAGTCTCTTTCATACCTGCCACCTCTAACCGAGGCCGGTTTGGCCAAGGAAGTCGACTACCTTCTGCGTAATAACTGGGTTCCTTGCCTAGAATTCGAGCTTGAGGTCTTGTTTCATTTTTCAACTGATCATGGATGATTGGTTGTACTTGTACCCTATTAACTGATAAACTGTCACACTGATTGGACGAATATATATATATATTTGGCATGCTGCAGCACCCATTCGTGTACCGTGAGCACAACAACTCCCCAGGATACTACGACGGCCGTTACTGGGTTATGTGGAAGCTCCCCATGTTCGGCTGCACTGACTCATCCCAGGTGCTCAAGGAGCTCGAGGAGGCCAAGACCACCTACCCCAACGCACATGTTAGAATCATTGGATTCGACAACGTGCGTCAAGTCCAGTGCATCAGTTTCATTGCCTACAAGCCCCCGGGTTACTAATTAATTACTACATCTTCTTCTTTTTTTTTATTTCAATTTCAATCTCAATTGTCAATTATGTTTGTTTTCTGTTATATCTCCATCCGTTGCTAATTAAATAAAAGACCCATTTTCTCCGCGCCACTTCTCTTCTCCCTAAACTCTTCCATCTAAAACTCCAACATCAGGTCAGGTCAGGTCAGCAGCTATCCATCCACCCCCAAACTAACAACCTGTCGACTACTGTCTTTCATAAATTCCAGCCTGTGTGTCATTTTGGCCAATTGTCCATCATCAGCAAGCTTATTATACTTAATATTATTGAAACCAAACTCTCTATAAATGCTCAGACAACATGTTGATTAGCCCAAGTCCATCAGGCTTGGCCAGCACAGATATCTGTGAATGAAACAAAGCAGAAGCAACCGGCAATGATATAACTTGACCCATCTAATTCAACACACGTTGCAAGTCTCTGAAAGCGCGAGAGAGATTCATGGCGCCTGATGATGTTGAACTGGCTGTTTGGGGCTTTTATCAGAGTTGGGAGGGAAGCACATCAAATACAGATAGAGACAAAAAGACATGTTTCCAATTTCGCTTTATACAATGAAATCCAAATGATAATCAAAACCAAAATGACATTTGCCAGCCTTCACACAACTTTTGGAATACGACTCGTTGGGTTGGGAACACAGACAGACCTTTGAGGATGAATTGACAAAGGCATCCTAAGACCTTTTATTCTGTTCAACAAAACCACTCTTTTATTTACAGACTCTGCCACTTTTCTTTTTTTTTTATACCTAACGGCTAACATACAAAATAACCCACTCTTCTTAACTGACTATACACATGCAATGTATTGCTGTTTTGGCCTCCTCAAAATTCTTCTGCTTATTTCCAGCTATTAATCCCACTTCTTAAACTATTAAATGGTCGTGCAGCTCTTCATCTTGTTTTTTTATGTACTCTTAAAGATGAATACCTGGTCAGGAAGTTGTCTTAAGCACGAGCCAAGACGGCACTGTTTCGCCCATCTCTGTTCATGCAAGTAAAACCCTCAATTCTCACGACCGGATTGTTACCAAAATTAGGCCTACTGTATCCTCTTTTCCTGGTAAATGAAGATGGAGAATTAGGTCCAGTGATAGAGAGTTGGGGCTGGGATATTGGGGAAGTCTGTTTCTCCTCCCTAAATCGGGCATCCAAAATCAATGGGTTAGAGACTCTACTTGGTGGCGACCCACTGAAAAATGGGGGCGACGAATCCACTCGTTTACAAAACGGTTCCAAGTCATGACTACCACCCTGTAGAAAAAACCAAGTTCCAAATTTATCTCATACCAATGCATAGTATGCACCTACAGATTGACACATGCTTCCCTTGATTACTCACTTAAAAAAATCACTCGAGTCTAACCCTTTAAGGCTTCAGGACCGTTCCTTTACAATGAGAAATGAAATTGGTTCGTTCAAAGATTTCTCCTAATGAAATCAACTGTGGGAGATCTAATAGTTATCGAAAACTAACATACCTTCAAAAGGATGTCAAGAAGATCAGCCCCTGCTGCGGATTCAGACACCTCAGCTTGATGGCTGTACGAAAATAGAGACATTACCAAGATTAGGCCACATAATCTTACCAAGAAGCATACAAATCAAATAAGAAACATAGATCAAAATTCAAATGGTACCTCAAACTCCATCTGAGGGTCCTTATTGGATCAGCAACTACAGAATGGAGCACACCCACCCGAATTGGCTTTGGGCAAACCACAGTTTCCCTACCGCTCATCTCTTCACATACAGCAGACACGTCTCTATGTGGAATAGCACAGTGATCCATCATCTCCTGAGTCTCTAACACAATCTCAACCTGTCACAAAAAAGATAGGTCGATCTCTCAGAAAAACTTTTCAATGCTTCTGAAAAGAAACAAACATGGATCCATGTATAACAAACAATAGAGACTAACCACCACAACGATTATATACTACAGTAACAAATTTCTTGTGGGTTGGACCAGAGTCCAGAGTAGGACTTATATATATATTAAGAAGGTACATGTGAGTGCAATGAAAAAGACCTTATAGCAGGTAAACAAGGGAGATCTGGACAGGCCATCAACACAAAACCTTTTCTTTAATGGACGGAATTAATAATCAAATGGAACTTAATTTGAGACGGTCTCCAAATTGATGTCTTAAGCATCTATCAAGAAAGCCGTAAAGAGAAACTTCAATGTGACAGCTTTTATCAATTTTAACCTCTATCCCAAAAGATCCACCCAGATCTGAAACAACATAGACTGAAACACCAATTTTATAGAAAATTCAGACAGCAGATAGGTAGATGATGATCACATTTTTCAAAAGAGCCATTCTGTAAAAACTACTCCTTTATTCTCAAAACAGATACCCCATCTCACAGATATACGAAAAGAATCAAAGTTATCAAACAAAATGAGAACTAAACCATGATCCAAATAAATCGTTTTCTCTTTCTTACACAAGAATGTTGAAACGAACATCACCAAAAATGCAAAGATCGGGAAGTGGGACTCCGATACATACCTTTTCCGCGTCAATTGACGTGCCTATCGACGCGATTGTGGACCAATTTAATCTTAGGAGAAGAAACAGAATCTGGGAGGCGAAAAAAAAGGGGGTCAAAGGTTGACGAAGAAGTTAGTGGTTTTTGTACAGATGAGAGTTGTGAGGATGAAGAAGGAAAGGTTGTTGTTGTGAGGAGGAGGAGAAAGCTGCTTCGACAGTGGCCTTCTCTCCCCAACCGAATCCGAACCAGACCTTCTCACCTCCTTCCGCATCTCTCAACGCTTCTCTTTATAAGTTTATATCATATTTTCCATTTTAAAGAAAAACAAATTATATTTGGATTGGTATTAATATTATCGCCCGCTTGATAGTAAAATTATTTTCGTCATTTTTTTGCTAACAACTTACCAAATGATCGAAACGAGAAAATCATATGCGGAGGATTCAATGTTACATTTAGGTAGCTCGTGTTAATCAATATGTACAGTTTAATTTTGTGCGGATAAAACAGCAATTTATCTATTCTATGTCACAAGATTGAGACGAATCATAAATCCC
Source organism: Rhodiola kirilowii (assembly GCA_033675215.1). Classification (NCBI taxonomy): domain Eukaryota; kingdom Viridiplantae; phylum Streptophyta; class Magnoliopsida; order Saxifragales; family Crassulaceae; genus Rhodiola; species Rhodiola kirilowii. The sequence goes on from CM066194.1 coordinate 1,208,238, forward strand.
ACACGAACATTGAGTTTGAATTTGAGACGAATGTGCAACCAAGAAGCAAAAATGTGTAATACATGATAATGGCGAGATTCCACTTGAAAGTTTAGTAGTAGTAGGGTATGAAATAAAATGGTTGGAGATATAAGGACGAAAACTATGACTTTTTATGATTGATTGGTATTTTGATGAACATTTTCATCCACTCATTTACTGTTTTTCTTACATTATACTGTACATTATATTTGCTTTGTTGAGATTGAGATTGAGATTGAGGCATAATTTGGTTGGTTATGTAAAGTTTAAATTTCTTATTTTTAAATTTAGTAAAGTTAAATAAATTTCAGGACAGTTAAATATAGTATTTTAGGAGGATTAAAGTTTTTTTTTTTAGGGATAATGGTCGGACCATGTTTCCTCAATTAATCCTTCGATAAATATTCATGTGCTATTTATTATACATTAAATTCCATCCATTATGATCATGAGGTGAGATTTTTATTTTTATTTTTTAATTTTTTGGTTCACAGACGCACAAAAAAGAAAAAAACAGAATTAAACTTGCAGGAAAGTAAAGTACTGGGCCTAAAAACGTGGGCTGAGATGAAAATGTTCATAAGGCAGGCGACATTTCAAAGTATGGCATGAAGCTGTGAAAGTTAAGGAGGCTACTTAAATTACTTGTATATGAGTATGATGACTCATGCCATGAGCTACCATGCGTAATATTGGTTTCAGAGGATATTAGAGGGCAGGCATAATTCTCAAGCCTCCACCATTAATTAGCGCTTTCTGTAGAACAAGTGCTGCGGCCAGCAGCTAAGTCCTAGTTTGCAGTTACAGACACTGGGAAGTTGCAGTGATCTGGAGCTCTGAAACAATTCATCTGTCAGTTAGCAGTTTAGTGCATAGAAAATGGTTGTCACTTCTTTCTTTCTTTTTCCAGATACAGAATGAAATCTACGTGACTAGCTGGCCTACTTTCTTTTGGGCCAAATGCCGAATTTTTTAGGCTTCAACTGTGAAGCCCAATGCTAAATAAAGCCGTCTCTATCTACCGTATCGCACCCTTGCATTTATATCAATTGGATCTCTTCTAATTTGCATGAATTTTATTTTACACTTTATAATGATTAATTGATGTAAGGTTGTTAATCTACTTGTATGATACATTTCAAGCTTGCACCATTGGGTCTAGATAGGTCTTAAGCCAGCTCTAAGAGAGGTGTGGAGTCCCTGATCCGGACTTAGCCAAATTTTGGAGAAATAAGCAACTGGATCGAAACGGCAGCGTTTTAAGCAGGCGGGAGTCGGTTTAAAGGAAACGATGCAGTATTGGCCAGCCGCAAAAGTCGATTGAAGTCGTTACAAGTGGAACTAGTGCTGGGTTTTTGTACCGAAAACCGAACCGATACCGATACCGAACCGAAACCGAACCGATTGAAACCGAACCGATTTAAAACCGAACCGAATTTTGGTTATTCTAACCGAACCGATTTATGTCGGTTCGGTTTCGGTTTGCATTTTAAATATAATCGGTTTACCGAACCGAACCAAATTTTTTTTTACAGTGAATCTGAATACTAAAAATTGAATCTAGATTGCCGACAGCCCCAATTCGTTCGATTCGTTCGATTCGTTCTCCCTTCTCATCTGATTCGTTCTCCCCCAATCCAGATTGCCGACAGCCCCCAATTCGTTCGATTCGTTCTCCCTTCTCGTTCGATTCGTTCTCCCCCAATCCAGATTGCCGACAGCCCCCAATTCGATTCGTTCGAATCCAGATTCGTTCGATTCGTTCTCCGACGCTCATCCGATCAGTCCGACTCCGAACTTCGGCATCCGACAACTCTGAACTTCGATTCGTTCCTCTCATCCGACTCCAACAACTCCGAACTTCGGCATCCGACAAATCCGAAGTTCGATTCGTTCCTCTCATCCGACTGTCCGAGATCCGACAATCCTAGCCTAGGTATGATTTCTCATTTCATCAATTCATCTTCACTATGCTTGAAAGTTGAAAATGAAAATGAAATTGTGATAGTCCTAGTCGTGCACACAAACTGTGAAACTGAGGTAAGAACTTGGCTATTCTCAATTTGACATTTTCCAATTGAAATTTGACCTTGTTTTGTTCTGAGCAACATCATCTTCTGCATCTGTTGTATCCTATTGTTCATGAATCTGGTGCTGGACTTGGCCAACATGGTTGCTGATTTAACTCATTAGAAACCATCTCATATTAGCCTGCTGCACAGATCCTGACCTAGGTTTGCATCTGTTGGAATAGATTCAGGTGTTTAGTTTATTATTGTGCATCTGGTGGAGTTTTGGTGCTCATGTTCATCTGGATGATTCAATAAACTCAACTGCTTGTTAGGTGGATGATGGATGATAAGATTGTTGAGTTTGTTTTCTTCTTTTCTAGCTGGTTGGATAAAACGAGACTGCTGCGACATTTCGTTGATGGACTTCATATGACATGATACCCCTCTGGATATATGACAGGAAGTAGTAGTGGAAGACTAAGAATCAGAACCTGTTGTTTGGACCTTTATTGTTTTTTTATTTTGACTAGTGATTCTTCTATGTTAGTACACTCTGCTGCTTGTTTGTGTTAAAGTTTGTGAAGAGTTTCATCCCTAATGCTTTGCGTGTTTTTTTTTTCAGGATTGATGCACTGGATTTCATCCCATGAAGATCTATGTTTTCTTCCCTCCATTCGACCTAAATACGATGTCTTCCCAAACCTTTTGTTCCATTGTTGTTGTATTGTATCCATGCTTTTTGTTTTGTATCCATTTACAGGGAAATGTTTTTAAGTTTGTTGTTGTATTTCTCCAGTTTGTTGTTGTATCCAAACAACATTGAATTCGGTTATTCAGGTACAAGGTACTGAAAAAACTGAAAGTTGAAAAAAAAGCACAAAACCGAAAATTCGGTTTACCGATTTTCGGTTTACCGAATATTCGGTTTCGGTTGGAAATTTGATAAAACCGAAATATTGGTTCGGTTCGGTAATTTTCGGTTCGGTTCGCTTTTTGAACCGAACCCAGCCCTAAGTGGAACGGTGTCGTCCGACTCGCGCGCCAACAGCTCCTTTGCGAAACGCATCGTTTTGACCGCCAGCCGAGTTTCGCATATAAGCATCCAATTTGGGGCTTTAGGGTTTCAGTTCGAAATTCAAATTTGCCAGAGCGATTCGATTCTTCTCTAAGACTGAGAGACAAGTGCGTGGGTTCGAAGTGCGATTCGAGTAGTCAGTTGACGAGCGCGACACCAGTGGCTGCTGGAGGCTCGCCGATTGCTCGAGAATCAAGGCTTGGCTCTGAGGACTGTGGATAGCGGCGGAGCTTTGCTGCGGCGACGTACTCCGACCAGGGGCTATCGGAGGGGGCTTAAAAACCCTCCATCACTCTCTTACACTTCTTCTTTGATTGTTGGCTTATTGATTGCGTGTATAGACGGGTTGGTGCTTATGCTTGATTGAACAATTGGAGAGTTACTCCATTGCATTGTATTTTTGCATTCAATCTATAAAATCATCCATTCCCTTATACATTCATATAACATTGTGGTATCAGAGCCCGTGATTCATCGATCATTATTGGTTCTGGTGGACATAGGTGTGATTCTTGGTCAAAATAGAGTTTAGTGTCATTGTCGGCCCCGCCTATAGCAGAAGTGGCCTGGACTGGCACTGAACCTCATTTGTGTGTGCTATCTTACATAAACTGTGACCTTGAATTGTGTTCTTGTGAACTGTGGTGTGGTGCCTGAGTATTTGCTTTGAATTTCTGATTTTGAGTGCTGAAATCTTGTTGTTTGTTCTTCTTGATAATGACTGATATTAGGCTTAAGCCCTTTGATGGGCAGATGGATTTTGCTATGTGGATTATGAGAATGAAGGGCATTATGATTAAAGAAAAGTGTTGGAGGGCTGTTAGTGAGGAATGGTTGTGCCCAACCTCAGACCAAATGAAAAAGGACCTTAAGGAAATAGCCTTAGCTGAGATTATGATGAGACTTGCAGATGATGTAGCTAGACCCCTTATGAAAATCACAGATCCTAAGGTTTTATGGGATATCCTAAAGACCACCTATCAAACTAAGTCTCTACCCAATAGAATATTCCTACTTAAGAAACTCTTTACCTTTAAGATGGAATTATCCCTTCGCATCCAAGAAAATCTAGATATTTTCCTTAGGATGACCCAAGACTTAGAGAGGTGTGAGGATGCTATTAAAGAAGAACATCAAGCTGTAATTCTCCTTAGCTCCCTCCCCACCAGTTTGATGGCCTTATTGATGTAATTCAGTTTGGAAGAGAGAATTTGACCCTAGCTAAGATCACTGAGTTTATCACCCAGAAAAATGAATCCTTGAGAGTCTTTAAGCAGAAAAATGGTGTGAAACAGGAGGTTAAAAGTGAGGTAATGTTTGCCAAAATAAAGCCTAAGTTTAATCCCAAATCTAATAAATCCAAAAGTCTAAAACCCATAGCAAAGAATTTGAGAAAAAACTAGAGAATGTCAAGTGTTTCATTGTGGTGAGATGGGTCATTATATGAATGGCTGTCCTAAAAAAAATAAAAAGGACCCAAAGAAGAAGGAACAAACTAAAACAGATTACACTAATGTGTGTGAAATTCAATATCAACCTAAAATTCTTGTTGTTGCAAACTCTGAAAGTGTGAATGCTTGGATTCTAGATTCTGGATGTACTATGCATGCCACTCCCCATAAATTTGTGTTTGATGAATTGAAACTTTGTGATGGTGGTGAGGTAAAACTAGGGGATAATACTACTTTAAAAATCATGGGAACTGGAACTGTTCCATTGAAAATATTTGATGACAAGATTAGAATATTGCAGAACGTTGCTTGGGTGCCTAACTTGAGAAGAAATTTAATTTCAGAATCTGCTTTAGAAGATAAAGGCTGTCAAATAACTTCTAAAAATGGAATAAGGGATGTTACTAGAGATGACCATGTTGTAATTAAAAGCATGAAGCAAGGAGGCTTGTATTATGTTTTCTTATCCCTTGAGTTGAATGTTATGCATGCTAGTGATAAGAATCTTGATGAAACTAAGTTATGGCATGCTAGGCTTGGACACATTGGTAACAAAGGCTTGTTTCACTTGTTTAAAAATGGACTAATCAAGAAAAAGCCTTGTGATATTGAATTCTGTGAAATTTGCATACTTGGGAAGAAAACTGCACATGCTTTTGGTAAAACAAAGATGACTGTTAATGAAAAGCTTGAATATGTGCATTGTGATTTATGGGGCCCTGCCCAAGTATCTTCTGCTGGTGGTAGGATTTATTTTGTCGCATTTGTTGACCATTTCACTAGAAGAGTGTGGATGAAATCTAAAATAGAAGCACTTGATTGTTTTAAGGCCTGGAAGTTATCTGTTGAGAGTGAAACTGACTTGAGAGTTAAATGCTTGAGAACTGATAATGGCTTAGAATTTTGCAATAAACTGTTTGATGATTTCTGTGTAGCAAATGGTATCAAAAGACACTTAATTGTTCCATATACACCACAAAAGAATAAAGTGGCTAAAAGAATGAATAGAACACTTTTAGAGAGGGCTAGATGTATGCTAATTAGCTTAGGCCTTAAGAGTTCTATGTGGGGTGAAGCTGTGATGACTGCTGCATATTTGATTAATAGATCACTCTGTTATGTCGTTGATTTTAAAGTGCCCCTTGAGATGTGGTTGAATAAGAAAATTCACTTAGATCATTTGAGACTATTTCGGTGTACAGCTTATGCTAAAGTATCTGAAGGAAAACTGGAACCTAGGGCCATTAAAACTGTCATGTTAGGCTATCCTAGTGGTTGTAAGGGATATAAGTTGCTTGTGATACAACCTGGTGCATATAAAGTTATTAGAGCCAGATCTGTTACCTTCAATGAGAAGGACTTTCATTTTAAAAATCTAATAACTTCTGCTCCACCTGTTTCAGGCACTTCCCAAGACACCACAGACTTTATCCCATCTGGGTATTTCCTGGGAAATCAGGGAGGACCAAATGGTGATGGTGCAGGGGAGGGTGGACCATCAGGATCACAAGGATCGGGAGGGCATTTGGACCTGCACACCCCTCCTCAGGTAAGCTTGGGAAACCAAGAGGAAGGAGGTAGTGATCAAGATAAGGACTTTGGGAGTAACTTACCCCATCAAACAGATGGGGACCAGCTAAGTCTTCCTAGTTCTAGCACTAATAGGCATTTACCTGTTAGTCATAATGATATTGATGTGCTAGGTGCCTCCCAAAGCAACAGTGATGGAGGCACAAATGCTGTTAGCACTGATCTGATTGTGTATAATCTTGCTGTGCCTGCTTCCATGACTGATGACATTGTTAGTGCTCATGTTGATAATGATTTATCTGATTATGTGCTAGCTTGAGATAGAAGTCTAGGACTAGAATTCCTAACAAGAGATATGCAAACATTGCTGAAATTGTTAACATTGCTAAGATTATGTACTATATGAATTTTTGAAGGCAGCTGCAGCAAAAGTAACATATATAGCCGACAAACCACATATATGATCGAATTGGATTTTTCCAAATAAAAATTTACTAAGTTTGACAACTCCGCAAGTTAATTATTTGTAGGCACGGACTTAATTATTAAAAGGAATGGATTAGTATAATGTCTATTTTTTTGTGTGGAGCCGACTAAAATGAATGTTGACTTTGCTTGAATACAATATATATACAAAAGACAACCTAATGATGATATGAACGCTCAATTAACTACTGATCCATTACTAGCATGCGTGCTAACCTCAATTGGTCATACTTTGGCTCCCCCCGGCCATATAAACTATTCAATTAAAGATAAATTTCATCTCAATTTGTCAACTAGCGAGCGCGTCTCCTGATCTCACTGTTACCGATACAACCCTAGCTAGTACATAAAATTACGTGTGAAACGAAGGAGGATTTGGTGTCTTTAATTAAATGCCTAGTTTAGATAAATTAAGTCTGTCTGGGGTCTGACATTACAAAACAATATTCTCAGGTTTGCAGCTATGAACATGCGTTGTAATTGTCAACGGTCTCGGTCAGTATTGTTGGCTTTTTATCTAAATCTTATTATATATCCAAATCGTAGCTGTCTTTTCCACTACTCCTAGATGCATGGATCATTAACATTACTTGGTAGTAAAATAGTCATCTCCAGATTTAGACATTTATAAGAATAGCCAGTGTCCCCCCGTCTATCTCATCCATCTATCTATCTCTGTTTGAGACTAGCTAGCTAGAGTTCTCTGCCGTTGTTGAGATCGAATTTAGTCCCTCCTGTTTTTGGAAAAAAAGAAAAGAAGAAGCACATTTCAAAATGAGCTTCCAGCACGATGATTATTGTCATCAACAAAAAAAGATCATCAGATCAAACAAAGAGTATAAGATCAATGGAGTGCGTCCCACGGCATTGCAGCTGCACAAAAGTTCTCATGTTATCCACAAATCTTCAGCTTCTTCCTCCTCATCGGTCTCAACGGCTTGCTCCTACACCTCGCCATCCAATAACAACCATCAACGCAATGGCCCCGTGATCATATACACGCATAGTCCGAAGGTTATACACACCCAACCGCGTGATTTCATGGCCTTGGTGCAAAAGCTCACCGGCTTATCTGCTAGTTTTGAGCAGACCCATCAACGTGAAATGGCACCACCGATAATGCCGGTAGTTGAGTCAGCTTGCGAGGGTGAGAGATCGGACAACGAGATGGGTTGTGGGGTGGTTCAGGATCTGAATTTGGATTATGGGTTGTCAAGGAACAAATTTGACAAGAATGATAATAGGAGTTTCCTGTCTGAGATCCCTTTGTTTACACCGACAGCCTTTGATACGTTTACGTCTCCTCCTGCTCATCAGCAGCAGCAGTTTAGATTCCCAGGTGATCCCATCTTTTCTCCCGCCACGCTGGAGTTCCTCAAGCTATTGCCCGAGTGTTGATGTTCATTATAAATGTTTTGTATATATAGGTTGTTGCTGCTAAATGATATCTGTTAGATTCTTCCATTCGGTTTCAATGTAAAGTTACTGAACTTTTGTTGTCTATAGGGCAAGCATGTTCTTAATATGCTCTGCAGCTATGCTCACCCATAAATAAATAAAACAACCCTTATATGGTAAATAAATGGATATGAAAGTGTCAAGTTCAACATCTAGGCATTGATACTTAGCTTGGCTAATTTCAATTGACACCTTTCACCTTTTTACTTGGCCGCACTAGATATGAATCCCAAAATCTTACCTACAATGATTTGACGTAAACAATATTTAGTCAGTTTGAAACATTTGCTTAGTCGTATGATGTTTGGTTGTATAGGTGGTTGATATTGTCGACAGTTCAACTTCAAACCCCTTAGATGCATCTTTATGGTATAAGTTTGAAGTTTGTCCATTTTTTGCCTATCATAGTAAAACTTAATTATTTTTTTATGGAATGAATATCATTGAGAGAAGTTAAAAGGAAAGACGTTAGTATGGAAGTAAATTAAAATACGATAAGTATATGTTTTTATCATTGTTGGGTTACAATTCAAATAAAATTATAGAAAAGCAGTTTTTTTTATGACATATCACAAGCAACTGTATCACGAACCATCCATAGCATATCCGACACATATCAACTTTGAAACATACCTTCAACAGTTAAGGCTCACACACCATCAGTTCTACGGGCAGCTCAACAAACATAACTCCAAAGGGAAAGGAAAACTGAAAGGGAAAGAAAGAGTATTAACTAGTGCACGGCTAAGAAAAATGCACACCAAAATAGAACTAGTAAAACTCATGAAAAAATTTATAATTTAGGCAAAATCCGAATTTCATTTTTCATGGTAGACACTATTCAAATTGGATTTCCAAAATAGACACATTCTCAACGGCGCCTAAAACTTAAGACGCTATTGTCAACAACACTTTTTGCCCAGTATTAGTTTTAAAAGATAAAGAATGCTGAGTCAGCATTAAATTGCATACTAAGCAAAAGAATGCAGTAGAAAACATCGCCTAAAATTAAGTTCCAATACACATCGGATATATCGTCATCATCGCTGTCGGTTTACTCGTGTGATATTCGCTTTAGAAGAAGAAGATACAAGAAGCAGCGAAGTTATGGAGTCGGGTGGGATCGACGATGATCAATTCGTTGCAGAAATTCCTATTTGAGAAATAGAAGGAGAGGAGTGAGTATGCGGCGGAGTTGTTTTCTATGAAATAGAGTTTTTTGAGTGAGGATTGTAGGCCCAGAAAAGTCTAGTATATTTGTTGACCATCCAAGTCATGGGCCATGCCTAAATCACAAATTCACGAACGCCGCCGATGGAGTCTGCTCACGCCGTCCCGCGGACTAATTCGATTCACCAGCACCTATTTGATTTCGCCAAGGCTGCATTGCTCAAGATCTCCATCACTCCCATAATCAAAAAAAAAGAAAAAAGATCTCCATCACTCCCTAAGCTGCAGTCCGCCCTTCAATTCACTCTCACGTTTTTGTTTTTTCAGTATAACCGAACGAAATAAGGGCTTGTTTTTTATGCTTAAATGGCAGATTAGCTTGCTTACTGACGAGTCGTATTTATACGGCTCGTTGAACAAATTATTCCCATCTATTTCAACGCTTTTATATGCGAACATTTATTTTTTAGTGTGATTTTGCATTTCAGGTATTTCGGGAGCTCTAGGAGGAAATACGCATAAAAGACGTCACTTCAGCATAAAAACACCACATGTCAGATTTGACCATTGAAGTCTAATCGGAGTGCTGGCATCAAATGAAAATTCCGATGGAGATAAATCACACGTCGCAGCATAACTACTTCAATTTCCTACAACTCTCTAGTTCACACCGAGAGCATCCAAGATCATTAAGAAGATCAAATTTACAGTCGAAGTCTGAACTGCTGCGCATAAGAGTAAAATGCTGTCCGAGAGAATCGCGCTTAAAGGCTATTTTAGCAGCCGTGCCCAAAGGCCATTTTAATACCAATTACCTCTTCGTTGGACGCGGCGATAAACTCTTCCTAGGGCGCGGGAGACCCAACGACATGATGACAACAGCAAGTCCGAGAATTCGAAATTTCAGCCCAAAAACAGATGTAGAAACCCAAAACTTATTAATTAAGGGTTTGGAGAAGGGTTTCAATCATCTTATCAATCTACGAAGATCAGAAGACGGCGCTGGAGGAGAACGCGAAGCTTTTGACGAGAGAAGAGATTTTCCTACTACTTTTCATTATGAATACTTTGTGTTTTCTTTCAATGACTATGTGTAGCTAATTTCTTATTTCAATTTAGGGTTTCGTTCATTATGACTACGTTTTGAGACTCTTTTCTTAATGCAATTTTATTTTTTACTAGTTCTTGTTCTTCATCATATGAATTGAATATTGTTGGATTAAGTGGAAACTTTGTCGTAAAGCTTAGTTTGACAACCAATTCTTACCGTTAATATCTACTGGAAACTTTGCCGTAAAGGTAGATCGTAACACCTAAGCTCAATAATACCTTTGTCGGATTATTGTATTTAGGAAAGAACTAGAAGTCTAACACGTTTGTCGGGTTAGATTGTGGTGTATCACCTTTGTCGGGATACTTAGGGTTGTTACCTTTGTCGGAACAACCACACTTAGAAACTTGGGATTCGATCATTAGCTGTCTATGATAAACGTGTCACAATAGAAACCCTAAGCTGAATATCTTCTCTTATTGAAATCTTTCTCTTATGTTTTTGTCGTTTGCACTCACACTGGTAAAAACTCCCCATTTTTTTTAATTGTGTACAGATACAACTTCACAAATTTGCTCTCTTGGGTTCGACCATACTTACCGCTAGCTATTAGTTGCAGACGATTTATAAATTTAAGTTTGACGCGTCAGACGATGCGCGTCACTTACTCAGCATCATTTAAACAAAAAAATGACACTAGGCATAAGACGCAGTTCGCAATAGCGCTTTAAGTCTTAGGCGTCATTGTCAACCGCGCCTAAGGAAATGTGTTTATTTTGGAAATCCAAATTGAAGAGTGTGTACAATAAGAAATGAAATTAGGATGTTGTCTAAATTGGAATTTTTGTTTTCTCTTCAAAACTCATTCTATATGAAATATATGCAATTGGGAAGAGATGAACCTTTGTTTTGACTGACCTCAACAAACACAGCCTATTGCGAGTTGCGTCCAAGTATGGACAGAGTGAGACAATCTGAATTGAATATCTTTGGATTCGAACCAATTCAGTCTAGTTACAAATCTTGAAATACAATGGATGAGAAGAGTTGCATTATAGGTTGAGATTGAACTCAATTCCAATGACCTTCCTTAAATAAATTTGACCCCTAGCCTAGTTAACTGTTTCCACTTCCCCACGAAACAAACAACCAATTCCAATACCCTCTAGACCCTTCCAACCGCGTCGCGTCGCGTCGTCAAACTCATCAAAAGTCTACCTCATTTCCGGTAGCCAATATCTGCGCGTAAGCCACGCCAGACGCTTATTTGTCTCCCATGTCCGTTATCTTCACCCCATCCCCAGATGGGTCCCACTTCTCATTCCACTCAGCGACGATGGATGGAGAAGCGGTGCAGCACCTTCTACTGGCGGAGATAGGTCTAGCTATTGATGATGGAAGTTCGCATTTGTTGATAACCGAGGTGATCCTCTGCTCACGCTCAAGATCGTAGAGGGAGATCAATGGCTGATTCAATGAATCCAGACTCAATCCAATTCCGTCCCATAGCTTTACCACGCTCTTGCCCATTGCGAAATCAGACCACGAAAACCCCCGCTGCAGTTTCGATTTTACCTCTTCATCTGACTCTCGAGTCTCTGTTTCGCTTTCCTCGTCTTCAAATGATGAAACTGACACATCATCATCATCATCCTCAAAATCTGCATCGTCCAAGTCGTCATCAAAATCACCGATGCAAATCTCTTTCGATGACAGGCGACGCGTCTGAATCATGTATCTGATTCGGGTTACGATAATGCTGATAAAGGTTGCTAAAAATGCTATATACAGAGCGCCCCAGTTGCTCATGCTGACTTCCAAATCGCTGATTCGTCTGATCACGGTAACTTCCATTGAATCGACACCCAGCATTCAGTAACCTTACAAACACAAGCAAGCTCCAAGCCTTAACAAATTGACACAGTGAGATGAGAATTCAATAGACGGACAATTCTGTTTTGTTTTTTCAATTTGGGGAGAAGAGAGGTTTTTGCAGAACAGAGAAAGTGTATATGTATAAAAAGTTGGATCAGAAGTACACGTATGTGAATCTTAATGGTGACACGTGGAAACGGCGTCAAGCTTTTGGGGTTTGGTGGAGAGATTGAAACAACTGAGTCAGCATCTCTTTCCGATTCTATCGCTTTTTCTCTTTGTCTCTTATTTTTCATGTCATATGTGACCCAAAAAAAATTAATAAATCGGGATAAGATGATATTTTAGCCAGTAACACATGGTTGTGATTGAACATTGAGTCAAGCTTTGGCATGGGCGCTGTCCGTCAGTTATCCGACACGTGGCACTAGTGGCCAGGCCGCGAGCGAGTAAAAATAAGCTCGTAGTTTATTCGTGAACCAAAAGCTACGTCAACTACCCGTCTGAATAATAAACTAGTGAAGTTTGAGCAAATTTCTAATACTCGTTAAATAGACAAATACTTGTAAGGGTTGGTCTATTTGAGCTCATAGTTTTGACGTTAAATTCAGTTAAATTAATTTCAATTAAGTTTCATCTCAAACGGACAGGACCTAAGAGTATGTAAGATTCATTTACATTTACTAACAACTTTTTGTTGATAGTGAATACAATGAAATATATTAAAGTTACAAATGACGAGAAAGAGCAAAGAAAAGAGGAAGTGGAATTTTTTTTTTTGAATTTGTCATCAGAAATCAATTGCTCAATCGATTCATTTACCAATTTATGATTCACGAACAACTTATTTATGTAATACACGTTTCGTGGCCATATAGTTGGTGCAAAATTCGTCGGTCTTCCCCTATGTAATATATATAGGGGGCGTTCGGTTGAGACATGGTTGTAAAAACGAGGCACGTGAGGCACGTTGTGAGCCACTCATTTAGATGATGTGACAGAGAATAATGCAGGAATAGTTGTTTGCTGTTTGCTTTTTGATTTTTGGTAGTGAGACACGTGGCGCGCCCACAAAGCACGGGGGGTTTGAGTGGGACACGTAGTTGGCTCAAATCGTGCCTCACTTTAAGAAGGGGTGCCTCATTTGAACGCTCCTATATATAATCCCGGTGCATTTGTGGCGCGACACGTGTCCAAATAGTAAACCCACAACCAACAGTAGTGTGAACGCAAAATGGCGGCTGTGCACATGGCTTCGCCACGTGTCACAATGAGTAGCCCAAATCGTGCCTCACGTGCCTCATTCTACTAACCCTACCTCAAACGAGTGCTCCCCTTTATATTTGTTTGTATCGATAATTTGCTTAAACACCGTTGGAAGTTGTATAAAGCTTCAAACTGATTTAAAAGGTTGCTCGAACTCGTTTAGAGCTTATTTAAAAACCCGTTACTCATAAATATTAATTTAAATATAATTATTTCATTTATTCGCTTGATCTGCACGTCTAAGTTGAAGCTTTTGTCGACTCTCACTCCGTATTTGTAAAAGATTAAACAAGCTGGGGCAACCTACTGTTAAACTCCTCCAATTCTTTTTTTCGATAATACAGAGGTGTACAAGAAACAAGAAACAACCACAAGTGAAAATAAACAACAACACTACACTGGTAGCTAACAAATATAGAAAACGGAATAACTTCCTGTTAATCTCCTCCGATTCAGAGTCAGAGATAGAGCCTGTTGGCTTAGGCCCAATCAACTTTTTATTTTTATTTGATAAGCTGGGCTAGGCCCAATCATTCAACAGGGGCTGTGTTTAGGTGAGATAAGGCAAGGCATTCCGGGTCTGAGTACAAATTTATACATATGAAGGATAAGAGGTGGAGGAAATCGTATCTTCTAAAATTAGTATATACTGATTTTTGGCACAACCCAAAAATCCACAACAAAGGTCATATTTTCACAAACAATCTTTTTGTTTTGACTTTCAAGACTTCCACACTTGTGAGTATATAAATGGATGCGCGCCTGTGACATTTTGTGGACATTTTACACACACATACAGAGAGGTTGAGGAGCTTGAGCGTAACGAAAAAGTGGCGAGTATGAGGACCTGTGTGCTGCTCACCTTGGCTACACTGATGCTTTTATGCCATGGAATTCGTGGCTGGGGAGTTGATGGGCATCTGACCGTCTGCAGGATTGCACAGGTATGTATCAAATTCAAAACCAGATGCTTTTTATTTGGACTTGCCATGAATTGCTGAGATGGAGTTTTGAATTTGTTTTTCTTTGTCTATTTGGTTTTACAGGCGAGGCTGAATGACGCTGCCGCTGATGCTGTGAAGCAGTTGTTGCCTGACTTTGCTGAAGGTGATCTGGGAAGTGTGTGTTCATGGGCTGATCGTGTCAGATTTCGATACCATTGGTCCGTTCCCCTTCATTTCATCGACACTCCTGATAATCTCTGCAATTATCAGTACACAAGTACGTAACGATCCGGGAAAAAAAAAGAAAGTCATTTGATTCATTATTTTTATGTATGTACTATGGAGTTAATACCCTCACTGTAACTTTGTGCAGGGGACTGTAAAGATGAGAACGGCATAAAAGATAGATGTAGCGCCGGAGCAATCAACAATTATACTAGCCAGCTTCTCAACTACAATGGAGGCTCATCTAAATCCGACTGTATGCATTTTACTATACTACAATTTTTCTTATGAAAAAAAAAACTATACCAATATCAAGTCTCAACTACAAGCATATGTTTAATTCCAATATGAATGTTTTATAAATTATCAGACAATCTCACAGAGGCGCTTTTGTTCCTCTCTCATTTCATAGGAGACATACACCAGGTTGAGCTGCAATTTTTTTTTTAAATTTAGTTTATCATACCTTGATGAATAACCAAGAGTTGTCTTGCAGCCGCTACACACGGGGTTTACCGGGGACAGGGGAGGAAATACCATTGATGTCCACTGGTACAGGAGGAAAACAGAACTTCACCATGTGAGTCTGATCCCCTAACCTGCACACTGTATAGCCTGTAAAAACATAGATACAAGTGAATCTTAAATTTGACTGTAATAATGTAGGTCTGGGATGACAACATTATTTGGACACAAGAGAATGTTACCTATACCGATGTTGACGGACTAATCAAAGCAATTCAACAGAACATCACGGTATATAACATTTCAAATTCTCAACATAGACAAATATGCATCAGTATCAGTTTCATATATTTGTAGCACTCAAAAAATTTCATTGTATAATATGAAAGAGCGAGTGGAGCGATCAAGTCTCAATATGGGAGCCCTGCAGTGGTGGGAAAACAGCGTGCCCTGACATGTAAGTGACTCCAATCCTCAAAGCTTGTTTCCATGATAACATGCCAGACGTTTCTGAAAATCTTCTTAGAAGACATTAATAACCACAAAACTAACAACTTGACTGCTGTCGACTGTGTAATAGCTACGCAACTGAAGGAATTAAAGCAGCTTGCCAGTGGGCATACAAAGGAGTCACAGAAGATTCAGTACTAGAAGGTAAACACAAGTTCCAAACTACCGAGTGAAGATACTTTGCTTCAACATCTAAATTATTAACTTAAACAAAATATTTGCGCAGACGATTATTTCTACTCCCGAGCACCTATAGTAAACTTACGACTGGCTCAAGGAGGAGTTAGGCTAGCAGCTACTCTCAACCGCATATTTGGTTCAAAGTGATGTGGTATTTATTTCATCATCAACAAAATGCTGTCAAACTCTTATAAGAGCATTCAGTATTCAAAATTTTTATCCAATGAAAACATTGGTGACGGTTGAATTAATGATGTTCAGAAAGACCAGGCAAAGAAATAAAGTACACTTGTATTAATCAAAAAACTGAAGGAAATCCACAGCAAAGGGAAAACACCCCTACAAAATGGTCTGACTGAACCAGTTTCATTATTGAGAAGTTTATTATATTCCGTAAAAACCGCAACCATAGGTACAGAATACATTCATAGATTTCATATATTGCAAAAGGAACACCAATTTCATACCAATATAACTGCAACCTCAACATAATACCTATTTGAGATAAATGTCAGCCAATCAGTTGGGCTCCCCTTGACGAATGAACAGGGAAAATTTAGACCTTAATTCTGGTGGAATCCGGACTGGATGATAAGTTTTGTCGAGCCAAACAGCTGTGGCCTTTGCTTCCAAAACAGGCTGGATGATTTATAATCAATTAACAGTGAGCTCACGTCTATTAAAATCGCTCAAGAAATTGAAAAGAAATGAGAACAAACCTCCTGATTTGGCAGCTTGAAAATCAAATGCTCAAAGAACAGCCGAGCAGCTGAGGAGCCAGAGATTCGCACCTTCACAACAAACTTGTCGCCACTCTTTTCAAATAAAGAGAAAAACAATGTTAGATAACTATAAATGTTATTACTGTAAATGAATCTTAATAAGGGGATTTAACTCGAATAGATAAAGATTAAGCTCAAATGTAGAGGCCACTTTTCTGAATTATAAAATCGAAGCATGTAATGGTGATCAACGTACTTTTAATGGTGCGAGAAATTTCAGATTCAACTCTGACAGCGCTAAGGCATTACCGCTTCTGGCAACTGCGTCAGGATTGATACCAATCCTTTCCAGAAGTTCATGTCGACCTGATCACACTTCACAAGCATCAATCCACTTGACTCTATCAATCAAATTCCACTTGAAACGATTTTTCATACCATGTTGGCAGTAACTTGCATAATTAGCATTGTTCACGACGCCATACTGATCCAGTTCATAGTCACGAACCTTAAGTTCAACATCATGGAACTCACTCATTCTGCAGCAAATATTAACAGAAATCTATTGGAAAAAATATCCAAAATGTACAACATTTTGACTAAACAAAACAAGTTGGTCCTTAAAATCTGACATTTACAATAAACCCTAGCACTTTCATTTTTCAAGGTTCAATCTGATCACATCATTTCATCTATGTCTATTAAGATTGAGCGCAGTTTATCATTTACAAATCAAAATCAGCCCCAATATAGTCATAAAAAATATCAAGCTTCACATAATATCAACAATACTATAAAGATGGCAGCTTTCTTAACAAATCAAACCCATCCGAAAACCTAAAACCTCAAAACTTCCCCAATAAGCAAAACCAATCGATGAAATTTCAGTTACCCTTTTCCTCCTGGGAGGTCCATAGTAATGGCTCTGCAGCCTTGGACTCTCGAATTGGGTTTATGAAGCATCGGATTGAGCAGTCGTCTTCGGGAGGTATGCAGCGGAGAAAACGAGGGTGGAAATGAAGGGTGCTGGGAAAGACGATAACATGGGATTGGTGAAAAAAGAGAAGTAGAAATTTCGAATTGAGCTGCTGATGCGAGTGGCATAGACATCGTTCTCGGCGGTGGTGACGGAGGAGGATCAACTGAGTGCAGTTTAGACTTAGAGAATTCGAGGTATCGCCGTAGCCGTATCGGTTTTGCTGCCGAATAAATTTCTTTTGCTGTTTTTATTTAATTTTATATATAATTTCGTTGTTGTACTTTTATAATTAAAATTTAGGAAAAAATATAGTTTAGGACCTGAACTATCACTATTTTCCAACTTGTGGGTTGAACTATAAAATTTTCAAATAAGGTCGAATTACCAAATAATTTTCCAAACAAGGGGCACCGTCTAACGCCGTTAGGGTTTTTAATAACGCTGTCCATCGACGTTAACACCGTTAGTTAATAAATAAACACAAAATGAATTTTTTTTACAAAGTTCCCGTGGACTGTTTTACAAACAATTCAAGAAAATATTAACTATTGTTTCTATCTAGTTTGTTTGAACTATATATAAGATTGTAAGGTCACAATATTTCGTATCAAATACAAAATAATGTTTTACAAATGATTTATGCTTGAGAGCAGAAGTTGTGTTCGTAATCTCAAATGCTCCTCTGATTCTACTGTATTGCTTGCTTCGGTCTACCCAGCTTGATGTGTGTGGATGAAGGCGTAGTGCAACGTGTCTTGCGTAGCGAGGGTCTTGATGACTTGATCTCATGTGCGCAGATGAAGGCGTAGTGCAACGTATCTTGCGTAGCGAGGGTCTTGATGACTTGATCTCACGTGCGCAGATGAAGGCGTAGTGCAACGTATCTTCCGTAGCGAGGGGTCTTGGTTACTTGATCTCACGTGCACAGATGAAGGCGTAGTGGGGACTTAGTCTCACGTGCCTGCGTTGCGGTTGAATGCTCTAGCAGACGATGTTGGGATGCTTGGGCAGGCAGCACGTACTTGTTGGTTGCTGACGGCTGACGCTTCTTTTGAGAGCACTCGTCTCTCTGCTTTCTTCTCAAACTTCAGAGTGTTGTGCAACGTGTCTTGCGTAGCGAGGGTCTTGATGACTTGATCTCACATGCGCAGCGAAGTAAGGGTCGCGGGGACTTAGTCTCACGTGCCTGCGTTGCGGTTGGATGCTCTAGCAGACGATGTTGGGATGCTTAGGCAGGCAGCACGTACTTGTCGGTTGCTGGCGGCTGACGCTTCCTTTGAGAACACTCTTCTCTATGCTTTCTTCTCAAATTTCAGAGTCATCCTTCTTTGTGAAGTGAAGTGCTCTATTTATAGAGTTCACTAGTGGGTTTGAGATTGGGCCCGTGGTTTGGGTTGAGTCTAACTCATGGACCGGGCTTGTAGCTTTGACCCAAATATCCCTTGTGGGCCAGCCCATTTGTACTTTAATAATCTTGATTTGGTCCTTAAACTTTTTAGTGTCTACAAATTGCCCCCTCATGATCATGTTGTGCGACACAATTTGAGTGTCTCAGCGCGACGTGATCGTGAGTGATTGACTTGAGAGTCCCGTGAATGTCGAACTTGTCGTAAGAGCTTCCACGTTTTTTTTGAGCCACCATGTCGTTCTCCAACTTTACGGTTGACTTGAGAGTTTTGTGAATGTCGAACTTGTCGTAAGAGCTTCACTTTTTCTTCGTGTTTCGATGTCTCTTCAGTTTGACTTTGTGTCTTTCTTTGACTTATATCCTTGTTGCATGGCACTAATTCTTCTGAACTGTTTTTAAAAGAATCATTATCTTGTGCCACAGGTACCTCTACCTGATTAGATTTTTTTTGGTTAGCAGCATGAAACGCTCGAGCTTTTCCTCTATGTTTTTTTGTATGCAGAAGCAGAGCTTGTCTACTAGTAGCATTGGTCTTGCTGTGGGTGGTAATGTGCCAACGCTTAGTCTGTCAGCTTCCTGTTTAGAAGAGGTCATGGCCATATTGCCACTAACTTTAGATGAGGCTGCAGGTCCAGCTACCTTACCATTCTACTCGCAGTTCTCAGGAACTGTCTGAATAGATGTCTTCTCATCAATTAGCTTCTGTGTCAATTGACCACCCATCTTTGTGTTTGAGTCTGCCTTTAGGATATATTTTGATGATGATTTAGCATTCAGTTTCTTTCCTGCCTTGGGCTCTGGAGTTGACACAGCTGCAGCACCAGCCTCTACCTTTGAACTTGGGTTTGGCACTTCACTGTTTTTATGTTTATGATTGTGTCTGCAGTAGGTGGTTGCTTAGTTTTGGAAGAAGCCTATTCATTGGTCTGAAGGTTAATTTTGATGCATTTGACCGACTCTCAATATATGATAGATACTGGATCATGCTATATATTGGGCGAGAATATCTGATCTAATAGGTAAATCAAACTGGGTCAACAGATTTGGTAACCATGTCCCCAAAAATCTGTGTTGGTCATGTTATATATATTCACTCCAAGGCGACGGTGGCTCCCAACTCTTTAAGCTTGTCAACGATCGCAGTCGCCTCCTCCTTCGTAATCCTCATCCTCCTCTTGTGTTTTGATTGATTCGGGAGATCCACCTCGAAGTGAATTGGTGAGCATGACAACGAAAGTCAGTCAAAGTGGCCTTGTGGTTTTATTTTAACGTGTCTGAGAGTTGGTAATCGATCTTCTTCTACTTGTAGAAAACACGGCGGTCGGCGATGGAAGCTTGAAACTGAGAGAGTCCTTTTGCCACCACCAAACAACCAACTCGGTGTCTTTTTTCTTTTTTTTGATGTTTGGCAAGCTGTCGATTTCTTTCGTGCCCGTCGGCCATCATCTCCTTAATGAATCAGTGAGTGTGAGTGTCGGCCATTGCTTGATTTCGATTTTTTTTACGACTGTATTGAGCAACGTGACTACGTCTCGTCTCACTGATATTCTTTTCCTTGTTCATGACTAGGCCCACTCCTATCCACAGTTGCCGATTTTACTGCTCTAACGTTGATGCGCTGTTGTTGACGGTTCTCTGGCTTGTTGTTGAGAGACCAACCCGCTATTCTTCTTTGCGTAAGACTGCTATCCATCGGGGGTAGTTTCACACTTTGAATACATTGTTCAACAAAAATAAGCTTTTGAGGATTCTGTCACCAAGACTTACGAGTCTAAGGAGATTGGTTTTTAAGTGAGACCGTTTGTGACTCCACCAATTTTTTGGGAATTCTTTACTTGTCTTAATTTCTTCGACACAGTCCTTTCATTGTGTGACGAACTCACGTTGCGATACAAGTCTATACAAAAAGAAGGCAGGCGCAATGGTGCTCTTCTTGGACTCAGAGGCGAAATGTTGGCGATGACACCTCCATTCTTCAGGCGGCTGTTGATGCGTATGTAGAGAGCGTTGCCACACTCTTTGTAGTCCAGCAGGGTGTTGTTAGCAACTTCGCCCGTCATGCCTGTGAGATTTCTGCGGTTGAGGGCAGTCTATGTTCTGCTCGAGCGACTTGTAAGGGCGCTCTCCAAACTAGCAAGAGTTTGGAGAGACATGGAGAAGTAGTGGCGCAGGCAATAGAGGGAGCTGAAGCCAAATTACAAGCTTTGCACGATGAGGCAAAGAGCATAAGACACCAGCAAAGCCGACAAGTGGAAGTAATTGCTGCGGCCGAGTCGAACGTTGGTGCACTTCAACAGAAGTTAGATGAATTGAGATCTTTTCGAGCAAGCTCTGACGACTTGGTGCAGGTGGAGCGTGAGTTGGATCAATGCAGGAAAGCCATCCAGGCAGCTATGCATTAGAACCGTCAGACTACTTTGGTATTTTTTTTGAGACTGCACTTGAATTTTTTTTAATCAAGCTACCTACGTACTTGCAAAGTCACGTGCGTGACACTTTGCAAGATCAAGTCAACGTAGTTCATTTTTTTAGCCGTTCACAGTTTATACTCTTGCGGGCCAGGAGTGTCGATCTGTAGCTTTAGGAGTAGTAGCGTTTTTAAGAACTTTCCATTGATTGGTCCGACGCGTAATCCTACTTGATCCACGATCTTGTATGCCCCTGAGGTTGCGTTGACACCAACTTTATCGAAGTAATCCTTCGAAAAGAAGTCTTCTAAGGTAATGGGACTTGGTGGAATCTGCTTCAAATGATCAATAGGCAGTACATGTGAGCTCAGACTCCTCTTGAGTCTTTTCTTCCCTTTCGACTGACGTAGTCTCTTCTTGGTCACCTGGTTCTTCTTTCGGCGGACAGGTTCTGGTTGTGGACTGACTTGCTTCTTTGACCTTCTTCGAGTTACAAGAGTCCATCCTTCGTCATCCTCCATGCATTCAACCTCTTTCGTGATCCTATACGTTTCGATTCTTTTTGGGTTATAATCGCATCTCAACTACTTTGATTCAGCTTCAATAGATGGCTTTGATATCCACACTTTTGTTGGCTCAAGGGTGCCAAATTGGACTTGTTGCATGTACCATTCTTGTGGCTTACAAAGTGAGTCGCAACTAGTCGTCACGGAGGCGTGGTTTGCTTCTATTGTCTCATCTGTGTCGAGCTCGATGCATCCTTCTTTGACTAATCTCATTATAAACTCCTTGAGAGTGACACAATTTTCGATACTTTGACTAACCAATCTATGGTAGCGACGGTATTTGGGATCATTCGTTCTGTTAACTTCATCTGGGCATTTTGCTTCTGGTAAGTTGATGATGCCTTTTTCCAATAGGTCATCGAGCATGCCTGATAGATCAGAGTCAGGGAATGGATACTTCTTGGCTTGTAATTCTTTCAGCGTAGGCTTCGTACACTTGAAGTCTTTTGTGGTGACTTCTTTCCTCTTCTCCTGCTTTGGTTTTGATGATATCTTCACAGGATGGTCGTTGGTGCTGATGGCCATGGCCTCGTCGATGATCGCCTTTGACGAGGATATGCGATTCCTTCCATGTCCTTTCACGGTGATTTCCATGTCGTGTGCGCGTGTGGCTAACTCTTGAAAATTCCTAGGTTTGATACCTTTAAGGATGTTTAGCAAATCCTAGTTCGTTCCATCGATGCACATTTCTACAGCTGACGTCTCGCTGATGCGATCTTTACATTCAAGGCACAATGAACGCCAGCGGTTGATATAGTCAACCACAGGTTCTTCTTCCCATTGTTTCGTATTCGTTAGTTCACTCATACTGACAACCCTTCTGGTGTTATAGAATCGGTTGAAGAACTCGTCCTCCATCTGACTCCAGCTGTCAATAGACTCTGCCTCCAAGTCAGTGTACTAATCGAAAGCAATGCCCTTTAGAGACCGCACAAATTGTTTGACTAGCAGATCCTCTTTAGTTCTCGCGTTGTTACACGTTTCTACGAAGTGGGCAACATGTTGCTTTGGACTTCCTTTTCCGTCAAACTGTTAGAGTTTGGGGGGTTGATATCCCTGTGGCATGCGCAGACAGTCTATCCTCTTGCTGTAGGGTTTGGCACAGCGTGCACCACCAGAAGAATCTCCACCTAGCTGGCTCTTGACCGCATTGGCTATCAGCACTTGAAGTTGGTCTTCGTTGCACGCAACACCTCCGTTCCTGTTGGTTTCTACAGGGATCATCTTATTAGCATCATCATCTTCTGTCGTGAGATTGACTTCTTCACCCTTTCGTTTCCCGAGCCCAACCACCTCTTTCTGGAGCTCTTCAAGCTTCTTGTTCTTCTCCTGGTTGTCTTTCAGGACTAGCTCAAGCATCTCTCTTAGTTCTTGCATCTGCTCCTCCATGGTCTTGGTGCCTATGGTCATGACAGTAGCTACACAGGGTTTGGGTGTCTCGACTTGTGATGAGTCGAATTCTCGACTCATTTATCCATCCATTTACGAAGAGTTTTGGCCCATCCCCGATGCTCTTTCGATGCCATTTGACCCACTTGATTGCCATTTCAGGTTAGAAACCAACCTTATGGTCCCCGAGTTCAAAAAGATCAATTCTCGAAGAAAACCGAAGTTTAATTTTTTTGCTATTCTACCTATCCCAAACTCTACCACTTAATCTATCATTTACATTAGTCGTTCTTGCATGAAATTGAACCTTTAAGAGTTGAATACACCAAGGAGGGAAGTAGTACCCTAGGAACGCCTTTGAAATCCTTGAAAACAACCTTTTAATTGCATTATTCATAATTTGACGATTGATAACAACATTTCACACAATCTTTGGGAAATAGACTTATTAAGTAAAATCGAATAGTGATCTTGAGTTTAAACTTGCTCCTTGGACGACCCGGTACTTACCGGTTATAAATTGTTTTTGATCAATTTATTGCTTTCGAATCTTACAAATTTGAATAGCATAAAATTACAACGTTCAAAATGGCGCCGTTGCCGGGGAGCAATGAATTAACTAGAGCACTAGAGTAGATTTTGTGAGATTTGGACTATTGTTGTAAATATTTTTTTCATTTTCTTTTGTACATTCTATACACTCATAACTCTTGCTAACTTTTGTTCTATTGTTTTGCGAGGATGTACTCATACAATCAACAAGTCTCATACAATGAAGAATATGACCAAGAGGAGGAGCATCAAAATGCCTATTGGGAAGAACATGGCTATCCGACACATTCATACTCTCCTTATCGTGATGATAGCCAATACTCATTTCAAGATGACTCCTACCCTCCCTATCCTCTAAATCCACAACCTATGGACAAGGAACTCTTCTACAAGGAATTGCTAAACTCTTTGAATGAAAGTGAGAGGGTTAGACAAGAAACTATGGCCTCTTTACAAGCTTCTTATGCCAAGATGCATGCCACGACGATGGGCTACGAAGTTGGACACTCCTACCCTCAATATCAATTGAATCCTCAACCTAGTGTCAATCAACCCACCGTTAAAGAATTGCTAGACACCTTGATTAAAAATCAGAAGGAACAAGAGAGGGTTAGGCAAGAAATGGAAGAGACGCATGCCAAGACGATGGCCTCATTACAAGCTAGTTATGCCAAGTCCCTCCAAGACAACCGAGACATGCTTGGAACTTTTAGTTCCTCGACACA
This sequence comes from Rhodiola kirilowii, assembly GCA_033675215.1. Classification (NCBI taxonomy): domain Eukaryota; kingdom Viridiplantae; phylum Streptophyta; class Magnoliopsida; order Saxifragales; family Crassulaceae; genus Rhodiola; species Rhodiola kirilowii. Next base: position 1,232,706 of record CM066194.1, read on the forward strand.
ACAATGGGGTCAATCAAATGAAAATGAGGACTTGGATGACGAAGAAGAGGTGTCCAAAGAAGAAGTTCATGCATCTAATGCCTCAAGGGAAGAAAGGGATCAAGAAAGGGAGGATACATTTTGGAGAGTTGGTACCCAAGCTTTTTATGAGGAGATGGATAGTGAATCTTGTGACGAAGACGAGGTGGAATGTAAGAGTGAAGCATCCTTCACTACTAGCACATCTCAAGATCATTTAGACAAGAACACACAAGAGCTCACCATTACATCAACGCCTTGGCTCTCCAACGAGGAATTCTTCAAGGATGATGCCTCTCGCATTGAGGAAATGACTTTTATTGATGAAGAAGAACTCCCCCCTCCCGCTTTAGAAGAGCCTAAATGTGAATCCCAAGTTCTTGATGATGATATGGTTGAGGAAGAGGATATTGAGCCAAAAGAACTTCAAGGGTATAGAGACTTTGTTGAGGTATTCGTGGACGTGACTAGAGAGCCACCTCGCAAACAAGAAGACACAAGTTTAATGAGGGAGATTGAGGATTGGGCACCCAAGGACATCATCAAAAAATTGAAGGAGGGTGTGCCCATCAAGCTCGAGGCTAGCATTGAAGATCCATTCTTTGTCACAAAGCCTCGGGATAAGTTTTGGAGTTTCCTACCATATTTTGCAAGATTATTCAAAAGGAGCTCCAATGACCCCTTAATTCTAAAGGGTTCATTATTTATGAAGGGGTCAAACTTGCAATTGGAAGTCCATCGTAGGCTTGATGGACGAGAATTCAAATGGGATTTAAAGGTGGATTGACACGCCAATGTCCAAGGCCCCGTGAGAAGGGATCCTAGCAAAGGACTTCTCACGAGTGATTCTATGGGGCGCTTTGCTACGTCTTTGCCAAGACGGGAAAAACTAGGCCCTCACGGGAGGTAACCCGGTTTGTAAGTTGTCTATTCATGTTCTTAATGCTTAATTGTTTGGCATGATCATTGCATGACTTGAATGTGACTTGAATATTGAGTGTGGCATGTGCGTTGTCTTTTGAGAGTGAGATCTTAAGTGTGGAGTGAGTCCTACTCACTCAAATTCCACTTTTCACATTTCCCTTGATTTATCAATGAGTAATGATGTTGCCCCTAGTGCTCATGTGCATATTATGAAGGATGTAGTTTACTTTCCTTGTTTGAGATGTATTAATCTTATGCCATGACGTTATTATGTAACTAGTGAAGCTTACTTGCTCATACTTGTATTACCTTGTATGTCACTTGTTGCTTTTAACCTCTCATGTCTTCTTGTCATCAAGGGAGTTATTTACACCATGTTCAATCACGTCTTGCACATTAGCGTCTTTTCTCTTGATGGGGCAAATCTACAAACGAGGGGAGTTCCTATGCGCCTTTATCTCATTTTCATTGTTGTTTACGCTTAGGGACTAAGCTTGATTCTAAGTGTGGAGTGGGTGTTGTCACATAGTTCACATGCTCACATGTTTTCATGCCTTGCATATCATTTTTTGATGGACACTTGCATCTTTTGTGCCTTATCCCTAACATGAGAGTGTTGAAACCACATAGGCTTGTGACTATCGATTCTAGATCCCTATAAATCACATCTAGCCTATTCGTCACATTTATTGGATCTTGAACCTAGAACCGACCTAGTCCTACGAATGTGCATTCTTGGGAATCAATATCATTGCTATCTCTTGTCTATCTAATTCTCTTAGTATTTTCGTTGAAATACCTTGGAACAAGTTTTAGCAAGCATTTTTAAAATTTCCACGAAAATCTTAGACCTTTTGTTTGCTCCTTGGTGACTTAAGTTTTCTAATTTAGTGTCATGCTTATGTTTGACTCCCGCACATTCCATACACTTTTTGAACATATTGTCAAGTTTTAAGTGTGGAGTCAAAAGAGGGCGAAGCCCCATTCAAAAAAAAAAAAGAAAGAAAAAAAATGTTTGCGGTCAAAGAGGGCAAAGCCCCGACTAAAAACTTTCTCAAAGTACACGAGAAGTTTTGTGAAAAAAAATCATACAAATGCCGGGGGTTAGGGAGGTAAGTCCCCCCTCGAAAGCATTTGTAGGCCAAAGGCCGTTTCAAAAAGAAAATAAGAAGCACTTAAAACTTGGCTCTATGTTTTTCCTCCATTTTTCGTTTGTGCGGGATTCATCATTTGCATGTGTACTTGTTAGAATGACTTTTGGACGACCCATGTGCTTGCACGGGAGTATACATTTGGTTTATGCTTGTTTTTAAGAACTCATAGTGTCGAACTCCTCTTCCCTTATGGATTACGGCTTAAGCGCCTAAAACTTGGGAATGAATTCCATGTCGCAAACCCGTGGACTAGCCCTAGCTAGCATAGGCGAGCGATTGACGTTTTTTGTGCAAACTAAAAGCTTCACTTCTATTGTATTGCCTTGAAAATGAGTAGACTTTTGGATGAGACATTTGAAAGCTCTAGTATTGATGATCTTGAATGCACAACCTCATAGGATACTTAAATGGTTCAAAAGTTCTTTTGATGATAATGTGACGGTAATCCTAGCGTGGGGTGAGGACTTTGTTTTGAGAAATCATAGCCTTGGTTGAACACTTTTGCTTTCACTCTTATGGGATAAGTGCATTTTGGGATTTGTGAGTATTCCCATTTCTGAAAACTCTCACGAGACTATAACTCGTCCACTAGGGTAGCCTAGGGGTTTAAAGGCTTGGTGCATATGCTAAATGCACTCGTCACACCTACGAAAAGGAGTTAGATTGTAAATATGTGTTAGAGTAGTTAGTTATAAAAGTTTGAGACATTAATGGATGATAGGAGCAAATGGGGGTTGAACATAATGACTTGCTATTCACCATTTGTTTCTCTTTGGCTTGATTCTATTGTTTGCTCGGGACGATCAAACTCTAAGTGTGGAGTGTTTTGATGAGTCGAATTCTCGACTCATTTATCCATCCATTTACGAAGAGTTTTGGCCCATCCCCGATGCTCTTTCGATGCCATTTGACCCACTTGATTGCCATTTCAGGTTAGAAACCAACCTTATGGTCCCCGAGTTCAAAAAGATTAATTCTCGAAGAAAACCGAAGTTTCGGAGCAAAAATATGGATTTCCGAGCATATTGACCTTTGCGTCTTGTTTTGGACCTATAGGGCTCATCTGATGTCCGATTTGGCTGATCTTTAGCTTGTTGGAAAGGTATTTCAAAGGGCTACAACTTTATAGTTTACACCAAGATCAGATTCGGATGCTAAGAGGCTCTGAGGAGCCGAACCGGCCGGCTCAATTAGTGCACAAATCTGAACCTCCCGGCTCAAATGGTCAGAGACTCCAGAGGAAGCCAGCCACAAGCCGAACCGGCCGGTTCAATTTCCTTCACAATTTGAACCGCCCGGTTCAAAATCTCAGCAAGTTCTCGCCCAAGCCTCCCCTAATTGAACCGGCCGGTTGAGGATCCTTCATGCATTTGAACCGGCCGGTTGAGTCGTAAAGACAGGATTTTTGCTGCTTTCTATAAATTGAAACTTAGGGTTTTTGAGGAAAAAGGCTGATTTTTGGGGGAGAAAAACTGTGGGTTTCTAGAGAGAATAAGCTACCAAGGCTTCAAGGGGGATCATCCATTGAAGATTGAAGATCCAAAGGGGGAAGAAGATCATTTACACTTTGGTTTATTCCTTCCATTGTGTTTTCATCTATGTACTCAATACAATTAGTGTTTGTCTATGAACATGATTTGTGAGTAGTGTTTTGTATTCTAGGGTCCTATGGACCTCATGTGTGTTAATACTCCTTATCTATTATGAACAAATGCTAGAATAACATGTTTGGATGATTGTGAATCTACTTTGAACTAATGCCAACTCTATGCCCACCAAGTGTTTGATAAAATACCTAAGTGGTCTAGAAACATGCATTTGAGGTTAAGTGCTCTAGCGAGCGAGACTAATGATTCTAGAATGAAGTAGATTCATCCTTGTTAAGTAACGATCACTAGCGTGACTCATTTTAACATTGAGATAGGCTTGATCTTAAACCGCTCATTGGCTATCAATCACTCAACTAGCGTTGATGATTGAGAACCTTGAGTAGGACGTGAGCTAACAATATCTAGCGATTGAAGCTCACGTGCGAGGTGTCCTTTCCTTGAATTGAATAACAACATCTAGCGATTGAATTTGGTTCAATAGGGACACGCCTTAATCTATCATTTACATTAGTCGTTCTTGCATGAAATTGAACCTTTAAGAGTTGAATACACCAAGGAGGGAAGTAGTACCCTAGGAACGCCTTTGAAATCCTTGAAAACAACCTTTTAATTGCATTATTCATAATTTGACGATTGATAACAACATTTCACACAATCTTTGGGAAATAGACTTATTAAGTAAAATCGAATAGTGATCTTGAGTTTAAACTTGCTCCTTGGACGACCCGGTACTTACCGGTTATAAATTGTTTTTGATCAATTTATTGCTTTCGAATCTTACAAATTTGAATAGCATAAAATTACAACGTTCAACTTGTTTTGGCAGAGCCACCTTCGCTTTTGGTGAGGGTGTTCCGTCAGCTTTCACAATTCCCTTGTGTCGTGGGGAGTTGGAGACAATCAGTGCCGTAGCTGCAGCCATGATGGAAGCAATGGTATATGTGCGTTCCCTCCTTGGCACTTGAGAAGATCGTAAGCTTGCAGCAGCGGCATTGACAGCCATCCTCTAAGTCATCCCTCTTGTGCAGATGCCGATTAGTTGAGCCAAAGTTGCGGCGTAAGTCTTCTTGGGAGTTTGTGGACTGGTAGGTTGAGCAGACATCTTAGCTTTAGCGTAGGGATGAGAGGTAGAGATGTTCACGTAGGGTTCACCAAAATTTGTAATGTCACAATATTTCGTATCAAATACAAAATAATGTTTTACAAATGATTTATGCTTGAGAGCAGAAGTTGTGTTCGTAATCTCAAAAGCTCCTCTGATTCTACTGTATTGCTTGCTTCGGTCTACTCAGCTTGATGTGTGTGGATGAAGGCGTAGTGCAACGTGTCTTGCGTAGCGAGGGTCTTGATGACTTGATCTCACGTGCACAGATGAAGGCGTAGTGCAACGTATCTTGCGTAGCGAGGGTCTTGATGACTTGATCTCACGTGCGCAGATGAAGGCGTAGTGCAACGTATCTTGCATAGCGAGGGGTCTTGATGACTTGATCTCACGTGCGCAGATGAAGGCGTAGTGGGGACTTAGTCTCACGTGCCTGCGTTGCGGTTCAATGCTCTAGCAGACGATGTTGGGATGCTTGGGCAGGCAGCACGTACTTGTTGGTTGCTGACGGCTGACGCTTCTTTTGAGAGCACTCTTCTCTCTGCTTTCTTCTCAAACTCCAGAGTGTTGTGCAACGTGTCTTACGTAGCGAGGGTCTTGATGACTTGATCTCACATGCGCAGCGAAGTAAGAGTCGCGGGGACTTAGTCTCACGTGCCTGCGTTGCGGTTGGATGCTCTAGCAGACGATGTTGGGATGCTTGGGCAGGCAGCACGTACTTGTCGGTTGCTGGCGGATGACGCTTCCTTTGAGAGCACTCTTCTATGTGCTTTCTTCTCAAATTTCAGAGTCATCCTTCTTTGTGAAGTGAAGTGCTCTATTTATAGAGTTCACTAGCGGGCTTGAGATTGGGCCCGTGGTTTGGGTTGAGTCTAACTCATGGACCGGACTTGTAGCTTTGACCCAAATATCCCTTGTGGGCCAGCCCATTTATACTTTAATAATCTTGATTTGGTCCTTAAACTTTTTAGTGTCTACAAATGTATTAGGGATAAAAAAAGTATATTCCTTTTTATAAAAAATTAAAAATTTCAATTTTTTTATAATTCTTATAAATTCATTTAATTTTTCACAATTTTTTAACATATTTTAAAAAAGTATGGAAATTTTAAATTGGTAAATTTTTTTATATTAATTTATTATCTAACAGAGTTAACGCCTTCCAACGGCGTTAGTGAAAACCCTAACGGCGTTAGATGGTGCCCCTTGTTTGGAAAATTATTCAAAAGTTCGCCCATTGTTTGAAAGTTTTTATAGTTCAGCCCACAAGTTAGAAAATGATGATAGTTCAGGTCCCCAAACTGTACTTTTCCCTAAAATTTACATGCGGTAATTTACATATTGATAATGAGGAAAGATGAGGTGGGAATTATATTTTTGGTGCGTGGGCTGAGATCCTATGAGAAGGGGATATATCAGATGAGAAATGAGAGAAAAAAATCAGAACACTCCATCTAATCAGATCTATGGCTGAAAATAAATCATATTTCCTTCATAATTTGTATTTAAATCTCGGTTAATTGCGCTATTAAGGGTAAATTGGGGAAACAAATCGAAATCTTCAACCATAATCCCGTAGCACGACCTAATCCCATATCAACCTCATACGATTCAACCGGTTGAACTGCAATTCTCGACGACCCAATCCCGTATCTCGGCGACCCAATCACATATCTCAGTGACCAAAGGCGACTCTCGGTGACTCAGCGTCGTCAATGGAGGACAACTTGAAAAACGTGTATACAAACACTAAGAAAGTCGATAACTTTTACGGTATATAACATTCAAATTGAACTCTTCCCCCGATTTAGGTTTTGAAGCAGTCGGGCTTAATCAGTTGATTTGTTGGTTTATACCAACGATTCAACTAGTTTAGGGGTCGGTGTTCTCAAATTTTTGTTGTGGGTTGAATTATAAAATGCGTAGCTTCATATATCGAAATGCATATCCACTACTTACACAGTTGGTGACTACTGAAATCGAAATTCATAGAAGCAATGACATAGCATCATGTTCCCCGTCAAACTACGAATATTTAATATAAATCTACGCATTTTAAATAAAAGCTTATCAGATTCTGAACATCTACCAATTTTGTATAAAAAGCTACGCACTATAAAACAAAGTGTTATGTTACTTTTTCATATAATATATGATTTTTGTTGCTCCCTGTTTCGTACAAGGTTAGCTTTTTTAACTCCTTATATTCAACCGTCACACATGTATAATTCGTAGCTGCATTGTTAACAACTAATGCTCATGTTAATTTCGTCAATCATGTTTTTTAGGGCCTGCGAAATTGCTCATGTGATAGTTAGGAATATTTCAATGTATGTTTCTTTCACTGTATATTAACAACGAGTACACTAGTTTAAAAGCATGATAAAATTGGTAGCAATCAATCACCACTCAAGGTTTCTATTTCAACTGCATCAAGTATTGTAGAATTTCTTCTAAATGCATTTTTGTTATGTCTGCCTTGCAGGCTATTGCTCTACCAAAGAGAAACAAGGGCAAGGGAGCACTAGGCGCACACTGCGATTTCATCGGATCATCCACAAACCTGGTGTTAATTGACATGGGAGTTTCAAAGCTGCTAATGAATTATTTCTGTGTGAAAGACATTATGTACTAATGAGAATGAAATACAGATCATGGTGACTTCAACAACGCTGCTGATGTTTACCTGGAGGTTTGGGTTGGCGTCGCCAACAAACAAGAAGGCAACTGCAGGACTAAAGCTGGAGACGAGGGATTCTGGCCTGCAGACAGGAGACCCAACAGGGTTCACCCTAGCTGACACTTTGGCTTGTGGCACTGTTGGACACATTATTGATGTTGGTGTTGGTATTGTCCTTGGACTTAAGAACATTAGTGCTATTTAATGTATCAAATTCTCACTTCTGCTGTATGTAGCATCCACTTTTTTAGTTCATATAATCAATAAACCAAAACATCTTCAGATATAAGTTTTGTAAGATTAAACACACCCTGAAGACTGCTACAAATTTTGTTCGTAAGTGTTATAAAAGACTACGATTATGTTAACTAGACTACGCATTATGTTAACTGGACTACAAATTATGTGAACAAGACTACGCATAATATGAACTAGACTACGAATTTTGTTTGTAAGTGTTATAAAAGACTACATGTTAACTGGACTGCGAATTATGTTAACTGGACTTCGAATTATGTGAACAAGACTACGCATAATATGAACTAGACTACGAATTTTAATTAAAATGCTAGCAATTTAGATTGCATATTACAAATGTTGAATCATATGAGGTTGAGTCGCCGAGATACGGGATTGGGTCGTCGAGAATCGCAGTTCAACCGGTTGAATCGTATGAGGTTGATACGGGATTAGGTTGTGCTACGGGATTATAAAATGCGACAAATTAAGAAGGAAATATTATAACATGCGTATCATCATATTGAATTATTAAATGCGTTGCTTCATAAAATGTGTAGCTTCATTATCAAATCTCCTACTTTAGGTCCCTAGTTAGATGAGAACGTCTCGAAACCCAATGCAACTTCGAGAAAATTACATCAAGTTTGTCGCACATGTTTCCCCTTTCTGATGCCAAATAACAATAACCTTCAGAAGTTCCACTGCCACAATATTCCACAATTCAGTTTCTGCCTCTAGGAAATGTATTTAAATCCTTGCTGCAACATAAATGATTAACCTTCAATCGTAAAACAATTCGGCTCGATGAACTGTTGAGTAACCTGTTTCAATGACAAAAGTGATCCCAGAGCTTCATCATTTAAAGGTAAAATATTTTCCAAACAAAAGTAATACCTTTTAGTATTAATGGTATTATATTCAAAGCGTTGCAGTCTTAGTTTGATACAAATTAAAAATTACGTATTATATTTAAATCCATGCAGTCCTTGTCCGATACAAATTATATGCAAGCCATTCATTCACTTACCCGATACGAATTATAACTTAATAACTACGAATTATATATCAAAACCTACCAATTATATGCAAGTCATGCATTCCCTTACCTGATACGAATTATAACTTTAGAACTACCAATAATATGCAAGACATGCAATCCTTAACTTGAAGAAAAAAACACCGCATCAACACCACTCTGAATCGCTCCTGCCCTTTGTAGATCATGAAGAATCGATCGTCCATGAGCTTATCATGCTTGACGACCTCGCCAACGCAGTCGACTTCAATGATTCTTGTAGTTGCGTCAGTGTATTTATATCACATCGAGACAGAGATCATAATCACGATTTCGGTCGGAGAAAAGCATCAGTGGGAGTGGAAACAACAGCAGCTCCACCAAAAATCTGATTTCGGACACACAATGTGTTAGTTTTCAGAAAACGACGATGCCGAAAAATGCAAATTGCTGAAGAGAGTGGGGCTAACAATGGTTTGTGATTGAACAAAAAAGAAGACCACGACGATGGAAGGAGGTGATGAAGCGCCATTAAATTAGGGTTTTTTGTTCTTCATCTTGGAATCATATTATGCACAAATGACGAAAGTACTCTTAAACACGAATTTAATGCATAAAAATAGGCAGCTAATTTTGAAAATTAAGGACCGTTGGATCAAAGATCAAACGGTTGTTATTATTTCTCATTTCTCATGAGAATTAGTATTTCTCATATGATCCTAACTATTTGGTGCAAAATGTAAAGTTTATTAAAAATGGGTTATAATTTGTTGCGAGAAACTAAAAGTACAACATAATTCGTCAAAAGCATTTTACAATTCGTCGCCGAGAAATTAAACATAAATGAGATGTAATCTCACCCGTTCAAATGACCAAATCAAGGCTGTCATTGATTTGTATTTTTTACAAAATATGTCATTTGCTCCAGTTCCTTTTTCTAGTCGAATCTATTTAGATTGTGGTTGATGGTATGATTAATATAATTGAACATGTATAAATTAAAGCAAAAGTTGATAAATTGCAAACGGAAAAAAATATACTTGTATGTTATTAAAATTTTATGCTTAGAATTCAACCATTCAATTTATAACCTTAGAGCATCTTCCACCAAGATCTTTTGGATCATAAAAAAGAGTCATGGGAGGTAATTAAAATAATCATGCACCCCATCATAATTTTTTTAGCCATAGAAAAGATCATCTCATGACCAAACCAAAATTTGGTCATCTCATGATCTTTTTTAGTTTTAGTCATAAGAGTTGAACCAATCATAATGTGACACCTGTCATGCGTCAGAACTTTATCAGTTTAAATCCAGATTTTGTAATGAATATATCTTGAAGATACTAAGTATTAAAAAATAAAATAATAACCAATATTCGTAATTTTTGAAGACCTATAAATAGAGATACAGTTTGATATATTTTGATATTTATATGCTTGTATTTATGTAGAAATAAGAGAGAGAGAGTGATGATGAACTTTATGTTTGATCATAAGTAGATGTCCATGACCAAATAGATCATGAAGTATGACTAAATGAGAGATGAGTGAATGATAGAGATGAATGACATGTTTTTTTAATCATGGTGGAGATACTTTTATAAATAAAAAAAAGTTAGATTGATGAATTTATTTTTATAGAAAAAACAGTGTTTGATAGGGTCAGTGGTACTAGCCTAGCCGTTAACATAAGACAAGAAACAAAACAGCTGTTACAGAAGATTTAAAATTCAAATCTTGAAGCCTTATTGATAAATAAAAAATTCAAATCTTGAAACACCAAAAATGAAAAGAAAAAAAAGAAGAAGCAACGAGACACACATTCAAAATATATATAATAAAAAAAAGCTGGTCTCGATTACTGCTCCACATGTGAATCACTTAAGATGACTAATTTCAAATCCCCATCCTCTCCTTGACCTTCCATTCCGATCGGTCGCACTACAAAATGTCCCTTGTCGTCTGATTTCTTCTTTGGGCAGATGGGAAGTTGCTTGAGCAAGAAAGAGGAGAAGAACACCGGAGTAGCACTAGTTCCGGGTAAGGCGGTGAAAGTGGTGAGTGCAGTGAAGACAACAGAGCTGAGGAAAGCGGAGGATGAGAACGTTGTAAAAAAAGAAATCTTTATCATTAAACATCGGAGGAGCCACAGCCATGATAAGCAGGTGCAACCGCCCGAGTCTCCTAGCAGAGCCGATCAGATAGCGTTCGGGACTCCTGTGAGCTGCACTCGTGAAGAGGTCGATGCCATTTTGATCCAATGCGGGCGCCTCAGCCGAAGAAGCTCCTCCGCCAACACCCCAGCTGGAAAAAAGTACTCCGGATCGAAACGAAGCTTCGATTTTGACAACGAACGGGTTGGGAAAGGCGAAGAAGATGAGCCCGTGGACATTGAAACGAGATCTAGATCTTCTCCGTCAAATTCGGGTCGGAGGAGGAGGACCCCAAGCCGGGAGAGGGATTCGAGCCAGCAGAGATCTGGAAGCAGGGAGAGATGGGTGGCTGGGAGTGGGAGGAGGGTGAGTAGGTCTCCGGGCCGAAGATCTGAAACTCCGGCTACGGTTGCCGGAGCTGATACCAGCAGCAATGGCGGAGCTAGACCGGGGAAGTTGGTGTCTGTTCCAGCCTCTGTTACGGGTTCTCTTGGTGCTGCAAATGAGCAAGGCTCCGTCAGGAGAATTGCTGTTAGGAGAGATGTGAGGAGTCCCAGGTCTCAGTCGCCCGCGCTGGCGCTGAGCCGGAGTAACTCCAGGAAGGCAGATGAATATCCTCATCGGCGAAACCCGTTGTCAGAAATCGACAACAATCACTCTTCTCAGGTACTTTTTTTTTTCTTCATCAAATTTTGAATTTTCCATGATAAGCTTGTTAGCAGTCTTGAAGATTTTGATTGGATTATAAGATACATGCTTGACAATGGCCAATGCTTTCGGCAGCATACATTGCCAAAATTGGGTAAGAATCAGTGCCTGGAGAAAACGGAGAACATGAGCTTGAGTAGCAAGAGAGTGGCCGGGTTGGAGACCACCAATTTGGTGCAGGCAAAGACTATCAAAGTGAGTGATAGCTTGCTGCAGCCTATGTTAATCCGGAGTAGATCACTGTCCAGGCCTCAGGACTTTGATGAGCTCAGTCGTGGATCAAACCCAAATCCTGATCCTACTACCTCATCCTATGCGTCGATTTTGCTGGAAGACATTCAGAAATTTCATCAGAAGAGTAGTAGCAGCAATGTGCCATTTGCACTGCCAAAATGTGTGACAAAAGCTTGTTCCATATTGGAAGCAGTTGCGGATATGAATTCAACTACTAGTAGCTCCATTGAGGATAAGAAACAAGGCGAAAGGAATGAGTTATTAGAGCCAAGCTTGCATAAGTATGTGACGATGAGGCGAGGGACGCGGAGCAGCGGGGGCAATGTTGTGGGGGATCAAGAATCATCAGGAAGTAATAGCGGGGCGGGTGGAGGTCAGGGTCAACAGCGTTGGGGCTCTCCCTTGGAGCCCAATTCAGTTGAGTGCTCGACTTTTGAAACAATTACCAGAAACAAGGCCCTTTCGAGTCCTTTAGGATTCAAAAGGCAGGAATTTCTCTGATCCATCTCTTAAATAAATACAATGTAAGAATTTTGCAGATTTAAAATTCAAGGCCTAGCTAAGTTCCTTTGAACTTTTGCAATTTCACTTATTTGAACCTCGAAAGCAACGAAATAACAGAATTAGTAAATACAATCTTTTTTTTTTGAATAAATGGCGAGATTCATTCAAAGGGGAAAAAACCCAACACAAAACAGCTCAAAACCTGCACACAACCCTCTCAGCGCTCAACAAATGGGGAGCACTCAACACAATAGTCAAACCTACCTAGCACCAAAAAAGAATCAAGAATCAAGGCAACATGCCTATTCTACCAAGCCACTAACGATCAATATCGCTAGACTTTCTAACATCAATGGCTCCCAATTTCATCTTGAGGCCCCCTTATAATCTCTCTACAGCTAGTAATCACATTTACATCTTCATCAGCAAAAATCTTTTTGTTCCTCATGCTCCAAATCACATACATGGTTCTCGTCGCCGCTGCAGCAATGAATCTCGTTTGTAAAGTCTCCTTCCTCCTACTTTTGAACCACGGAATGAGCATGTGCCATTGAGAAGGGCCATTGCTAACTCCCATAAAACTCAAAGCTTTCTGCCACAGCTCGGCAGCAATGGGGCACATGAAGAAAAGATGATCTCGACACTCGTCATCCTTCCCACACAAGACACACTTCGGATCCACCGATCCCCCCATTCTCAGAATTCTGTCTTTCGTCAATAGCCTATTCTGGCTAGCCAGCCAAGCGTTGACAGAATCCCTCAGAGCATTGAACCGATTCCACACCAAATTAGCCCAATCAACCATGCCACTCTTCACCCTCAAGAACTCATATGTTTCTTTAACCGTTGAGCTATTACCAGTGTCCGTCCTAGCCATAGTATCATCCTCAGAATTGGCACATAATCTGCTGAGATTTTTACAATAGGATAGCCTTTGCACAATCCAAGAACTGCTAGAATCCACACTGTCCAGCCACCAGTCCCTCCCTTTAGCCCAATACTCCTTAAGCCAATCAACCCACATGTTATGCTTATTCACTTGGAACTCCCACAGCTATCTTAACACCAATGCATCATTAAACGTCTTTAGGTTTTTGATGCCTAAGCCTCCCTCATCCTTCGGCCGGCACACCTTATCCCAAGCAACTAAATGTCCTCCTTTTTTAGAGCTGCCACCTTTCCATAAGAAGTTGGAACAGATCGCATTAACAGCATTAATGACCTGCTTAGGGAGAATGAATACCCTGGCCCAGTATAACACCATAGCTTGCAACACTGAGTTAATCAACACCGCCCTCCCTGCTCTAGACAGGAGCCTCCCATGCCAAGAATTGAGGCGATGTGTCATCTTGTCCAACAGCTCCACACAGTCTGCATTCGTTAGCCGTTTAGCATTCAGAGGAATGCCCAAATACTTCACCGGCAAAGATTGCAATCTCGTATTCAACGTAACTTCGAGCCAACGCCTCTTGGCCTCTCCCATGCCTCCCGCAAAGATCTGGCTCTTCCCGGAGTTAATAGACAGGCCTGAGGCATTTAAGAAATGATCCACAGTGCTTTTAAGGGCCATAATAGAGCAGTTTCTGCCGCTGCTAAATAAGAAAAGGTCATCAGCGAATAGAAGATGATTCAGTTTCACTCTATGACACTTTGGATGGAAATAGAACCCTTCTTTTTTAGACAGAAGCAGCAACCCCCTAGATAGATACTCCATAACGATGGTAAATAGAAACGGCGATATAAGATCTCCTTGACGGAGCCCTCTCTTCCCCTCAAAGTAGTCTACCATTTCACCATTAATACGGATAGAATATTTCGCCGTTTGAACACACATTTTCATCCATGAGATAAACTTCCTCGGAAAATTCAGCAGACGCAACATATCGGCAAGGAAATTCCAGTTGACAGAGTCATACGCCTTGCTCAGATCAATTTTCCAAGCCACTCTTTCACTAATATTCTTCCGCGCATAACCAGATAACAGTTGTTGAGCCAAGCAAATGTTACCGACAATAGATCTCTCCTCCACAAAGAGTGTGCCATGTGCCATATTTATTTACTTTTTTTATCTATTAGTAAATACAATCTTTATTCGCGAACCATGTGCCATATAATATCGGACTAAAAGAGTGTACATCAAAGCATAATCGGGTATACCCGATCGAGTATATGACTTATGGTTATTATAGGATAACATCAATATTTGTATCACTGGTTTTGGAAGCTTTCCTGCGGAAACAATGTGGAGTTGAGATATGGGGCTCCACCTCCATACCCCATCAGCCCCAATCCTCTCCATTTCTCGAGCATCAGCCATATGCAGTGGATCCTGCAACATTCACAATATTTCACAGCTCGAAACATCCAGTCTAACAGCTCGCAATCCTCTTACCTGCATTGTCTCCACAGCATCCATGTCTGATGAATTCAGGTCATGGAACAAGCTTACTGCCAACAGTTTCATGGACAGGAACTATGTTGTAACTCAATACTGAATTACTAATTCAATTGGTTGTTAATGTTTAATTGCGGAAACCCTAAAGTTGATTTGCGATTGAGAAATTGCGGAAAGTAAAATGACACAACAATTTCATAGTGGTTCACCTCTAGGTGAGAGGCTATTCCACTCGAGCTCACTAGCTCAGTTGAACTTCACTATGTCAATGCACGGAATCGACCAAATCACCGCCGGAGTATAGAATCCGATTACAACCTTCCAAACTGAGCCTATCAACTACGATCTCTCCGTGGACCGAGCTACTGGCTTCAATCGAACGCCGAACTGAGCGGAATCACTGTGCGAGTCAAAGCCCTCAATCAATTTCTTAAACGAATCTCTCTCGAATGTCGAACGAAATCAAAACGCGTATTGGAAGTCAAGAACCCTAATCCAGCTCGAAAGAACACCCTTATATGCGTTTCTTCCAGATTGCATCATAGCCGTCCAACTCGTCTAATCTCGTTCGTCTATTTCGAATCCGGACTCGCGCCACAGATTTGTCCTATGTGTCAAGCTCCCGTTCGTCCTCGCTGTAACGAACTGCAACGGCCTCCACTTGCGTCTTCAACGACCTTCACTCGCTTCAGCAACGAACTCCAGACTTTAGCAACGACTCACGATTCCCGCCTGGTTTGAACGTCTCTTTAGCAACAGCTTTCGTTGGCTTTTGGCGACGACTTCCTCAACCCTTTAGCGACGACCTTCAGAACCTAGCAGAAACAGTTGCTTTAAATCCTTCAATCCTCCGCCTAAAGCAGCTTATCCTTCTAGCCACTTTAGGCCTTACTTAATCCCGAAAAAACTGACATAGTGAACCTAAAACTGAGCTCTTTCATTACTCAACCTGCAAAACAGATTACTCCAAATGCAAAAGTATAAAGCAAAGCTTGAACTTGGTGTAAGTGACTATTTTGGTTCCCATATCAGCAGGTTATATTCAGTCCCAACTTTTTTAAGAACAACATCACCATTTTCTACCTTATCTCTAACAAAGTGATACTTAATGTCAATATGCTTAGACCTCTCATGGTAAATAGGGTTTTTACTTAAACAGATGGCAGATTGACTATCACACTAAATAACAGTAGTCCCATTAAACAATTTAGCTTCACTAAGCATGCCCTGCAACCACATGGCCTCTTTCACAGCATCACACAAATGCAATGTATTCAGATTCAAGAGATGAAATGGTAACAATAGATTGAAATTGTGACTTCTAGGAAACACAGCAATCACCAAGAGTATAATATATAGCAGTTGTAGATTTTTTAGTGTCCCTATCTCCACCAAAATTAGCATCAACATACCCAGCCAATTTTAACTCATCCTGTCTTCTTTTATAGTACAAACCAACATCTAATGTACTCCTGATATATGCAAATACATGTTTCAAAGCCAACTAATGTTCATGTCATGGGTTGGACATAAATCTACTTAACAATGATATGGCATAAGACAAGTCAGGTCTAGAAATAATCATGGCATACATGACTGACCCAATAGCATTGGCATAAGGCACTTGTTCCATTTTAGCAAGCTCAGTATCAGATTTAGGACTTTGTGACTTGGACAGAATAAAGTGAGGAGCTAATGGCACTTGCACATGTTTACAATCAAGACTACTAAACTTAGATACTATTTTCTCTAAGTAAGGCCTTTGATGTAGTTTTAGAAAACATTTACTCCTATCTCTATCAATAAACATGCCGAATATTTTCTTTGCCTTTCCTAAATCCTTCATGTCAAATTCTGAGCTTAACTGTGATTTCAGCACCTTAACCTTATCAACTGACTCACTTATCAACAATATATCATCCACATATAGTAGCATATAAACAGGGCAATCATCCACAGATGCATAATAGAAGCATGGATCAAAGGTATTTCTCACATATCCCAGTTTAAGCACATATGAGTCAAATCTTTTATACCATAATCTTGGACTTTGTTTCAAGCCATACAAGGATTTTTTTCAAGTAACAAGCATGGTCAGGATATTTTTTATCTACAAAACCAGGAGGTTGCTTCATGTATATTTGCTCATCTAACTCTCCATGAAGGAAAGCAGTTTTAACATCAAATTGTTCAAGTTCTAAGTCATCTATAGCAACCAATGCAAGCATGATTCTAATGGTCTTAAACTTAACAACTGGTGCAAATATTTTATGGTAATCAATACCTTCTTTCTGGGGAAAACCCTTGCAACCAGCCTTGCTTTGTACCTTGGTGGATCTTCAACCTTGATTCTGAACAGCCACCTGCATTCAACCAGTTTATGGTGTTTTGGCTTTTTGACCAGAACCCAGGTTTGGTTAGTCTTATGAGACTCCATCTCATCAAGCATGGCAGTCTTCCATTTCTCACTATCTCTACCCTCAATGGCTTCCTGATAGGTATCAGGTTCATTCTTTATTTCTTTAGCAGCTATTAGGGCAGTAGCTACTAGATCAGCTTGGGAGTATCTAGTGGGTAACCTAGGCTCTCTTCTAGGCCTATCTATGGCAAGCTTCCAATCTGCTAACACATCCTGGGTAGCTATTTCATATTCCTCCACCTGATCTACATTCTCAGCTTGTTCATTATGTTCATTCTGGTCATTGCCTGGTTCTGGTTGGGGCATACCTTGCTCTAAATGATGCTCTACTGAGTCAGGTTACTCATGGTTTTCAGAGGGATCTAAATCAAATAAGGTTCTATCAGATGGTGGTGTAGGGGAGCTCTTAGTATCGGTTTCACTGTTGGTTTTATTTGGGAATGAGTTCTCATAAAAAATAACATCTCTACTAATAAGTATTTTAATTCCCCTAGCATTCATATCCTACAACCTATAGCCTTTGGTACCCATTGACCTTTGATAACCTAAGAAGATACATTTGGTTGATCTAGGGTCTAGTTTCCCATCCCTGTTATGAGCATAAGCAGCACATCCAACGATTTTTAATTCCCTAAGGATAGGCTTTCTACCATTCCACAGTTCCATAGGGCATTTAAAATCAAGCATCCTATTAGGACTCCTATTAACAAGATAAGTAGCAGTATAAAGTGCTTCACCCCAAAAAGACTTAGGTAAACCAGAAGTGAACAATAAACATCTCATTTTTTCAAGTAATGTTATATTCATTCTTTCAGCCACTCTATTTTGGTGTGGAGTCAATCTAACCGTCTTATGTTTTAAAATACCATGCTCATTGCAAAAATTGTCAAACTCAGCATTTCAGAATTCCAAACCATTGCCAGTTCTCAAGGCTTTAACCTTTTTATTAGTCTGAGTTTCCTCTAACAGTTTCCACTCTTTAAACTTAGTGAATGCCTCAACCAATCGAACCGACCGGTCCGGTCTGGTTTTAATAACACTGAATGTGATAGACTGGTAACCGTATATCGAGACTTCAAAAAATAGAATAAAATCAAAAGGTTAAAGTCATATCATACGGCATATTTCAAAAAAAGAAGCAAAACTGAAAACAAGGTGAAATAAAAAAAAACTATTCCAAATGTTACTCATCTTTCATATATGAGTCTTGAGAAAGGATCAGGTACAAAATCCAAATTAATGTAAAAAATACAAAATCATCACAGCCTTCCAAATTAATATATGTGTGGCTGAGATTAGAAAAATCTCGTTAAATTTAATTTTTCATTAGATTAAGGGCAAATTTGACCATTCCTATAACCACAAGTTTCATTCTCACTCCTCCATTCTTTTTTCTCGGCCATACAGATCCAAATCTGGGCTACCATTATAAGCTCCCCTACCTCCCTGCGCTTGCTCTTCAGTTTCGCAATAATGGCGGACTAAAGGTGAGACCTTTTGAACAAAATCAGCAGTCAAAGATGCAGTGATGATTCTGAAACCACACCCAAAGCTCGAAGCTTTAATGGCGGAATATGAGAAAAACTGAATTTAGTGATGATTCTGAAACCACACCCAAAGCTCACCCCGAGAACGATCTCTCTGGTCAACTCAACGATCGCGTCCTTAGCCCCGTTCATGTCCAGCGCCTTCATCCCCGGAATCGTCATGGCCGCAGGATCTGACCACCGACCACCACCTTCGCCTCCATCACATTCGGATCCATGTACGATTGCGTGTCGTGATTCATCAACACTAGAGCCCAGTTCGTCACCACTCCAGTGACTCTTCCTCCCATCCCGATCAGATTCTCAGCCGCGACCGCGTTGAAGAGCTTCACATGGACGAATTGTTAACGAATTATAGCATACTTTATATAGCATCATCCGAGGGTCCTGCGCATAACAACAATGAGTTTCAAACCCGACGAATTATAGCATGCTTTTAACGAATTATGTCATAGTTCATCAAAACTGCACTAAATTTGTTGGAAAAAGCAACGAATTATAGTCCACTGTTGACGAATTATAGCATAATTCGTCGAAATTACATTACAATTTGTCGGGTTTGACATAATTCCATCAAAATTGCACTACAATTCGTCGAGTTTGAGGTTTGACATAATTCATCGAATTTAGTGCACTTTTGATGAATTATTATTAATTTATAGTATACTTTTAACAAATTCGGATCTGGCCTCTTAAAACCGATCGGACGGCGACTCGTCGCCGACTCGTTCTCTGATCGCTCTATATCTCCCCTTCGTCATTGACGCCTACAGCTTCCTCTTTTCTGTTCACTCCTTTTTGATTCCTTTCCCTTCAATTTCGCGAGTTGTATTTGTGAAATTGAGCGTGGTCGGGCTTGATACGATCTAGGGTTTAGATCTGTTGCGATTGGAAGGAGGGAGAGGCTTGGAGGATATGATAACTGTTGATCGAAGTATCTGAAGACGGTTTGAGGGATCTTGAGGTTTTGTTTGCAGTGCTAGCAATGGCGTCGGGGTTGTTTTTTAATTTTGTTTTTTTGTTAGTCAATTATACCCTTTTGATAGAGAGATACACGTATAAATGGTAGTTATTAATTTATTTCCTCCAATTATTATCAGCCTTTGGATTAACAAAATGAATGGATGAGATGAGTTTGTATTTTGCACCATATTTGGCTTTGCATCAGATCTGGCCTCTATGAGTCTTCTCATATCTTTGTATGTGCTATATATAAAAACTATTTGGCTTCCTGTCAACTATAACATGCTCTATTTTTAATATGGTATCAGAGCCAAGATTTGTAGTTTTATTCATGTTTTTTTTCTCATCAAATTATGTTGGGCGACGGTGTGCCAACACTCAAGACCCAACATCTAGAATGTTCTTGAAGGCTAAAGATAGTATAGAATCTTGTGGAACCTTGAGGATAATTGACAATTCGCTTGTCGTCAGAGCAAATTGTACAAATAAATTTATAAAGTCCGCTACTCGCGACTACTGGGTAGAAGTGGTAAGTAGGGGTCGAACCCAAGGGAATTAGGGGGATACGTTGTTCTTTTACTAACAGGGACGTGTTTTAGGATGATTGAGATTTTAGCGCGAGTAATTAAACTACTGTTTTTGGTTTTTTGGGTTTTTTGTGCGGAAAAGTAAATACAGAAATTAAATACTGAAAGTAAATACTGAAAGTAAAGAGATAAGGGTTAGAAGACTTACAGTGGGTGATGCGTGATTGCGATTCTTCCGGTTGTTGAGCAGTTGATGGTTGTGGTTGATCGGGACAGTTATACTAGGAAAGTAAATACAGGGGGTTTTTGTGATTGAAAGAAAGTATTCGGTTTCAGGTACTCTTGTATTATAACATGTATATAATAAACCGTTAGTAACTTTTCTAAGTATTCAAAGATGAATCGAGGCCCCTTCGTAGCGCAAGACTTGCAACATCGTTTAAAGCAACCCTTGTTCTACTTCAGACTAATTCCTCCTTTCGAAGTATCTTAGCCTTCTGTGCATCCACCTGATCTCACAGTTACGATTGACCAAGTGGTGTTTTAGATAAGTCGAACTCCTCAGATAAGCTTTGCCCTTTCGTAGCATCCACTTACCCGAGTATGTTCACGAACCCCACGGAAGAACTTTGCCCTTTCGTAGCATCCACTCAACCTTGGAAATTCTGACTATAAATGGCACATAGAACAAGTTTTGAATACAAAGAAATGAAACTAAAAGATATTACAACATTATATAATACAAGAAAATACCTTCCACCGAATGAAGAGTTTAGCTACGAATATCCATAGAGGTGGATACCATAGCTAAATACTCGGGGGTTTTTGAAAACAGTAAGAGGGAAAGGGGTGGAATACTCAAGAACCAACAGGAGTATTCCCAATTTCCTACTGAATACTCAAGAACCAACAGGAGTATTCTCAATAGTATAATACTCAAGAACAAACAGGAGTATTATTTCATAAACCGAACAAACTTACAAAGTAACCAAACTTAGAGAGATAAGTGTTTTGTGTATGGATTGATTATATAAATGAGGAGGAGGGCTCTCATATTTATAGGCTAGAAGGAGGAGGATGAAGGGTGGAGATGGAGCCATGTGCATTTGCATCCAAGGGTGGAGGAGGAGGGGAGGAGCATGTGGAGGAGAGGCCACCACTTGTCATCTTCTTGTGGTGGAGCTCAAAGCCACCGGTGACTTTTGGAGAGGAGGAAGGAGGAGCCGCCACTTGGAGGGAGGAGAGTGGAGGAGGGTGGTTGTGAGGGGGAAGCCGCTGGTCACCATGGAGGAGGAAAGGGAGGAGCAACCCATGAGTCATCCTTTTCACCTAGTGACTCATCCTTCTTCCTAAAGCCACCGGTCATCCTTGTACATGGATGAGTCTTGACGGTTTTGTACTGTCTTTACAAAACTATCAGTCCAATTTCACTCCAGGCTGTCTTTGATAATTCCTCATTTGGATTTAATTTGAGTAATTCATCGTCAGGATCTTGAGATTTCTTCGTTCAGTGCTTGATCTTGACCTTCAATTGACTCTTGATATCTTTTCAGCATAAAATCCTCTCCTTAGCGTGTTTTCACTTTTATCTCTCAATTGCCCTGTGGAAATATTTCGGGACTAACACGTAGAAGTTAGATAGACAAACAGTCTAATTTGGTGGGTTTAACTGTATTTATGATGCATACAATTATGGTCCATCAATAATTCACGAACGTGTAATTAATAGGGGTCGGCTAAGTGTATATATAGGGGAGGAGTCATTTGCTCCAAACCATCATTTGCAATACAAATCATTTACTCTCTAAAATATTCTCTCTCTATTATTTGAGTTCTCGAGTCTAGTTGGTCCAACCGCGTCGAGGAGTTTCGGGGAAGGAGGCTTACTTAGCTAAGTGACTTTGGATGAAAGTTTAGCTAAGGTCGCACAACTTAGGGTTCAAAACTTAAGTACATGATAGTTGGGTCTATTCTAATAAATGATCGATAGCCGTTGTTTAGTTCAAAAGCTGAAATAACAACTGCTGCATAAAAATAAACAAAAAATGGTCGCAGCTCCTCCCTATTTTGAAAATTGCACATGCTTCTTAATTTATAGGGAAAACTACAATTTCATTACCTGAACTACCACTTCGTTTCAAAATAAGTACCGAACTTTAATTTTTTCAAATCAAATACCGAGTGGTCAAATTGTAATATGAAAAGTTGTAAAACTAACACCGTTAAACCATTTAACCCTTTAAATGATAAATTATAAACAAAATGATTAAAATTGAATTTTTAGAATATGAATATTCTATCATTAAATTGAAAACATCATATTGCTAATAACCAATGCCATTAAACCCTTTAAATGATTAAATGAATATTTTTTAGAATTTAAATATTTTATTATTCAATAATAAAATTGAAACATATATTACTTATTATCTTTGATTATATATATACTAAAAATTAAAAAAATACGCCCAAACTAACAGGTAAAGTTCAATATTGTAATTCTCTATAAAATTGTACAATATGTTGTTTTCAATTTGATCACTAATTGATTAGATATTCAAATTCTAATCAATTTAGTTCTTAATCATTTTTATTATTGAAATTTATCTATAATTAACAAGTTGAAAAATTATAAATAGGTTGAGGGTAAGTTATTTGTGACTTTAATTAAATATATAATTATAATAGTGAACTTTTCTTATTTAGTTTGTATGTATTTTTTAAATTATGATAGTGAACTTTTCTGAGTTAGTTTGGATATATTTTTTAAAATTTTATTATATCAAAAATTGTCAAAGATAGTAAGCAATATGATATTTTCAATTTTATCATTAAATGGTAAGATATTCATATTAAAATAATTTAATTTCAATCATTTTATTTATAGTTAATCATTTAAAGAGTTAAATGGTTTAACGGTATTAATTTTACAAATTTTCTTATTATAATTTGATCACTCAGTACTTGATTTGAAAAAATTAGAAGTTCGGTACTTATTTTGAAATGGAATGATAGTTCAAGTAATGAATTTGTAGTTCAAGTCAAAAAAAAAGTAGTGAATTTGTAGTTTTCCCTAATTTATAATAGGGCACAATAATGGTTCAGTCATTATTTACATTTGTACCACTTTTCCCTAATACCACTTTTTTTTATAAGAGCTAGTACCACATTATTTAATCATGTGTGTTCAATTACCATCATTAATTTCCATCCAAAAAAAATTACCATCATTCACTTTGCTGTTTAATGAACAATGATCACCTTCATCAAAAAAAATTAACGATCACCGCACCGCGTGTATGTGGGACCATATACTAGACTTTTCTTTTCTTTTTTGCCATCAAACCGTGATTCTTTGGATACCATTGATGTACTGTACCTCTTCACGTCTCAATCTACCATCATGCTTCCGTGTCTGGAGTGTGCCCTTTTCTTTTTTTCTTTTTTTTGATGGGGCGTTAGGGGTAGAAGGACTTGACCCCAAGTATCTTTTGTGCTGGGTTTGGAGTGTGCGCTTTCTAACCGCGTGATAAGACATAATTCTAAGCTGTATACTGTAAAATGTTTCCTGTTTCCAATTTCCAATTTCTTTTTGAAAACGAGCCTTGGATGCCCTAAGGAAGTAGAATTTGCAGTGCCTTTCTTTTGGTACTCGAATTCAAACTGCAAACAAAGAACAAACACAACTCAACCTCCCTCTTATCTATTAGAGCATTCGTACTAAGGAAATGCTAGGAGAGGATTTCTTCATCTAACATTTTCTCCAAACAAAGTACACAATTAAGTAGGAAGTTATCTCACACATGCTCGTTTAGGATGTGTGAGAGAACTTCCTACCTAATTTTATGTTTTATTTGGAGGAAATACTAAGTGAGGAAGTCTCTCCTAGCATTTCCCAACTCATTGATGCATAAGCCCTTATGCATTCTTACCTAGGGGTGGGCAAAAACCGGCCCGAATTTAAAAACGCTCGTATCGCACCGCAAAAGTGTGTTCGGTTAATCGCACCGCTTTTGGAAAAAACCAGTTTGTTAAAAACCGCACCGCAACCAAATAAAGCGGTGCAGAAGCAGTTCTTTATCTTAGACTACCCATTTTAAACCGCACCGCATATATAACTCCTACAGTTGCTTTAGACTCAGCTTTCAGTCTTGGATCAGAGGTGGTGGATCCATTTTGAGCTACATTAACTCCTTAGATGGTTGAGGGGTTAGTTTGTCTAAATGATTGGCTTAAGGGGTGGATCATTTTCCATGTATAAGGAGCCTACGAAAACAGAACTAGAACTCTATATGGAGCTTGAAAAATTATACTCAGAGCTTATTCAGCTTGTGTTGTGTTGTATTTGACTATATGTGTGTGAGTCCAGAAATTAAGGTATGTGTTGTTTCATTTGGGTCAGGCTCAGTTCAGTGCCAGGGGTTCTTTTTTTTAATGTAAACTTTGAAAATCAGTTTTTAAACCAAATCACACCGCACCGCACCAAATAAAGTGGTGTGGTGCAGGGGCGGATCTACATGTATGGGAGGGGGACAGCTGCCCCCAGTGATTTTACCAAAATAGCCTTAGTTTTAGTGTATTTTTCGAACATGCCTCCACTGATATTTTTAATTTGCCTCTTCTGTGTTTTTAATTTACCCCACTAACAATTTATATTAAATCATAAATAAAAAACAACACAACTTCATTAAAAAAACAAAATGACACACAATTTTTTAAAAATAAAACAACACAGATCGGGAAAAGCGGAGGCACGAGGCAGAGAGGCGCGGCGCTGGACCTGGAGATCGACGTCCACCCATATTTGCTTTTCGTTTCTTCTATAATTATTCGAAATCAGGTAAGAGGATGAGACTGATTAACTGATTTATTTTGGTATTTTAGTTTTGGAGAAGATCAGGTTAAAGGTAAAATTATGGTTTATTGTTTGATGATGAATTAGTGTTCATTTTTGCGTTGTTTTAGTGTGATCTGAGCTGCATTGGGAATTTGCTGATTTAGGGCCTGTTCTATAGGGATTGGGTCAATCCGACCCAATCTCACCTAACACAATTCAATCTCACCCAATCTCACTCAACACACTCCAATCTCATCCAATCTCACCCAACACAACCTAATGTAATCTAATATCCACTCACCTAATCTACTCTCCACTCACATATATATAATATTTTTATAATATTATTTATAAACTAGGACTCACTCACCTAAACTACCCTCCACTCACATAATCTAAATATCTAACATTTTTATAATAATATTTTTAATGTAGGACCCACTCACTTAATCTACTCTCCACTTACATAATCTAATACAATCTAATCCAATACACCCCAATCTCACCCAACACACCCCAATCTCATCCAACAGACCCTAATCTCACCCAACATAATCTAATCTAATCTAATCTCCCAACACCCCAAATCCAACCCCTATAGAACGGGCCCTTAGTATGGTCTTTGAAGGTGTTGCTTAGTTGAGGAATTGGTTTGGTGATTGGAAGACTGTGAATGTTTTTGGTGGAGATTTAGCTCTTATTTAGTTGTAGTTTGATCATATCTATTGAGTTTTTTCTGTGAATTATTTTCAGCAAAGACGAAAGGTTTCTTCAATAGGGGTCGACGAATAAATCCTGGGTCGGCCACTGCCTCCAGTCAGAATAAATCATGGATCCACCACTGGTGTGGTGCATATTTGACTTTAACTTTTCTAATGCGGTTTGAAAATTTTGCAAATCAATTAGTGTGATGCGATTACGAATTTATCGTTAAACCGCACCAAACCGTACGCGCCCACCCCTACTCTTACCTTCCCTAAAAGCAGCAATAAAGCGGCAACCTTCATAATAGAGCTTTGTTCTCACTCTGCCTCCAACTTTGCAAACATTAATCACATTTTGGTCCTCAAACTTAAACAGGTTATGATATCTACCAACCAAAAACAAAAGCAAACCTCCAGTTTAATAAAAACAAAATCACGTTTTGACCACCCATTTCTCTAATTATTGCATATATTGCCAAAAAGAAAGAATATGTTACAATTTTAGTTACATTGTACTATAATGGGGAGTATTCTGTTCAGATCTGCTAAACCGAGACTGGAGTATCTTCACTCGAGCACTTTATCAAGAATATTTTCGCACGAGTCACGTATCCATTGCACTTAGTACGGATCGCAACATGGGTTCTGATACCATGTTTAAATTGCTTGCTTCATTGGAATTACCTCACCATAAGGCTTGAGAGTCGTGATAATCCAATAGAAGGTAGCGATTCTTCTCCTCACATTGCAATGTGAGATAATTTCTTCAAGAGCACATTCTCAATACTCCAAAATTCAAATTTAGCACAAATTACAAAAAATGATCCAGTAAAAGAAACGTCTAAGCTAGTAATAATCACAATTTGATCACCCATGTTTGTAATTAAACTATCTAAATGGCCCTGGAGAGCAAGAATCCGTTACAAACTTAATTACATTCTACCCCTTAACCATTTAAGATTGCAAATTTCGTCTTCCCCTTCCCCTCCCATAAAATTCAAACTCTCACCCATGCCTGTCTCTCTCAAAAGCCAACTCATTCTATGTACAGTGGAGCAGTTGTTGATTAGCCCAATTGATTGAATTATGATCTTAAATGATTGCTGCACCATGGAATTGGATGTATGCTCAGAGATTTCCAGTGCTTTGATCAGCCCAAGAATCTCATTCTCACAGGATCTTGAGGATCAGAAAGCTGATCCAGACATTGAGGCTGCACAGAAGTACATCAAAGGGTATGCAGCAGCTGCTGCAGTTGAATCTGAATCTGATTCTGACTTCTTTTTCAGCATTATTAGTCCTAGTAAGTGTCTGCACGAGCCTTGTTTGGCTGAGGAAATTTTCTCCAATGGGAAAATCTTGCCTACCCAGATTAAAAAGAAGAATCTTTTGAGTACCCATCATAAGAATTCAGCTCTTTTACAGCCCAGTGTTACTTCTGAACCGAGGAAAATCAGATTGAAGGAGCTGTTGGAGTGTGAGGTTGAAGACGAGGAGGAGCAAAAACCAGCTGGAACCAAGTCTTTCTGGCAGTTCAGGCGGAGCAGCAGCTTCAATTGTGAGAGTGGGAGAGCAAAAGGGCTAATGAAATCCATTCAGTTTCTGTCCAGAAGTAAGTCAACTGGCTCGGTCCCAAACCCGAAACAAAGCAAGAATCCAAAGATCAGTCAGAAGCAGAGTTGGCAAAAGCAGCAACAAGCAGCAACCAATCATTCAGACAAGTCTCAGTTTCATTACTATAGCTATGGTTCTTCAAAAATTTCATCAGGCCAGAAGCCTCCATTGGGTACGACTAGATCTTATGGCAGTGGCAATGTGAGGATGAGGATCAGACCTGTGCTGAACATGCCACTGCCACCAAGTTACTTCTGTAGAGGGAATGTTAGTCTGTTCGAATTTGGTTCCCTTTTGTGCAGTGGCAAAGATAAGAGTAATAAAAAGAAGGCATTAAGTTGATCAATGTCAGTCAGTTCAACGTTGTCGGCGCCACTCGTTGTTCAATGTAATCAGACTATGTATATAACAGGTTGAGTTGATTAAAGGTTGAATGCGAGATAGTACTCCATCAAGTTGTGTTTTCTCTTCTTTATGCGACTATCAAAATGTTTAAGGGTAGGAGACATGTTCATTGGCATGCTTTGCTTTTTATTATCTTGAGTCCTTTGTGGTCTCTTAAGTCTTTGATTGGTTTTTTTTTGGCTTTTTGTTTGCATCTTTGGATGGAGATGGAAGTGAGCCCAGATCAATGTGTTTGTATCTGAGTGTTGTGGTGTTTATTAGATATCATGTGGGTTTTTTTTTTCTTCTGTATTAAGATTTCATGCCATGAACTGGCACCACTAGAGGGGCATGTTACTTCAATATCAGATGCTTCTGCTGCTCCTCAATGCCTAGTCAGAGATAAGACCTTCAACAGCATGATACTTCTATAATAATAATCTAAGCTTGGTTATGTGAAGCTCTCTAATTGGTTATGTGAAGCTGAAGCATTGCACCACGAGAGGGACCAGCATTGCAGTGATGAACTTGGCTATGTGAAGCTCTCAAATTGACTATTTTGACGAAATAAGAAGCTGGCAGCTGAAATCTTTTTTAGCTACTGAAATAATTCTTGGCACACACTGATAAGAGTCTCATTAACCACACATCATACACCTATCCAACAATCAAATCAAACATCATGATCCAAAACCAGGCTTGTCATTCATTGGTTCTGTATGTATCCTCGGACACAGAGGGATTATCAGAAACTGACTCCAGGTTGTCATGCGAAGGTGAGTCGTCCACCCCCCTGATATCTTCTATCATCTTGAGCACTTGACTCATTTTTGGACGTTGTTCAGGGGAGGCAGAAGTGCAAGACATTGCAATCTGAAGCAAGCTAACCATTTCCTCTTCGATGTCTTTATACCTCATCAGCTCCAAGTCGAATACTTCAGCAGTCCATTCCTCTTGAACAACAGACTGAACCCATCTAGGCAGGTCAATGGCCCCAGTGTAGGCAATTCCAGATCCCATGAGTCCACCATTGTCTATGATGGATGGGCATTTACCTGTTAATAGCTCTAGGAGCAAAACACCAAAGGAATATACATCTCCCTTTTGTGAGGGCTTTCGACCATCAGCAGATTCAGGGGCGTGGTATCCATTGGATCTCGAGGCGGCAGTTCCAGGTGAAGAGAATACATAGATCGCGAAGTCTGAAACTCGAGCACTGCCAGTTTTGTCAATCAGGATGTTGGTGGACTTTATGTCGCCGTGACTTAGCCTGAGGGATTTGCATGAGCTGTGAATGAAAGCTAGACCTCGAGCAGCTCCTGCTGCAATGTTAATCCTCGTTGTCCAGTCCAATGGGATCCTACCTGGTCCTCTATTTCCTGATAAACGAAGGAAAGGAGAAATCTTAAACATTAACATGATAAAGATAGTAAAAGGCAAAATCAAAACATTGTTTCATAGACTAGTAGAGTGATGAAACATTCAACTTAAGCCGGATTGTCGAGAAACTCCACGAAAGGAAAATTAATGATTCACATAAATCACTTAATGGAAAATGGTGTGAATAAATCCAATGAGAAAAATTTCCGAATCACCACACCGATCCCACTATTAATCTTAACCTGCACCTTACATCCACAAAAATAAATATTTACCTACAACAGTCAACAATGATCTTCCTTGTAAAACTTTTGGAATGATGAAACCATGAATTTTTAGATGGACAGAGCCAGCAATGTATTCCCAATACAATGAACAAACAAGAAAACAAACTGTAAGGGTCTAGTATTCTCACAGCAATCTCAAAACGTGTCCTTCTTGTATGCATGAAAGCTTCGATTTCCAGATGTCAAGGCTATGAAAGAATACATTAACAAACCCTATACCCCACTTCTACTTCAGCACAAAGAACCGAACAACTCCATAAAGGCAACATCACTCGACATATGTCTACTAGTCACAAAATAATTCTCATCCACCTACTGGGACCAGCTATGTCCATCATGCGACTCTCAAAGGAGCCTAACATTGTTTAGCTTACATTAATGCATGTTCAATTAACTTTTAATCTTATTTTAGCAACTTGACTTTCAGGGGATTGACTCACATGAGACTTCAATGCAGGGAATGAATTCTCATGAACTTTTGGAGGTACCACTCTGCAGCAATTAAAACCAAATAACCATGCTGGACCTCCACGACATAAGCTACTCCAGTTCCCTAATGATTTTCTTTAAGTTTCTGTACTCCTTGAATGGTCAGAATTCACACTCCTAGTTATATCCTAGCTACTAACTCTTAGAGTTGCATTGACCGAATGGTAATGAGACAAGCAATATAATGGGCCTAAGAAGAGCAAGAGAATATACCGTGAAGCAACCAGAACAAGCTTCCATTAGGCATGTAATCATACACCAACAGCTTCTCTTCTCTTGCAAAATAGTAAGCAACCAAGCTCACAACATTCTGATGCCTAAATCTACCAACCAACTCCATATGCTGCTCAAACTCGCGCTTTCCAATAACATTAGCCTCCTTCAACCTTTTCACAGCCACCACGTTCCCATCGTCCAGCACAGCCTTATAAGCAGTCCCAAACCCACCTTTCCCCAACATTTCAGCGGAAGCCTTGAGCAAATCCTCAAGCTCAAATCGCCTTGCTCCCTCAAAAAACACCATCCTACCCCTCTCCTGCCCTCCACCATTCGGGTAAGGACATGAGTAGACAATCTTCTCCCCTTCAGAAATGTGAGAGCTTTTCGGTTCTTTATGCTTTCTACCAACTCTACAAAAGAAGCAGTACAGCAGCACTGTGATGACCACAAGTGCAAGAACATCTCCAAGCACTATTACTATCAAAATCGCAGGACTCATTTTGCTCCCACCGCCGTGCTTGGTACTCGAAACTGGCGACGTGTTAATCGGCATCGAGCTTGGCGACGAGGCTACGGTCGTCCCTGGGACGGAAGGCGACGCAACCGATCCATCCGACCCTGGCTTAGTCGGCTCAGTGACGATGACACCTTTACAAGTCGCTAGTGGAGCTCCGCACAGTTCCGGATTGTCTCCAAAAGCCGACGCCGGAAACCTAATAAACGACTCCGGGATTATCCCACTCAACCGATTTCCAGAAACGTTAAAATCCATGACGTTAGAAAGAACCAAGTCAGTGATGGGTCCAGTAAATCCATTCTCCTCGACCCGGAAAGTGAGGAGATGGGTCAAGCGGTTCACACTCACCGGAATCGGACCGGATAGGTTGTTGTACGAGAGATCTAGCCTGTACAGTCTCGAGAGAGACGTCAGCGAATCCGGAAGCTCACCGGTGAACTCGTTCTCGGACAGGAACAAAAGCTTCAAAGCTGTGAGCTTGCTGAGGTCCGGAATAACACCAGATAGACGGTTGCGCTTCAGGCTGAGAACGCGGAGCTGGGTCAAGCCAGTGAGGGCTTCAAAGCTTCCACGGAGGTCGTATCCTTCGAGTACAAGGCGAGACACGCGGCCTTGGACACAGGCGACGCCGGAGAAGGAGCAAGGGTCGGCGGTTGTGTTCCAGTTGAGTGCGTTGGAGGCGTCAGAAGCGGTCTTGAATGTCATTAGTGGCTCCAAATCGGAAGCATGTGAAAGATGGGTGCGTGAAAATTGGAGAAGAGAGACGAAGAGAAGAAAATGTGGTCGCATAGCCGTTGGCTTCGCCATTGTTGCTCTGCAACATTTTTGTCCCTCTGCAGTTATGTACTGCACCTAACAGAGACCTAGGGGTGGTTTTGTAATTTCATAAACCACACGGCCCGAATATAATAAAATTAGTGAGGTCACATCACAATACTAAAAAGAGTAAATTACAAAAATATAATCTGAACTAACATTCGATTTCAAATTAGTTACTAACTTTTTCAATTTTTAACTTAATGATTTTTGCATCAATTTGCATACGTATTGTCTCCGAATTCGATTATTTTAAAGGAATTTTAAGGTTGAAAACTTATGAATTTGGTTACATAGTTAACTAATTTGGTCAAATTTGTGGTTGGAGATATGATAATTTGGATGAAACATGTATGGATTGATGCAAAAATCAGTAAATTGAAAAAAATTCAAATACCTAATTTAAAATCAGACGATTCTCTAAAATATATTTTTGTAATTTACCCTACTAAAATTTTTCAGATTCTTGGCAATAGTGTGATTTCGAAAGCATCAGGGGACTTAATAAAGATATACCGTAATTGTGAGGTGGAATTAAAATACCAAAACCAAAACATTAATAGTGAAAACTCTTCCACTAATGTGTAACCAACCAATTTGTAGTATTTTTTGTTTTTTTATTATCAAACCAACCAATTTGTAGTATTGATCTGCATTAACGAGGGCTTTAAATTGTCTCCACTTCTTCCCCATCAAAATAAAATAAAAAATTGTCTCCACTTCCTGGGCAGCTTTACTTTTAACTTTGAGTTGGTCGATTCAAGTTTTGCACTAAAAGCTTCATAATTTCCTCATCGGTCTATTCGATGAATAATTTAGCTTGATTTACATGGTACGAGTATGAAGAAAGCTTGATAGAGGGAGGAAATAAACACAAATTTTAGGGTCGGATGGTCCGAAAGTAGCACCATATCTTATACAACGTGTATAGTAAAAAAGAAATTCAAAAGTGTAACACATTACGGGACACTGAAAAATACAACCGATGGACACTGACTACCGGTGGAAGACAACTTTATTTAAACGACTCAAAAATACAAAGCTCTCGGAAAAAAAAACATCAAACTAATCACCCACTAGAAAAAGTTAAGAGTCAAGAATTTCTCAAAAGTGTATATTATAACTGTTTAAATATGTTTATATGTCTTCATAAAAAAATTCAAATATGTTTACATGTCATTGATAAAAAAAATTAAAAAAATACCCATAAAAAAATTGTTTACATGGAGCCAATTTTGTCGCTTCTATCATTTTTTTTTGATTGGGGGTTGTCGCTTCTACTGTATCATAGAAGCCATCTTTTGCTCCTAATCTTTTAGTGGCTTCTAAATTTCACAATCCAGCCCATAATTTGAAGAGCCCATTTAGGTCCATTAGCAGAAGAAGGCCTAGAGAACGGATCCCGCCATTCGAATATCTCATTCTGCTTTATTCACTGACAGAACACAATGTATATAACTTATAAGCATAGAGTTTGGTTCTTATGAGAAGTGTCAAATTGGTGAGAAATGAGAACTAATATCATTCTTATATTTAATTTAATTAATGATCCTGATTAAATCTAAATCAAATCAAATCACGCTAAGTAGTAGGTTAAAAAACGAATTAAGGGTAGTTTAGTCCAATTAGTCGACGACGCTAATCAACTCTATCGCCGATCAGTCGACGACGCTAATCAACCATATCGCCGGTTAGTCCAATCAATCGACGACATTAATTAGTTGATTTCTCCGATCAGTCGATGACGCTAATCAACCCTATCACCGGAGAAAAACAAGTCCGATCAGATTTCCCTGGGGAAGTTGAAGGTGCCGCGCGCCCCACACTGTCATTA
The DNA here is from genome assembly GCA_033675215.1 of Rhodiola kirilowii. Taxonomy (NCBI): domain Eukaryota; kingdom Viridiplantae; phylum Streptophyta; class Magnoliopsida; order Saxifragales; family Crassulaceae; genus Rhodiola; species Rhodiola kirilowii. Next base: position 1,265,983 of record CM066194.1, read on the forward strand.
AGTTCTCTGCGCCCAAAGAAGACATTAACTTGTTAATGTATTCTTTGAGCGCGGCGTTAATGTCTTGTTTGGACGCGCTCACTTGAGATGCTACGAATTATCCTTTGAAAAGCTACGAATTATGTACATAATTACTACGAATTATCCTTTGAAAAGGTACGAATTATCCTTTGAAAATGTACCAATACATGATTGCTACGAATTATCCTTTGCAAAGGTACAAATTATCCTTTGAAAAGGTACCGAATAGAATAATACGAATTTTGTATTTAATTACTACGAATTATAAATTATAATTCGTAGCTTTTCAAAGGATTATTCGTAGCACGGCCGCGCGCCCCACACTCACATTATGTGAGCCGCGCCCAATGAAGACATTAACAAGTTAATGTAAAGGCTGGGCGCGGCACTAATGTTAAGACTGGGCGCGCAACAAGTCTGATTCCTGTTCATCTTTCCCAAACGCAAACATCGACTGATGCCGATGAATTGTCCGATTTCGAGCAGTTCCATGGGCGATGACGAAGGTTCTCATTCCGATCGTGGCCAGCCGAACGCCGCGTGATTGATTAACGATTAGGGTTAAGCTAATTACTAATTAACCTTAATTGTAATTAAAACGACGATTGTGTGAATAAGTTAGGGTTGAATAATAGTCATTAGATTAATAATCTAATGGTCATTAACAGTTCTCATTTCTCACCAAATATGACACTTCTCATGTGATCTTTATTCTATAAGCATATCCATTTGAACTCAAACTTAACTCAATTTTTTTTGATTAATAGAAACACCAAACTGGCTACAAAGGGAATCAGTTCACCCAAGAAGGGCACAACAGAAGCTGGCCGACTAGAGAGCCGACACTAAAGAAGCGGGTAGAAGACCACCGTGCCCTTTTGGACGACCTACACTACGACCCGGTATGACCCGGTAGTCTTTAAAACTCGGTGCTACCCGGTAAACTTTAAAACCCGGTCTTACCCGGTAGACTGTAGAACCTGGTTTTACCCGGCAGACACTAAAACTCGGAGTTACCCGTCCTACGCTACAACCCGGTAAACTTGGCATACACTACAACCCGAGGAACCTGACCTACACTACTAACTATACAGACAAACATGTACAAACCAAAACAAACAGCCTCGCCGCAGTCAACACCACCGTCGTCTTCAAATCCTCGCCGACGGCTGCGAAAAACTCCAATAGTTCGCTTCTAAGGAATATTTACAGGAAAAATAGCCCAAAAAAACATCCACACCCCGCCAGCTGATTGGTAGAATTCTAGACATATTATTCTGGATCCTCGTGCTTGCACTGAAATTTTGATGCAAATTTTTGTACTATTTTTTAGAAAATTCTTAAGCCAGGCTTCTCTTGTCTTACGGTGCCTAGTCCTTGGCACTTGAGAATGAGCTTTGCGCCAAGAGTCCATGGACTATCCCTAGATAGCATATGTGAATGGCGAGCATGTTTTGTGTAACTATTCTTGCTCTTATTTCGTTGCTATGGAACTATTTAGAACATGTGTTAAGTCGCTTGCTAGCCATGTGTACTGGCCGTTTGAATGCATAACTCGTTTAATCTATGATTGTCTGAAAACTTTGATGAAGATGTTTGACTTGAAGTCGAGGTAACACAATGAACCCGAGGTATGACATGACTTTACTATGACTCATTGAGCATCATTTCATGCATACACGTTAGTTAGTTGTAAAAGGGATTTGTAGTTAGTCCCATTCCTGAAAACCTTCACAACATTATACTCGTCCTACTAGGGCAGCCTAGAGGTTTAAAGGCTTGATGCATACGCTAAATGCATTCGTATCCTCTACGCCAGTGAGTTATCTTTTGTTTTTGTTTTAGTTAGAATTGATCGCATGATACTTGAGTGGGTAACTATTCTGCGATTTATTGACTTGTGCTTAATGTTTGTCCGGGACGAACAAATCCTAAGTGTGGAGAGTTTTGATCGGTCGAATTCTTGTCCTATTATTCACTTCGTTCGATGATGGATTAGGTTTGTTTTCTAGATATTTTGTTATCATTTAACCTCTTTTCTAGTGTTTCAGGTCATGTATCACATACCTAACACTTTTGGATTGATCTGAAGCAAAGCAAAGCAATTGGTGAAGATTTGGGTAAAAATAGGACAAAACGGGGCAGACGAACCTTTGCGAAGTATTTTTCATGCCCAGATCGCATATCATGTCCAAATGGGTCACAATTCAGCTTGTTGGAAAGCTAACTCAAAGGCCTACAATTTTGCAGTTGACACCAAGTGCAGATTCGAAGGTTTAGATATCCAAAAAAGCAACAGAAGTCTCTGCCAGTTTGCCCTACCGAGACGACCGTGACAAAATTATATGTCATGGGTGTCACGACCCCTAAATTGCCCAGAGAGTTTCAGGGGGTCGTGACTACCGTGACAGCCGTGACAAAATCATATGTCACGGCCCCGTCGAAGACAATTTCTAAAAATAGGGCAGATTGACCATTCCAACTTATTTTGCACGCACAGATCTCATATGGTGTCCAAATTGGTTGATTCAAAGCTTGTTGGAAAGACAATTCAAAAGGCTACAACTTTGTAGTTTACGCCAAGATCCAATTCGGAGGTTAAGACCATGATAAATCCACCCGAAGTTGCTACCTTTCTTCCAAATCCGTTTTTGGCAAGTTCTGGTCCTTTTTGGCAATATAGCAGTTTTTGGGCTATAAAAGAGCAACGACCAGAATAAGATAGGTGTGCTTAGTTGGATAAAAGATAACCCTTACTTGGGAGAGAAGACAGAGCAATTCATCGTTAGAGATTCAACGAGCCATCGCGTCTTTACGTTTTACTCGTCCTTAATTTCTCTATATACTATTTTTGGTTAATTTACCGTGAATAGTGAGTAGTCTCTTTATCCTGGGATCCTACGGATCCCGTGCATTGTACTCAACTTTTTATGTGATCATATGAATGTTTTTCATTAATGCAAATCGAATATTCAATTTCATCGTTCTTAATTTATCGTTCTTGCAAGTATTTATGTCGAATGGGATGTTTGCATGCTAAAACGTATTTAGGTCATATACTGAAAGGTGGATGGGCCCTAGGAATTAACCGGATAATTTAAGCTTCCTCAGTGTGTGGACGAATGGTCTTGATTATAGCTGACTGTGTGGACGAATGGTCCTGGACACATTAGACTGTGTGGATGAATGGTCCTGGATATAGCTGACTGTGTGGACGAATGATCCTTGACACAACCGAATGTGTGGACGAATGGTCCTGGACATAGCGGCTAGTGTGGACGGAATGGTCCTGGACACAGCAAAAGGGCTTGTGTTGACATATGGTCCTGAACACGGGAAAATGGCTTGTGTGGATATATGGTCCTGGACACACCAAACGGGTTTGTGTGGACGTATGGTCCTGGACACAGTATAAGGATGCTCGTGTGGACATATGGTCCTGGACACGACAAAGAAAATGAGACTCAAGCCTCTATCAGATTATAATTATTCTGGATACCCAACCAAGAATTCTACCAAAATTGAATTCTGGTTCAATGAGGTCAAACGTAAGAATAATTGTAATCAGATGTCAAAGAAAAGTCTCATTATGTTGTTGGATGGAAGGTTGAGATATTTGATCTCTTAATGAACTCATTTTTTCTATGAGGGTGTGCAACAACACGCACTTGATGAGTCACCTAAATAAGTGTCAAGGTATAAGGCTGCCTAACTAGATGAGCTTTAGGCAAACTCACTAGGACACTTATTATGCAGGGTTTGGTGTAAGGCCTTGAAATACACTATTGTGTTTGCGGAACTCTCAAATTGTTTTGTTTTTGTTGATTCAAGTCCAAAAGACATCAACATGCTTATTTGCCATAATTATTTTGATTTTGAAACATGTGGGGGATTGTTGGATATTTGTTTCAAAACCAATAATTGTATACCTCATAATGTATAATTTAAAATGATAATTATACTAATTAATGGGTGTGCATTCATTTGTTCTTAATTATTATATAGTTAATACTTAACTTTGTATTCAAACGTTACAAGAGGTAACGAGTAGTTTTTTTTTATTATATAAAGGACGAGCTGGAAAATGGGTGTGAGTTTTTTTTCCCAAAAAAGCTTGTTTTCTTTCGTATCTCCCACTGTTCAATATTGAGAGTTCCATCTCTTCTTAGTTGAGTGCACAACTGAAGAAGAGAGCAGAGTAAACCCCGGAGTGAGCCGTCTTGGTTATCTTGCACCCAGTATTAGGCGGTTTTTTGCTCAAGTGCAGTAGAACTTTCTATGGCTCTGCAATTTCAATTTTCTTTATCATGTTTTCGTATTCTGATTTCCAACAAAATTAACTTAACTTGCTTAACCGTCAAAAATATATGCTCAAATAGACAGACGGGCTATGGCTGGGACTGGGAGACCAGAGGGTATGCTTAATGCTGCCTGTTACAAGAAGATGAAATTACTGAAACAAAACACTTGAAACGAATGGAGGTTAGTGCTGATGAGAGCTCTGCTGGATATCTAAGCCGCTTTGATTCCGCTTGCCATGACTTTGTGCTGGTAGAGAATATGCCACCGGCATTAACAGAGATAGAGATGCCTTCATTTGGGGCAAGGTCGACTTGGCAAATAGCACACATGAAAAGATCTGATGTCTTTTGCCTTGTTCTGATGTCACTCCCCGACCTGTAAGGCTGTAAAGGTACCATAGGTTGATGTGAGTATGTAGTTAAAGGATGTTAATGTGAGTGTGTAAATGAGGTGATATATTGACCTTTCAGATAGCATTTCTGAGCCATCTTCAAATATTTCTTCTACTATCCCTCCGAATAGCTTATAGCTTTTTAGATAAGTTGACCGATGAGTTGGACTTTCTTCTGAATAAAAAGCGCTTTTAGTATTTTATGCTTCTTAGTTCTTCCGTGACGGTGGAGACGACACTGTCTTTCAGGAGGAACTATGTCTACCGCAACGCAGGTTGTGTCGTCCTTCAACCCTCAACTACTCGGTGCTTCGAGCTGAGTGCTTGATGGAAGTGATGGGTAACCTTCCATTCGGGGACCTGCTCGCCTAGAAACTGCATCTGTTCGACGTAACCCTGAAAACATGAGTGAAATTCTTCAAGTGATTCGTCTTTTCCTTGGACTGCATTGTCATAATCTTTCATTGCCGCTAGAATGCGGTTCTTCTTCACGTCATCATTCCCTGAGTAAAGCCTCTTTAATGCATCCCAGATATCTTTGACAGTTTTATAATGAAGCATTTTCTTCAGATCTCCCGGATTAAGAGCTTGATGTAGAATCTTCTTTGCTCTACTGTTCTTTTCAAGGATCTTGTAATCACTACTACAAACAGGGAAATCATGCATCGGTTTTCAAAGGGATTATGCATCGGTTTTGAACTGATATGCATAATCGAGCGATGCGTAAGGGCCAGACCTTATGCATCAGTTCAAAATAACCGATGCATAATATCTGACCTTATGCATCGGTTCTGGCGCAGTTGTAGTAAAATCCTTCCTATCTTTCTCATTTGTAGTATCAGTTGCGTTCGGGATCTTCACCGCCCCTTGTTCGATGATTTGCCACAGTTGTCCGTCCAAGGAACATGTATGCATTATGTGCCTCGAACTGTTCCGCCCGCCAATCGTACTCACCTGGTTTTAAAATAGGCAGCTTCCAAAAGGAGTCGTTCATGGTTGTCATTCTACCTGCAAAGCTAACTAAGAATCTGGAGACCAGGCTCTGATACAAATTGTTGGATCGTAGTTAGCGACCTGGCAAGTAAAGTTCCTTTCCAGGTGAGTGTTAAGCAGCGGAAATAAAAATATAGCAAGGTAAAATAACGCGACACAGCATATTATATAGGAAACTCCAGCACTCAAGTAAGTACGGAAGAAAAACCAAGACCTTCTAGCAGAACTAGAAGGATTTCAAAATAGCTCCTTGTATTAAGCGTGTTACTGGTTACCAAGAGTTGATTACAACCCAACCACTCTCGAGGGGGTACCACCTTACTTTCAGATGTACCTTAGTGGTAATCACCTTTGTTGAACACCACGCAACAAGTCACTATTTTTGTCTGGCGCGGATTGCTTTGTTCATTCCCCACAGGTATGCCATCAGTACGTCAACCTTCAGCCAGCAATATGCAGTTGTCGCTTGATCAGTAGCTTCAACACCAGCAGTCTCCAGACTGAACAAGTGCTAAAGGAGGTCGTAGCATCCAATTTATAGCTCGTCCATCCTCCTGGGAAACCTTAGATTTTCCAGTGAAAATCTTTCCCATTTGACAAGATTATCCCATAATAATCTTGCCAAATCTTCAACAAGAATATCCTATAATATTCAAGTTGGACGTGCACCGGTTTAGTTTCCTAAAGAGTAGCACCAAAGATCCTCAATCAATTATATCGCCCAAATCTTGATCTTTATATTTTAAGCACTTTCCTAATTTGTAGCGAGATATTTGATTGGATCTTTCCTTCGTCATCCACACGCTTTCCAGCTGGATCTCGAGATCTTTTGGGAACTAAAAGATCTTCCAGAATATCTTGAACGATAATCTCTTCCTACAGTACATACTGAGGGAACGTTACTTCGTGAGTGCCGGTGTATCAACCTGCACGCTTAAGTAACACATCGATAGGATGTTTGTCATACCAAAACCGATGGAGTACGCAAACTCCAACAATAATGAAGAGTCGCAATTATGTATTCACTTTCACAACTATCCTTGGAGCAAGTTCTATTGACAGCAATGTCAGATGAGAGAAGATCTGTTGGATCCTTTGTGTTTTGATGATAACAAACACTTAACTAATAATCCACTTGAGTATGCAGAAATCACTGTCTGACAGGTAAGTTTACTGGACATCTCTGAGAGAGAGCAGAGCTGCGAGAGAGATGCGTTCCGTGTGAGAGACACACCGACATTATGACCAGATCGGATCTGGTGAAATATACTCGTGATATATATTCAAGATATACGAGTATTTGAATATAATATTTGATGAGGAACATTGATGACAAGATATACATCAATATACGTCTCGTATATATGAAGAGAAGATACACGCCAGATTTGTAAAAGAAATATGTGATAGGGTTAAGATATGGAAATATCTTAACCATATCACATCTGCTGGATAGCAATCGGATCTGGGACAGAGATCAGATCAGCCGACTTGAAGACACTATAAAAAGAGGAAGAGTCTTCAGTTGAAAGCTCAGCTTTTTGGGGAGAGCAATCGGAGATTAAAGAGACGATCAATTCCAGAGCTGACGAAGTGCTGCTGTGTGCGGACAAGACTAAGATCGTGTTAGTTGATACTTTGAGTTGAGTAGTATTGTTAGCTGTCACTGAGTGAGACAAGGTGTAACAATCTACAAGCATACTCTTTCATCAATAACATCTATCTTGAAGCCCTTCTGGAACTGTCCAGAAGGCAAGTGGTTTTCAGCCTGTTGCAAGGATTGCAATAAGGTTTCCACTCTAAATCGTGAGTATTTATTTTCTGCATTGTATTTCCTGTACCAGAGATGATTTCCGCTGCCATCTGTCTGAGGGATACCACTCTGGGATCTCCCTCACATAGACGGCTAACTTAACGATCCAACAGGATCCCAAATTCCATCAGAAATAGTCTTCCTCCTACTTTTGCTAGCTTTTAAACCAAAACATCTTCAGATACGGTTCAATTAAGTTCAGTATAATTAAATTAAACTCGATACAGTTAAATTAAGTTTAGTTAAATTAAATTAAACTCGATACAGTTAAATTAAATTCAGTACAGTTAAATTAAGTTCAGTACAATAAAATTACAGTTAAATTAAGTTCAAAAAAACGGCTCAAAATAAATTCAGTACAATTAAATTAAATTCAATAGAATTAAATAAAGTTAAATTTCAATTAAATTGAGATACAAATAACAGCCCTTACTCAATTCGGGACAATTATTTTCTACCCAGGATAAGAGTTAAACAGTCGAAGCAATTAAGGCTGCTCGCGATGGTAAGCGAGCGAATTGAATGATATGGTAAAATAAACTGCAGTTAACTAGGCGTTGCTGCTTCTATTCTGGATATTAACTATTGTTTGTGTTTGATCGTTTTATGTCCTTAGTCCGACCCGTACGAGGATATTAACTACTGTTTCGGGGGTTTTTTTGGTTTTTTCCCAAACTGCAGTTACCTGATATCGTGCATCGTTTTTGTCACCAAATTTGTTTTTAAATAGATTCGACGGGATTACGGGCTTAATGCCACCATGAGTGGAACATGTAGGGATGCACAATTTGAGACTAGACCGGAAAACCGAATCGGACCGAATTTTATGGGTCGGTTCAAGATTGGACCTTAAAAATTCAAGTTCGGTCCGGTCCGGTCCATGGTTTATAATTTTCATAAATTCCGGTCCATTACTTCGACCCAGATCGTAAAATTAAGGGTATTCGGTTCGGTCCGTTCCGGTCCACTTTTTACACAAATCCGGTCCACGATCCGGTCCTGATCCATATATACCTCGGTCCGGTCCACGGTCCAAAGTTTTGAAAAATTCCGATCCAGTCCGGACCGGTTGTGCATCCCTAGGAACCTGAACTGTCCACAGGCGTTGATCAAAAGATATTTGTTATTGTATAGGTTAAAAGACCCTCCTTCATTTACCTTAGCTTTATGCAGTCTTAGAGCATCCCCACCATGATCAAAAAAATCATGCTATCCATCTCTCTCATCTAATCATCCACATAATCAAATCAATCACATGTACCCCACTTATGTTCAAAAAAAAGTTCATCATCAGTCTCTATCATCACTACATAAATTATAGCTCATAAATATTAAGATTAATAAAAATATATCAAAGTGTATCTCATTTTATAGAGCTCAAAAAATTACGAATATTGGTATTTATTTTTTTTACTTTGTAATTTAGAAGATATATTTGTTGAGATCAAAATAAAAACTGTACTGTTTCTTACATAGGACACGTGTCGCGTTGCGATTGGTTCACGGCTCATGATCAAATTCATTTTTTTGATCATGAGATGATCTTTTTTACAAAAAATCATGGAATGATCAAATCTATGATAAAAAAGATCCCGGTGGGGGTGCATGGTTTTTTTGATCATCTCTCATGGTAATTTTCTATGATAAAAAAAAACCATGGTGGGGATGCTCTTAGAGCATCGCCACCATAACTTTTTGAGTCATAAGAAAAGGTCATGAGAGATAATTAAAAAAAATGGATCTCCACCATGACTAAACCAATCATAGAAAAGGTCATGAGATGATCAACTTGAAAAAGATCATCTCATGGCAAAAAATTAGATTTGGTCATAAGCCGCGAACCAATTGCAACGCGACACGTGTCCTGTGTAAGAAACTTTTTTAGTTTATATTTTGATCTTGCAACGAATATATCTTCTAAATTACAAAGTTAAAAAAATAAAAATAATTATCAATATTCATAATTTTTTGAGATGTATAAAACAACATACACTTTTATATATTTTTATTTATCTTAATTTTTTTTAGATGAATATTAATCTTAATATGTATAAGCTACGATGATGAACTTTTTATTTGGTCATGAGTGGGGTGCACTTGATCATAATAGTCATGAGGCATGCCAAAATGAGAGAGATGGATGATATGTATTTTTTTTGTCATGGAGCATCTGAATGTAGAACTTTTTATAGATGCTGAGATAACTTTCGTTCCTGCTAATAGGATTTTAAGAAGTGTTTGTAAAGCAGGAAATGGTACCAAGAAGAGGTTTTAGTTTTAGACCTTTTGTATTCTCTCATTATGATAGTGATAGGAGACTCCTCTCGGTTGAAGTGGAAATTTGGGCACAGCTTTTGCTGTGTTGGCTTGCTTTCCATGCTTACGTCCCCTTGGGTTTGCTCTCTCAGAATCTGCTGTTTCCATTTAAGTAATCCAATTATTTAAGGAAAATTCTTGATCAATGTATTTAAAGTCATTTTTGTTACTTCTAACCATAATTTTGGTAATAGTTAACTTATTTTGTGTTTTCAATTTGAATTAGCAATTTGCTGTTACCAGTCGTTTTGACAGATCACATTTCAATGCTTAAATAAAAGGAAGAAGGAAAAACTGGTCCCATGTCTCCTGTAATCGCGCTGAGAAGAGAATACCGCTCTACTTAAACCTCTAGAAAGTAAACGTCATACATTTTCAAATATGGCAGCTTCATAGTACTGTATGTAATAATATTAACTTTAGTTTGTTATATTGCAGTTTGGAATTCTCGAAAGTCAATCTTACATACATGGTGATCATCAGCAACAGGGTCATCTGAATGAATGTATTTGGAGATTGGACCACTGAATTAGCTGTATCTGTAAGGTAACCCAACTCTGTTCCAATAAAAATTAAAACCTTACACTGAAACACTTTTGTCATTCTATGCTGATTTTATTGTTTAAAATACTGCTTGCTGTCTTCAATTGAGGGGGTCCTTTCCTTCATTAAAGTGTTTGCTGTACTGTACTTCACAAAAGAGTGGCATGATGAAGTTTTCGTTAACTACCCTCCTCTTGTTTTTGTGTCTCCATTGATTCTCATATAATGATCCAGCTCCAGAAAACCTTGTAGTGCTGAAACCTTGACCTTGACTCTGTGTTATCCTCTGCCCATTTGATAGCTTTCACATTATCTTCCCAGGTCCTAACTTCTGCTCAGATCTTAAAGGTAACCTAACCTAGCTCTTGAGGTTTTCATCACCTTAGAAGTAAGCAAGGAGCTCTTCAACAGCAGTATTTGCTTATCCATAACTTTACTATATGGCTCAGCTATTGTCATTGTTTATTCTCCTTTTCATGACTCATCTTGGACAAGTGGTCTGTCTGAATGATGAAGGCTATGCTCTTCTTTCGTTCAAACAGTCCATCACAGAGGACCCAACTGGTGCTCTGAAGAACTGGAACTCTTCTGACGACAATCCATGTATGTGGAATGGTGTTACGTGCAAAGATTTTGGAGTCGTATCTATATCCATTCCAATGAAGGGGGTCAAAGGCTTTATTCCTTCTTCACTTGGATCACTCACTCAGCTGCGCCGAGTCAATTTGAGGAGTAATAAGTTGTTTGGGCACGTGCCTATAGATCTCTTTGAAGCTCGAAGCTTGCAAAATTTAGTGCTTTCTGATAATTCCTTATCTGGGATACTCCCTTTGGAGATTAGTAAGCTTCAGAACATCCACACTTTAGATTTGTCTCAGAATGATTTCAATGGCTCTCTGCCGCAGTCATTGACTCAGTGTATTGGACTTAGGACACTGATTCTGAGCCGAAACAAATTTACTGGTCCATTGCCAGAAGGATTTGCAACTGCTTTGGTTTTTCTTGAGAAGCTTGATCTCTCGTACAATGATTTCAGTGGTCTGATGCCAGATGACATTGGGAATCTGTCCCGTTTGGAGGGAACTCTTGACTTGTCTCATAATGGGTTCAACGGTTTAATTCCTGCAAGCCTGGGAAACCTTCCCCAAAAAGTTTATATTGATCTCTCATATAACAATTTGAGTGGCCCTATCCCACAAAATGGTCCTCTTGCCAACAGAGGACCAACTGCTTTCATCGGAAATCCAGGACTTTGTGGTCCTCCATTAAGAAATCCATGTTGTGCAGGTAGCCCTGGACTAAGTTCTTCTCCATTTCCTGACTTGCCCAAAAGCGTTCCATCTCAAACTTCATACGGCTATGGTGGGAAAGGTAAAAGCTTAAGAAAGAGTTATGTGATAGCAATAGTGGTATGCAACGTGTTTGGAATCTGTCTTATCGGGCTGCTCCTCTCTTGCTGTTATTATGGGGTTTGTAATGTGAAAAGAGGAACGGACAATGTTGCTGATAAGGAAATAAAGAGAAGAAAAGAGTGCTTGTGCTTTAGAGATGATGACTCTGGACCTTTATCTGAAACTGGAGAGCGAAGCGATCTCGTGCTGCTGGACATGGAGGCCCGGTTCGATTTGGATGAGTTACTTAAAGCATCCGCATTTGTACTCGGAAAGAATGGGATTGGAATTATGTACAAAGTTGTATTAGAAGATGGACTTACTCTAGCTGTAAGGAGATTAGGGGAAGGAGGATACCAGAGGTTCAAAGAATTTCAGACGGAAGTTGAGGCGATTGGAAAGATTCGACATCCTAACATTGTGACACTTAAAGCCTATTATTGGTCAGTTGATGAGAAACTGCTGATATACGAGTACATAGCTAATGGCAGCCTTGCCACTGCATTTCACGGTAAGTTCTGGTCTTCATTTTTTTACTTAACATGTGCCCATTTTGAGCTTGTTGATCAGTTTATGACTTTTAAAATCCTGTATGGTTATAGGTAAAGCTAGTCTTTCATCATCTATACCCTTGTCGTGGCCAAACCGACTAAAAGTAATGAAGGGTACATCAAAAGGCTTGACTTTTCTTCATGAAGTTAGCCCCAAAAAGTATGTACATGGAGATGTTAAGCCAAGCAACATACTTATAGGACATAACATGGAACCAAAAATCTCTGGTTTCGGACTGGGTCGCTTGGCTAATACTGCAGTAGGCTCTATGACTGCACAATCTGTTAGAATGCCCTCAGAGAAACCTCAGCATAGAAGACTAGGTAGTGCCCTGTCTGAACCTGTTGAAGCTCATCCTACTGCAAACTTAATGTCCAGTTATCAAGCTCCAGAGTCATTTAAAGCTGTAAAGCCATCACAAAAGTGGGATGTTTATTCATTTGGAGTTGTTTGCTTAGAACTGATCACCGGAAGATCAGCATTATTAGTGAAGGCAGGCAACTCGGAAATGGATCTGGTTCACTGGGTTCTATCTTTCATTGAAGAGAAGAAGCCTCTTGCACATATTTTAGATCCCTATCTTGCCCACGATATGATCGATGAAGTGAGTATAATGGAATGCATCAAACTCTCCATGGCCTGTGTTCACAGCAACCCTGAAAAGAGACCCATGATGAGGCATGTCTCAGACACTTTGAACAGACTAGTTCCATCATATGACTCATGAGAAGAACAAATGACGCCCTGCAGTGTTAGCTTCTCTAGTGAGTAAGTTCATCTATTGTTTTATCCCTGTAGGATGATCGATTCAAACTTTAAGATTAAACCTTACCCTTTATTAATATTTAGCCCAAAGTGTTCATACAAGTATGCCTAGATTATTGTCCTAGTGTCACTCAATATTACAAAGCAGTATTGTAACCCAATACAGATGTAAATCAATCCAAGCAACGAGTTAGAACTTCCCTGAGGAGAATCCGACCAAGAAGTGACGCAGAACAGTCCTAACCGGAGCTGTGCTTGAGCTTCGAGTCTGTCGGCGCTCCACTGCTACTTTGCTGCAATAGAGACACGCCGTAGTCGTCGCACACCTTCTCGACTTCAGTCGTTGTAGATTCGCTCGCCAATTTGATCTCTCGCTCACGAATCGCTCTCGAATCGCTCTGGGATTTCTGGGTGAAGAACTGAGCCCTAATCCCCAATTTGATTTGTATTTGAATGAAACCGAAGAAGACGCGTGAAACGCTGTCGTCCGCTCGTTAGTAACGGTCATAACGGAATCACCCGCGTTCCCGAAACGTCAGCGTTCCATTAAACCGACTTTCTCGCTTTTGGCCAAAACGACTCCGTTTCATTTAACCTTCAAGCGAAACCAATCCCGCGTAGCACAAACGACACCGTTTTGAGCCTTTTGGCTCAAAACTTAGATATGGACTAAGGCATGAACCAGAACTCCTGCAAACTTGACTAGGCATATATGTACATGAACTAAACTACTTTGGGCATTAATAATCAGCATATAAACCATCACAATAGCAGTAGACCACAACAATATGCCCTCCTAATGCTAGTTGTGGATAAAGGAAGACTTTTAAAGAAAAATCTGACCTTACTAAGGGTAAGAAGAAAACAGGCCACTAGAAGGACCTCAAGAGACTTCCAAATGAGCTTATCCAGCTCCATCAATGTGGAGACTCTTCCTGCAAAAGGTGAACTTATTAACAGGCACAATTTTGGTTCCAAAATCAGCTGGGTTTTCATCCCCTAAGATTTTCTCAATGGTGATAGTCTTAGACTCAACCAAATCCCTAATGAAATGAAGTCTAACATCTATGTGTTTGGACCTCTCATGGTAGACTGGATCTTTACACAAACAAAGGGCAGATTGGCTATCCATATATATCTTAGGTGAACATGCAAAACCAGTGATTTCTTTTAGTAAACCACTTAACCAGATGGCTTCTTTAGCAGCCTCAGTTGCTGCTATATATTCAGCTTCAGTTGAAGACAATGCAACAATAGATTGTAACTGACTTTTCCATGATATGCAATTACCATTCCATGTAAAATAAAAGGAGGTAGTAGACTTCCTATTATCCTTATTACTAGCATAATCTGAGTCTACATAGCCAACAATATCAGCACTAGGTTCATGATTAGCATAGCACAGACCAAGTTTATTAGTTCCCACTAAGTATTTCAGCAAATATTTCATGGCTTCCCAATGTTGTTTTCCTGGGTTAGACATATACCTACTTAATACACTAATGGCAAAGCCAAGGTCAGGTCTAGTGCACAGCATAGCATACATTACAGAACCTACAGCCACATCATATGGTATATCATGCATTTCCTGTTTTTCTAGTTCAGTTTTTGGGCAATCATCTTTAGAGAAAATCAAGTGCCCTCCTAAGGGAATACTAGTAGACTTAGCATGTTTCATGGAGAACTTATCCAGCACTTTATTAACATAGTCCACTTGGGACAAAAACATTTTTCCAGAAATTCTGTCCCTAAACAGTTTTATGCCTAGAATCTTTTGGGCAAATCCCATGTCTTTCATGTCAAAGTGTTTGCTTAAATCAGTTTTAATACCAGTTATCTCAGGCTTAGAGTTGCTTATGATCAAAATATCATCAACATATAATAGCACATAAGAAACAGTTTCATGCTTAAGCCTTCTTAGATATAGACAAGTATCATAATTGCTCCTAGCAAAGCCTAAGGACATCATGCAGTCATTAAACTTTTTATTCCATTGCCTAGGAGATTGTTTGAGTCCATAAATGGACCTATTAAGCAAACAGCAGTGATTTGGCAGATTTCTGTCAATATATCCCTTAGGTTGAGTCATGTAAATGGTCTCATTTAGGTCCCCATGAAGGAATGCAGTTTTTACATCCATTTGGTGTAATTCCCAGTTATAAACAGCAGTTAAAGCTAGTAAAAATCTCAATGTTTTATACTTTACAACTGGGGCAAAAATTTCATTATAATCAATTCCTTCCCTTTGCCTAAAACCTTTGGCAACTAATCTAGCTTTAAACTTAGGTGGATCTAATTCAGAATTGCCTTCTTTTAGTTTATAAATCCATTTACATTCAATAGCCTTAGCATTTTCAGGTTTGGGTACCAAAGACCAAGTTTTATTGACAATCATAGACTTAATTTCCTCATCCATTGCATTTTGCCATTTACTAGCATCAGGTCCTCTAAGGGCAGCCTCATAAGTTTCAGGTATTTCATATTTTACTTTCTCAGCAGCAACAAGAGCAAACTCAGCAATATTACAGCATTTCTCATTCCAAGACTCAGCTAAATTAGCCCTATACCTTCTGTTTTGAACTCTATTTCTAGGTGCCCTGTCTCTAGTCAATTGATAATTACTTAGGTCAGTTTGTACTTGAGCAGGCATATTAGAAGTAGAAGGCATATTAGTCACATCATTCATAGCATCATTCACAGCAGATGTACTAGGCAAAGAATCAGTCAAAACAGCATCATTCAAATCAAAATTCACAGCAGAAGCATTTTCAGTCCTAAGACTAGCAGTCCTATGACTAACATGTGCTGAATTTGACTGTAAAGCTGAGTTAGAAATGCTTACTCCCCCACCTGATTGGTGTGGTTGCTCAATACCTGGAATTCCAGCAGAATTGCTTCCTTCTTGTGTTACCTCATAGTGTTCCTCACTTGGATTTAAGTCCAGTGACTGTCCCATCTGAGCTGATCCTTCATCACTCCCCTGCTGATTATCATTACCATTTTGTCTACCAAAAAGGCCTGTGGGGATGAAACTGGTCACACCTTCAGGTGTGCCATAAGACTCAACTTCATGGTTTAGTTTAGACTTAAAATAAAAACTATTTTCATCAAAGGTAACTGAACAAGAAACAATTACTTTATAAGCACCAGGTTGAATTACAAGAAGCTTATATCCTTTAACCCCATCAGGGTATCCCAACATGATACATTTAACAGCTCTTGGCTGTAATTTCCCTTGAGAAACCTTGGCATAAGCTGTGCAGCCAAAGGGTCTCAAATGGTGCAGGTTGGGAGCCTTACCAGTCCACAACTCTTGGGGAGTTTTAAAATTAATAGAAGAGGAGGGACTTCTATTGATTAAGTAAGCTGCTGTTATCACAGCTTCTCCCCAAAGGGATGGTTTGACCCCAGCACTAATCATCATGCACCTGGCTTTTTCCAGCAAGGATCTATTCATCCTCTCAGCAGTTCCATTCTGCTGAGGGGTGCCAGGCACAGTTAAGTGTCTCTTTATGCCATTTTTAGTGCAAAATTCATTGAAGATTTTATTGCAAAACTCAAGTCCATTATCTGTTCTTAGGCATTTTACTTTCAAGTCAGATTGGCTCTCAACCATGATCTTCCAGTTTTTAAAATACTCAAATGCTTCATCCTTAGTTTTTAAGAGGTAAATCCAGACTTTTCTAGTGAATTGGTCAATTATTGAAATGAAGTATGATCTTCCTCCAACTGTGGGAACTTGTGAAGGTCCCCACAAATCAGAATGGACATACTCTAATGGTTTATTCACAGTGAAAGTAGATTTATTAAAGGGATGAGCAGATTTCTTACCAAAAACACAAGTTTCACAAAACTTAAGATCAGTTGGTTTACAATCAATTAAGCCAGATTTTGACAAGTAAGTTAGGCCTTTATTCCCTATATGACCTAGCCTTGAATGCCATTTTTTAGTGTTTTCTAGGGTAGGGGAAGATTTATCATCAGAAATGTTGATTTCAGGGGAAGTGACTACATAGTAGAGACCACCCTTTTCCACACTTTTGATGACTACCCTGCCATCCCTAGAAACCTCCCTTATTCCTTTATAAGTTGTAATTTTGCATCCAATTTTGTCAAGGGCAGATTCTGACAAAAGGTTTCTTCTTAAATGTGGAACCCATCTCACATTTTGAATGGACCTTATCACACCATCAAACATTCTTAAAGGAACAGAACCAATTCCTTTAATTTTTAAAGATGTGTGATCACCTAGCATGACTTCTCCCCCATTACAAAGCTCTAAGTTACCAAAGAGATGCTTGTGGGGAGTGGCATGCAAGGTGCAGCCAGAGTCTAGGATCCAGGAGCTGCTGTCATCTCTAGAAGAAACAACAAGAGCCTCATGGTTGTATTCTGGACCCTTTTCACAGATGTTGGTAAAACCAGATTGGTTTTCCCTTTGGGACTTATTATTGTTACTGCTTTTAGTGTCATCTTGTTTCTTAAAACAGTTATTGGCATAATGTCCAAGTTTTCCACAATATAAGCACTTAACAGGACCATTTCTATGGGAATTACCCTGGGATTTTTCAGGATTTCCGGTTTTTTGAGATTTATTAGAATCATTGTTAAATGTACCTTGAGATCCATGGTTATGGTGTTTGTTCTTTTGTTTGAACTTGTTTTTACCCTTAACCATCATTACTTCTGATTTATTCTCAGTTTTAACCCCATTTTTGGTCTTAAACACTTTAAGATTGTCATTCTTTGAAGTAATGGCTCCAATGATTTTTGAAACTGTTACTTCTTCATTTCCATACATTATGACATCCCTGAGGGTGTCAAACTGAGATGGAATTGAATTAAGAAGAATGACACAAAGGTGTTCCTCTTTAATTTCATCCTCACACTTTTTCAAGTCTTGGGTTAATTTTAAGAAGATATCAAGGTTCTCCTGTAAACTCATGGACACATCCATCTTGAATGTGAACAATTTTGTTTGCAAGGAGATCCTATTGGGGAGAGACTTAGCCAAGTACATTTTATCCAATTCTTCCCATAAAGTTTTAGGTTCAGAATGATGCATTACTTTCCTAGCTACATCATCTGTTAATTTCATCATTATCTCAGAATAAGCAAGCTCTTTTAAATCAGTTTTCTGCTGATCAGAGGTGGGAGCAACCCATTCCTCTGTTACAGCTCTAAAACACTTCTCTTTGACAAGAATGGCCTTCATTCTCATCTTCCACATGGAGTAGTCTGAAGTGCCATCAAATGGCTTCAACTTCATAGCCTCAGCCATCACAAGTAATGTGATATAAGGCCAAAACTCAAACAAGGGGCTTAAACACTTTAAGGTTAAGGTACACAACCCTTAGATCGTCAAGAACCAGTCAAGAACGATCTAATTGGCTCTGATACCACGTTGTAGGATGATCGATTCAAACTTTAAGATTAAACCTTACCCTTTATTAATATTTAGCCCAAAGTGTTCATACAAGTATGCCTAGATTATTGTCCTAGTGTCACTCAATATTACAAAGCAGTATTGTAACCCAATACAGATGTAAATCAATCCAAGCAACGAGTTAGAACTTCCCTGAGGAGAATCCGACCAAGAAGTGACGCAGAACAGTCCTAACCGGAGCTGTGCTTGAGCTTCGAGTCTGTCGGCGCTCCACTGCTACTTTGCTGCAATAGAGACACGCCGTAGTCGTCGCACACCTTCTCGACTTCAGTCGTTGTAGATTCGCTCGCCAATTTGATCTCTCGCTCACGAATCGCTCTCGAATCGCTCTGGGATTTCTGGGTGAAGAACTGAGCCCTAATCCCCAATTTGATTTGTATTTGAATGAAACCGAAGAAGACGCGTGAAACGCTGTCGTCCGCTCGTTAGTAACGGTCATAACGGAATCACCCGCGTTCCCGAAACGTCAGCGTTCCATTAAACCGACTTTCTCGCTTTTGGCCAAAACGACTCCGTTTCATTTAACCTTCAAGCGAAACCAATCCCGCGTAGCACAAACGACACCGTTTTGAGCCTTTTGGCTCAAAACTTAGATATGGACTAAGGCATGAACCAGAACTCCTGCAAACTTGACTAGGCATATATGTACATGAACTAAACTACTTTGGGCATTAATAATCAGCATATAAACCATCACAATAGCAGTAGACCACAACAATCCCTTCCCTTTATTTACTGGTTTCAGTTTCCTACAGAGTTAGATCTCTATTCTGCAAACTAATGCTGTATCGAGAAATTGTGTTACAGTAAAAAAGTTGGCTTGTGCAAATTTGTGAGGGAATTGTTTTTATCTTTCATTTTCTCTTTCTCATCTTTGTTAAATGTTGTTGGTGTAAGCTTTTCTTACACATCGGTAAAACCTTGTCGGTGGTCTCTCTACCTGATTTATTCCGCTTTAATTTAATATCCAGCTTCTCCACTTTTGAAAGCGAGATATTCGTAGTACTCATAGCTCCAGCAAGGCTAAACATGGACAAATTTAAGGAATAGGTCCTATAAATGAGAACATGTTAGCTGTCCATCTCTCCCTCGGGATTAGTCTTTTTCTTTTAACTTCAATCACTTTGTTCTTATTTGTGATTGTGCCTTTGCGCTTTTACATGTCAATTTACGCTGGAAAGTTTTGCATCTGTTCTATCTCAGTATATCTTGAATGAGATGTGTCTCAACCTTTTACTGCATATTATGTAGTGCAACCCTGTCAATGTCAAGTGCCTCACCCCAGCAGATAATAAAAATTTTTGCTTCAAAACTCGACAAGCTTGCCACACATATTATATTCTAGTGATTGTTTGTTTTCGAGTGATTTACTGGGACTGAGAGCTTAATTTAGCATACCAGGTCGTCATAGTTTTTCCTTTTGAAGTTTCACTAACCTAGCTAGCTAGTTACGTTTGGATCTGCTTTATGAAAAGAAATTCCTCCCCTCGTATGGTTAGAAAGTACTACTCAATGTAAGGAGCACTGAAGTATTGATCATATTCCAAAATATAAAAAGCTTAATATATAATAGAGACCGGTGGAAGATTAAATCCAAAATGGTGACTGGTCTCGGGCATATGCTTAATCCCTGAGTGTGATCCTGAGTCGCTTCACGCTCTTAACAAATTCACTGTTGACATATTTATAAATAAGACTCGGTTTGAGATTGTTTTCAAATTTAGGTGGACAAGTGTGTGTTGAAACTTGAAAAACAAGCGCAGTTGAAGGTGAATCTTACTTCCAGGAAACATCACCAATAGTCCTCCAGTTTTCCTTTATGTCCTTGTAAAACAGTGAAAACTCAGACTCGGCTTGAAGCAGCCTGAGCCCAGATACAGACTTGCTACCTGAAAGCATCATATATAGAAAAAATAGCAAATGGGTCTGGTTCTGAATCATGGATGTTTGTGTAAGCTAGATATTGTTTAAGCTCTCTTACCGAACATGTCTTCTAGTTGAAGTGCTAGGCTTGAGTATCCACCATGGTCAAGGATACAGATCTTTCTGCCCACAATGACTCCATCCATATTGACCTTCACGTAAGTCCACCTCTCCCTTCCCCAAGTTCCAGCTTCTTCTTCTTCATCATTGTCATTTTTCACTGTTTTGTCTTGTCTTGAGCTTTCTATCATCAGTGACTTCATCTGGGAAAACCTGTTTACGTGTTGGCATACTTCATAGCTGCCGGCCAGCACTGATCATTTGTAACATTTTTTTAGCTAAGCTTTACTAGCTGACTCAGAGTTTGTATGATAAACTTTACTAGCTATGCTGACTTACATTGTGAATCTGGCTGATGGGGCGGTTGAAGAGGCATTGTCCTGAGACTGAGGCCGAGGTCAATAGCACTCTCTTCATTTATACCGCTGTAACACAGTGAGTGAAAGTTTGCAGGGCTTAAGATAAATCTTGAGGCTCCTGAATCCATTTGGAGAACAAAATGCACAAGAGTTGAATATTGCCTGAAACTTTATATAAAGCTTTTGTTTGCAGGTAACAATAAGATCCAAGACATTCAGCTCACTGCATACCGCTGGTACTATAAATTTCGGGGATAAGGTTTTAGGTAAGGAGGGCACATTATTGTCATAGCTTGTCTGGCACAAACTCGCTATTTTGCTAGCCTTGCTGCACTTAACGTTTCAGAATTAAAATGAAGGTACAAAACAAGTACCAATATTTACTCCATGTCGCGTAGTATTATCATTTTAGATATGAATCTGAGAACTGATGTTTTGTTATCATTGAATGATTAAAACCTGCCTTCACATATAACTGTCGGCTTCTTACTGAGACAGTGGAAGAAGCAGATCGACAGGGAACATGCTAGTGATTTAAACATTAATGTCTTACAGGTAGGCCTTGGCGTCGGGCCGGGTACAGGTCGACCCTGCCCCAAAAATGAACGGGTCGGGTGGGCTTTATGTGAATTTTGGTTGTTTAATGAACAGTTATCGGGCCGGGTCGTGTACAAATTTTAATATTTCTCAAACCCTAAGGGTACCCTTCTACCCCTTCTTAACGAGTCATATTCGAGTCAACCGGATTTTCGGGTCCAACTCACTCGACTCCAACGAGCTCTTCGTCGAGGAGCGCAGCCTCCTCTCCGTCGCCTACAAGAACGTCATCGGCGCCCGCATAATTTTACAACACGTTATCAGCACGAACGCTGTCCACTTCCATACCGTAAGTTCCGAACAAAGGTACATAACGAAATTTTCTCTCTTCGATATTATTGTATAACGTCATTTTGTTATACAACGGGGCTACGCTACCGTATAACAAAAATGATGTGATTTACAATTTGTTTTACGTTCTTAATGTATAAACAACATATTATTATGCAGTGCGGATTACCGCCCCATAGTAAAGTGTTGTGATCTACAAAGTAATTATCTTTACTTTAAATACTTCATTTTCATTGAACTATATTTCCATAATTTATTTGATGATATTACATTGTTAAGTTACTCTTAGCATTTAACCATAACAACGGTAACTAATTAGTGCCCAACGGTAACATAACGGCTATTTTTTTCTCTATAAATTCGATTTCATTCACCATACAAAATCACATTCATTCTCTCTTCTATTACATAATCTTCTTCAAGAAAAAAAATCATTGCCATAAAATGTCTCGTATAATATTAGTTTTTGTTTTCATAATTATTTTTATAATTACTGTTTGTTTATTGACCGGAGATGTTCCGGCAGATGAATTGTATCATTGTTTAGAAATGCTTGTAATAATGTATGTCTTCTTCTTCTTTCCAATATTTGTAGAATTTTATGTTTTAAATTAATCTAATAAATTTTTTCTACTTTTAGTTACCACCATGTCAAACCTCGCAAAACTTGAGTTCAGTCCACTCGACATCTCAGGAAAAAATTACATGCCTTGGACAATAGACATTGAGACACATTTGGACTCAATGGATTTTCCCGAAACAATCATTGAAGGGAATACCTCATCGAAAGTGGATAAGGCAAAATCTTTGATTTTCCTTCGTCGTCATCTTAACGAGAATCTCAAAAATGAATATCTCACTATGAAAGATCCGAGTGATTTATGGAAAAATCTGAAAGACAGATTTGATCACCAAAGGGATGTGATGCTCCCCTTATATCGAGATAAATGGGCCGCTTTACAGTTCCAATATTTTGTGAAAGTTAGTCAGTATAACTCTGAGATGATAAAAATAGTGAGCCATTCAAAATTTTGTGGAGATAAAATAATTGATGCTGAAATGAAGGAAAAGAATTTGTCTACTTTCCATGCATCAAATGTAACCTTGCATCAGCAGTATCGTGTACGTGGTTTTCAAAAATACCATGAGCTGATTGGTACTCTCCTAATGGCAGAAAGAAATAATGAACTGTTGATAAAGAACCACCAATCTCGCCCAACGGGCTCCAGAATATTTTCTGAGGTACATTTTATCAATTCTAATGAGAGTAGACCCATGAACTATTTTCAGGGTCGAGGGTAAGGCCGAGGTCATGGACGAGGACGGGGACGAGGTCGAGGTTGAGGTCGTAGTTTTGGCTAGGGGCGCAATCAAGGTGGTTATTCTTATAACCCACCTCATAAGATCGCCAATTATCACCAAAGGAGACATCAAAATGACTGGAACCATGAGAACTCCCACAAAAAGGGAGGTGGTCCAAGTTCATCAAAGAGCCCTGAGACCACTTGTTTTAGATGCGGTTGTAAAGGGCATTGGTTTAAAACCTGTCGAACCCCTGAACACTTATGCAACCTCTATCAAGAGTCCGTGAAGGGAAAAGGAAAGGAGGTCAACTATATTGACCAAGCTCTTATGAATGAGTTTACTCGACTTGAAGAATCCGATTTCAACAATGAGCATGTTGATACAGTTGGGATTTTACAAATGCAAATGAGATCAATTTTATTAACCATGATCCCATAAATGAGTTCAGTCATCTTGGAGAACATGATCCTAGTGAGGACTTCCTTGGTGATATAACTGGAAAAATGACTGGTGGGAACTGAAAGGGGAAGTTGTGTAAACCCATGGGAATGAAGCCAAACGGTCCGATGTCTTAATTTGATTTTCTTATGTTATATGTATATTTTTCCTTTAAGCATGACTATGTTTTCTCACATGTAATAAAATATGTCTACCTTTTTATCTATCTTATCATTTTCTTGTTTACTTAAAGCTTTGAAATGGACAAAGCCAAAGTCAACCAAAGGATTAATATTGAAGAAATGTGCATACTTGATAGTGGAACAACGCACACAATCCTAAAGGATGAAAGGTTTTTCTTGATGATAAAACCAACACGAACCATTGTGAAGAAAATATCAGGTCTTGTAGATCTGATTGAAGGAATTGGCAAGGCAAACTTTGTATTGCCAAATGGAACAAAGTTTACGATACATAGTGCCTTATTTTCGCCAAAATCCAAACAAAACTTGTTGAGTTTCAATGATATTTATTCTCATGGATTCGAGACTCAGTCTATGACTGAAGGTAACACGAAGTTCATATTACTCACTGTGTATAGATCTGGAAAGAAATACATAGTTGAAAAACTACCAATGCTTCCCACTGGATTGCATTACACGCATATAAATGAGATTGAGTCAAATGTGGTAGTTATGAAATCTTCAATATTAACCATGTGGCATGACTGATTGGGTCATCCAGGTTCAAGTATGATATGAAGATTTTTCAAAAATACGCATGGACACCCATTGAAGGGTCATAAAATCCCTCAAGGAAATATTTTTCCATGTAAAGCTTGTTCTCTTGGAAAGCTTATCATAAGACCATCACCGGGAAAGGTTGAAACAGAATCACCTATGTTTCTTGAGCGTATTCAAGGTGATATTTGTGGGCCTATTCACCCACCACGTGGACCATTTCGATACTTTATGGTATTGATAGATGCATCTAGCAAATGGTCACATGTATGTTTGTTATCAACTCACAATATGGCATTCGCTAAATTACTTGCCCAAATAATAAAATTGCGAGCTTAATTTCCTGATCATACAATCAAGAAAATTAGTGATAACGCCGGTGAATTCACATCCCAAACATTTGATGAATATTGTATGTCAGTTGGGATTGTGGTCGAGCATCTTGTTGCTCATGTCCACGCACAAAATGGTTTGGCTGAATCATTGATCAAACGCCTCCAACTTATTGCTAGGCCATTAATAATGAGAACAATGCTCCCTACCTCAGTATGGGGTCATGCAATATTACATGCCTCTGAATTAATTCGCATCAGACCAAGTGCATATCATAAAAGTACTCCACTACAACTTGCATTTGGTCAAGAACCAAATATATCTCACTTGAGAATTTTTGGTTGTGCTATTTATGTGCCTATTGCACCTCCTCAAAGAACAAAGATGGGAACACAAAGAAGTCTTGGGATATATGTAGGCTTTGAAAGTCTATCTATTGAAATATCTTGAACCTCAAACTGGAAATATTTGCACAACACGTTTTGCTGATTGCCACTTTGATGAGGAAAATTTCCCACCATTAGGGGGAGAAAGAAAACAAGTTGAGAAAGAAATTATTTGGTCTGTACCAACATTATTGCATCTTGATCCTTACACAAAGGATTGTGAAGGCAGAGTACAAAGAATTTTACATTTGCAAGAAATGGAAAAATCAACTTCCCGATGCATTTACACACAAAGAGAGTGACTAAATCTCACATACCGGCTGAGAATGCTCCCGTACAAACTGAAATTCCAAAAGAGAAGCCGTAAAATAAAGTCACTCATGAAATCACAACACGGTTAAAGCGTGGAAGGCCACCCGGTTCCAAAAATAAAAATCCTCGAAAAGAAAAGGGGAAGAAAAATAAGGTGATCCTATGGTGGAGAAAATTATACTGTAGAAATACAAAATGAAAAGAATCGAGAAATTTCAATTAATTATGCTAATACAGGCATACTATGGAACCGAAAAGAGAACATTAATGATGCATTTTCTTATAATTTGGCATGTGATATTATGAATGAAAATAATGGTGATCCTCAACCACGGTCTATTACTAAGTGTAAAAATAGACACGATTGGGTTGAGTGGAAAAAGGCAATTGAAACTGAAATAGACTCGCTCAATAAACGCAAAGTCTTTGGGCCTATAATACTCACACCTAAGGATGTGAAACCTGTGGGATACAAATGGGTTTTTGTACGAAAAAATAAATGAGAAAAATGAAATTGCGAGGTACAAGGCTCGACTTGTTGCACAAGGTTTTTCTCAAAGGCCTGAAATCGATTTTGAGGAAACGTATTCTCCTGTAATGGATGGAATTACGTTTAGATACTTGATAAGTGTAGCAGTTCATGAGAAATTGAATATGCACCTCATGAATGTTGTTACCGCTTACCTATACGAATCGCTTGATACTGAAATTTACATGAAAATCCCTGAAGGTTTTAAAATGCATGAGGCATTAAGTTTCAAACCTAGGGAAAGATATTCGATCAAATTAGAAAGATCTTTATATGGGTTAAAGCAATCCGGACGCATGTGGTACAATCAATTAAGCGAATATTTATTTCAAAAGGGTTATGTCAATGATCCCCTTTGCCCTTGCGTTTTCATTTAGAAAACAACATTCGGTTGTGTAATAATTGTCGTTTATGTTGTTGATTTGAATATCATTGGAACCAATAAAGAAATTCTGGAAGTAATCTCTTATTTGAAGAAAGAGTTCGAAATGAAAGATTTGGGGAAAACAAAATATTATCTTGGATTACAGATTGAGCGCCTCCAAAACGGGATACTTGTGCATCAATCGAATTATACGAAGAAGATAATAAAACGTTTTAATATGGATAAATCAAATCCATTAAGTACCCCAATTGTCGTAAGATCCCTTGATGTGAACAAGGATCCATTTCGTCCATGTGAGGAATCTGAGCAGATTCTTGATCCAGAAGTACCATATTTCAGTGCAATTGGAGCTCTTATGTACCTTGCTAATTGTACTCGACCTGATATTGCTTTTGCAGTGAATTTATTAGCAAGATTCAGTTCAACTCCAACGAAAAGACATTGGAATGGAGTTAAACATGTATTTCATTACCTCCAGGGAACGATCGATTTAGGCTTATTTTATCATAAAAATACGAAACCAATTTTGATTGGTTATGCAGATGCAGGTTACTTGTCAGATCCACACAAAGGTAAGTGACAAACAGGATATGTATTTACTTGTGGAGGAACTGCGATATCTTGGCGCTCCCAGACACAAACACTTGTTGCAACGTCATCAAATCATGCTGAAGTCATTGCATTATAGAACACATTAGAACAACTAGCGATCTTCAACCCATAAACGATCCCATCACACTTTACGAAGATAATGCTGCATGTGTTGCTCAATTGAAGAAAGGATTTGTAAAGTGCGACAGAACCAAACATATTCCTCCAAAATTCTTTTCATTTACTCAAGAGTTGGAAAAGAATAATGTCACCAACATCCAATATGTCCGTTCATGCGAGAACTCAGTGGATCTTCTTACAAAGGCCCTTCCCACCTCAGTATTCAGAAAACATGTTCATGACATCGGCATGAAAAAGCTATAAAACTTATGAAGAGATCACTCTTGCCAATATCAGAGGAAGTTTTGCATGGCTGCACTCTTTTTACCTTATCTTGGTTTTTATCCCACTGGGGTTTTCCAAGGTTTTTAACGAGGCAGCGTAGACACGTAACAAGTCATCCAAGGGGGAGTGTTATAAATATATTGTAAAATGGATGACTAATGATGATGTGTGTTGAAATTGATCCACATGGAGGGTCAAAAAAGGTGTGCTGACTACCTCCCTCCAATCCCATATGTGTTGTCAAACAATCCTGCATTCCATAAATTCGACGCCTACCAAAATCCATGAAGAATAAAAATTGCTTTTTGCTTGTGGAGTCAAAGATGATGTGTTACCCACATCTTCTCACGCCTCCTCCTGCAAAGAAGAAATCAACTTGAGTTTGTTCTTATCTTCTTTCTCCTATAAAAGAAGAGAGCAACACAATCTCTCCACACTCCTTTCTCTTCTTATGTTCCAATTCTTACTTTGAGTTTCATCTTCACTACCACATAATTTTACAACATAAGCTACAATAAATCAAAAGTATCTTCTTACCAATCTCGCTATTCTACCTATCCCAAACTCTACCTCAGTCTCCTCTCACCCCAATCTATCTCCATTCTTATCTGAACCTCATCGCAAATCTCTTCTTAATCTCACCCCAATCTCATTTTTATTCAATTTAACTGTTGGTTTGCATCACTTACACGCTGGCATTTTTTAAATTATTTCCATGAAGCTGTTGGTAATTCTTTTCGCCCATTGTTACAGATCGACTCATGGGATTGGAGCAAACATGTAACATGGAAGATCCATAGGGTCTGAGGCCCATACAACAAATGAAATTCAGTGACCAAACATATACTGTGAGATGGTTTAACTGTCTGCAGATGTGTCTGTCTTTTCAAGGGCAATGGTGAAGCACACACATGACCCATTTACTTCCTTGAACCAACCATGTCAACCTCTTGTGGCTGTTGTGTCCCTGCTTGCTTATTCCAATTGCAAGATATTACTATCACTGGCTAGGCTTCTCTCTCTTTTTGAGCCACAATGGGTTAGTGTTGGAACATGTGTGCCTTTGAGGCACATGTACTTCAATATGTTTTGATATGACAAATATTTTGTTAATGAATTACTTGAGTGTAGGCCTCGGCAATGGGCCGGGCGGACTAACCCGACCCTAGTCATTTCGGATCCGGGCCGGGTTTGACTCTATTTATGATGACCCTTTAATATTATTTGGGTCGGGTCGGGTCGGGTTATCCAAAAATATAACAGCCCTCGGGCAACGAATGGGCTGGGTCAATTTCGGGCTTTGAAAGCCCTTGTGAATAAAACACAATAATTTTTTTTCTTTTTACTGCTCTGTTTCAGGCATGACCTTACAGTATTTGATCACTTAAACCAACCATCGAACCTCATCCTAACTCGCTATACAATGCCTACAATACCAATAACTACACGTTACAATACCTATTACATTTGGCTTTCACCAGTACCATAAGCCAACACATTGGAATTACAAGATTTTACAAAGTGTTTTACATTCTGATCTGAACAGCTTCATCCTTCATCTGCAGTAGGCAAACAAAACTACTATAAGCAACTATGTAGGCAAACAAACAACAGTAAACAAAAGTGTTTCTTGTAAACAATTCTGAGATTCAAACAGCAGCATACATGTACTGTTTCTTGTAAACAATTCAGAGATTCAATCTGAAGATTCAAGTCGAAGTTTAGAAATAGAACCACAAAAAACTTGTCATAATGTTATCAAAATATGGCAAGTAAAGAAAAATTCCAGTTAGCATAAACAATTGCACTTTGTATACAAAATTTAATAGTACTGAAGTATTACTTCAGAAATCGAACCTATTTCATTCTCAAAAAGCTTCAGACTTCTAACTGCAACAAGTAAACAAAAGTTGCAGTTAAATCGAACAAGTAATGGATTATAATTTCAAGTTCTGAAGTCGGTATAAATTCAACAAAATTACCATAAAAAGGCTTCAAGTCTGAGATTGCATCGTCGCCGGATACTCGTCATCAGGTTCAAGTATGAGACTGCATCGTCGCCGGATACTCGTCACCAATCTGAAACAGAAATGCACAAATATAAGCATGTTCGTACTAAAAACAACATTTATGCAAATATATTAACGGATCTGCGATAATTGGAGATGTGAGATTGCGACGAGAAACACAAATCTGAGATTGCGGATGAACACAAATCTGGATGGATATGATACAAACCGATAGTTGGAGATGTGAGATTGCGACAAGGACGCCCTGAGAATGTTAAAGCTGCCCAAACAGCTCTCCTGATTCGTGCCAAGGCCAACTCCCTTGCACAGCTTGGAAGATATTCAGCTGAGGGGGAGAGCGAGGAAGCCAAAAAAGGCATGTTCGTCAAAGGCTACACTTACTAAACACACCAACTAGTCAAAGGCTACACTTACTAAACACACCAACTAGACGACACTGACTTCCAGCATCAGCCACCAATCATTTTTTTTCTTCTACTTGCCGGTCAGTCCGGGAGCCTATTCACCTTACATTTTCATTGTTTTATGTTCTATGTTTTCCCCCTCATAGTGTCTTTACTCTTTTATGTAATAGTCCCAGAATAAGAAACTCTGTGTGAACAAGCGGTTGTAATCGAACTACACTACACATACAATGGCCTGATTATGGTAGAGAGAGATTGTGAGGGTGTGTTGTCGGAATCCGGCGGGTGAAGAGGAGTTGGGGGAGGACAGAAGTATAGGAGAGGGAAATTAGGGTTTCATTCATTTGTTGCCTTTTCCATTACACTCTCCAACACTTAAGGAGATTACATATTTTTTATAATTCAGATAATAGACCTAACTTTTACTTATTACAATAAACTTCCTTAACTTCATTCCGTCACATTCGTCGCCCCTTGAAAACGACCTTGTCCTCAAGGTCATTGACTTCCGGTGGCCTTGGCAACGAAAACATCAAAAACTCGCATCTCCAAGTAAAGACCGAAGCAAGGAGATTCATGCAAAATTCCTCTTGAAAATGACCTTGTTGTGGGAGTCAATCCTAGCCTGTGTTTGATTGTCAGTTATCAAAGT
Source organism: Rhodiola kirilowii (assembly GCA_033675215.1). NCBI lineage: Eukaryota > Viridiplantae > Streptophyta > Magnoliopsida > Saxifragales > Crassulaceae > Rhodiola > Rhodiola kirilowii. The sequence continues at coordinate 1,296,256 of CM066194.1, forward strand.
TTCGATTTCCTTCTTCAACTCACCAATGGTAGTCATGCATGCATTTGCTTGCATCCTCATATCAACAAACATGAAATGGTAATCACACTGAATCACAGCCTCCTCATGAACTTGATCATATAAAGTCTTCACATGGTCACTCTGATCGATGTCAAGCAACAAGTTTGATTTGTTGTCACCAGAATACTCAAGGCATAGTGTGTAATGGCTTGAATAAAAATTAGTTATGAGCTCCTTGACTGCAGGAACCAACTCTAAAAATACTTTGAACTTTGAAATGGTCATCATTTCATTCTCCCGCTCTGTCCTGTCGAGACTTGCTACTACACACAGCTCCCCATAAGTTGTAACATTTTGCGGTGCCTCAAATTCTGAACAGTTGCTACATAAGTCAATATTGTAGTTGCTGGGTCGTCTTGTTCCTCAACTTCGCAGCAACAAGTCTTGGTAAGGGTCTTCGATGCGGACTATAAACTTCGATTGAATGCAGAATTCTTCCTCCTTGTGTGATGAATGAATACTTGGATAGCAATTTGAACCACGTAATCGCTGTCCGAATTCAATATTTCCACCCTATTCTATGCCTTGGGTTGCAGGAAATTTGAATGTGGGATACAATCCAAATTGTTGAAAACACTTTGTTTCTAGGCAAAGAAAACAAAGCACAACTTTGGGTTTGGGTGTGTTGTAAATCAAGAGAAAGGATTTTGATGTTTCTAGCAATTGCACAGCACAATTTCGTGTGTCATGAATGAGAAAACAATCTCAATTTATAGAGAAACAATCGGGTATGAACAGTAGATGCGACTGTAGACTGAACAGGCACCTGTTGCAGTTGTGCGGTCGCACAGTACTGGTGTGCGCTCGCAAGCCAGTGAAACGTTGCAACTTTTTGCCTTGTTTTGCAGCCTTGTGCGGTCGCACAGTACTGGTGTGCGCTCGCACATACTTGACCAGACGCACAGAAATCTTGTGCGTTCGCACAGTCTTGTGTGCGCTCGCACAAACTTGACCAGACGCATAGAAATCTTGTGCGTTCGCACAGTCTTGTGCGGTCGCACACTGTCCCTGTGCGCTCGCACACATGCGTCTGTACTGATCTAAACCCTAAAATCACTAACAATCCTCCCCCATTTTTGGGTTTCCCTTTTGATTCACAAAATACCTAGTTTTTAAGCAAAACACGCATAAGCGGAAATGTCACTACGGATTGAATTTCCGCATAGTGTAATCACGCATATAATATACCCGAATTGAAATGGTGTCACTGAGGATTGAACCAATCAATTCATTTGGGTACTTGACGGCGACACACACATGTGTTACTTCACAAACCGTTAAGTTTACTTGACTCTTCATGGCCCTTGAGTCCCTATCCATTCATAAACGTATTGAGATTAAACCCGATCTCTCATGAAGCGACCAGAAACTTCACGTTTACATAGGTAGATTCCTTTGTGGGTCACACAGCCCAATTGTGCTCCTACACTTAGCACTTTTTCAAGGAATCTATTAAGAAGAGTTCATCTTCAACCTAAACCTTTGTAGGTACTGAACACACACTTGGGGATGCATATTTGTGTTCATCAATCTTCTAGGAATGGGCTCTCCGCATTGAATTCAGCTCTAACGCTAGTTAGATGTGAATTGGGTGTCCCACGACTAGATGATTATATGGGTTTTGTCCCATCCCCTTTATCGACTCGGAAAATAAGTCTCTAGCTAATCCTTCGTCAAGTGATTAGCCTACCTTTTGTTATAACCTAACAAAATTCACAGACATCACCACATGCATAATGAGCTCACTTACTGCACTATGTCTAACACCTAAGTGTCTAGACCACATTGTATACATGGCTAAATCCTTTAGCCAATGTATCAGCGCTGTCACAATGTATCTATATTGGTGATATCGGTCTTTCCCCACAATGAAATTTCATATTTCATGTTCTCTAATCATCTTTCTTCTTTTGAAGCACCGACTAGAGCAACAAACTCATATTTCATTGTTAAACCTATGATGCAAGTTTATTTCTTAGATTCCCATTAAATGATCTTCCCCAAGTAAAATTACCCTTCTACTTGTATAGGGATGTCCTTCCTCATTTAAATCTAACGTGCATCAGAAAAATCCTTCTTATGACCGAAGAAATATAAGAACATATATGCAAGACCAAAATTCATTGTCCTCTTAAGGTACCTATATACCCTATGAGCCGCTTGTCAATGTTACATACTAGGGTTACTAGTATATCGACTAAGCTTACCCACCGCAAGTGCGATGCCAGGTCTAGCATATAACATAAATCAACACTTTTATTAATGTTCTCTTTCAACTTTCAACTTCACTCTTATAAGTCCCAAATTTATCAAGAGTTCCACTCTTATAAATTCTATTATAAAGATTGAAAGAACCAAGAGAAGAATACATATGTCAAGTTAGCAACTTGAATATCAAAGTGTTCTTATTTCTAAATTTAACCTTTGAAATTTTACACCACATGTTACTTATGCAATCAATAAACCATGATATACAAGCATAAACCAAGTAACACGTGTATACAAGAATTATACAAATAAATGTGTTGTTCTAGATTCAACATGCAAGTCACACATGGAGAATCACAATCAGAATCCCATATCAAAACTTGTATTTGATTTAATACACAGTTTTACGACATGTTAAACAACACCCTTTTCAGTATAGTATTCAACCAATACCTATATCAAGGTGTCCTTCACTAACATCAACCTTAGTGAATATTTCAAACCAGAAAATGAAATAATCACTATCCCAGTGACACTTCTAACCATAACTCCACTGATCAAGCTTATCGACCCGATAAACTTACAAGCATAATTACCGGAGTTACACATTAGAAAAATCCTTCTAATTTTATTCTGGTTGAAACCATCAACACACATATATATATATATATCATAATTCATAACACATACACAATAAGGCATTAGCCTAAAGTATGCCTCAACTTCATAATATCAGATTTATTACGTAAGGAGATAAATCTTCAATATTAACAGTCAAACCAATTTCCAGTCTAAGTTAACCTTTCCCTTGGAAACTTAACTTCATATGAGAAGCATATTTTCATTTTTCAAATCAGTTTGAATGAGGCCCTTAACATGTATGATTGCAAAATCATTATAGAGCAAATCCAAGATCAGAACAGAAGCAACATTGCATATCTAGATTCAATACTTACTTCTTGATTTAAATAAACATATCCATATCTAAATGAATCAATACCTTTAATAAGCATAATCTAAGAGCAGATGCATAAACATGACTAAAGTGATCTTTTCATGCATGTAATACTTTCACTAAAGTTTCTTATAAGAGACCGAAACAACTATGAATTCAGTGATAATATGCAATCATGAACTTCACTAATCAAGTTTTATCAGCATGAAACTTACACATTCATGGACTATAATAGCATATCAGGCAGTTCGTCTAATGAAATTATTAAAACACCACATGCTCCAAAGTCATATGCATCATTAACATGCTAACTGATCACATACTCATTTAATATATCAAAATCAATTTTAACTTTCAACACTTCGAAATTTGCCACATAATCAATTTCATATTTGACAGTCCTCAATTATGATTCTATCGAAATATAATAAAATCTCAAATAAGGAACTCAAACCAATCATATTAAATCACGCATGCTTCACTTATTAGACTCATCAATTAAAGAATTAAATAGACAATTTTAACGATCGAACCTGTCCCGTAGATGCGCCTTGTGAATCCTCTATCCGTATCTTAAAGAGACTCATGGTTGACAGTTCCATCTCAAATTTCAATCACAGCCTACTTTAAGTGTTGGGCAATACACACTAAAGACCATGTTTCAAAAACACATCCGGAGCTCAAACTCCTCATTGCCGTTCACATCCAAGAGACTGGAGATTTTAAACATCAGCCCCTTTTGCCTTTAACAGTGTTATGAACCACTGTGTTTCATCCTTCAAATATGATGCAGCTTCCCGAGTCAAATGACTATGAAGTCACCTTTGAACCCAGCCGCAAAACTGAATTGTTTTCCAGCCTGAGATCAGCTTTTGATTTCATCCTTTTTCGAGCCACTGTCGGGGAATTAGCAAGTATCATCACCAAGCCAAAACTGCTCTCCGCACTTGCCATAGCGTTTCATAGAAACACAAATAGTCCCAGCTATTGCAGCAGCAGTTTCCTGCCTCTGGTAGAACATTCCACCATATGCTTGTCCAACGAATCCAAGCCCATCAATTTGTGTTTCTGAGCGAATCAATGTGCCGCAAACCACACTGTTTCAATCACTTAGCCGAACCCAATTTAGGGTACCAATCAACAACATTGGAATTCGTCACAACTCACACCCATTCGCCAGATCATCCATTGAATGTCGACCAAACTCGCAGAGACTCTAATTTAGCAGACTGCCATGTCCGGGTGCCATTGGCAACCCTCCGGTGTCACACGATGCCGACCACTTGGAGTTGTCTTCAATCTCTTTGGACAATTCAGAAGCACCATCATGACTCGCAAGGCTACTGACTCTATCCTTGCCCCAATTTCTTTTCATTGTTTGTTCCTTTCGCAACTGTTGCAGTCTTGCCCGACTCAACAAACTTTGATTCCATCATCAATCCGAGAACGGAGAAGACGTTATTTTTACTCTCCATCTATTCTGTGGACCGGTTCAACCCTTCAATTTTCCACTCCTTTTATGGCAGTCATGTTTCTCAGACGCTCAGCCGCATCATCCTCAATTAGTTTCCAAAGAACCTTGAGTTTCTGCACCAGAAAATAAGATTAAACACAGAAGTTAATTAAGTAAGATTTAATTGAAATATAAATCCTTTTTTAAGCCGTCGTCTGTCCACTTTGCTCCTTCAATGCCCATACGCAGCAACACTTTGGACCATGCTGAAAATTCATTCCTTCATCTTTTTCCAATTTCTGGAACTTGCTCTTCTTCAATTTCACCTTCTCCAATTGCAGCAATACGTTGACAATTCTGAAGATTTAATTGCTTCAAATTTTTCATCTTATCTCATGCTCGCCATCGATAGGAACATATTGAATTCGTTTGTAGTTGCTGGGTCGTCTTGTTCCTCAACTTCGCAGCAACAAGTCTTGGTAAGGGTCTTCGATGCGGGCTATAAACTTCGATTGAATGCAGAATTCTTCCTCCTTGTGTGATGAATGAATACTTGGATAGCAATTTGAACCACGTAATCGCTGTCCGAATTCAATATTTCCACCCTATTCTATGCCTTGGGTTGCAGGAAATTTGAATGTGGGATACAATCCAAATTGTTGAAAACACTTTGTTTCTAGGCAAAGAAAACAAAGCACAACTTTGGGTTTGGGTGTGTTGTAAATCAAGAGAAAGGATTTTGATGTTTCTAGCAATTGCACAGCACAATTTCGTGTGTCATGAATGAGAAAACAATCTCAATTTATAGAGAAACAATCGGGTATGAACAGTAGATGCGACTGTAGACTGAACAGGCACCTGTTGCAGTTGTGCGGTCGCACAGTACTGGTGTGCGCTCGCACGCCAGTGAAACGTTGCAACTTTTTGCCTTGTTTTGCAGCCTTGTGCGGTCGCACAGTACTGGTGTGCGCTCGCACATACTTGACCAGACGCACAGAAATCTTGTGCGTTCGCACAGTCTTGTGTGCGCTCGCACAAACTTGACCAGACGCATAGAAATCTTGTGCGTTCGCACAGTCTTGTGCGGTAGCACTGTCTTGTGCGGTCGCACACTGTCCCTGTGCGCTCGCACACATGCGTCTGTACTGATCTAAATCCTAAAATCACTAACAAATATCCATCCTCAGTAACCTGCAAGCAGCCAAGTTATTCTTCTTTGACTCCAAATATGCGAGCCCTGTAGCAGCTCGTAGCTTTGCAGATGTGATTGAATCATGAACCTCCGTTGGTGGTTTTGTTTTGGCAACATGGCTGGATACACGAGAAAAGGGACTCATCTTAATGCTTACTAGGATATCCATTCCCTCCTCAAGAAACAAACAGTGTTGGTCATGATGCACCGTCTTGATGTTAAAATATGCTCCAGGTGGGAAATCCATAGTACTAATGCCGAAGTTGTAAGCAGGAGAAGCTGCCAGATACTTTTGAAGTTCAAAATTCAAAAGTGTCGGAAAATCCATAGTACTAATGCCGAGTTGTAAGCAGGAGAAGCTGCCAGATACTTTTGAAGTTCAAAATTCAAAAGTGTCGGAAAATCCATAGTACTAATGCACGGTCGAGGTTGTAACTGTCGGAAAGGGTACCATTGGCTGTAGTAATCATAACTTGCGCACTTGCCAAACAACCCGAAGCCATTAGTGAAAATGTGATATTGCTCCATGGCTCGTGTGCATACATACCAAAGTGATTCCCAATGGATTCCTGTAAAACTTAGAAGGAACCTGTCATCAACTCTGCCTTTAATATTAATCATAGTTTCATCCTCAACTGTAGAAAACTTGTATAATTCGGCCAGAATCTTCAGTTTCCAAACGCAGGGTTTTTGAAGGAGCCGATATGTTGAAGATTTTGAAAGAACACCAAATAGTGTACCGATGATATTAGCACTGAAAACACCCTGAAACATTATCTCTGAAGGTTCTCCCAGTCCCATTAATAACACCATTGAAGAAAGTCCTTGCATATTCCCAATTGTGTAATAAATAAAAATTTGACTGCTCTTACAATTCAATTTGCGAAGCCAGGCATCACCCACAACTAAACTCCACCTATGAATCCAAAAGAAGCGCTGATCATGTCCAAAACTCTGCAGCTCAAAGTAATAATAATTGTGTATGAGTAACACACAGCTGCATCGTTCCATTGAAGCCTCAATAAAATTAGGGTGAAGAGGAGTTGGGGGAGGACAGAAGTATAGGAGAGGGAAATTAGGGTTTCATTCATTTGTTGCCTTTTCCATTACAATCTCCAACACTTAAGGAGATTACATATTTTTTATAATTCAGATAATAAACTTAACTTTTACTTATTACAGTAAACTTCCTTAACTTCATTCCGTCACAGAGATACCAGCCGGCTTGTCTGTGTGTGTTAACTTAATTACTCATTTAATGTACTTGCCTTTCATCTGTCGGTTTTCATTTCCTCGGCTGCTCCACAGACTATAGCCCTAGAATTATTATAAGATAAGCTGAACCGTTGCGATGAGCAATATCATACGAGTTGGATATGAAATTACACTAAAGGGTTAATTTGTTCCTTAGAGATAAGACAATTTCACAACAATTCTGAACGCATTAAAAAAATCCAATTTAACACCATTAAAATGCGCAGAACGAAAGAATCAACCCACCCAGATTATATAAAATCGATTGAGCGGTGATGGGGAAGAAACTGCATAACGTTGCTAGGGTTTCGATTCGGCGATATCTAAGCGGAGGTTCCAACCCACCCATTTTTGGGTGTTTTCATAAATTACACTAAACACCTCTAAAAGATGTGAATATTTTCAATTGGGTCCCTGTTGATGTTATCTTCTTTGAATGGCTTATGTGCGCATCCTGGAATTTTTTTTTATTTTGTCCTGTTTTGAAATTCAAATCTCGATTTTGTCTTGTTTTAAACTCGAATATCGATTTTCCTTGGTTTTAATGAATTCGGTTTCAGGGAAACCGATTTCGCTCATTTTCGATAAAATTGATTTAGGGAACCCGGTTTGGTTGATTTCAACGAAACCGATTTTGGAGAAACTGATTTCTTGACTATACACCTTGATGGACCATATTTATATGATCCATTAAGTCAGTTAAACTCACCAAATTAGACACTTTGTCTATTTAACTTTTGCTTGTTAGTTCCATTATTAATCTACAGGGTATTTTGAGGTTCAGAGAGAAAACAAGCTAAAATGGGGTTCTTAAGGCTAAAAAGGATCGCCAAACAGTTCTGACCAAGGAGCCGTACCCAAGGACCGAGAGGAACAGTAACGAGCCCGGTCCCAGTACCGAGTACCCTAGCCGGGTACCGAGAACACCCGGATGCGCCCGAGCGCATGTGCCGAGTACCGAGACCACAGCCGGGCCTGCGCCCGAGTGCCTGAGGCGATGCGCCCGAGTGCCCGGGAACCTACCCGAGAACCTGCGCCGAGCGCCTGAAGCCGACAGCCGAGAGCCCGTGAATTCATGCCATCCTAAGGCACGACCTAGCTACGATCAAATCCAACTTTAGCATCCTTCATGGATCCGGCCTAATATCACCTCAACATGCAAAAACCGTCGGAAAATAGACAAGAACGCAAGGCTAAAGCACCGACCCCGGTTGAGGCCAATCAAGGGGAACTTTCGACTGATTTGAGATTTTGGCCATTCTCCGGCCAAAATCCGGCTTAACTCCCTTGATGAAAACAATTTCTAATGGTCTTGTCGTTCAGAATCAACGGTCCGCAACACAATCTACTCCGGCCAAGATTCCGGCCACATTCCGGCCGACTTCCGGCAACTCCGGCCAAGCTTCGGTTGAACCCCGATGATGCTCCGATTAGACCCATCTAACCGCCACCATGCTCTGGTCATAATTTTGCTCCGGTGAAAATTCCGGCGAAGTTCACCTAAAAATCCATAACCGAACTATTACTATTCCGGTCGGCTTCACTATTCAGGTGGATGCTTGAAATGGCAAAGCTTAACCGAGGAGCTTAACCTCTCTTTAACACCACTTGGTTGATCGGAAATGACTGATCAAGTGGATGCACATAGGCTAATATACCTTGAAATGGGGTATTAGTCTAGCTAGAGCAAGTGATCGATGCCTTGAAATGGGCTAGACGGTGTAACTAGTGCTTGAAATGGCCTGGTTACACTTTTGAATACATAGATTGATCATTAGCGGTCCATGATAAACGGTTCTAAGACACAAGGCCCCTAAAACCGAATACCTTTCCTTTGATAAAAAACCAACTCGTCACTTTATTTTCAGTCCTATTATCAACTGCTTACTTTCAGTACTCTTTATTTTCAGTACCTTTACATTCCGCAAACTGACTTTACTTTCACGCACCTAACTTTTACTTTCAGTACATTTACTTTCCGCAACTAACTTTACTTTCAGTACCTAACATTTACTTTCCAGTCATTTACTTTCAGTACGCTTACTACAGACTTGTTCAATATCAGTCCATACCAAAAGTATGTTGATTAGTCGATATTGAACTCGACTGTTCCAGCACTTTACTTTCAGTCATTTACTTTATGCTCTTTACTTTCAGTACGCTTACTACAGACTTGTTCAATATCAGTCCATACCAAAAGTATGTTGATTAGTCGATATTGAACTCGACTGTTCCAGCACTTTACTTTCAGTCATTTACTTTCTGCTCTTTACTTTCCGTCGCTTACTACAGACTTGTTCAATATCTGTCCATACCAAAAGTATGTTGATTAGTCGATATTGAACTCGACTGTTCCAGCACTTTACTTTTAGCATTTACTTTTAGTTTTGTATTTACTTTCCTTACTTTCAGTCATTTACTTTTCAGTACTAAAACCACAACCAACCTACATTATTTTCAGTACTAAAACCTCAACCAACCTCAATCACGCTTAAACTCTGTACGAATCCTTAAAGAACTGCTATCCACCAATTTTCCTTGGGTTCGACCCCTACTTATTCCTTTACTACCCAAATAGTGAAGTCGCATAAGTAGTGGACTTATAAATTAACTTTTGCGTTTGCCTCGCGACAAGGCATCCGTCAAAATTTGCGCCGTTGCCGGGGAAATTGGACTTGTTAAAATGGATTAGTGTTCTTTTCTTTTCATAGTCCACTATGTCTTCATGGATGACTCAGCATCTCCCTCAGTTTGGAGGTACAGTTGGAGAGGACCCTGTAATACACTGCCAACATTTCCACCATATATGCCGCTACATGAAACCTGAAAATGAGGAGCTAGAAGAGTTTAAAATGAAATGCTTTAAACTCTCTCTAACTGACTTTGCGACAGTATGGTATTACTCATCAAATGCTAGTTGTGTAGGTTATTATGAGGACCTTCGTGCTCAATTCCTGAAAGAATTCTCCCCCCATCCTTACGACATGACACCCGAGAGAGGATCATCTGCCTTCAACAATCCCGGGATGAGACTTTGGACGAGTACTACACGTACTTTGACACCATCGTCTCACGCTGCCCGCACCATGGATTCACGAATGTGGTTCTTCTTCAAAAATTCCTTTGTGGGATGAGGCCAGTTGATCAGTCAAGGATTAATGACGCAGTAGGAGGATCAGCCATGCACTTAACCATGACTCAAATGTGGGATGTTATAGGTGACTTGGCCGAAGCCACAAAACGAAGGCCAAATAGAGGAATGCAGATTGTAGAGGCTAGTCCAGAGAAGAATGAGGAAGACACTGCTGAGGCCATGTTAGACGAGTCAGAATCCGAAAGCACAGAAGAGGAACCCACTTGGGAGATCACCCCCGAACCATCAGAAGACCTAGAGCCAGACACCGATCTAGTGTGGGATGAAGAAAAGCCTTCATGGGAACTCACTATCGAACCGGCAGAGGAGGAAGTCCGGAACGCCACTGGCGTGCTGCCCAAGACATACCCTACTCTCACTACCGAAGCAACCGAAGAAATCAACCAAGACCAGGTCCTCACGGACAGTTTGGCCATTATGGAACCGGCCCTTATAATGGAAGCTTCCCAACTTTTTCCCTTGATCAATATGCAAATTGCGGAAAACTATGTGGTCAATGGAGAGCATGAAAGAAGGATGGAGGAAGGGCCTGAGCAGAACGACTCCTTGATGAAGCATTATCTCACTACAACTAGACAAGGCAGCCCTAAACACAAGAGAGCCAGACTCAAAAGACCAGCGACTACAGTTAAGGGTCCCTCGCCTTCTCAGAGGTGTTGGAAAGAGAAACCACCAAAACAATGGGAACAGGACCCGAGCACATCATCCCACAATAACCTTGGGAGAGTCAAGACAAGAATCAACGCAGGAGCCGCGGCAAAATTTGACATGAGCCACCCATGGGATCCAAACTTATGATCCAGGAGCGAGGTACCGTCGAGCTAACGACGTTAAACAAAGGCACTGGTCGGGAGGTAACCTTACATCTATCTTACTTTCAGTCATTTTATTTTATGTCATTTAGTTTTTGCCTTAAGTCATTCTCACCTTTTCTGTATATATTTGCTTGCAATTGACTTTTGAACTAAGTCGTGCTGTGAGGCACGCCTTCGTTCAAAAGTGTGGGGTGAGAACTGCCTTTGTACATAGTTAACATGCTTTCTTTTTTCCTTTTCCCTTAATATTATCTTTTTGAAAATATGAACTTGAGAATGTGAAAAAGATAGATCTAAATTCAAGCATTTACCTTGTGAAATCTCAACTGTTTAAAGACTTAGGATGTAACTTCTCATTTGTCCCTTTGTGCTGAGATATACAGGGGATGTGGAGTTGATATAAAATGCCCTAGAGAGGCTTGACAAGCATTCGAAGGATTGAATTTCGCTATATGGTTTACGAAGTCAGTGGAGGCTGCACTTCGGGGTTCAGTAAAGATTAGAATCATCTCCGCCGTGCAGCGTTTATGCAAGAGGCGGGACGGGAATCAAACCGTCCTATCTCTAGTCCTAGTAGCCGGGAAAATAGATGAGCGACCCTCATCTTGACCCGCGCGAAACGGCGAGGATGAGAAAGAGCGGGGAGGTATTTCCATATGCTCTCGGGCGATGATTGGACCTCCCAAAAGGCTGAGAAAGTGGACAAGCAAGTCACAAAGAAGCAAAGCTCGAAGAAGCAAATCAAGGCCGAAGGCCCAAAATTGTGAAGGTTTTAACCGAACAAAAGTGAAGAAACTCCAACTCAAAATCAAAGGCCAAAGGCCAAATCACTTCAAAAGTTGTCCCTCATCAAAAGGAAATCAAAGAGCTCCGATCACTGAAACCCGAACTAAATCATGTGCTAGAGAAAGCTACAAGAAAACCATATAGTGCGAATCGGCCCCGAGAATGCAGTCCAGGAGCCTGAAAAGGGCTATCTCCCGAATCATCCGAATTAATTTGTATCTCGGCTCGAAGGTACAAGTATCAAGTTTCTTCTAAGTATTTACACGGTTTAGATTGGTAACAAGTAAGTAGTGCATGAATAGGATAAATCTAGTCCCACATTCTCACCTTCATATTTAGAGTTTTTTTACTTGGATTTGTGTTCAGCCCTCGAATAGCATTGTTCGGAACAAACAACTAAAAGTGTGGGGTGATTTGATGGACCATATTTATATGATTCATTAAGTCAGTTAAACTCACCAAATTAGACACTTTGTCTATTTAACTTTTGTCTGTTAGTTCCATTATTAATCTACAGTGTATTTTGAGGTTCAGAGAGAAAACAAGCTAAAATGGGGTTCTTAAGGCTAAAAAGGATCGCCAAACAGTTCTGACCAAGGAGCCGCACCCAAGGACCGAGAGGAACAGTAACGGGCCCGGTCCCAATACCGAGTACCCCAGTAGGGTACCGAGAACACCCGGACGCGCCCGAGCGCCTGTGCCGAGTACCGAGACCACAGCCTGAGGCGATGCGCCCGAGTGCCCGGGAAAGTGAATGCTTGAAATGGCAAAGCTTAACCGAGGAGTGATCGAGGAGTTTAACCTCTTGGTTAACCGAGGAGTGATCGAGGAGTTTAACCTCTTTTTAAGGTTAAGTGGATGCTTGAAATGGCAAAGCTTAACCGAGGAGTTTAACCTCTCTTTAACACCACTTGGTTGATCGGAAATGACTGATCAGGTGGATGCACATAGGCTAATATACCTTGAAATGGGGTATTAGTCTAGCTAGAGCAAGTGATCGATGCCTTGAAATGGGCTAGACGGTGTAACTAGTGCTTGAAATGGCCTGGTTACACCTTTGAATACATAGATTGATCATTAGCGGTCCATGATAAACGGTTCTAAGACACAAGGCCCCTAAAATCGAATACCTTTCCTTTGATAAAAAACCAACTCGTCACTTTATTTTCAGTCCTATTATCAACTGCTTACTTTCAGTACTCTTTATTTTCAGTACCTTTACATTCCGCAAACTAACTTTACTTTCACGCACCTAACTTTTACTTTCAGTACATTTACTTTCTGCAACTAACTTTACTTTCGGTACCTAACATTTACTTTCAAGTCATTTACTTTCAGTACGCTTACTACAGACTTGTTCAATATCAGTCCATACCAAAAGTATGTTGATTAGTCGATATTGAACTCGACTGTTCCAGCACTTTACTTTCAGTCATTTACTTTCTGCTCTTTACTTTCAGTATGCTTACTACAGACTTGTTCAATATCAATCCATACCAAAAGTATGTTGATTAGTCGATATTGAACTCGACTGTTCCAGCACTTTACTTTCAGTCATTTACTTTCTGCTCTTTACTTTCCGTCGCTTACTACAGACTTGTTCAATATCAGTCCATACCAAAAGTATGTTGATTAGTCGATATTGAACTCGACTGTTCCAGCACTTTACTTTTAGTATTTACTTTCAGTTTTGTATTTACTTTCCTTACTTTCAGTCATTTACTTTTCAGTACTAAAACCACAACCAACCCACATTATTTTCAGTACTAAAACCTCAACCAAGCTCAAACACGCTTAAACTCTGTACGAATCCTTAAAGAACTGCTATCCATCAATTTCCCTTGGGTTCGACCCCTACTTATCCCTTTACTACCCAAATAGTGAAGTCGCACAAGTAGTGGACTTATAAATTAACTTTTGCGTTTGCCTCGCGACAAGGCATCCGTCACACGTGCGTGACATTATTTGATTCTACGCGAACCCCAAAGAATTGAAATTTTTAGCCCCGTGGCAAATCAGGGTTGGGGAAACCGGTGTCGTGTAGAAATCTTTTTTATGTTTCAGAACCATATGGCCACTGATTTCCCAGACATAAAACACCGTTCATTTGCAAACCTCACTCTCTCCAACAAGCTCTCTCACTCGATCATAATGGCACACAGATGCTCACTCGCTCTATCTCTCCTCTGCCTCATTTTCACCAACACCACCATTGCCCAATCTCCGGCAGCCTCCCCAAAATCCACACCCACCATTCACCATTCCAACTCCCACCGCCTCCCCACCCAGCCTCACTAAATCTGTATCCCTAGTCACCACTCCCACAGCCTCTCCACCTACATCTTCAACTCCTCCGCCACTAGTGACACCTCTGACCGCCACCCCTGTTGCCTCTCCACTGTCTGCTGTAACCCCAGTGGCGTCTTCACCAGCCATTACACCCAGCCAACCTTCCAACAGCTCCAGTTGCTTCTCCTCCGACTGAGGTTCCTGTTTCGACATCCACTGCTAACCACTCCCACTGCTGTTACACCGACCAATGACACCACCACACCTGCTCCTGCTCCATCTTTGTCCAGCCATCCTGCACCTGCTATTGAGGCTCCTGACTTCGCTGACTCTCCTGCTCCCACCACTCTAAATGATGAGAGTGGAGCAGTGAAGGTGACATTGGCCATGGAATGCGCTGCAGCAACTATTTTTGGATTCTTCATGTGAGGACTACGAGTTAGAGTGACACATTGCTAGAGAGTGGAGTTTGCGCTGTAGCAACTCAAACGGTAAGTGAAACCGGTTTCTGCCGAATCGCTTTCATGTAAATGAGATCAGTTTCCTGCGCCGATTTGCCACGTGGCCTGAATTGCATTTCTTCCGGTCCACGTATGACCAAATAATACCACGCATGTGCACAGTTAGCAAACCTGTTTCTCCCAAATTGATTTCGTTGAAAATCAATCAAACTGAAAACCGTTTTATCGAAAATGAGCGAAATCGAATTTCCAAACCGATTTTATAAAAAAACAGGACAAAATCGATATTTGAATTTAAATCTGAACAAAATCGAGATTTGAGTTTCAAAACAAATCCAAAAAGAAAACTCCTCATCCTGGGTATTATGATAACTAGAAGAATCCACATTTGGCGGCGGCGCTCTCTCTCGTCCTTAAAATCTCCTAAACGAAGATCAACATGGCCTCCTCCATTTCCACTCTCTCACCAAATCCACTTCCGAATATTTGCTCACATGCCCACCTTAGCCCCCACCTATCTCAGATGGGCATATTACGCAGCCTAAATCTGAATCGGCGGATTTCGAATCGGCGGTTTAACGCGGTTTCAGCTGCGATAAAGCAGGACACGACTCTTTGGACACAGGCGCCATTGGTGAAGGTGAAGCCGGCAGCGGAGTCGCTGTTTCATATCGGGATTGACGTGTCGGAGTCGCCAGAGCTGTGCGCGTCGTATGAGAGAGCCGGGCAGTATTTGCAACTGAGGATTGGTGATTTCCCAAAGCCTTCTTTTCTGGCGATTGCTTCGCCGCCATCGCTTGCGAAGGAGAAGGGGGTGTTTGAGTTTTTGGTGAAAAGTGTGGCGGGGTCGACAGCAGAGGCGCTTTGTGGATTGGAGAAAGGGGATGTTGTGGAGTTGACCAAGGCGATGGGTGGTGGATTTGATTTGGATCGGATCTCGCCGCCCGAGGAGTATCCGGTTATTTTTATTTTTGCAACTGGATCTGGGATAAGGTCAGTTATTGTTTTCAACCGTGTCTAATTTATTCACAGTTAGTTGTTGCTGCTTTTGTATGGTACCTGTTTTAATTCTGGATGTGTTTATTTGAGGTTGTTAATACAGCTGTATCAATGTTTTATAGGAAATAATTTATAGGTAATGATCGGACCACAGAATAAAGGAAAAGAAAAAAGAACTTGATGTCAGTTGTTGGATTTTGGAGTGATGATCAATTGTAATCCATAAACATTTTTTAACCTACAAGAAAATGAAATGAGCAGCTTTTCAATTTCAGTTGTTTGAGAATAGTCTATAGGCTGAATTCAGATTTCATTGTTGAGAGGAGTGGTGTTGGCCTGAAAAGGTTAACCTCAATGCTGGAATGGCACCTTTAATTGATGCTTTGGAACACATTTTGTAAGCAAGTAATAGAAAGTATGCTTTTTACGATTTCGAATATGAAGTTGGTGTCTTAAACATAAAGATGACACTTATTAATACCCACATACCTACAAATGATAACACTGATGTAGAAATGGCACCGTTTTTTTTCTTTCTTTTCACCCGCCTCTAAGACTCTACATCTTATCCCTCGACCACTACTTATTAATACCCACTATGTGCTTAGTTCCTAATAATTTGGGGTTTGAGTCGCTTACCATAGATAGTGGCTCTTAATGAACCAATTGAATGTCTATATCTTTTACATGCGTGGCTTGTAATCATATATATTCCTTGTTTTTCTTGCAGCCCAATACGATCATTGATTGAGTCAGGATCAGGATTTGGTGCAGATAAGAGGTCTGATGTTAGGCTATATTATGGAGCTAGAAACCTACGTAGAATGGCTTACCAGGTATGATTAACTGGGGTTTTTCCCTTTAACTATGTATTCATTCATTTACTTAAGGCGGAATGTCTGTCTGCAAACTCTCAGGATAGGTTTAATGATTGGGAGTCTTCTGGTGTGAAGATAGTACCTGTATTATCACAGCCTGACAGCAGCTGGGAAGGTGAAAGTGGCTTTGTACAGGTAGATTTTGAGTAACCTCTCACTTTGCTTAACTCATTCCATTTTTTTTTTAATTACTCGGGAGAAATATATATAACTTTCGTTGCAGGCTGCTTTCGCAAAAGCAAAATGTATATTCAAACCTCAAGGAACGGGTGCTGTCTTGTGTGGGCAAAAGCAAATGACAGAGGTATGAGAATCACTTCTTACCTAAAAGCCACAGTTATATATCTCTGATCGTTAATGAACTTTAAAGACTCATGATCATGAATATGTTTGTGTTGCTTGATTTAACATTTTCCACATGCTGGTTAACTGTTGATTATGTTGTTTGCAGGAGGTTACATCTCTACTAGTGGCGGATGGAGTATCAGCTGAGAAGATACTGAAAAACTTTTGACAGTAGCTTGTCATATAGTAATATATTGTATACAGGGACGAAGCCAGGAATTCAAAGTTACCAGGGCTGGAAGTTAGTGACGTAAAAATTTTTTTTGAGGTTTGGAACCCAGTTAGAAAACCCATCACTAGTAAACGATGAACCTTTAGATGAGTCGGTCTCAAATAAAAAACAAGCAAAACAGTATGTTTTATCCTTCTCAATAGAATACTCAAGTCAATGCCACTGTTCAAACCATGAGCTATTAAATTTTCGATACTAACCTACATCCCAAGTACTTGGATAAGCCTTTAAATGGGTTGATTTGCCCCTAACACCACATAAGCTCTCCGAACATAGAGCATGAAGCAATCTGTCAAACATCACCAAACAACTGACATAGCTGACCGTAGTGTTACGAATAGCAATATGTAGATCTATATTTCCATAGGCTATTATTGTATATGAATGTAAAACTTTTAGTGCCATTCACTGGATGTTAAAAGATAAAGAGAGTTGTTTATTTACCTGTTTCAAATTTCCCAGGATTAGTGTCAACACCAATAATTCTTGAAGCACCCCTAAGTTTGGCAGCTTGAGCAACCTGACCATTTTGAAATGTAAGATTGTGGCTTCACAAGCAGGTGAGGTGAGGAGACATAATTTAGAAATATTTTTTTACACCCCAAACAAAGCTATACTTACAGAGAGGCCAACAGTTCCGAGACCAAGTATTACTACTGATGACCCTTCTGATACATCAGCAACCTTCCAAGCTGCTCCCAATCCTGAAGAGAGAAAATCAATTTTAGTTTGTAACTAGGCAGACAATCAGCAACCTACTGATGACATTGTTGTATTCTGGCTAAACAAAACAGTATTGCACTAGAGTGTAGATGACCAAGAAAAATAATTTGTTCATACAGAACTAAGATTCTTAGTACAATAAATTCTTGACACAACACAACATCATTACTTAACAATAAGGATTGTGCAAATTCTAAATGTCGGATTCTAATATAATAAAAGGCACTATAATCTAACAACTGCAATTCAGCAACACTTGTTCATAGAGAATACATAGAAATTGAGCAGAAAATCAGCATGATATAAGGAACAACATGGAAATTCAGCAGGCAGCAGCATTCAAGGAACAACGAACAACAGGGAAATTCAGCAGGCAGCAGTCAGCAGCATTCAACATAATGAATGATTCAATTTTCAGGGACATGGAAATTCAGCAGGCAGAAGCATTCAAGGAACAACATGGAAATTCAGCAGGCAGCAGCATTCAACAGAATGAATGATTCAATTTTCAGCTCAGCAGCAAATAGCAATTCAACAGAATAGAGAATAGAGATTAGAGAATAGAGTTGCTCACTTGCTCAGCCTCAGCGGCTCAGGCGCTCAAAATCAGCCTCGGCAGTCAGCGGAAGAAATTGACGGAACTCGGGGAAGAATAGAGCCTTCGATACTCAACTCAACGACAAATCGACAACAATAGACAACAACATCAGCACTCAGCACTCAGCAGGTCGCTCGCAGTCGCATCGCAGGTCGGAGTCGCAGGTCGTCCTTAGGTCGGAGTCGCAGGTCGCAATTGCAAAGCGATAGTTAAAAAAAAAAAAAAATTGGGCTGAAAACTTACCCGGGCTGCAGCCCGACCAGCCCACCACGTAGCTTCGTCCCTGATTGTATACATGAGGGGGTCCAAAAGATAATATGGGCCGTTGATTTATGGGGTCGTCAGATCCTACAATTCTGATTCTGATACGCTCTCTTGGTCCAGAAATGATGTGGCTTTTTTTTCTGCCATGCATTCTTTTAAAGACCTCTCCGATTGATAGGCATGGTGCTACGTGTGTTATATGAGCTATATAAGATGCATCAGTAAACCTTATTAGTCCGTCCTAATATAGCAGTCAACAGTCCCAATTTCATCGTCTCGGTTACTAATCAAATATTCAAAAGCACAAACACTACAAATAGGGCAATCTGAGAAATAAACACTAACAACTTCACCAGTTACTAGGATTTTTGTGCCTTCAAACTGCCGTCTAAACATGACTACTGTGTTTTGAAACTCCCTGCACCATTCTCTGGGCCTTAGTTGACTGTCAGGTTAGTGTTGGTTCTCCTTCTCACACTCATGAAGCTGCTGATCAGAATCAGAACGGCTATGCAATCGTCTGTGATGCATACGGTGCTTTTTGTGCTTTCTGCCTCTAAAAGGACTGCCTTCATCACTGGAAGAGCTAGACGAAATAGATTCAAATCCATGATGTCGCTTGTGGCTGTGCTTCTCACATCTTTTTCTTTTCATTACATGTACCTCGTCGCTAGAAAGGTCATATGAACTGAAGTCTGGCTTTCTATAGAGGTTGTGATGCCTGGACCTGCATCTCTTAGTGGAGATGTCAACTTCATCACTTGACGAGTTTGAATTTCTAGATCCCAATCGCCTGCGATGTTTTAGGCTCTTTGATCTAGTCCTTTCTTGAAGTTTATCATCTATATCATCACTTGAATATTCAGAATCACTCGAGTCATGATGCTTGTGCCTCCTGGTGTTGTGCCTATTGTGCTTCTTATGGCCTATCCTGGAAAGTCCTTTCTCACCAATATCTGAGTCACTGTCGCCATCAGATGAAGAACTCAATCTCTTTCTGTGTTTCTTGAGAATCACTTTGGACTTTGCTTTTACTTCAGCTTGTGCCTTGAGCGCAACCTCTAGTTTTTGTTCCCACTTCAAAGGGGCTTCCTTTTTTTCCATCACCTTTTTGGCTTTCTTTTGGAGCATCTGCATAAACTTTTTGCTGTCCATCTCAGAATAAAAAAGAGACAAAAAAATCTGCATTTTGGAATGTGATGCAAAAAATGCATCTCACAAAAGAGGGAAAAAAACAATGTTAATTGTACTGCTACAAATCAGAGGGGAAACAACTGGAAACACAAAGCATAGTCATACTAGAACTGTAGGTCTAGTAGGTCTATAGTCAATTGATGGATAATAAGCGATCTATTAATAATGATTATCATCGCATCCACTTGGAACATGATGCAAACATTGACAAATTGAAACGATGTAATGCAAGTGAATGATTTGATGAGACATCTTACAAATACCTGGTCTTTAGCAAATCCTAAATTTCTTGGTAACAGCCATTGTCAAACAGATGCAGTAATAAACACATGTAAAACAAATGCTGTAAAAAAACTCATGTAAACCTCAAGTTTCCGAAAGGCACAAATTCTAACTAGTGGGAAAAGTGATTAGCTATCAAGAAGAGAGCCTACTAAGGAATCCTTCACAAGTCTTATGCAGCACTTCACAAAGGCATAACAACAACGGAGTCAGGAAATACAGCCTCCCATACTATCATCCAATAGGTTCTAGCATGAATATTTACACCCATGAACCAAAATCCTAAGAGAAATACATAAGTGTGAACCAAATTTCCTAAACGGACAGAAAATAAAACCCGAAATCAGCATCATGGCCAAAATCTAAAAACCAGAAGAGATGAGATAACACTTATAGCCACCAAGACACAAGCTTGCATTTGAAAACCACGACACCAACTCATGATACCACGTGTTACGAACTCACAGAAATAGAGTTAGAGAATGAATATATTAGAGAGTGATAGAAGATGAGAAGATAGGGCTGATAACAATTCATTGACTGATTAAAATAGCAACATATGACCCTTAAAATAGCACATCCAACACCACTTCCTCAAGACCCAAGTAATCCCTACCTTTCTGACCATGTTCATCACAACCCAAAGAAATCAAATAACTACCAGAGACTACTAACAGAATTACTTGGTCAAGAATCACGCCATCTTCCAGCTTGGATCATGACATTCGACCTCCCTCGAAAGAATTCGTGTTCCAAGAATTCAATTAACTCTTCCACCTGCGGAAACTGAGAGTTTATGGTATTATAATCTTCCCAAGTAGCGTCATCTTGGTGATGATTTGCCCATTTAATTAATACTTGAAGAACAGCCTGATTGTTGTGCTTAACTAGTCTTCTATCCAATATAGCTCCCGGCTCGGACTCTATTTGGTCTTCTTCAGTGGTAAGCGCGGAAAAGTGACAGCCACTTGACCATTCGCTACCAGCTTCTAGAGTAATGAAACATGAAAAACAGGATGTAACAAACAATCACGAAGTAATTCTAGTTTGTAAGCTACATCACGCACTTTAGCCAACACTCGGCATGGTCCATAATACTTGGCTGCTAGTTTGATGCTTGAGCGGGTTGTCAAACTGGTTTGTTTATATGGTTGGAGCTTCAAGAAAACAAGGTCATCCGCAGAAAACTCAGGCTTACTACGGCTCTTATCATCTTGAACCTTAATCCAATTTTGAGCTAGTGTTAGAGATTCAGTCAAATATTGAGACATCTAAGCATGTCTTGTTACAAAATCAGTCACCACAGCAACAGAAAGTTGTTCATCCTTAAGTCCAAGAATGGAAGTAGGTATGTATCGGCATACCACCTCAAAAGGAGAGCATTTAAGAGCTGAGTGATATTTATCAAAAAAAAGAAGAAAAAAGAGAGTGATATGCACTGTTATACCAAAACTCAGCCATTGAAAGCCATTTAGACCACTGCTTAGGATGTCGAAAACACATCGCCCTTAAATAATGCTCAAGGCATTAATTTAGCTTCTCCGTTTGACTGTCCGATTGAGGTTGATAGGCTGTGCTGAGGTGAAGTTGAGTACCAAAACAGAGAAATAATTCTCACCACACGTTGTGTCCTTCCTTTGAATAAATACAAATTTTATTCTGTCTCTATCAGAGACAATTGTTCCGGCAACCCGTGAAGCTTGAACACATGATCCATGAGATAGTGTGCCATTTCAATTGCTGTATAAGGATGCGAAAGGCAATGAATTGACTAGTTATGCAATCCCACTTGGGATGTGTGCTTGCTCATTAATGGTTTCCTGTTGTTGGCCTAGGTTAAGTACCTCCCCAGCGGTAACATGTACTCCGTATTACCTTATGTGTTAGGTCTGGGGTTGTGCTGGTATTTCCGAGTCGGGTCTTTGTATGCCACATCTTTCTATCAAAAAAAATTTGGTAAGTACTCTGCAGCCAAAAAGTGGTTGTTGTGCTGTATCCCTGACTTGGTATTTCGAGCGCTCTTTTCAACCTTGTCCGTTTTGAGCTTAGAAACCCAGCTAGAGTCTGCTGTATTTTCTATTGAGTCTTCATTTTGAATTTGGTCTATCTCTGACCCTTTCCTCCTTGCCTTTGTCCTTTTTGTCTCAGCTTTGTATCAGAGTTTGCCTTTTCTGAAGAATTCAGACTGTTCATGATAGCCTCGAGATTAGGTGTGGTCCCAACATTTGAGCTATTGGATAGCGTAGCCACCATCCCACGGCCATGCTCCTATCTGCCTTGAATAACCTTTTCTGCGAACATCTTCTTTGCCGGAGCTACGAAATTATCATCCTCCTTAGATGTTCTCCTAACAGAATCCGGCTCCTCCTGGGTATCTTGCAACAAGGATGAGTCATATTCGCATCCGTTGAGGAAGCAGTCCTCCAACACTGATATGAAGTAAGTCCTTCTACGAGTGCCTCCACTTCTTCCACCACTCTATTCATCTTCCAGTTTCTAATAGGATTCTTGCTCTACCTATTCCGACAACTTGCAACAATCTATCATCCATCTTCAAATAGTGCCCTTGAACTGTTGCTTTTTTTTTAAAATTTTCATCACCCCAAGCTATGCATGGGAGACCCACAATACTTACCCATGTTGTTCTGGTTTTGGGTGGATCCTCCTCCTTCCATGGTTCACATTTTTCATACCAGTGTTGTAGTAGCCCACCGCTCTCAGCCAGGACCTTATCCCTTTGTGTTTCATCCTGAAACTTCATCAAGACATTCATCCCTCCCATTGATATTAGCTTTTCGAATCCAATTCCGTTCAACCTCATTTCCTTCTCTATTACTGCTAGAGGGAACAAATTCCTTAGCCTTGCACTAGCACATCCTTTGAACCATTCGCCATTCTCGGGAATGACATCAAGCTCCACTTCCCTTATTCTCCCTAAACACCTCCCAAGCTACCCATGTCCTTCCGACTTTTCTACCGGCCTCCATTCTTTTTTGGCTTCAGTGTTGCTTGCTGCCCTTTTTCGATCCCCCTCTTTTGCCTCCACAGGTGGTTGATGGTTCCTCTTGTCATGGTCAGCCATCTTTACTGACAGAATTTCACCAGCAACCTTTACTTCATCCCAGCGGGCTATGGCTAACCAAGCTTCCTCCTTCGTGAGAAACCTAATGAACCCAAACCTTGATCTAGTTGCACTCCTCCACTTTGCCGGAATATAACCATCCATGGTCCTTACTCCTTCCTATCTGGATGAACAGGTTCCTCAATCTCCTAGCATCCCATTCTTTCGGAATGTTGTCTACAAACAGGCTTATCAGCCTCTCCCGCATTGGTCTCACCTTTCCTTGCCTCCTTGCAAGCTCTGGTGGCCTATGGTCTCCGCCTCCCCTTGTTCTGTTCCACTGCAAACTGAAAGAGGGAGTTTTCTCTCTCATCACTCATCGGACATTACACTAAGCTAGCCCCTGATGGGTTTCCTCTAGTGGGTAGGGTTAGAAGGGTAGAATAAGTATAAGGTCGTTTCGCATTAACTTAAAGACTTTGGTTAAATGCTCAATATGCAACTGCAACTCCTTGCTATAAATGAGAATATCATCAAAAAATACCAATACAAATTAATGCAATACGGGAGATGGCACCTGATTCATCAGTAGTGATTGACATGTGGCCGGTGCATTTGTGGGCCCAAAGGGCAGCACACGAAACTGGTGATGCCCATGTCCTAAATGCAGTTTTAGGAACATCCTCTTCTTTCATTCTGATTTGGTGATAGCCCGCTCGAAGATCAAGCTTAAAAAAATCTTTGCTCCACATAACTCGTCGAGTAAATCATCAATGATTGGGCTCGGATATTTATCTTTGACAGTTCGGCTATTCAATTGACTTCTAAAAATTGTTGGAGCTGTGATTCGATTTCCACTTTTTGAAAATAAGGATATAGATAAGGACGAATAGAAATTGCAAAGGATCCCGACATCAAAGTGATTCCATGGTCAAGAGTTCGTACCAGAGGTAGTGTGCAAGGCTCCTCAAAAAGATCTCAATGCGTTTAACTTTAACAACTCCAGTAGCTGCTTGCTAAATTCTAAGGGAAATTCATGTGCTCCCAGATCACTCAAATCCATTGTGAAAGCCTCAGGTTGTGATAGGTCAGTATTTTCCCAATTTGTTAGAACAACGTTAAATAGCCACACCACTCCAATAACCTTTCTGATGTCAATGACCTCGCTGATTGTTCGGCCAATAAGCAGCTTAATTCTATTTGTTTAGCATCTCCATCTCTATGACCTTTCAGCACAATATCCTTACCTTTACTTTTGATGGTCGCTTGTGACCAAATAAAATAAAAAATGACTGGATTCACCTCCTGCATCCAATCAGTGCCAAGAACCACATCATAAGTACCAAGGTCTAAAATACGGAAATCGCACTTGAATTAACTGCCGCACATCTCCCACTCCAAGTTAGGACAAAGTGCGCAACTTTTGTCCCATTGGCTAAGGTGATTGTCATTCCGTTAGTGTCCATGACGTCCAACTTCAACTCTCAAACGAGATTGGAGCTAATAAAGGATGACATACTCCCAGTATCCAACAAAATTAGTATTAATCTACCACGTATACTCCCTTTTAATTTTAAAGTCCCACTGCCGCTGCTACCGTTGATTGCATGCAGTGATAACTCCCCATATTCTTCGGCAGTTTGTTCATCCAAGTCATCATTTTGGGGTTCATGTATCTCATCAGCAATCTCATCAATGGTGTTAATTACATTGATTTGATGATTCTCACACATGTGTCCCTTAAACCATTTGTCACCACAATTTTAGCATGAAGGATCTTTTCTCCACGGGGTGAGCTCACACGCTGGAAATATCTGAGGTCGGGCTGCTGTTTGAGAAACATTTGTAGAAGGTGTGCCTTGATTTGATGGTCCTTTAGATAAGGCTTTCCAGGCTGTGTCATGTAGACGTGCTTTATCAATAGCTTCCCCAATGGATCCTGGGTTGTGAGTTCTCACCAAGGATTTGAGTACATCAGTAAGACCCCAATAAAACTGTAAACAAAATACCTGTTTGAGAGATTAGGATTCTCCCTTAAAATCATGCCTTTAGGCTCCTCAAATTTTTGCACATAGTCATTGACACTTCCAAATTGTTTTAGGTGATTGAACTCTTCCACAACATTACCAGAAATGCGAGTCCCAACTCACTGACATAAGTGTTCAGCAAATTCAGTCCATGTGGCATGCCGATGATGGAGGGACCAATCATCAAACCATGTTTCCGCCTCCTCGTCTAAATGCAAGCTGGCCAACTCCACTTTTAGAGCTTCGTCCACTCCATTGATTGCAAAATATCTCTCGCACTTGCGAATCCAATACCTTGGATTAGTAGGATTGAATTCAGAAAAATCCAATCTCATTTTTGGATATAAATCACCAATGCGTCTTGCCACAGGGAGGGCATTGACGCCTGTCACAGCTTGTTCTTGAATGCCATGAGGGGGTGCTCCAATTAGTCCTTTTCCCAAAGGGACGAAACACTAAGGTCTGAATTTCTGCTTGCACCTTTTCGAGCTTGGCATTCGTCTCGAGTCTCCTTATCTCGAGTTAGAGTAACAATAAGAGCTCCAAGCTTCTTGAATTGATCGGAAGAGCGTGTCTCCATGTCACTGATACCACGTGTTACAAACTCACAGAAATAGAATTAGAGAAGGTATAGATTAGAGAGTGAATGAAGAAGAGAAGACAGGAATGATAACAATTCATTGACTGATTAAAATAGTGACCCTTAAAAACTACTTCAGTAAGACTACTAAACTACCCACTAAAGCACATCCAACACCACTTCCTCGTGAAGTAATCCCTATCTTTCTGACCATGTTCATCATGTGTGCACTCTGGGAAAGACACAACCCAAAGAAATCAAATAACTATCAGAAACTAACTTGGTCAACAATCACGCCATGATAAACTCTTATCTGTGTCTAAAAACAGCATACAAATTTTCAAGAACCGACAAATAATATGAAATAACAAAACCCTAAAGTTTTTCAACAAACGAGAGTCAACCTTTACGAGTCCGACCCCGGGCATGACAATACAATCAATTACGTTTCACTTGTCAACTATACTCGCCAAAAACCCTAAAAAAAGCCTTCCAGCCCTACAAAATCGACGAACAAAAGCCGCGGGATTTATTCACTAAAACATCACAAACCGCATACCTGTCGATTAGAGAATCGCCGATGCGCAGACGACGCCGAAGACGATAAAAAAGAGAAAGAATAAGCCGGTTTACAGGAGCAAGATCCGACCAGCAGAGGCAGAAAACAGGAGTGGGAATGGCTATATTCAAACTTATTTGTCTATCGTCCTCTCCAGAAGCTTCTGCGAATCATACCTTTTTTTTTGATAATCAGTCAGTTTTGAAACTACAAGCAGACAAACGTGTTCCGCCGCGTTGTTTGGGTGTACTGGGCCATGGGCGAAAAGCCCAACTATTTTTTATGGGCGAAAAGCCCAACTATATTACCAAAAGGCGTGTTTGGACTTTGTCAGTTTGACAAGTAGACCGAAAGAGCCAATTCTTACTGACGAAATCAATCCGAAATCGTTAGATGAAAATATATTGTGCTTTTTTAAATTTGTGTAAATAAAAGAGGGGTACTAACTATCACTCATTGATAAATCATGACTTGAACTATACAAATTGACAATTAAGGGTAATTTCAAAATATTTTAATCCTCATATAAATCATAACTGATAAAATATCACTATGTCAATTGACAAAGTTAACTAAATGAATGAATTGAAAAAGTCTTCTTGCCCTTAATTGTGAAATTAAGGATTAAAATATTTTGAAATTATCCTTAATTGTCAATTTTTTTGGACCATGATTTGTCAATAAAGGATAGTTCATACCCCTTTGTCATTTTCCCTAAATAAAATTCTATAAAATTAAAATGCTAGTCAGACAAATGGCAACAATACACAAATGATACACCCTCTCAAAAGCGCAGATGAAACATCATGTTCACATAAAACATATGTTTTATGATCATTCATAAAGCATTTACTGGAAATCTCTCTCTTTCGCTTCTCCCAAGAAAGCCTCGAAGACTCCTGAAGAAGCAACCGAAGCCTTCCAGCACCTCCGTCGGCGGGCTTGGGCCTTCGGCCATGGCTGCTGCGCCGTTTCCCCTGCGCTGCTCTTCTTCCCCTGCGATGCTTCTCCTCCTCCGTCGGATTCCTAGCCCTACCGTGGATGGGGTGTATTGGGTGGTGGCGGTGTGGCTTCGTGGCGGATTGTCGCTGGGTTTGTTGACGACGTTGACGATTCAGCCTTGGTTGGAGTCTGTCGACGTCTCGCCGGTGATTGTTTTGGCTTGATGTACAGTTTTCTTTTGTGCTTGGTTACTGTTGGTGTTAGATTTCCCCCGTTCAGACCGGGTTATGTTTTGACCGGGTGAAATCGATTTGTTTTTCGACCGGAAAATGACCGGGTTGTAATTTTAGCCGGATAACGACCGTATTGTAGGTGTCGCCGGGTAACACCCGGTTGTAGGTGTCGCCGGGTAACGCCCGGGTTGTAGGTGTCGCCGGGTAACGCCCGGGTTGTAGGTGTTACCGGCTTAGATCGGGTTTCTCTTTAGCCGGGTAAAACCGGCCTTTTCGATGGGCATGTGGGTCTGTTATCTGTGCAATGAGTGGCGATTTCTTGTGCCGTCCAACTTTCATTGTGCCCTTTTCAAGCCGAAAGTTATGGTAATGTAGCATGTGGGGCGTGTTTATCAAAAGAAAAAAAATGAAAAAAATAAATAAAGCATTTACTGATTTGTCAGATTTTGAAAACACAAACAAGTGGTCAAAACTCAAAATTTAGTAAAAACCAAGAATACACAAGCTGCCATGCCATTGTCACTCAATCCAATGTAACGAATGCATACCTGAACCAATCCGTGTTTTATACATTCAAGGTTCCGTTGCAAGTCTTCGTTGATGTTTTATTGGCGCAAGATTGTGATCCCACAAACTCAGCCTCCCTTTGGGGGCGGTTTGCATAGAGAATCCAGAGAAGGAGACAGAGCATGACGCCTGCGGAGATGAGACCCAACCCTGCATCAACTATCTTCAGATTCCGTTCCAGCAGAGGACAATACTTGCCGGTAATCACTAGGAAGGCATCCCTAACGAAGTTACAGTCTTGGAAGCTCAGTAGTGGTGGGGTGTAGTGCTGCAGAGCATAGCTTTCGTTCACAGCAGCAACTAACTGAGCATACATGACTGGAGTCACTTTCCCCGGTGTTATGCATACACCCATCTCCGACACTTGGCATGTAAAATATTTCCAAACCTGTATTAGACCATTTATTGAAAGACTTGGCAAAAAACTTAACAGTCAATTTATATTTTCCCATAACTCTCTGAGTATCCATGTAGCATACCTCGGAAGCATTTGCAATAGAAACTTCTTGAGAAGTGCACTGCCGGTCTTGAAGGTTATCATCGTAAGGGTAGCAGAGAGCGGGCATTGATGCCCCGGATTGATTGTAGTAATAACTAGTGCCCTTTGGTGGATAGGTGTTGGCGTAGGTATATATGTATTGATTGACCACGCTAACGATGTCATTGACGACTAATTTGCTCTTATAAAGAGTTTGGTTGGTGGTTCTCTGATCAACACACGGAAGAACATTACTTAGAGCAGATTCGGAACGAGGATTCGCCACCCATTCCTCCATGGCCACGCAGGTGTCTGTTATCATACTGAAGTAGAATAACATGAGATTTATTTGGTATTCTTTTCATAATATATGTACTCCTCAAGTACTTGAAACATATAAGATCATACTTGTTGAAGATGACAAAGGCGCCACATAGAACAAAAGTGATAGCAACAAGCAACCACCCGCTGACAATGAAGCTGCAAAAGAAAATGACAGAAGAACAGATGATGCTGTGAGAACTACGAAATGTTGTTAAGTGCTGAATGGGACTGTAACTGTCTGTCAGCCTACAGAAAACTTACATGTAAATTGCATGCTGATGCCCAAGAACTGATAGAACTGAAAAGAACAATTCTGTGTATTACAAAACAGGAAACTCATGAATTTCAAAATTTCCTAGTAGAAAGTAACACTTACCCAGGCCGAGCAGAGATAGAACAAGCATAATTGCTGCTACCGAGATTAGCACAGACCGTCTACATCAATGAATGACATTTAAGACTTGAGAATGCATGCCAACAAATCCGAGAAAGCAATAATAACAATGGAGTCTATGACAAAATTTCATACATAATATTGAAGACTCTCCGGATTTTCTTGGAATTTTCTCTTGTCTTTTCTTCAATTGTATTTGCTGCAGTACTGAGCTCCATATCCAATTTGTCGATGTCACTCATAACATCAGATGGAAGAAAGACATGGGCCACACTGATATTCTTTGCAAGGGATAGATATTTGGTGACATTTCTTAAGGTCTGAACTGTGTAGTCTGATCGGCTAACAACAAATTTTACAGTACGAAAAACTTCACCATGGAAATCACCTTGCCCAACTGAAAGAAGAATACACCCAATCCTGTTATACAGACACGATACATCAGTTTGAGCCAGAAGGTATATTTATGGCAAAGTTAAAAACACTATTCAGGCAAAAAAAAGACTGGGGAAAGGATTATTACGCTGTAGCAGACGTGAAGATTAAAAGCATGATGAGACAAATCTTATTGGCATGTTCAGATATTTTGCCTTTGATATTCATTCTCCATCCAAGGAACAGATATACCACGATAATCAAGCCAAAAGTAACAAACCATACTACTGCAAGAATGAATCCGAAAGCACCTGTGAAAGCAACCGACTGCAAATAGAACAATTAGCAGGGTGACAGTTGTGAAGTTTCTTAAGGGCGATAAGCCAATTAGTGGAAATGAGACAATCAGAGCATTGATATAAACACAATAATCCCAACTGACAAGTCTTAATTGCAGCTTCAAATTCTAAATTAAGGTATTGATGCCACCATATACAGATCAACAACAAATCTCAAATTTTTGTATCATAACATAGATATAGAAGTTGAAGTCCTAATATGCTCTGAGGTGACCACTGCACATTTGGTCCGCTATTCTGCCAATGATATTGTCCCCAAATGGTTTTCTGCACTATTGTTCTTCGCTTCTTCTCTTGATGGAATTCATTAATCTTTCTCCAAGAGCAGATTCTTGGGCTACAACTAACGGATATGCTACTTTAACTTGACAAGAATCTACAACGACCACTTGAGAAAATAAACATCAATCGAAATCGGTTTTGCTAATAGCCAGTAAGACAAAAAATGGACATAAGATGTATATATCATGTATTAGACAGGAGAGTCATATTCTGCGTCATCCTAAAAATAAAACATGAAGACCTACCGAAAAGTAGTGCCGATTGCCAATGTCCCATCCATCTTGATAGTGTTTAAATCCCCGTAAAATATCCGGTCTATTTGTTCTACTTGCGGCCAAGACAAGTGATTTTGGAGGTCCATCAGGCTCAGGTCCAGGAGCTAGATTAGCATCTATTATTCCATTATTCCAAGCCCCTAGATTGTTCTCTCCTGCAAATCCATGAATCTGTCACGATTAAAATTTAAAATTATAACTTGAAACATCGACTTAACAAGCAAAGAATTGAACTGCAGCTTCTATAAACAAGTGATCAATAAAACTTACCTATAAAGGTTGAAAAAAGAGAAAGAGAGAGACTATTTTACTGGTATTGTTGTGCTGTAGTTTAGTGTGTATAGTATTATTCTATGAAACAGAGCACCCAACATCTGCAGACTCAGTTGATAAATGATGCACAAATACTATTGAAAGCTAAAACTTTAAGAACTGAATTGAGCTCCAAGGCTCACCACTTTCCAATCCAAATCGACAATTCAAGATACAAATGAGTCTATAAAACTCCAAATCCTCTTCGAATTTCCTCGCGTTTTCCAGGTCTCTAAAATCCAATCCGAATGATAACATAAACACAACACTCAAAATTCGACTACCAAATCTATGAAACGAAAGATGCAACGACCCACCAAAAATCGAGCTGATGCGATCAGCAGTGAGTCCCTGTCCACGAACCGAGACCGAGCTCAAACAGCAGAAAAGTAACACCACGATTATACCATCGTAGATCTTCATCCTTAATCGAACGATCTCAACAAAACCAAATCGTCGCGCGCCGCAGAACCACTCATCTCGGTAAGTAGTGATACGAAGACGGAAAAAGACGAAAATTGCGAAGTGCTGCCGACACTTAATCTACTGTAATGTATTCTCACGGGGCATTCAAAGAAGGCGGCATAAAGAGAGAGGGTGAGAAGTCTTGCGTTTGGTTTTAATTCTGAGATTGGATTTAACATCGGAAAAAGGCATGTGAACGCAAGCAGCTTGGTGCTGGCTGCCGCGGATGAGGAGAGACGAAGTTGGACGGGAAGCAGCGAAAGAGAGCAGCTTTATCCTTTTTTTTCGTTTATAAACGAAAATGCCACTGACAAATATACGTGTTATGTGTTAATTAGTCATATCTGCCAGAGTGAAGAGTGACGAGTGGGCAGCGGAGGGTAGTTTGGGGATTACAGAAAATGTAAGCAACTGGGGACGTACGAGTAGTGTTTCTGAAAAGGACTGGACTTAAAGACAAGGAACTACTTGGTCCCGATTTGGATATGTGTTCAGCAAAACTGTAACGTACTATACAATGTATACATTTCGCTTAGCCCATTTACAAGTGAGCATTATTTTTTTCAACTATCAAATCGAATAATGTTACCAAATTCTATTACTTCAATTCAATTAGGAATTTAGAATGAAAATAGTTGGATTGGAACTAGATGTCATTACTGTGTGCAAATGGGGCATGATATTGAGCATTGAGTTGACAATGGGCATGGGGTCGATATTTTGGAGTTTAGAGAAACTGAAAAAGGTACATACTAACCAGGGCCGGCCCGTTATCTTTAGGGGCCTAGTGCGAGATATCAAATGTGGCCTCCTATATTGACGGATCCAGAGCTTCGTGTGAGGGGTCTCAAAAAATTTTTTTGATGAATAAGGGTATAGGTTGGATTCGGTAAAAAAAATTCGATATATATATTCATTATATTTGATGATATAAGCTATTTTCTAGTAAAATATCAAAGTTTAAATTTATATAATATTAAGGTGACCGAAAACTAAGTCGAATATTAAGGTGACCGAAAACTAAGTCGAAACAGGCTATATGTTTGAAGTCCGCTAATGATTAGCCAACTTTTTGAAGCTCATAGAGACATCATTCGGTGTCCGTTGAAGATGATCTATGTTTTGATAGAAAGATAATTAAATGTTCTATAACTTTCATGTTTAATGCAAGATAAATTTCGGAGGTTAAGCTGATAAAAACAACGATCAAAGATAGATGATTATTAAAATTTGCCGAAATTGAGGGAATTTGAGCCAATCTTCTGAAGCTCATAGAGGCGTCATCTGGTGTCCGTTGAAGATGATCCATATATGTATAGAAAGCTAATAAAATTTTCTATAACTTTCATGTTTACTTAAAGATGAAATTTGGAGGTTAAGCTGATAAAAACAGCGACCAAAAATAGATGTTTGATTTTGTCGAAATCAATGGGGTCCGAGCCAACTTTCGGACTCTCATAGAGGCATCATGTAGTGTCCAATGAAGATGATCTATATATGGATAGAAAGCTCAATGAATGTTCTATAACTTTCATGTTTACTCCGAGATGAAATTAGAATGTTAAGCTCAGAAAAATAGCAATCGAAGATATATGTTTAATCAAAAAATTTCACAAAAAAAATTGTGGCCCCTTTGTCGTTGGGGGCCCTGTGCCTTTGCACGTTTTGCCTTGGGGATGGGCCGGCCCTGATACTAACATAAAGTTGGTAGTAATTTATTTGAGGAGAATGAGGGGCTGTCCATTTGAATTTATATTGACTGAAAATTAATTTGTATTAACTGATATTAACTTATAATGACTGATATTAACTTATAGTGATTGATATTAACTTATCTTAACTGATATTAACTGATGAATAGTAATATTATGATGAATATGGATGATGAATAGTAATATTATGATGAATATGGTGATGAATAGTAATATTATGATGATGGTGTGATGAATAGTAATACTATGATGATGATGAATAGTAATATTATGATGATATTGTGATGAATAGTAATATTATGATGATGAATAGTAATACTAAGATGATGATGGTATGATAATGATGGTGATGAATAGTAATATTATGATGATGAATAGTAATATGGTGATGATGATGGTGATGAATAGTAATATTATGATGATGAACATTAATATGATGATGATGATGGTTGTGATGATGGTGATGAATACTATGATGATGATGGTGATAAATAGTAATATGATGATGATGGATGATGATGGTATGATGATGATGATGGTATGATGGTATGATGATGGTGATGGTATGATGGTATGATGATGATGATGATGGTATGATGATGATGGTGGTGGTGGTATGATCGTGATGATGGTATGATGATGATGATGATGATGATGATGAAGATGAAGATGATGGTATGATGATGATGCTGATGGTGGTATGATGATGATGAAGAAGAAGATGATGATGATGGTATGATGATGATATGATGATGGTATGATGATGATGAAGAAGAAGAAGATGATGGTATGATGATGATGATGGTATGATGATGATGATGATGATGGTATGATGATGATGATGGTATGATGATGATGATGGTGGTGGTATGATGATGATGATGGTGGTGGTATGATGATGATGGTATGCTGATGATGGTATGCTGATGATGATGATGGTATGCTGATGATGATGATGGTATGCTGATGATGATGGTGGTGGTATGATGATGATGGTATGATGATGATGAAGAAGATGATGATGATGGTATGATCTCAAAGACAAACAAAATGTTTTCTTTTCTTTTTTCATGTCGATAGACGACAACCAGTCTCCTCTCCACGCTCAGCGCTCTGTTTTAATTGCTCTTGGAAATCATACTTATTTACGAAACACTGCCACTGGAGGCTTCACGTGGCGGTGACGGCACCCGTTATGTAAGTGGGCTTTAGCGTGGGCCCTTTTCGTCTTATTGGGCTCTTTTGTGGTCATTTGATTTGATAACACGTGGCGAGCGAGGAGCGATCCGCTTATGATTGTGGAACCGGGGCCGACCTCTCTTTAATTAGCTGAAGATTGTGAGCCAAAATTAGATATAAATTTGATTTTTCGGTATATTTCTTACGAATCATGTCATGATTCTATCCTAATGAATTATAAGTCATTTCGTCAAATTATATTTTATATGAAGTGTATCATAATTCGTCGTTTACACCTGATTTTTTTTTCCCGAAAATTGATACAAAATAAAATTAGAAACGAATTCAAAGAATAGAATGGAGAAAAAACAATAAACCATTGAACCAATAAACCATTCAAGGAATTCGAATAAAATAGGACACGTATCAGCTTAATAATCGATTTATAATTTTTATTTATAAATTGGTTTGTTTCTGAATCGCACCTAACTTTAATTACTAAATAAAAATTACAACATTAAAAAGTTGTGTCCTTTTATTATTTCCAATAAAAAGTTAAAGAAGGAAGTCATCGACCTATTCGATCACTTCCGTCGCTGATTTAACATTTTCGTCGCTAAGATATCTTGACACATTTAGCAACGAAATTTATAAGTCGTCTCTAAAATTTCCTGAACAAATCAGTAACTTTCTTTCTACTCAAGATTTTGTACAGAGTGAATGAATGCGAAGAAGCTGTTTCATGGAGAGTAGAAGGATGGGCCGCACTTGCACCTCCATCCCTCCGGCTCATAGTTCGCATACTGCAAGCCAACACGGCTGGTGATGGTTGGCACTTGGATGGGTTCACAGGGGCTGCAGCCATCACAGCTTGGAGGTCTTGAACCTATCTTGGTCACTTCGTCTTTCAAATCTTCAGCATCCTGCAGAATCAGGTAAATCATGGGACAATGAGTGTTGATCATATATCAAAGGTGATTACCTAAGCTTCAAACAAGACTGTTTTCGGTAATGTGATACCTGATGAGTCGAGTTTTCGACTCATTTATGGTCATTCTTCACTATAGTTTTGGGTCGTTTCCGACTTTATTTTGATGTCATTTGACCTCTATGTCTACATTTTAGGTAGAAAACAAGTTTCCCCCATGGTCAAGGCCTATATATGAAGATTGGTTGAAAAACAGAAGTTTCGGCGCAAAATACGGAGTTTCGGGGCAATACCGAGCATATTGACCATTGCATCTTGTTTTGGACCTAGAGGGCTCGTCCGACCTCCGAATTGGTTGATTCAAAGCTTGTTGGAAAGCTAACTCAAAGGGCTACAACTCCTTAAGAGACTTCAAGACCAAATTCAGCCGGGAAGGCAACCAAAAAGGCCCCAGTCGATCGACTGAAACTCCAGTCGGTCGACTGGAAAAACGAAGAATGTGGGGGGCTCTGAAACTTCATTAAGTCGATCGACTGGGAGTCAAGGCCAGTCAAGCCTATCCCCAGTCGATCGACTGGAGGGAAAAGTCAGATTTGATGCCCAAATTTCAGCCGAATCTATAAAGGGAAAGTAAGGGTTTTGGACCAAGTGTGGAGGTTTTTGGGGAAAAGAACATTGGAAAAGAGGCTCATACAAGGTCATTCAACATCATCCAACCAAGGAGAAGTGAAGATCAAGGGAGTTCAAGGATTAATCATCCTATTTCTATCCCTCTTCTACTCTACTTGTTGTGTAAAACCCTACTCACACCATGTTGTCTTACATGATGTGTGAGTAGTGGATCTTGTGTTTAGAGGGTCTTATGACTCTCCTTGGTACTCTTGATCATGTATATACATTGATATTCATATAGATGATTGTTGATTTCATTTTCTCTTGTGTTATGAATGGTATGCACTCTAGGTGTTCGACAAAATGCCTAAGTGACAATTTGGACCTAAAACTCGAACCTAGGACTTGGAAACCCTTGGGGATAGTTCTAGGATGGAGAAAATGATCTATATCTTGAATCATGTATATGAACCTTAGAAAGTTGATTTCATTTTACTATGATCTTCATGATTGACATGTCTCTAAGTGTTTGATAAAATGCCTAAGTGACATGTTTATGTTAGAATTATGATCTAAGTATTGAGAGATCTTAGTGATGGTTTGTATATAGTAAAATTGAATTTAACCTACATTTATGAGAGTAAATGCATGGTGAGAGGTGAACTAGAACTTTATGCATATAGCATTTATGAGAGTAAATGCTATATAGTGGATCAACACCCTTTAATTAGTGAGATCCTAACTAAGATGGCTTGACTAGGATTAGATATGCGTGATTGCCTAATTCTTAGTCTAAGCTAGGTTTAAAACCTATCAACTCATACTTAATTGAACTCTTGTATGCATGATCATTGAGAATTTGCCAAGGAGAGGAGTAAGTCCTCGAAACACATCTTACTTAACGTTTTTCCCCAATTACTAACCACATAGGATTTAGATATATTCACTCTTTATACATTTTTGTTTAGAATAGCCGAATAAAAACACAATCTTAAATAGTGCATGCCCTTGGCTTGCTCCCTTGGGTTCGACCCGGTACTTTACCGGTCATTATAAATGTTTTGACACTATATTCGATCCTCTCTTCATTGATACTATTCTAGAGGTTAAAAAGAATTAGTTCGTCAATACCTCTTGTGACATTGAGGGCATGGCTGAAAGTCCAAACTGGTTAGTTTAAGCCTGCAAAGTTGATGCCAGAGGATCAGATTGTGTAACTGGAAAAAAGGCTGATCAGGTAAATAAGCAGATTGTGGTTTGAAGTTGAAGTTGATATATAGCAGGCATTTGATACCTGGTTGAAGAGCAGGAGCTGGGGCAGAGGGAATATAAGACCTGCTGGTGGCAGAAACACAGCTCATGATTTGCAATAATAATACTGCTGCTGTTACTATAACAAGCCTGCAGCTGCCGATGCTTCCCTTCATCTTGCCAACACTAAAATTGAAATGATGATTACTAAAGACTTGGGCTGTAACTGTAAGAAGAAGAATAATGAACTGCTCACAGTAGCCTACTAGTATGTTTGAAGAGGAATGATTTGTAAAAGGGTACGGCCGTGCGTAAGTGGGCCCTGGGGTTTTAGTGTCGACCACCGCGGTCGGTTGACCAGGCTTGTTAGCTATAAAATCGTACACTTTTTAGATTTTGTGTCCCTTTGGGGCATAGTTATGTAGCCTTTATGGCTTCTTAAAATGAATGAATGACTTGAATCGGAAAAAAAGAGTAAGAAATGGATGTGAGAGATGCATACACACCAAGGCAACAATTGGGAGAAGTAACTGACAAAAATCAAATCCTCAAGAAACAACAGGAAAGGTTATGTAGTAGTTCTTGTCTTGTCTTGTAGTAGCTGCTTACTAACTCAAAAGTCTCACACTTGTAGACTTTGCTTCACAAACAAGTGGTTGTTTGTCAAAAAGGACAATCGGCACGCTAATTAAGAAAAGTAAATAAAGTACGGTGAGAGAAAGAGAAAGATGATAAGAGTGTATATGGAAGTGGGTTCCACACAAGAATTATTATTTTTTTTATGATTGAAAGTATAAATTTTTAATAAAAATAAATATATTTGGTATGAAAGAGATGATTAATATGATTATTGGGTTGTATATAAAAGGAAAGTGGACAAACAATAGGGGATGCTCAAAAAGGAAAGTGGAGAAACAAAATGGAACAGTGGGAATAGTAGTTATTGCCTCATATGGCTATCAGGGAAACATAGCTGTCTGTATCCACTCCCATTTCTCTTACCTTCCATTACAAGGCAATCTCTGATCTCTCCAACCCATTACCAATCTGATAGCTTGCTGTGATGGTTCTTTTGGGCAGAAATGGCAGCACCCTTTTTGGGTCCAGAGAAGAAAAATGGAGCAGATGAGTATGGATCACTGGGACTTTAGAGAAGAAATGGGCCTTGGCATTGATTGCAGAGCCATGAGCTTTTCCTCGCATGCAAGTTCAACTGCTAAAAAAGGAAGAAAAAAAAATCCAATGTGCAGAGAAGTCAATACATCTGCAAGAAAGGATATTAAAAGGGAAATATTAATAGCAATGTCTGAGACCAGTGCAGATCTGCAAAAGAAAGTAAATGAGTTAGTTACTGTACTGATGGGATAAATGATTACAATGGTGCAATCTGGGCCATCAAAGTCTTAATCCAATGGCTAGCTGCTAATCTCCCTCCTTTGTGATCTGTCTGTCATTGAATCACACACAAAAAAACTGATGCTCCTCTGGTTAGCTTAGCTGGATACCTGCAAAAGTATGAACTCTCATTTACTTACTGCCTCAAGATATTCCAATATTTATTATCAGGCAAGTTAAGGGGGTATAGTAAGATATTGCTGTTTATCTAGAAAGACGTGGAAGTTTAAGCTCCGAAGAAAAGTACTGGCCGAAGGAGTAAGTCCAGGAAGACTGTGAGTAAAATCTGAAGCGTCCCAAAGAGGTACCTTGTAATCATTTCTTTGTAATTTGTTAAAATATATCCTATATGGCTAAGTTTGGGAAAAGGACCTGAAAGGCTCAGGGAGATAGTCAGATCCAGTTCTTAA
Organism: Rhodiola kirilowii; assembly: GCA_033675215.1. Taxonomy (NCBI): domain Eukaryota; kingdom Viridiplantae; phylum Streptophyta; class Magnoliopsida; order Saxifragales; family Crassulaceae; genus Rhodiola; species Rhodiola kirilowii. Next base: position 1,335,118 of record CM066194.1, read on the forward strand.
ACCCGGCATTTCGTAGGATATAAATTAACTTATTACATTATTTGGATGTTGGGAACTCTGGGAGTAACAACTTAATAAGGTTAAATAAAATGAAGAATGGCCGAACGATTTGAACAATCAATTAGAAATTGGTACCAGAACTCCAGGACAGCCGACCTTGAATTCTTGAACCTTGAAAACACTAAACCTAAGCTACCGGACTTGACAAATAACATTGCTGTAATATACGACAAGTTACTACTACTCTCCAGAGTAAGCATCAAGTATCAATACCAAGTGACCGACCTACTCTCCAAACAAGCAGATCTGGTGGAAAAGAGGCTCCTCAAACTTGAAGCCAACCAAGCCCAGATCCTCAGTTCCCTCCGAATTCTGGAAGACAAAGTTCTCTCAAGAAGACTACCAACCAAGGAGGAAGTACTCACACTTCTCAATGAGATTAACTCTCATTCAGAGGAACCTGCACAAGAAACCTTACGAAAGATCGAGGCCCGGCAAGAAAATCTCCTGCAAATTGTCAGCGACCTCAAAAACAAACTCATTGGCTGATGTCCACAAACTCAGCAGCCTACATCCAGGCAGTGGAATCAACCAACGAAGTAGACTCACCGGCAGTAGGATTTGCCAAAGTAAAGGACTACCCCATAACTGGGAAGGGAGTCGAAGCGGTTCTCCGACAAAACAACACTCTAATCGAGCTCCTCGTCAGACTCGACCAGAAGGTATCAGAAATCCAGCAAAGTATACGAACACTCCAGCGGGAAAAACAAATTGCCCAACCAGATATCTCCGTAGCAATCAACGAGCTCTCAGCAAAGCTTGCTGGCGTAGCTATCACAGGCGACAAAAACAAAAATCCAATCAAAGCTACATCCGCTCCGTACTACGTCTTCAGAAACCCAAAAGACATCTTCAACGAAGAAAAGACCAAGAAATGAGCAGAATGGAAACACTGGTCCAAGCAACAAACACTGAAGGATCCAGTAGCCAGATCCCAACCACCGAAGATCAAATCCGTAGCTACAGACGAACAAGTAGAGCACGGTTTGAATTAGCCAGAAGGATCCCAAGACTACGGAGACAACGAAGGACTCTCACTGAGCAAATCAACCCGGAAGAACAATTAGCTCAGTCACAACAACAGAGGACTCGATTAGTTCCTGCGGAAGTCCTCTACAACTCCAGATGGAGTGAACCACGGCATAGGGTCTACGAACACTATTCGAATGACCGGATCCTATGCAGAGAAGGAGACCAAGTAGATATGCGTCTCATCACCGAAAACAGCTACAACAGGATACGACAGGCTGGATTGCAACACATCCACCTAGGACTGATCATGATCCGAATCCATGCGTTACATAGAAGAAGAGCTGGAGTCACTGCACTAATTGCACTCCGAGACACGAGGTGGCCCGATGAAAGACAAATCATCGAAACAATGGAGGTGGACCTATCTGAAGGAACTCAACTGGTGTACATCATACCAGAAATGTTCATGTCAATAGGAGACTTCTACAACCACATGGAGATAGCCATCCAAACGCAAGGATACACGGCAGAATGGCAAGGAGAAAGCAACCTGCTAATCTCTCGATCCCTAATCGCAAGACTAACAGACACAAGCTTCGCAGGTTTCTGATATAATGTCCGGAACGTTGCGGACCACCTTGCAAGCAGCGGGATTCGTGCCATAGCGGGAAGTCAAATAAGAACTCCGATTGGAGATCGATGGGTTCTCAGACCGACGCAAAGGCAGCCACCGCGAGCCCCCCAGCTAGTACAAATAAGGCCTCTAACAAGCGGCCGACTATCCCTCAGTTTTAGGGATTACCGAGAAATCCAGGCACCACTACCCAATAGGCAGCAACAACCAGCAGAAGAAACTAGCCATGGTTTAGATACTGACCATGAGGAGTTCGCTGGTATGCTACGGAGGGTATCCCCATACGAACAAGCATGTCAGGACCTTCTAAAGGAAGAACGTGCTAAACAAGCCGCAGCTGCCGAACGTCAGCAATTCCTTCAGGAATTTAGACGAAAGAAGACCGAAGCAGAGCAAAAGGCACGAGAGGAGGAACAAGCACGACAAGCGGATGCCTATAGGAAAACCGCCCGTCATTTCCTCAGACGATCCCGGATAGATTGGGATCAAGAAGGTGATCATCAGCAAGACAAAGAAACCTGGGTATCACACGCGGATAATGGAAGATATCAATTTATGGTCCGCATAACGCCACCACCCAGGCACCCAGTCGTCGAACCGTCAGGATGGGGCGAGGAGGACAACGTACCACCACCTAAATGGGACACATCCCCCATGGAATCATCGGAATCTGATACTTCTGTATCCAAACCGGTTAAGGAAAACATTGAAGCTGCTCAGGCAGATTCAGATTCTTTGGAATCTGATACTTCTGTAACCAAACCGGCTAAAGATTACATAGAAGCTGCTCAGGCAGATTCAGACTCCTCGGATAATCATCAATCAGAGGTAGCCTATACAGCGGCTGAGCTTCCCGAAATGGAGTACCCAGTACTCAGACGAATAACTAAACAACGCAATGAGACGGCACTAAGCTCCACCCAGTCAGGAACCTCGATGTACAGACCACCTCAAGAACCTGTAATGGGACCAATCAATTACCCGCCCGCACAAAAGGGCGAGTCAAGCAAAGCAGTACCAAACTGGACAGGTACAACCTATAAAGGAAGGGCAGCACCTTTCCATAACGAGATGTACCAGCTACCTTCGGCTCACCAAACTACAGGAGCCCTGTTAGTCCTTCCAGAAGACATAGGACTATACGGAGACGTGATCGCAAGATGGGAAACCATAACGCTCAATTGGATAAACAGTCAAAATTGGGCATCTGCTCAAGCAAAAGTCAACGCGATCGAGAACCTACTAGGGGAGATAGAAAAGAAAATATGGATCCAGTGGAGGACAGCATATTCCGAGGAATACAACCAGTTAGTAGGAATAGCTGATGACCCTCAAAACGTAATCTCACAGATCAGGCGAATCATACTCTTAGAAGACCCCTACCAAGGATCCACGGAGGAACAAAACCGAGCCTACAGAGATCTGGATAGGCTCAGCTGTGACAAAATGAAGGATATCTTCAGTTACATGAACCAGTATAAAATACTGGCTGCTAAATCAGGAAGGTCCTTCATATCTGGAGAATTATCCGAAAAATTCTTCAGAAAAATGCCACCTCTAATAGGCCCTGAAATAGAAAAGGCATTCACCGAAAAGTACCCAGGCGCGACGGCTGCAGTACTACCCAGGATACATTTTGCATACCAATTCCTGGCAGAAGCATGCAAAAGGGCGGCCTTGCAAAGGGAAATAAAGGACCTGTCTTTCTGTAGCCAAGTCCCAATCCCAGGGTATTATGAGAAGCCAAGCAGATACGGCCTACGAAAGTCAAAATCATACAAGGGCAAACCACATGACTCCCATGTGCGAGTTTTCAAAAGGAAATACGCGGACAAGGTCCGCAAATGCAAGTGCTTCATCTGCGGAGATGAGGGGCACTACGCAAGAGACTGCAGAAAACAACAGGGCAACATTGCACGAGCAGCAGTCTTGGAAGGTCTTGATCTACCAGACGACCTTGACGTAGTCTCAGTGGACCTCAACGAACCAGACAGCGACGCAATATGCAGCATATCAGAAGGGGAACAAACCCGCAGCTATATGGCGTCCATGACATTATTCCCAGATGAATGGGGAATGATGTTAGGAAAAGATGGTGGATGGCGAGGAAAAGTCAAAATATCGGATCAACAAGCCAACTGCAACCACCAATGGGAAGAAAACCAAGAGGTAGCACATAACTACCAAAGGTGCACTTTCTGCAAGGTATCCACTACCAAGAGAATGCGACTGCACTGCGACAATTGCCACATCACTGCGTGCCCAATGTGCGCACCTTTCTACCTTGATAAAAGAATTAGCGCTGCACCCCAGGAGAAACAAGAATACGTAACCAAAGACGAACTCTTGCGAGAGGTGTTCAGTTACGTAAAATTCCAGCACTCTGAAATCGATAGGTTAAATACCTATATCAACCTTCAACTAACGAAAGAACAAAAGGAGAAAACTCCTGAAGATAAGGAGCTAGAAGAACGGTTAGCTAAGGAATTAGAAGAGCTAACTCTGCATGACCAGCGAAATGAAGAACAATTAGCCAAAGAGTCGGAGGAGTTAAACCCGCAGGACCAGCGAAATGAGGAGGCTAACTTATTAGAAGAAAGCAGCTTCTGGCAAAAGGGGGAAGATACTGCAATAGTCAGTAGGAAGGCAGTCAGCAGACTGTTCCATGTCCCTGTAACCTTCAACATCCCTGGCCAGCCTCAGTTCAAGATAAATGCTATTCTGGACACAGGAGCCTCATGCTGCTGTATAAACAAAGTGGTTGTCCCTAAGGAAGCAATGGAGGACCTAACCTACACTGTGTTCTTCAACGGTATTAACTCCAGACAACCAGCTAAGCTTAAACTCAAGGACGGCCAAATGATTGTAGATGACCAATCATTTCGAATACCATTCACATACGTATTCGATATGAATATGGGAGACGGCGTCCAAATGTTACTTGGATGTAACTTCATCCGAGCCAAAAGTGGTGGGCTTCGCCTTGAAGGTAACACTCTTACCTTGTATAAACAGATTACAACAGTAGCCACAAACCCACAACCAACGGAGAAGGCGAATTGCCTAATGGACTTAGAGCCCGGGGAGGAAAGAGAGGTAGTAGAATCAATCTACTATAATTGGGGCCAATCAAACCCAAGGTTCCAAGAAAGATTCGGCCCACTCCTTAGCAGGCTCCACGATGCAGGCTTCATTGGTGATGACCCACTGAAGCATTGGGCCAAAAATCTGATCAAGTGCAAACTGGATATCATAAATCCAGACATCACCATCCAGGATAGGCCCTTAAGACAAATCACGCCAGCAATGGAGAAGAGTTTCCAAGCCCATATAAAGACCCTGCTGGAACTTAAAGTGATTAGGCCCAGTAACAGCCGACACAGGACTATGGCCATCATAGTCAATTCGGGCACCACCATTGACCCAAAAACTGGAAAGGAGGTCAAAGGAAAAGAGAGAATGGTCTTCAACTACAAGACGTTGAACGATAACACACATAAGGACCAGTACTCTCTCCCAGGTATAAACACGCTACTCAAAAGGATTGGAATGGCCAAGATCTACAGCAAGTTAGACCTTAAAAGTGGCTTTCACTAAGTAGCGATGGAAGAAGAAAGCATACCCTGGACAGCGTTCATTGCACCAGGAGGGCTATACGAATGGTTAGTAATGCCATTCGGTCTCAAGAATGAACCCGCGATATTCCAGAGGAAAATGGACCAATGCTTCCAAGGGATGGAAGACTTTACTGCGGTCTACATTGATGACATCCTCATCTATTCTCAGACCGAGGAAGACCATGCTAAACACTTAAAAAGGGTCCTACAAGTGTGCGAAAAAGAAGGCTTAGTACTCTCCCCCACGAAAATGAAGGTTGCCACTCCTGAAGTAGAATTCCTTGGGGCGATACTTGGCAACGGCAAAATCAAGCTGCAACCTCACATCATCAAGCGAATAGTGGAATTCAAGGAGCAGCAGCTAAAAGAAAAGAAGGGGCTGAGATCCTGGCTAGGGATTCTTAACTATGCTCGAGCTTACATCCCTAACTTGGGAGTAAAGCTAGGCCCTCTATACCAGAAGACTAGCCCACATGGAGACAAAAGGCTAAAAGAGTCTGATCTAAAAATCATCAGACAGCTCAAGCAAGATGTACAGCGTCTCCCAGACTTAGTACTTCCTCCCGATGAAGCATACATCACCATCGAGACTGATGGATGTATGGAAGGATGGGGCGGAATCTGCAAATGGAAAAAGGCACGAAATGACCCAAAATCCACAGAGAAAATCTGTGCCTACTCCAGCGGCAAGTTCCCAATCATCAAATCAACAATCGATGCAGAAATCCATGCTGCCATGGAATCTCTCCAGGCGTTCAAACTGCATTACCTAGATAAGGAGGAAATAACACTCAGAACTGATTGTCAGGCGATAATCAGCTTCTACAACAAAACTGCTGCGAATAAACCGTCCCGAATCCGATGGCTCGGGTTTACAGACTTTATCACTGGCACAGGCGTAGAAATACGCTTCGAGCACATAACCGGTCGTGACAACATCCTGGCTGACTCTCTTTCACGACTTGTTCACTGTGTCATTGCAGGATGCCTAACGGGACCAGAGGTCGCAGAGGTGGACGAGGCTATGGAAGAGCTCCGCAGTGGGAGAGAAACACTCCCTGGTGGCTTGGTGTCGGAACTCAAAACGCACGTAGCCACACACATCTATTCTCTGCTCCAACTCACCGAACAGACGCATATCACAATGCCCTATTCCAACTCAGGGGACAGAACCCACCAGCATCAGCAGAAATCACTGCTAGTACCGAGTTGCAACACGCCAAGTACGAGGCCAGAACCGCCATCGAGCAACTCTGCACAATGCTCCGATACACAACCGAGCATAATCGACAACAAACCCAGCAGGCCCAAAATGAAGAAGACTTATGGGCCGCAACACAGGAAGTTCTCCAAGCTGAAGAACAGCAACGGGCCGTTGAACGAGTCTGCAGACAACTGGCCCAACTTCTAGAAGAGCAGACGTAATCACTGACGACAACAAAACCAGCACACCGTATTGAGCCCCTGGTTTTGAGCACATAGTTTTAGGCTCATAGTTTCAAAAGGGACACCATTAGTCTTTAATGGGACCTATGTACTTTAAAAGTGCGCCTCGTGGTGCGCTACTGTGTGTGAAGGGAATCAAAGGACAGACAATAATGTGTCGATGGGGCCCAATGAGCACCCGACATTATTGCAGTCTTTGCTTACCCTCGAAGCCTTACACTCCTATATAAGGAGTGAGCTTCTCTCTTGCTAAACATCTCGGAATTCACCAAGAAGTTTACTTGAGAATATTGTAAGGTTTTCATCTTCAATAAATCTTTCAGTTTTCTTATACATCTTCCGCTACCTACTCTTAGATTGTGCTTTACAAATTAACCTTCAAACACCGCGAGCACACGATCCTCTCACCCCTGCTCTGATACCAGGGGTGAGAGGATCGTGTGCTCGCGGTGTTTGAAGGTTAATTTGTAAAGCACAATCTAAGAGTAGGTAGCGGAAGATGTATAAGAAAACTGAAAGATTTATTGAAGATGAAAACCTTACAATATTCTCAAGTAAACTTCTTGGTGAATTCCGAGATGTTTAGCAAGAGAGAAGCTCACTCCTTATATAGGAGTGTAAGGCTTCGAGGGTAAGCAAAGACTGCAATAATGTCGGGTGCTCATTGGGCCCCATCGACACATTATTGTCTGTCCTTTGATTCCCTTCACACACAGTAGCGCACCACGAGGCGCACTTTTAAAGTACATAGGTCCCATTAAAGACTAATGGTGTCCCTTTTGAAACTATGAGCCTAAAACTATGTGCTCAAAACCAGGGGCTCAATACGGTGTGCTGGTTTTGTTGTCGTCAGTGATTACGTCTGCTCTTCTAGAAGTTGGGCCAGTTGTCTGCAGACTCGTTCAACGGCCCGTTGCTGTTCTTCAGCTTGGAGAACTTCCTGTGTTGCGGCCCATAAGTCTTCTTCATTTTGGGCCTGCTGGGTTTGTTGTCGATTATGCTCGGTTGTGTATCGGAGCATTGTGCAGAGTTGCTCGATGGCGGTTCTGGCCTCGTACTTGGCGTGTTGCAACTCGGTACTAGCAGTGATTTCTGCTGATGCTGGTGGGTTCTGTCCCCTGAGTTGGAATAGGGCATTGTGATATGCGTCTGTTCGGTGAGTTGGAGCAGAGAATAGATGTGTGTGGCTACGTGCGTTTCGAGTTCCGACACCAAGCCACCAGGGAGTGTTTCTCTCCCACTGCGGAGCTCTTCCATAGCCTCGTCCACCTCTGCGACCTCTGGTCCCGTTAGGCATCCTGCAATGACACAGTGAACAAGTCGTGAAAGAGAGTCAGCCAGGATGTTGTCACGACCGGTTATGTGCTCGAAGCGTATTTCTACGCCTGTGCCAGTGATAAAGTCTGTAAACCCGAGCCATCGGATTCGGGACGGTTTATTCGCAGCAGTTTTGTTGTAGAAGCTGATTATCGCCTGACAATCAGTTCTGAGTGTTATTTCCTCCTTATCTAGGTAATGCAGTTTGAACGCCTGGAGAGATTCCATGGCAGCATGGATTTCTGCATCGATTGTTGATTTGATGATTGGGAACTTGCCGCTGGAGTAGGCACAGATTTTCTCTGTGGATTTTGGGTCATTTCGTGCCTTTTTCCATTTGCAGATTCCGCCCCATCCTTCCATACATCCATCAGTCTCGATGGTGATGTATGCTTCATCGGGAGGAAGTACTAAGTCTGGGAGACGCTGTACATCTTGCTTGAGCTGTCTGATGATTTTTAGATCAGACTCTTTTAGCCTTTTGTCTCCATGTGGGCTAGTCTTCTGGTATAGAGGGCCTAGCTTTACTCCCAAGTTAGGGATGTAAGCTCGAGCATAGTTAAGAATCCCTAGCCAGGATCTCAGCCCCTTCTTTTCTTTTAGCTGCTGCTCCTTGAATTCCACTATTCGCTTGATGATGTGAGGTTGCAGCTTGATTTTGCCGTTGCCAAGTATCGCCCCAAGGAATTCTACTTCAGGAGTGGCAACCTTCATTTTCGTGGGGGAGAGTACTAAGCCTTCTTTTTCGCACACTTGTAGGACCCTTTTTAAGTGTTTAGCATGGTCTTCCTCGGTCTGAGAATAGATGAGGATGTCATCAATGTAGACCGCAGTAAAGTCTTCCATCCCTTGGAAGCATTGGTCCATTTTCCTCTGGAATATCGCGGGTGCATTCTTGAGACCGAATGGCATTACTAACCATTCGTATAGCCCTCCTGGTACAATGAACGCTGTCCAGGGTATGCTTTCTTCTTCCATCGCTACTTGGTGAAAGCCACTTTTAAGGTCTAACTTGCTGTAGATCTTGGCCATTCCAATCCTTTTGAGTAGCGTGTTTATACCTGGGAGAGAGTACTGGTCCTTATGTGTGTTATCGTTCAACGTCTTGTAGTTGAAGACCATTCTCTCTTTTCCTTTGACCTCCTTTCCAGTTTTTGGGTCAATGGTGGTGCCCGAATTGACTATGATGGCCATAGTCCTGTGTCGGCTGTTACTGGGCCTAATCACTTTAAGTTCCAGCAGGGTCTTTATATGGGCTTGGAAACTCTTCTCCATTGCTGGCGTGATTTGTCTTAAGGGCCTATCCTGGATGGTGATGTCTGGATTTATGATATCCAGTTTGCACTTGATCAGATTTTTGGCCCAATGCTTCAGTGGGTCATCACCAATGAAGCCTGCATCGTGGAGCCTGCTAAGGAGTGGGCCGAATCTTTCTTGGAACCTTGGGTTTGATTGGCCCCAATTATAGTAGATTGATTCTACTACCTCTCTTTCCTCCCCGGGCTCTAAGTCCATTAGGCAATTCGCCTTCTCCGTTGGTTGTGGGTTTGTGGCTACTGTTGTAATCTGTTTATACAAGGTAAGAGTGTTACCTTCAAGGCGAAGCCCACCACTTTTGGCTCGGATGAAGTTACATCCAAGTAACATTTGGACGCCGTCTCCCATATTCATATCGAATACGTATGTGAATGGTATTCGAAATGATTGGTCATCTACAATCATTTGGCCGTCCTCGAGTTTAAGCTTAGCTGGTTGTCTGGAGTTAATACCGTTGAAGAACACAGTGTAGGTTAGGTCCTCCATTGCTTCCTTAGGGACAACCACTTTGTTTATACAGCAGCATGAGGCTCCTGTGTCCAGAATAGCATTTATCTTGAACTGAGGCTGGCCAGGGATGTTGAAGGTTACAGGGACATGGAACAGTCTGCTGACTGCCTTCCTACTGACTATTGCAGTATCTTCCCCCTTTTGCCAGAAGCTGCTTTCTTCTAATAAGTTAGCCTCCTCATTTCGCTGGTCCTGCGGGTTTAACTCCTCCGACTCTTTGGCTAATTGTTCTTCATTTCGCTGGTCATGCAGAGTTAGCTCTTCTAATTCCTTAGCTAACCGTTCTTCTAGCTCCTTATCTTCAGGAGTTTTCTCCTTTTGTTCTTTCGTTAGTTGAAGGTTGATATAGGTATTTAACCTATCGATTTCAGAGTGCTGGAATTTTACGTAACTGAACACCTCTCGCAAGAGTTCGTCTTTGGTTACGTATTCTTGTTTCTCCTGGGGTGCAGCGCTAATTCTTTTATCAAGGTAGAAAGGTGCGCACATTGGGCACGCAGTGATGTGGCAATTGTCGCAGTGCAGTCGCATTCTCTTGGTAGTGGATACCTTGCAGAAAGTGCACCTTTGGTAGTTATGTGCTACCTCTTGGTTTTCTTCCCATTGGTGGTTGCAGTTGGCTTGTTGATCCGATATTTTGACTTTTCCTCGCCATCCACCATCTTTTCCTAACATCATTCCCCATTCATCTGGGAATAATGTCATGGACGCCATATAGCTGCGGGTTTGTTCCCCTTCTGATATGCTGCATATTGCGTCGCTGTCTGGTTCGTTGAGGTCCACTGAGACTACGTCAAGGTCGTCTGGTAGATCAAGACCTTCCAAGACTGCTGCTCGTGCAATGTTGCCCTGTTGTTTTCTGCAGTCTCTTGCGTAGTGCCCCTCATCTCCGCAGATGAAGCACTTGCATTTGCGGACCTTGTCCGCGTATTTCCTTTTGAAAACTCGCACATGGGAGTCATGTGGTTTGCCCTTGTATGATTTTGACTTTCGTAGGCCGTATCTGCTTGGCTTCTCATAATACCCTGGGATTGGGACTTGGCTACAGAAAGACAGGTCCTTTATTTCCCTTTGCAAGGCCGCCCTTTTGCATGCTTCTGCCAGGAATTGGTATGCAAAATGTATCCTGGGTAGTACTGCAGCCGTCGCGCCTGGGTACTTTTCGGTGAATGCCTTTTCTATTTCAGGGCCTATTAGAGGTGGCATTTTTCTGAAGAATTTTTCGGATAATTCTCCAGATATGAAGGACCTTCCTGATTTAGCAGCCAGTATTTTATACTGGTTCATGTAACTGAAGATATCCTTCATTTTGTCACAGCTGAGCCTATCCAGATCTCTGTAGGCTCGGTTTTGTTCCTCCGTGGATCCTTGGTAGGGGTCTTCTAAGAGTATGATTCGCCTGATCTGTGAGATTACGTTTTGAGGGTCATCAGCTATTCCTACTAACTGGTTGTATTCCTCGGAATATGCTGTCCTCCACTGGATCCATATTTTCTTTTCTATCTCCCCTAGTAGGTTCTCGATCGCGTTGACTTTTGCTTGAGCAGATGCCCAATTTTGACTGTTTATCCAATTGAGCGTTATGGTTTCCCATCTTGCGATCACGTCTCCGTATAGTCCTATGTCTTCTGGAAGGACTAACAGGGCTCCTGTAGTTTGGTGAGCCGAAGGTAGCTGGTACATCTCGTTATGGAAAGGTGCTGCCCTTCCTTTATAGGTTGTACCTGTCCAGTTTGGTACTGCTTTGCTTGACTCGCCCTTTTGTGCGGGCGGGTAATTGATTGGTCCCATTACAGGTTCTTGAGGTGGTCTGTACATCGAGGTTCCTGACTGGGTGGAGCTTAGTGCCATCTCATTGCGTTGTTTAGTTATTCGTCTGAGTACTGGGTACTCCATTTCGGGAAGCTCAGCCGCTGTATAGGCTACCTCTGATTGATGATTATCCGAGGAGTCTGAATCTGCCTGAGCAGCTTCTATGTAATCTTTAGCCGGTTTGGTTACAGAAGTATCAGATTCCAAAGAATCTGAATCTGCCTGAGCAGCTTTAATGTTTTCCTTAACCGGTTTGGATACAGAAGTATCAGATTCCGATGATTCCATGGGGGATGTGTCCCATTTAGGTGGTGGTACGTTGTCCTCCTCGCCCCATCCTGACGGTTCGACGACTGGGTGCCTGGGTGGTGGCGTTATGCGGACCATAAATTGATATCTTCCATTATCCGCGTGTGATACCCAGGTTTCTTTGTCTTGCTGATGATCACCTTCTTGATCCCAATCTATCCGGGATCGTCTGAGGAAATGACGGGCGGTTTTCCTATAGGCATCCGCTTGTCGTGCTTGTTCCTCCTCTCGTGCCTTTTGCTCTGCTTCGGTCTTCTTTCGTCTAAATTCCTGAAGGAATTGCTGACGTTCGGCAGCTGCGGCTTGTTTAGCACGTTCTTCCTTTAGAAGGTCCTGACATGCTTGTTCGTATGGGGATACCCTCCGTAGCATACCAGCGAACTCCTCATGGTCAGTATCTAAACCATGGCTAGTTTCTTCTGCTGGTTGTTGCTGCCTATTGGGTAGTGGTGCCTGGATTTCTCGGTAATCCCTAAAACTGAGGGATAGTCGGCCGCTTGTTAGAGGCCTTATTTGTACTAGCTGGGGGGCTCGCGGTGGCTGCCTTTGCGTCGGTCTGAGAACCCATCGATCTCCAATTGGAGTTCTTATTTGACTTCCCGCTATGGCACGAATCCCGCTGCTTGCAAGGTGGTCCGCAACGTTCCGGACATTATATCGGAAACCTGCGAAGCTTGTGTCTGTTAGTCTTGCGATTAGGGATCGAGAGATTAGCAGGTTGCTTTCTCCTTGCCATTCTGCCGTGTATCCTTGCGTTTGGATGGCTATCTCCATGTGGTTGTAGAAGTCTCCTATTGACATGAACATTTCTGGTATGATGTACACCAGTTGAGTTCCTTCAGATAGGTCCACCTCCATTGTTTCGATGATTTGTCTTTCATCGGGCCACCTCGTGTCTCGGAGTGCAATTAGTGCAGTGACTCCAGCTCTTCTTCTATGTAACGCATGGATTCGGATCATGATCAGTCCTAGGTGGATGTGTTGCAATCCAGCCTGTCGTATCCTGTTGTAGCTGTTTTCGGTGATGAGACGCATATCTACTTGGTCTCCTTCTCTGCATAGGATCCGGTCATCCGAATAGTGTTCGTAGACCCTATGCCGTGGTTCACTCCATCTGGAGTTGTAGAGGACTTCCGCAGGAACTAATCGAGTCCTCTGTTGTTGTGACTGAGCTAATTGTTCTTCCGGGTTGATTTGCTCAGTGAGAGTCCTTCGTTGTCTCCGTAGTCTTGGGATCCTTCTGGCTAATTCAAACCGTGCTCTACTTGTTCGTCTGTAGCTACGGATTTGATCTTCGGTGGTTGGGATCTGGCTACTGGATCCTTCAGTGTTTGTTGCTTGGACCAGTGTTTCCATTCTGCTCATTTCTTGGTCTTTTCTTCGTTGAAGATGTCTTTTGGGTTTCTGAAGACGTAGTACGGAGCGGATGTAGCTTTGATTGGATTTTTGTTTTTGTCGCCTGTGATAGCTACGCCAGCAAGCTTTGCTGAGAGCTCGTTGATTGCTACGGAGATATCTGGTTGGGCAATTTGTTTTTCCCGCTGGAGTGTTCGTATACTTTGCTGGATTTCCGATACCTTCTGGTCGAGTCTGACGAGGAGCTCGATTAGAGTGTTGTTTTGTCGGAGAACCGCTTCGACTCCCTTCCCAGTTATGGGGTAGTCCTTTACTTTGGCAAATCCTACTGCCGGTGAGTCTACTTCGTTGGTTGATTCCACTGCCTGGATGTAGGCTGCTGAGTTTGTGGACATCAGCCAATGAGTTTGTTTTTGAGGTCGCTGACAATTTGCAGGAGATTTTCTTGCCGGGCCTCGATCTTTCGTAAGGTTTCTTGTGCAGGTTCCTCTGAATGAGAGTTAATCTCATTGAGAAGTGTGAGTACTTCCTCCTTGGTTGGTAGTCTTCTTGAGAGAACTTCGTCTTCCAGAATTCGGAGGGAACTGAGGATCTGGGCTTGGTTGGCTTCAAGTTTGAGGAGCCTCTTTTCCACCAGATCTGCTTGTTTGGAGAGTAGGTCGGTCACTTGGTATTGATACTTGATGCTTACTCTGGAGAGTAGTAGTAACTTGTCGTATATTACAGCAATGTTATTTGTCAAGTCCGGTAGCTTAGGTTTAGTGTTTTCAAGGTTCAAGAATTCAAGGTCGGCTGTCCTGGAGTTCTGGTACCAATTTCTAATTGATTGTTCAAATCGTTCGGCCATTCTTCATTTTATTTAACCTTATTAAGTTGTTACTCCCAGAGTTCCCAACATCCAAATAATGTAATAAGTTAATTTATATCCTACGAAATGCCGGGTTTAAGAACTGGATCTGACTATCTCCCTGAGCCTTTCAGGTCCTTTTCCCAAACTTAGCCATATAGGATATATTTTAACAAATTACAAAGAAAGGATTACAAGGTACCTCTTTGGGACGCTTCAGATTTTACTCACAGTCTTCCTGGACTTACTCCTTCGGCCAGTACTTTTCTTCGGAGCTTAAACTTCCACGTCTTTCTAGATTTTTGTACCTTGGAAAGCATTTTAATGCTTTATACTGTTTCCAAAAAAAGTTGAGGAGATCAGAAGACAGGCGCCAGGCGCCTGAGGACTGAGGTAGAGGAGAGAAGTTAGGCGCATGAGAGAGACTATTGTTAATCGAAGGATTTAGGTTCTTCCCAATTAGGAATTCTATGTGTATGTTATTTAATTTCGTTTTGATCCACGTATACCTAAAATTCATTCACATCTTTATTTTTTATATTATTCTAGTAGGAAAGAAACCGAAATTAATAGTTTCGGTTCCGGAAAAATCGAAATTATTATAAAATAAGATAAATTAATTATTTGAGTTTCAATTGGTGCAAACAGATTATTCGAGTTTGAAACTAAGATAGATTGTTGAATAAACCCAACACAATGTCTACTACTATGCCAGTTTTATTATTTACTTGTCAAAGTGGGCTTCGTCATCTATGCTTTATTTTCAGTCATAATGCTAGAGAGAGAAACAAAAGCTCTCCACAAGTCCAGTAGCTTATCAGGCGAATCGCAGACCCCCGGCTCTACTTCACCCTTCCTTCTCCCTTGAGCCGCTGCTTTCCCCGTCCGTGTGCAGATCTACGCTGTTTATTCCATGGCGGTTGTTTTCTTCTTCGCTCGTTGCTGGTGAAAGCCTCCTCCGTGGTTGTGGCGGCGTCGAAGCTTCGGGTGGTTCAGGCGGTGGTGCGGCGCGCTCAGATCCGCTCGTGGTGGTGGCTATTGGGTTTGTGACGGATGGATTCAGCCGGAGGCAGCTGGTTGTGGGGGGCTGAGGAAGGGCGGAGAGTTCGGGCTTTTTGGTGGTTTTTGTATATAGATGTAGGCGGGCAGTTCGGCTGCGTCTGGCGTTCCTTCTAATCGAAAAAAAAAGTGGGCTTCGTCAACAAAGACGCCAAAGCAACTAATATCTGAGTGTTAACTCATCTGAGAACTCAGGTCGACTCCCAGATGAACAAAGGTGACGCCTTTCTCTATCTCTCCTTTTTACTGTCTCTTTCTGCTTTTGCTCTATTTTTGTACATCAATTAAAAAAAGCTTCAAACAAGAGTTATCGAATTTATACTTTATAGTCTCTTTTTGGGGAAAAGATCTGTGAAAGCGAGAGTGAGGTTCGAAGTTAAGAGTCTTTTTGTTTTTGTTTGTTTTTGAAAATTGTGCTTTTTTAATCGATCGATTGATGATTGAGGTTTCTTTTAAACTCCATCTTTCGCGAATTCCACAGTCGCTTTCAATTTGTCAGCATCAAACACATATTTGATTTCATCTGTTTTTTTGTCTGTTTCTCATTTAGTGTTCTTTTTTGTTACCTCGTACACGTTGAACACATGCGCCGTCATGCACGGTGGCTGCAGGGCCGGCTCAACCATTTTGGGGGCTTAAAGCCAAAAATTAGTAGAGGCCTTAGTGTATTTTACTTTATTTAAAAATATGTTTTAAATACATTTTTTTTATCTTATACATAATACTTACTAATTAAATGTAAGTGTTAATTAAATATTAAAACATGACAGTTGCTGGCTCTGGGACTCTGGACAGGTCTTTGTTAAAGGGTGCATGAGGTCGATTCCCACTACCAACCTCCATTTGGGGGTGCAAGGCCTGATACGATTGGACTGACAAGGAGGCTCAAGTTGAGGGACGGAAGCGGAGCGGGCCAGAGTCCCATAGCCAAATAAAACCGATCCGTCGGGTCTACACCGTATCTATAAATTTCTTCGGAAACCCAATTTATCTTTTTGTAATTGATTTGGCTCGATATCAATTTACTTCTTTGCAGAAGACAGGAAGAACAAAGCAGTGATGGGTCAGCAAGTGAAGGAAACTGATGACAAGTTTCCAGCAGGGATAAGTGTCCTGGCGGTTGATGACGACCAGACTTGCCTCATGTGGCTCGAACAGTTGCTCAAGGAATGCCAATACAAAGGTTTTTTTTCATTATCTAGCTTTGCTTCATGTTTAAATCTGTTTCTTCTTGGTCTGATCTGATAATCTGATTGTTTCCTTAACTGATTTGGTTTGCAATGTATCTGTCACATGTCCCAATTTTCAATAATGCCTCTTTGCGCGCTGTTGTGTTACAAATTTTTGTGGTAACATTTTTGGATTACTGACCTGAGTTTTACATTCTTGTTGTGTTAAGGTTTCAGTGTTCAAAGACCTAAATCTCTGTACATTACTGATTTAGCCAAGTTCTAGAATTGTGTTTTTTCTTTAAAAAAAAATTCGTATCTTGTGTTTGATTTTGGAGTCTTCAAGGGTGACAGGCTGTAGTCATTATCTCGCTGATTCGATACCGGATTTTGGATGATCTCCGAAAATGGTAGGTTGGTTGGTGAACGGTAAAAAATGAGTTTTTTTCTGTCTATTGGGAAACTTTTTATTCGAGAAGCACAAAATTATTGCTTTTGAGATTTTTTTGGAGTGTTTGAATATGACCGGCTATGTGCATTGTTTCGTATATGATGAAGTTTACAAAATAGTAACTCATTTATCAGTTTGATTTTGCAAATCAGTATTTCCAGTTTGACAGTTTCCGTATCATGTGTATTTGTATATTTCGTTTTCCATATCGCTTTATTGTATTGGGTATTTCGAATGCTGAAGTTCCTTTTTTAGATTAATCAATAATTATTATAGAATTTAATTCAGAGGCACATTAAGCCTTGTCTGAATACTATATGAAAGACCGGTGCGTGGAACTTCAAATACGCTTGTAATGCAATCATTTGCTTTTTTTGTTTCAGTTACGACAACTCTGTATGCAAGGGAAGCGATTGAGATGCTACGGCAGAATAAGGGAAAGTATGATATTGTGATCACTGATGTTCAGATGCCAGACATTGATGGTTTTTAGCTGTTTGAGACTGTAGGGCTGGAAATGGACTTACCGATCATCAGTAAGCGCTTATTACTTATGACACCCTTGACAACATCGAACTGATTTATGTATATGATTGTTTTGTCGTTTGTGCATCAATGATGTCAATGTACAACAAGCAACTGTTGACTACCTCCTGAAGCCAGTGAGGTGTGTGTGAAGACATTCGGAACATATGGCAACATGGGCTGAGAAAGGGAAAGTAAGAAAGTAGCAAACTAGGGGACGATGGGCAGCCAGAGAGTTGCGAATGGTGCAGTGGCAGACTCTAATGTCAGTGCAAGAGAGACTAGTAACAGAAAGCGCAGAAGCCCATCTGAAAAAGACGATGAGGATTATGAAGATGAGGATGACAGTGGTCGTCAGAATGATGAGCAAACATCTCACTAGCGGCCCAGGGTGGTCTGGACTCCAGATCTGCACAGGAAGTTTGTGTCTGCTGTTAATCAGTTGGGCATGGATAGTAAGCCATTCGCCACGGACTAACCATTTATACTGTTCACTGTTCCACGTGCAGCTTCTGACTTCGTATCAATTTTTTCCTTGCAGAGGATCCTCGATATGATGGATGTGGAGGGTCTCACCAGGGAGAATGTAGCCAGCCATCTTCAGGTACAACTTTGCAACATGATGCACGGAATTTAGAACATAGTTTCTCTTGCAATAGAATGTCACAAACTTGAAATGTATGTTCCATGTTATTATTATTCAACTCTGCAGAAGTACCGGATGTATCTGAAAAGGATCAGTAATGGGGGGCAGCCGCATATGCTCGGAGGATTGGGAGGGAGGAACTCGATGCTATGAATTATCGAGGATGCAGACAGTCTAACTCATATCGTGAACTCCATGATCGGAAGGGTATCACCATTTTTCTCTCTTAAACTCATATCTTGTCTAATTTATATTCATCACCGACATCCTCAAGGATGTCTTCTCTCCGGACGTTCTCGATTAACCGTTGCACGTAATCAAAGATTGGACGTCCTCCAAATCCCACACAGGACGTCCCGAAAAGCCCATCGCTGCAGATGCGGCTACCTCACGCGATTTAAATCCCACGCGGATCAAATCCCACGTTATTCAAATCCCACGCGATTTTTTGGAATTATGTCCCCGTAGTGTTGAAACAGCGTTGGATCCGCGTTCCAGTAGTTTTCGATCCGCGTACCAGTTGCATCCCAGTCGTGTTCATGCCGCGTCCAAATCGTGTCATATGCTTATTCAAATTGTGTCTCAGCCGAATTGGAATCGTGTCCCAGTCGCTTCGGAATCGTGTCCTAGTCGTGTCTGAATCGTGTCCCAGTCGCGTCAGAACTATGTCCCAGTCGCGTCAGAATTGTGTCCGAATCGTGTCGCAGTCGTGTCCTAGACGTGTCGGAATTGTGTCCTAGTCGCGTCCGAACAGTGTCCCAATCGTGTCCGAGTCGCGTTCGCATCATGTCCCAGCCGCGTTCGAACCATGTCCCAGCCGCGTTCGAATCGTGTCCCAATCGCGTCCGAGTCGTATTGGAATCGTGTCCCAACCACGTCTATATCGTGTCCTAGTCGCATCGGAATTGTGTCCCAATTGTGTTTTAGGTTTTTAGGGTTTTTGGGGTATAGGTTTTTCGGGTTAGGATTTATGGGGTTTAGGGTTGGTGGGTTAGGGGGGTTTGGGTTTTAGGGTTGGGGGTCTAGGGGTTAGGGGTTAGGGTTAGGGTTTTTAGGGTTAGGGTTTTTAGGGTTTTTAGGGTTAGGGTTTTAAGGGTTTTTAGGGTTTTTAGGATTTTTAGGATGTTTAGGGGTTAGGGGTTAGGGTTTCAGGGTTTCAGGGTTTCAGGGTTTTTTAGGGTTCAGGGTTTTTTTAGGGTTCAGTGTTCAGGGTTTTTTTAGGATTCAGAGTTTTATTAGGGTTTAGGGTTTTTTAGGGTTTAGGGTTTAGGGTTTATGGTTTATGGGTTATGGTTTAGGGGTTATGGTTTATGGTTTAGGGGTTTAGGGGTTAGGGGTTTAGGTTTTCGGGTTAGGGTTTAGGTTTTCGGGTTAGGGTTTAGGGGTCTAGGGTCTAGGGTCTAGGGTCTAGGGTCTAGGGTCTAGGGTCTAGGTTCTAGGGTTTAGGGTTTAGGGTTTTAGGGTTTAGGGTTTTAGGGGTTTGGGTTTTAGGGTTTAGGGTTTTAGGGGTTAGGGGTTTAGGGGTTAGGGTTTAGGGTTTAGGGTTTAGGGTTTAGGGTTTAGGGTTTAGGGGTTTGGGGTTGGGGGTTGGGGTTTAGGGTTTAGGGGTTTAGGTTTTAGGTTTTAGGTTTTAGGTTTAGGTTTTAGGTTTTAGGTTTTAGGGTTTAGGGTTTAGGTTTTAGGGTTTTAGGGTTTAGGGTTTAGGGTTTTAGGGTTTAGGGTTTAGGGTTTAGGGTTTAGGGTTTAGGGTTTAGGGTTTAGGGTTTAGGGTTTAGGGTTTAGGGTTTAGGGTTTAGGGTTTAGGGTTTAGGGTTTAGGGTTTAGGGTTTAGGGTTTTAGGGTTTAGGGTTTAGGGTTTAGGGTTTAGGGTTTAGGGTTTAGGGTTTAGGGTTTAGGGTTTAGGGTTTAGGGTTTAGGGTTTAGGGTTTAGGGTTTAGGGTTTAGGGTTTAGGGTTTAGGGTTTAGGGTTTAGGGTTTAGGGTTTAGGGTTTAGGGTTTAGGGTTTAGGGTTTAGGGTTTAGGGTTTAGGGTTTAGGGTTTAGGGTTTAGGGTTTAGGGTTTAGGGTTTAGGGTTTAGGGTTTAGGGTTTAGGGTTTAGGGTTTAGGGTTTAGGGTTTAGGGTTTAGGGTTTAGGGTTTAGGGTTTAGGGTTTAGGGTTTAGGGTTTAGGGTTTAGGGTTTAGGGTTTAGGGTTTAGGGTTTAGGGTTTAGGGTTTAGGGTTTAGGGTTTAGGGTTTAGGGTTTAGGGTTTAGGGTTTAGGGTTTAGGGTTTAGGGTTTAGGGTTTAGGGTTTAGGGTTTAGGGTTTAGGGTTTAGGGTTTAGGGTTTAGGGTTTAGGGTTTAGGGTTTAGGGTTTAGGGTTTAGGGTTTAGGGTTTAGGGTTTAGGGTTTAGGGTTTAGGGTTTAGGGTTTAGGGTTTAGGGTTTAGGGTTTAGGGTTTAGGGTTTAGGGTTTAGGGTTTAGGGTTTAGGGTTTAGGGTTTAGGGTTTAGGGTTTAGGGTTTAGGGTTTAGGGTTTAGGGTTTAGGGTTTAGGGTTTAGGGTTTAGGGTTTAGGGTTTAGGGTTTAGGGTTTAG